>NDFF03000370.1:0-600000 GCA_002150815.3 Grammothele lineata | reverse complement strand
GGTCGAGGCAGCCTGCAGTGCCCTGAGCACACGCCGGTCGCAGTTGCGATGTTACTCCGTACCCTCGTCCGACCTTCTCTTGTCTCTCGTCAACTTCCCAGGCACTCTACGACACTCTCAAGAGCCATGTCTATAACCCACATCCAGAATACCAGTCAGCTGGACGGCATCTTGTCCAAGTCCAAGGACAAGCTCTCTGTCAGTTCCCATTCATCTAGAGCGTATTCATCCATGTGTTTATACAACCTACATCAGGTCATTGACTTCCATGCCACCTGGTAATATGCCCGCTCGAGCAGGAGAGTGGACGCTGAACATATGAAAGGTGTGGTCCGTGTCATATGATCGCGCCAACCTTCGAAGCACTGGCCAAGCAATATCCGACCGTCAATTTCCTCAAGGTTGACGTGGACCAAGCATCAGACGTCTCGGGGCGGTACCGCATCTCTGCTATGTGAGTTTTGCCGGTAGAGGCTTTAGAGGATGTTAACCCCGATGTACGTAAGGCCTACGTTCGTATTTCTCAAGGGTTCTGCAGAGGTAGAGCGAATTCGCGGTGCGAACAAAGGGTAAGCGCACAAAATGTTGAGAACTCTGAGCATCGTATGAATCTGCGTTATTCTCAGGGCTCTCGAGGATGCCGTCCGTCGTCTTTCCTCGGGCGGAAGCGGCGGCGGCGCCTCCGGTGCATTCTCCGGCCGTGGCCAGACTCTTGGAGGTGGCTCCTCCACTGGGGGTGGAGTCGATGGCGGCGGCCTCGCAATTTTGCAAGGTCTCGACCCGCAAATGAAGATTCTCCTCTGCCTCCTGGGAGGGTACGCGATGTTCTGGTATCTTAGTTGAGTATGCCATACCACCTCTTCCCACCCATATGTCTGTCCGGAGCCTGGGTTGTTGCAGCAACTAGCACGTTATTGCAATTCGAAGTTGCCCTCACACGCGCGCGTACTTGATACCGGTGTGCTGGTCCATCTCAACGATGGGTTCACAACGTTCGGGGGCCGCAAGTGCGCGTTGTCTGGCACATGCACGGTGCGTGGTGTTGTTCTTCTGGGCTCGAGGCTGTCCTGCACGCAAAAGTGCTTCCGTCTTAGCCCGGGCTTTTGTACCCGGTGCATGTTGACGGAACCCCGTGGGCTGTACTGTGCAGACGGTTTGGACGATAACATATGCTGTCTCCGCTTAATTGCCGCATATCTGTTTTGCGCAGCGGACGACTGCCCTCTGCATTTCCGTCCATGATTCGCTAGCGGTATTCGCATCCGCAGCGTCAGAGTGGAGCATCAGCTTCCGACATCGCCCATCTAAGCGATGGTGCAGAGTTCGCGGTCTCCTCTAGACACATGCGCGGCGGGCTCTCGGGCGGGACGGAGACGTGCTCGATGGCGCCACGCCGGACGACACTCGGGATGTCCGGGGGCAGGAGCGTGGCGGAGAGGACGAGAAAGACCGGGGAAACGGCTTCAAGCTGGACGAGGGGGCCGGGCGTCCGGGGTGATTGAGTAATGCCAAGCCCGAGTGGTGCGCGGGTGTGGCAGGGAGGGGCCGCGATGGCTCGTCTATCCACGGGAGAACGAGATCTGTGGCTGTCCCCGCGTCATCCGTCGACGCGTCCCGGTTACGCGGGAGCAGCCGCCCAGCGCTACTCAGCGCTCTAACGCAAGTCGCCGCCCGGCTCGCGCGTCGTCGCGCGCGTCGTATGCTTCCTTCACTTCTCTCGACGCGCCCTCTCTCGCATCCCTTCATGCTTGATATTGACCCGAGTTATCGTCGTCAGGTCAGGCTTTCGGAGCATACTTGGGGTGTCTTCTCGCTGCTTCCGCGCGCATGCGTCCTTGGAGCACTCTCAACCCCCTAACAAGTACCTCGCATGCCTATCTCCGGCAAAGCGGTTTTCGCCACGAGGGCAGCGCGATTCTGTCACGGTATCGCAGCAACGTACTGTAAATTTCTCGTCGAGATCTCGTCCTACGATCAGTACTCTGTCACCCACTTGTGATACGATCGCCCGTGCGCCTACTCTCCCGTCGCGGAAGTCGTTTACACGAGGGGTTTTGATGGGCCGCCGGCCTTGCATGCTGCTCATCGGTTCTGTCAGACTCCTTGCCGACGCGTCAATGAGAACGTGCGTCACCAGGTTTCCCCGTCACTGGCGGAGCTCACGCGTTACTTACTCGGCCCTTGCAGACTTCGGGGAAGTCATCACTGCTTAGCTCTGCTTTACTGAGCGGGATTCCCAGACGCGCGAATGTGCGCAGGAAACGAATCACAATTGATGGTCTTTGCAGGGTCCTCCGCAGCGCTAGTAGCTCAAGACCACGGGCGGATTTCATTGGGACCAACCCGATGACTGCGGCCTTCGCATCGCCCTCTACGCGCTTCCGCTCGGGTTGCAGGTCACCGAGGACAACCAACTCCACTCTCCCATCGCTTCTCTCCCCCTTATCGCCGGTGTGCTGGTTCATCCACTCCCGGTACACCGGTAAGTCGATCTCGTTAGATTCGTAGTCTCGATCTCCACGAGCGCTGACCTCCGACTTCGCTAGCTCGAAGAAGCACTCACGGTCAAGCCCGTACCGTGTTAGTTATCACATTTGCGGAGTAGAAATATTATCTATCCGGAGATGCTGTTCGCCTGCAACATTCGTTAAATAGGCCGCGTCGCAAATCGCCTGCTCCCTCGTGAAGTCGCGTCGCCTCGCGGGCCCGTCTCCTTTCTATACCCTTTCCCCTCCGACGACATTTTTTCATGTCGATCCCACTGTCCTTTCTCGCGGGTCTTCCCGCACCTTCACCAGCCGCCTCTCTCGGCGAGCAACTCGCGGACGCCGTTACCGACTCGGGCCGGGTTCGCACTCTCCTCGACTGCCTCTGTACTACCGATGCTCCCGTTCTCTGGTCTCCCGACACCACTCGCCAGCCACTAACCCATGCCGCGCTTCGTCGCTTTGTATCCAACTTTGCCCTTCCCACCTCCGGTCTTCATGAGCGGCTTGGCCCGAACGACAGGGTCATGGTCGTTCTCCCTACTAGCCCGGAGAACGCAGTCGCACTACTCGCAGTGTCGGCTTACCACACGTGCGCTCCGGTGAACGCCGGATGTACCGCGGGAGAGCTGAGCGAAGACGCAAAGCGCTTGGGGGCGAAGGCGATTCTCACGACCTCGGATGCGAGCGAAAGGCTTGAGCTCGGTCGGCTGAGGGACGAACTCCGGTGCGAGGTCATCTTCTTGCAGGCCCGGGACAACGGGCCAGCCGGTCTGTTCGACGTGTCGCCCATGGGGAACGTGGAGGATGCGGAGGATTGGGACGTCGTCGCACAACCGAGTTTGTTCCCTTCGCGTCCGCACGGCCTTGAAGACCAGTCCCTTGTGCTTCATACTTCGGGAACGAGCGGAAAGAAGAAGGTACGGACCCTGTAACATATTTCTGCCAAGAGCCTATTACCGACGTTGTTCGGCTTGTCGCAGGTCGTGCCCTACACACTTCGCTCCCTCATCGTCGGCACATGCGCAGTTATCAAATCATGGGACCTCCGTTCGGACGATGTGAACAGTAAGTGCATGTCGCGACGTTTACTGTCGGAACAGTCAAGCTAATGAAACCACTATTGTCAGTGAACATGATGCCGCTGTTCCATGTCGGCGGTATCGTGCGGAACCTTTGGGCGCCGGTCTTCTCTGGCGGCAGCGCTATCATGTGCCCGGGCTTCGATAGCACCGCGTTCTGGCCTATAGTCATGGCTCGTGGAGCGACCTGGTAAGATTTAGCCCCCGCGAACGTACAGCGCACACGGTGCTCACGACCTGAACCAGGTACTACGCTGCCCCAACCATGCATCACGCTATTTTGGGATCCATGCCCGTATCGGTCACGCCATCTCGCGACACGCGGATCCGCATGATCGCCAACGCGGCCGGTGGTCTCCTCCCGTCGCTTGCTCAACAGCTCAAGGAGACTTTTGGCAGCATCGTTCTCCCGTCGTACGGAATGACCGAGTGCATGCCCATCGCGTCGCCACCGACCTCGTACCAGCTAGATCGCCCCGGCTGTTCGGGCGTCGCATGCGGACCTCATCTATCCATTCGCGACCCTTCAAACGTTGAACGCGAGCTTCCGCGAGGTTCCACCGGAGCCGTGTGTGTTCGCGGAATTCCGACGTTCGAGGGGTACGAGATTAGCCCCGGTGTCCCCCTGGACACTTCCGCGTTCACGTCGGAGGGATGGTTTGACTCTGGCGATTGCGGCTACATGGACGAAGATGGCTACCTCTACATCACCGGTCGCTCGAAGGAGATCATTAACAAGGGCGGCGAGGTCATCTCTCCCTTCGAGATCGAGGAGGCTATTTCGTCCGTGGCGAAACACCGCGTTAAGGCCACTATCGCGTTCTCCGTCTCTCACGACGTCCTTCAGGAGACCATCGGTGTCGTCGTCGTCCCTGTTCCAGGCACCCCCCGTATCGGCCTCCACGAGCTGCTCGACTTGCTCAAGGTTCAGCTTCACCCGTCGAAATGGCCCTTTGCGATTGTATACATGGAAGATCTTCCGAAGAACAACGCCGGAAAGCCGCTGCGGATTAAGCTCGCGGAGCGTCTAGGCTTGGCGACTCTCACGGACGAGACGGCCGTGATTGCCCGCCATTACGAAGCGTCCGCCTCGGACAAGAACGCACCGCTCTCACAGCCCATCCCATGCTGCCCCGTAGCGCTCGATCTTTCTAGCGTCGAGGAAGCCATCGCCAGCGTCGGCGGTGTGGATGAGGTCGCGGTGCGGCTTCGGAAAGATGGTGCGACCGAGGCGCTCGTGTCCTTGCTTCCCTCTGCGCCGCCGCTCGACTCTTCTTCCATTGCAGACGCCCTCACATCTATCATCCCCGGATATGCCATTCCCGATCCTCTCCACGTCTTCTCCGAGCGGCTCGCAACCCGCGGGGATGGGGCCGTGGATTGGGAGGCGATGGAGGCCCGTGTTGCGCAGCGTAACGCCTCCGGGATGTCGCCTCGCGCGCTCGTCGTACGCAACATCGTAGCAGAGCTTCTCGACAAGGACCCTGCATCCATCAACGGTGACAGCGATTTCTTCCTGCTAGGTGGTAACTCCTTGCTTTTAGGCCGACTCGCGCATCTCATCCGGAAAGAGACTGGTGCGACTGTGCGCGTCCCGTCCATCTTCACACACAGCACGATCAACGGGATCACGACGCTCGTGGAGGCGGATGAGGCTGCGGCGCGGGATGCTCTGGACAAGACGGCGGTTAACACACCGATGAAAGGCAACTCTACTGCGTCGTCTCAGAAGTCGGCTTCTAGCACGCTCGACCTTCCGGCCCTCGAGTTCGCCGTTGGCGGCGGCGCCGACAGTCGTGGGCGCGGCCAAAACCACCCCGTCTCCCTTCTCGTTCAGGCCATCCCGCTGGTCTTCCTCTACCCGCTGAAGGCAGCGTTCACGTGGACCGGAATCGTGTTCATCCTTTCTCTGTTCACGAGTTTCATCTCAGGAAGCTACTGGCAGCGTGTCGGATCGCTTCTCGTGGCTATCATCGCCTCCCGCCTGGCCGCGAGGATCGTGTTGCCGCTGTTCGCCATTGCGTTCAAGTGGATTGTCATCGGTCGTTACAAGCCCGGGACGTACCGCTTTTGGAGCAACTATCACCTCCGGTGGTGGATCACTAACCAGGTGCTGAGAATTTTGGGACGTGGCATCTTCTCGATGCACCCGTGGCTCGAGATCGTCTACTACCGCATGCTCGGTGCGCGCATCGGGAAGGACGTCTACATCGACCCGAAGGCGCGTCTCGGCGAATACGACCTGCTCACTCTCCACTCCGGCGCCCGTATCGACAACTCGCTCGTTCGTGGCTTCTGCGTCGAGCGCGACGGCTACTTCCGCCTGGACAGTATCGTCATCGGCCGTGGCGCGACGGTCAACACGTACACTCAGCTGGCTCCGGGCACCGTGATCCCCGACGGTGCGACGTATGGGCCCCATGCTTCCTCACACGATCAGCCCTCCCCCGATGGCTACGCACAATACAACCGGTCGGCTATTCCTCAGCCGCATTGGGCGTTGAAGATATTCGTCGCGGGCCCCATCATCCTTCTCGTCAAAATTGCCGCCTACGTGCCTTGGTTCGCCGCTCTGTTCATCCTCCTCTCTCAGCCAGCACCTCCCGGCGGCGTCACTAACTTCGAGCGTGTCATCATCTGGTTCGCCTCGCCCACCCGTGTCGCATGGCACAGTCTCGCCCGCATTATTCGTGTCGTCTTCCCACCCGTCCTTCAGCTTATCTTCGGTATCATCCTCAAGCGCATCATGGGTCTCAACCGCTCGGGTTTGAACGCCGACGCGTCTCAGTGGGCACTCCTTCGCCGTTACATTAACCACAACCTCCTCAGCCAGGCTGCCCTCAAGCGCGCGTACGACATCGTTGGCTCGCACTACGAGGTCACGTCCATGATATGGCGTGCCATGGGCGCAAAGGTCGGCAAGCGCGTCTACTGGCCCGGTTCCGGAGTCTACTGCCCCGATCCTGAGCTCTTCGAAGTCGGCGACGACGTCGTGTTCGGCTCCAGGTCTGAGGTGTTCACGACCGATGGGATCGGCTCGGGCCGTGTCGTGGTTAAGGCGGGCGCTATGATCGCCGATCGCGTCGTTCTCCTGCCAGGGACCACCGTAGGAAAGCGTACGATCATGGGCTCGGGGGCGCTCGCCAAGCGGGACACGACGTACGAGGATGGGTCGGTATGGATGGGCTCGGAGCGTGGCGAGGCGGTATGTTTCAAGATGGGCAGCAAGGAGGCAGACGACGGCTTCCCGACAATCACCCCCTTCGGTCGCGCGTTCTACAAGCGCGAGGCGTCGTTCTTCGTCTTCCCCTACATCATGCTCGTCGCTATCAACATCACCGTCGCGATCGTCTGCGCGGGGTACTGGTCGATCGCCGCTGTCGTTGGCACTCAAGTCCTCAACCTCCTTCGGATCCACCTTCCCCAGCTCCACCTCTTCGCCGACGGCCCCCGCCAGATTTTCGTTGCTTTTGGGCTCATTGGTGCTTGGTTCGTTGCTACGCTCACTCTTCAAGCCATCGTCGCTATGTTGTGGGCTATCGGGACAAAGTGGATCATCATCGGCCGACGCCGGCAGGGCAGCTACGACTGGGACAAGAGTTCGTACTGCCAGCGCTGGCAGCTTCACCTCGTCCTCTCCAAGCCTCTCTACAGGGGCTACGGCATCGGCGGTATCCTCGGGGCGATCAGCGGGTCTGCGTACATCGTGTGGTTCTTCCGTGCACTCGGTGCGAAGGTTGGACGCGACTGCGCGATTTTCGCGGGCGGCCGCGTCGGGCTTATGACCGAGCCCGATCTGGTGGAACTTGGGGACCGCGTCGCGCTGGATGACTGCTCCGTTGTCGCGCACATCAACTCTCGCGGGAACTTCTCTCTGAACCAACTCAACATCGGCTCTTCGTACGTCTTCCGCAGTCCCTCCCACACTAACGCTTCATTGCTGACTTCCCCACGATAGATCTGCGCTGCGCTCCGGCTCTCGTCTCTTGTCGGGGGCGAACATGGAAGACGGGTCAATGCTTCTCGAACATACCCTTCTCACGTCGGGCGAGATCGCGGAGTCTGGCGGCGTTTACGCCGGCTGGCCCGCACATCGGCTAGATGACGAGACGTACATCCGGCGTCAGTCAACGTTCCAGCTCCTATCGACCCTGAAGCTCGGCACGCGTTATCGCAAGCTTCAGCGTGTACATGATGAGCTCGAGGACGAAAAGCGCCAGCTTGACCGAAAGATCGAGGATCATCAACGTGAGCTGCGCGAGGTTCGGCGACGGCTTGACGGTATGCTGGACGCTGCGGAGACGATGCGTCACTCTCGGTACTCTTGATTGGACTTGTAGTTACCCACGTTCCCTGCCTCGAACACTTAATCGCTCCCCATGCGCGTGTATTTTTCCGCATTTTCTTTGTTATAGATCACCATAGAGTTCAATTTCTCTCATCCCTCATGTGTATCACACTCCGGAAGTCTTGCTATCTAGCTCTTCGTTGTCGCTCCTTGTCCTCTCACTTGATACGTTACATTTGATCTAGCTTAGCATGCACGTCGTGAATCGTTACTTCTCATGGCCAGCTGTCGATGGTGATTGCTGTTGTTGCGTTAGTACAGTAGTACTAGTTGTATCGCAGGCTATGCTGTTATATCATGTACCTTGGATATATCTCATCGCACATATACGTTTGTGTGACTATCCAGTAGAAGCCACGAGTTCGACTTGAAGCCATGGACTCTAAGGTCGCAGTGTGCACGTTCGACCTGTTCGAGCCCAAGGAGCTTGAGTATATGGGCGCTTATTGCCTTGTGGCGATCTCGCGTCCTCCCCTCGATCACGTGCATGGTACTGGAAGGCGCGTCACGGCCGCGCCATTGTCTGCCACCGCCGTGTTCTACACTCTCATGACCGTTCCTCGCTCTCTCCTCACGACATCTTAACGCACCTGGGCACGCCGAACGACTTGAAACCCCCTCCCTGCCAATACGCTATCGAAATCTCGTTGAATCATCGTAACTAGCAGGGCCCTCCAATGTCCTCTAACAAGCCTGCTCCTAGCAGCACCCCTCCGGGCTCCCAACCACGAATACCGGAGAAGTACATAGAAGTTCCGGACCAGAGAAGATACATCCTGAGTCTGGGTGTTGCATGCCAAGTATGTGTCTTGCCGCTTCAGTGACCTTTGGGTGCATGCGCATTGAACGCTTCACTGAACATGGCGCGCCAACGCGTACAGAACGTCTTGCTAACCCAGATTCTGTAATCAGGCTATCAAGGTATTTGACCTCACACGATATTGGTTCTGGCCTAGCGACTCCCCTCAATCATTTGCGAGGAAATGGATGTTCGTCGACTTTCTCTTCTGTGCAGTCCTATCGTGGCTTCGCATACCGCGCCTGAGGTATAGCACGGCGGTTGTGGCGCTCCAAATCATTTCCCTATGGATATTCGATGGTCTCGCGTTTGGAGGTATTTCTATCAATCTTGGAGGTGGAGGGTCAAGGCTAGCGGGGTCGTCAGGTGCGTTCGCATGCTCTCACATATAATGTTGCGGTTAGCTAAGGGACAGACATTCCTTCGCATAATTGTAGATTATGCAGCAGCTGGGACATCCATCTGGGACTATCTTCCTGACTTTGGCCTTCCTATTGGCGGGAGGGACACCCACCTGCTCGGTCAACACACCGTTCGCATGTCTCCCATCAGCACTGCGCAGCTCAATCCATACGCTGAAACATTTTGTTTGCCTACACCCAACTCCCATGTCCTCATTCCTCTCCTACTCAACAATACCAACCCCTCAGACGTGAGGTATACCCTCACACCACTCGCATACTCGGAAACATCGCGCAGTTCAGGCAAAATCGAGCATGTCAATCTCTCCGCGAAGGACCTCAGAGCTATCGAGCAGAGTCGTGTCGACCACCTGGAATTAGTTCGTGCCGCTGCTAAGAAAGACCTTGATGAATATGACGAATATGACGAAGACGAAGAGGACCGTTCCCAAGCGTCTGGGCACTCCCTTCAGAAAACCCAGCACATGACTTACATTCGTCTTGGGAAACCCGGAACTCTGCGACTTGATCGTGTCATCGACCACTCCAATGTAGATGCACGTCTGGTTTTTCCCAGCGAAATTACGGTTGTTCCCTGTCCACGCGTGGTATTCACCCAGGAAAGTGCAGCTCTCGTTCAGGAAACCCGCTGTGCTGCCCCGAGGCTCGTCAATGGCGGAGGAGAAGAACTGCAGTTGGAAATCGATATTTACGGTGTTCCGCCGCTCAGTCTACGCTGGTACCGGGAAGTCGGCTACAGGCGGGAACCTTTCATGGTCGAAGGCATCGAAGGGCCCGAACACGAAGAGAAAGTACACGCGGCGGACGAGAGAAGGCTTACCAGTGTCGGTCAACGGGCTCCCACCCAAGTTAGAGTGCCGCTCACGGTGGTACTTGACGCACTTGGGACGCATTCTTACGTGCTCGAATCTGTGACTGATTCTCTTGGGAACGTGGCACATGCCGGCCAAGACCTCGATTCAGCGACGGAGTTGCGCAAACTCCCTTCCGTGCAGTCCCACCTTGCAGCCACCACCCGTTCGGTAACTGTTTTGCGACGGCCGTCAGTTTCATTCAAACATTGCGGGCCCGGGCAGCCCGCTTCCCTTCTTATAGGATCCGAGGCACCGTTATCTATTGCAACTGTGGATGCCGATCCAGAAGATGGACCTTGGGAAGTTGCCGTGCGGTACGACCCGCCGCCCGCTGAGGATGGTTCAAAACCTAACAAACGGTACAAGAGCTGGACGAAGGCGCTCAAGACGCAGCCAGATAGACGGGATCTCACCCTTCGGGCTAACGCACCGGGCGAGTACACGATAACTGGCGTCAAAGGTCAGTTCTGTGAAGGCGACGTCCTGAGCCCGGAGACATGCAAGGTAGTGGAGCGGCCATTACCATCAGCGGAAATCGAGTGGAAGAAAATCCACGAATGGTGCGTATGGTCGACCTCGTTCTCTCGTGCACTGAGCCTTGCAGATCACCTTTTGGAGGTTTCGTGTTGCTGACATTTCCCTTGTATTCCCCGTTCAGCTCTGGTGACATCGGCGTCTCTGCGTCACTCGTATTGCACGGAACGCCGCCATTCCAAGTCTACTACCGTTCGCAGCGCAACCAGGAGTCCCCCAAGGACTCCGCCAAGACGTTCCCAACCTCTCGCGGAGAGCTTACTGTCCAACCGGAACGGAGCGGACACTACACGTTCAAAATTCACCAAATCAGCGATGCGAATTACAAGAGGATTGACGTCACAGGCTCAGCGATCGAGCTTGATGTACACCCACCTCCTTCTGCAGACTTCGTCGGATCCGCTCACGGCAGCCGGGGTAAGAAGAGCATAAACAGCTGTTCAGGCAGTAAAGTCGACGTCTACGTAGAGCTCCGGGTAAGTTTAATTCCAACTGATGCGAACATTACGTTCTAAGACGTCTTCCCTTTGTGTAGGGAACCGCACCGTGGAATATCGAGGTGCAAATCGTCGGCCCCAAAGGCTCGGAGACCATTCCCTTCCGGGACATCAAGACCGCGAGGCAGACGTTATCCTTGCCGATTCCCAAGGCCATAGACAAAGACGGTGGCTCTTTCGAGGTGGAGCTAGGTACGTCTTACGACACCTAGTCGGACCATGATTTGCTGAGAACCTCGTGCAGTGAGCGTGGAAGACGCTTATGGCTGCAAACGCTCGCTCTCTGTACCCGGGATTGCGGTGAACGTACGGCGTGTGCTGGTGAGTTCTAGCTCATGTGTATCGCCTCATGTTAGCAGAACCAGGATACAACATGTTGATAACTCCGTTCTATAGCCGACGGTGAAGTTCTACGGCAAGCCCGACCAACGTCATATTACGGTACTCGACCACGAACAGGCGATGCTTCCATTGCGTTTGACAGGTGATGGAGTGAGTGCAATATAGAAGTTTACCAGAATTCTTGCTGATCTCATTCTGCGCTTAGCCTTGGCGCGTCAAGTACCGTCGGGAAGAGGATCCGGGGCGAACCTTGACAGCGTCGCTGAAATCGCTTAACGACGAGCTTCGTGTCAACGCCAAGGGCACGTATGAACTCCTCGAGGTATCGGACTCGCAATGCCCTGGTACCGTGGTCAAGGGCGATTCTACATACCGCGTGGACCACGTGCCACGACCTGTTGCGAAGCTTTCGGCAGACGTGCAAGCCGCCTACGAAAGCTTTAACGGATCGCATATTCTTCCGCCTATTTGTGAGGGTACAAATGATCATGTTGATTTGGACCTCACTGGCAAGTCGCCCTCTCGTGTAATGAACCCCTAAAACTGAACATCTTTCCAGGTCGTCCGCCGTTCCAGATCATGTACAACATCGCAAAGGACGACGGTCTCGGCGCGACCAAGCTCCTTGACCAACCCACGTTCAGCAGCATACAACCTCGCACCCGGTTCCAGCTCCGCACATCAGAGCCCACTCGCATTTACTACGAGGTGAAGCAGATCGGTGACGCCGCCTACCCTCTCGCCAAGAACAAAGACGCGGTCATCCCGCGCTCCGAGCGACTGCTGTTCGAACAGCAGGTCCTCATGCGGCCCGCGGCCCGGTTCAAGAACACGAACCGCCTCTCGTACTGCCTCAACGACGCCTTCTCGGCGCAGGATGCGTCCAATGACGACGGTGTCGTCCTCCTCGAGGGCACCCCGCCCTTCCAGCTCACACTCTCCGTCCGGAACCTCGCCGCGAGCGCGGTGCACACCGCGACCGTCGAGGTCTGGGAGCACGCGTGGCGCGTGCACCTGCCCGACTACGCCTTCGGCTCGATCGGCCCGCACCAGCTCACGCTCGAGTCCGTGCGCGACGCGAGCATGTGCGCGCAGGTCGCCCCCGACCCGCTCGCGCGCGCGCTCTGGGTCGACGTCGCGGAAACGGCGGCGATCGTGCCGTTCAGCCGACGCGAGCACTACTGCGTCGGGGACGCGATCCCCTTCCAGCTCGAGGGCACCCCGCCCTGGACGGTGACCTACCGCGCGGGCGGCGGCGCGCGCACGCACACGGCCGAGGCCGCGCTCTCGCCGTGGTCGGTGCCGCAGCACGCCCCGGGCGAGTTCGCGATCACGTCCGTCGCGCACCAGCAGCGGATGTGCCGGACGGCGGTGACGGACCTGCGCTACCAGGTGCACGCGCTGCCGTCCGCGCAGGTCGGGCACGGGCGGCGGATCGTGCAGGACATCCACGAGGGCGACCAGGCGGAGATCGTGTTCACGCTCATCGGCGAGCCGCCGTTCACGTTCACGTACCAGCGCGCGGAGCTGAGCCCGCGCAAGGGCGCGCAGGGCAAGGTGCTCGAGACGCACACCGTGTCTGGGGTGACGGCGAAGGAGTACTCGATCTTCTCCGCGTTGGAAGGTGCGTCGTTTTTACGCTCCCGTCTCTGGCTCCGGACGTCTCATCTGACACCGCTCTTCAATCAGGAACGTGGACGATCACCTCGATTTCGGACAGATACTGCAGGTACCCGCCCGCGCAGCAGGACGGCGCGGAGAAGTCGAGATGATAATCGGTGCTGTGACTCGACGCTACAAAAATGACACTAGTCTCTGTTACGGTTCTCTCTATCTCGCATCCACTTTTGTAGCACGTATTCTATCTCGCAGCTATTCATGAATCTGTGACGTTATCCACGGAGAGCCCTTATGTACCTCGCTTGTCTCTATACAGTCTTCCACGCGCCAGGCAGACGCCAACGAGTGCAGCGCAATGCAGATGCCCGCGAGAAGATACACCGCAAATAAAGACAGCTTTCGGACAAATCCTCAATCAAGAGGATTGGAGGATGTTTGAGCATATAGCAGCCAAGCGTGTCAACGGTTGACATTACATGTTGTATTGACCGCGTCTCTCATCCGTCAAAAACGGGACCGCACGACGACATCGTCGGTCTGTAGAGGGCAAAGGGGGAGGAGCAATTGATTTCGTTACTTCTGGTACCTATACAACTCGACGTGACATCACTGAAACTCTATACCTGAGCCGACGCGATGTAGAACCACTTCGAAACTGATAAGGGGGAAGACAAGGCAGATGTTAGCACATCGGAGAATCGGTACGAAGGAAGCGCAATGAGAAGACGTACTGGAAGGATCGATCGGCGCGGGGGGCTTGCGCGAGTCCAGAGGCAGGCTCATGTAGGCCGGGTCCTCCTTGCGGGTGTAGCCCGGAGAGTTGGGGACGCTGACATTGCGACTGTGGAGGGCGAGCGTCATCAAGATTCAGCTGTCGCCCTTCTTGAGTTTGAAGAGGGGGAAACACGCACATCGAGAGGTCGTACGAAGCCGTCTTGGCCGGGGTCTCGCCCGACGCGAGGCGGCGCCACGCCTCGTGGCACTCGTGGATGATCTCGGTCGCGTACTTCTTGTTCTTGGCCTCGCCGGAGAAGGCGAAGTTGTTCTCGGGCTTGCCGTCGGGGATCTTGTAGATCCGGAACCACTCGTTCGTCGCGCGGATGAGGCCGGGCAGCTGGCGCTCGACGTCCTCGATGTCGTTCATGCGGCTCGCGAGCGGGTCGCGCACGTCGATGACGATCACCTTCCAGTCGGTCTCGCCCTCATCGAGGAGGGCCATGATGCCGAGGACCTTGACCTGCTTGACCTGGCCGACGTAGCCGACCTGCTCGCCGATCTCGCAGACGTCGAGCGGGTCATTGTCGCCCTGGGCCTTGGTCTCAGGGTGGGTCTGGTTAGGGTCCTCCCAAGTCTACGCGGGGTGAAGCGGATCGGCCGAAGGCGAATGGGGAAACGTGCACAGAAACGTGTATGCGGCCCGAAATGTAGACGAATCACAGCGGACGAGGGTCACCGCGAGTGTTGCAGCAATACAGATAACGCCGTAAGTCTTCCTCATTCCGCGGACTAGAAGCAAAGGACGCCCACCTGGGGGAACGCGCCGTAGTTCCAAATGTAGCCGTGGTGAGGGAAGCAGTTGCGGACGTAGCGGAGGCGGCCCTTCTTGACGTCCTGCTTGATGGGGTTGAAGGCCTCCTCCTTGGAGATCTCCATCTTGGCGTTGGTCCAGCGGGGGACCTCGACGACCATGTTCAGGATGCCGTTGTTCTGGTCCGCGAAGAGCGGGATGTCGTGGAAGGGCGAGACGACCTGGCCATTTTGCTCGATGAACACGCGGTGCTCTGCAGCGGGGGAATACGTGTCAGCGCGATGCGCAGAGGGCGGGGAAAAGAGAGGCAGGAGATCGCAGACATGTGGTCGTACAACGACGAGGATTTGAAAGAGAAATGTGTGCACTCACCAAGGGTGTTGGGCGCGCCGACGAGGCGGGTGCCGTATTCTGGAGCGGAGGCGGCACGATGAGCTGGCCGTCACTAACGGCGACAACGACGGAGGGGGCACTTACGGGCCATGGTGGTGGACGTGGAGAGGAAGCGGAGGTGCTGGGAGACTCTGCGGAGGGCGATGGCACTCATGCCAGCCGGATTGGGGCTCGAAGTATATACTCGCCCGGTGCGCCATGGCTCTGAGCGTGACCTGGTCGTGACCGCTCGATTATCGCCATCGGCTAGATAATCGTCCGACGCCTGCCCTCGCCTGCCCTATCCAGCGACCCCCATTTCCGACCCAGTCCCTCGCCGCCCACTGCCAGCCACGACATACCAAACCGCTCCCAACACTTGAAGCTGTCGCGCAACCACTGACAAAGACCAGTCTCGTCGCTATCCACCATCCACTCACAACCACGACATTTCCTCCCGCCCTCACGTGCTACCAACCGCCCGCTAACACTCGCGCTGCGGGTGGCTGCCCCCACGCCCGTCACCCACCGCCGGCGACAGCGGACATCAGCGTCGTACTCTACAATATGTTCATTTCTGCAGCAGCCGTACATACAAACAACGGCGCGCTGCCCTTGACTGCGTCCACTCTTACATACGTCCTCCGGGTCAAGAATAAGTGAAAGCAATGCAACGAGAGATGGTGAATGAGAGATGTCGGTGGATGGCAGCGACAAAGAGCGTGTGCGCAAATCGGGGATGGTGGCCTTGTTCAGGCCTTTTGCAAGCTCGCGACCGAGCCGCGGCGCGGGCCCTACACGCGCGTCGGCGACGGGCTCGAGTCGCGCGTCAGCGAGCCTTCCCGGTGCTTGCGCAGCAGCCGGTCCAGCGCCTCCTTCTGGCCCACCGCGAGCTCGCCGGACTGGATACCCGAGTGATACACACGCAGGAGGGTGTCCACGTCGTCCATCGACTGCGTCCGCACGTCCGCGAGCTCCTTAATCTTGGCGGTGACGTCCTTGACCTGCGATCGCCAACGTATTAGTCAAAGTCGCACAACGCAATTAATGTCGGAAACGCACCTCTTCGTCTGTGAGCTTGAGCCCAAGCTGCTCCACACGACTCTTGACCGCGTTCCAGCCCGTGAGACGATGCCCAATCGACACGTAGCGCGTGAGGCCAAAGTCCTCGGGCTTGAGGATCTCGTACGTCGACGGGTTGTTGAGGATCGCCTTGGCGTGGATACCCGCCTTGTGCGTGAACGCACAGTAGCCCGTGATGGGGTTCATGAACGGCACGTTCACCTCCACCGCCTCCGCCACCAGGTTCTCGATCTCGCGCAGCATCGGCAAGTTGTACTTGCTCTTCACGTACTCGGGGTCCGCGGCGTACAAGCACGCGACGAGCCCACCAAGGGGCGTGATGCCCACACGTTCGCCAATGCCGAGTACGGACGTGTCGATGTGCGTCGCACCAGCCTCGAGCGCACAGTACGCGTTCGCAATAGCCATGCCGGTGTCATTGTGAAGGTGAATCTCGATGTCGCACGAGACGACGCCACGAAGGGTGCGGACGAGGTCATAGACTTGGCGGGGGTTGGCGCAACCGACAGTGTCGGCGATACCGACACGGTTGACACCGATGCGGTCGACGGTTTGGTAGATCGAGAGGAGGTCGACGAGGTCTGAACGGAACGAGTCCTCGGACGAGAAACGGACTTCAATGCCTGATGCATTTTGTTAGTATCGAGATCACAACGAAGGCTCCATCTGAACTCACCCTTGCTCTTAACGAACTCGATAACCTCAATTGCGGTCTTGGTGATGTAGGCCATGTCCTTTCCGTGCGAAAACTCACGGAGGAAGGACGAGGTACCAATGACGACATCAACACCATCCACACCTGTCCCACATCGCCCATGAGCAACCGTCTACACCCAATCAAAACCTTAAAAAAACTCGTCAACGCACCAGTCTCGACCGCTATCCGCGCGTCGTCCATATGGCACCGAATGTGCGTGAGGATCTTAGCCTTGAGCCCGAGCTTGCAGATCGCCTCGCAGTCTGTCGCACCCCGCGCGCATCGGACATCAGCGCCCCGCCCAACGCGCGCCAAAATACGAGGGCGCAAACTCACCCCTCCGAGACTGCTCCGACGCGGCGGGACTCGTGAGCTCGATGTACTCGACGCCGAACGCATCGAGCGCCTTGGCGATGGCGATCTTGGTCTTGGTGTCGAAGAACGCGTTCGCGAATTGCTCGCCCTCTGTCGCCCCGTCCGGTCCGCACGGAGAGCGCATAGATCAGATCAGGATGCGTGCAGCCCGAGACAGCAGCACATGGTACATATAGGAGAAGGAGAGGACACCATCAGTTACCCCGCATTCCATGAACCGACGACAACGCGGGGTAGGAAGGAAGGCTCACCGCGCAGCGTGCTCTCGATGATCTTGAAGTTGCAGACGTTGCTCAAAAAGTCGGACGCACGCGGCGCGTACGGGTTAACCGGGCGTTGTGCCGCGGCGGCGCCGTTCGCGCTCCCGTTTGCATGGCCATTTGCATGGCCGTTGGTGCGGCCGTTCGCGTGGCCATTCACGCCGTTGACGGCGGGGGCGCCGTTCATCGGGACCTGGACCATCTCAGAGTTGTCGGCGGGCTGGGCGGCACCGTTCTGGCAGGGGCACATCTTGGTGTGTTTTTGGTTGCGGGGGGAGAGGGAGGAAGTGTGTGCGTTGGAACGAGGATGCGCGGCGTGCGAGGGGATGTGTGAGGACGTTTGCAGGAGGCGGCGTGCGGAGAGAGGAGGAAGGAGAAAAGATGGAGAGGAGACGTGCCGAAGGAGCCGGCCTTTTCAAGAACTCCAAAAACTTGACTTGAGTCATTGGAGGCGCCGTCATGTGACCTTCACGCCATCGAGCGCTTCACGACTCTATCACTAAGTTTATAGAAAGTAGACCGACCTTGGCAAGGGTTGAAACGCATATGAATACACTCGGAGATCGGCCTAGCAACGTCCGAAAACCCAGGACCATGGACGGGGACATGGGCAAGTGGAGTCACTTCTAGTCAAGCTCGTTGCTCAAGGCACTAGTACGCTGACTAGCCTGATGGTACATACTACATGGTAAGAAGCAGTGTCGGGTAAACTGCAGGACTGATGATTCAGTGGTAGAATGTTTATGCACAGTAAGAAGAGAGGAACAACTAGTAAGCTACTGACCGGGGCCCGAGGAAACGATCGAAGAAGTAATCAGGAGGTTCTCGTTGGCCGCTGGCTTCATGCAGTTGTTCTTGACTGGACACAGCCATCGAAGTAGTGGAGAAGCAGAATCCACAGAATCTATTTCCTCTCTGTGCGACGTACTTTCCGGTTCATGGGACATGATCAAGGGCGCTGCATGTACGAAAGGCCCCACGTAAATCGACAGTATATCGATAATGTCGAGATTGTTTGAGCTCTGGAACACCGTTCAGTGTCTATATACATTAATCGCGATGAGGATGGATGGCATCAAATGGCATATGGCAGTGAAGTCGTAGACACACAAGTTTTATAGCAATATGGAGTTCACCTCGAATGATAGTGTGCCTCAGTCTTTACGAGCTATGACGCGTATCACATGACCGTGTAATTTGAATAGCCTTGTCAAAATGACCGTTTAGGGAGTTCTCAAAATGCAGCCATTCATATGTAGAAGGGCAGACAAAGGAACGCGGCGACGAGGAACGCGAGAAAGAAAGGAGAGAGAGGCGGGTTGCCACGGGCGGAGGCGGGGGCGGGATGCCCAACAAGATGAACGGCGGGAGCAGCTGGTCATGTGTGCATCAGAACCAGAAGCAGTCCGACGGGAGCAGTCCCTGCTCGCTTGAGCGCCACCGACGTGAGCATATCGCGCCCCGCTGCGAACGTTCTTGGGCCTCCCTCCTTCCCCCCACCACGACGCGCTCCCGCGACCTCTCCGCTCGTCAGTCCAGAGCTGCATACACGCCCGAGCGCAGTCACGGTGTCTCCAAACAATGTCCGACAGTGGCCAGCCGTCCCAGTACAGAGCGTGAGCCTCCCTGCGTCTATTCTCGCGCGTTTTCATGGAGCTCAAATGTGCTCCACCTCGCAGCGTCGGCGTTGTGCTCGCCATCGGCTCCGGGGTACTCATTGGCTCGTCCTTTGTCTTTAAGAAGAAGGGACTGTTGGCCTCGCAGAAGGGCCATGTCGCGGGGGAGGGTGTTGCTTATCTCAAGTCGGTACGTCTGGGATGTTTCTGCATCATGCAATCGCGCGAAGAGCTCAATGCTTGTCTGCCATGTTCTAACAGCCCATGTGGTGGACCGGAATGATTATCATGATTCTCGGGGAGCTTTGCAACTTTGGCGCGTACGCGTTCGTCGAGGCCATCATCGTGGTGAGTCTGCTCGCCGGTCTTGGGGACTCTTGGCACCACACGCGCGAAAGTTCACACAGCGCTCTCCAGACTCCCATGGGCGCCCTCTCTGTCGTCATTTCGTCCATTCTCTCTCACTTCATCCTCAAGGAGAAGCTATCGCTCTTCGGCTGGATATCCTCAGTACAATGTCTATTAGGAGCGTCAATCCTCGCTCTGAACGGACCAGATGAACAGAGCGTATCGACCATCGAGGGATTTAAACACCTCTTCCTAGCGCCCTGGTTCCTTGCCTATGGTGGTGTTGTCATCGCTGCTGCTGTGGTGCTCGCCGTCTGGGCTGCACCGAAGTGGGGGCATAAGAGTATGATGCCATACTTGGTACGCGATTCCCTCGTTTATTTTTGCTCTGCGGCCTAGGGGACAGAACTGATCCGCGAGCTATTCAGGGCGTCTGCAGTTTAATTGGCGGTCTTAGTGTCAGCTGTACGCAAGGTCTCGGAGCATGCATCGTCACTAGCATCAGGGGAGAAAACCAGTTCAAGAACTGGTTCATCTATTTCCTACTTGTCTTCGTGGTGATAACCCTCCGTAAGTGTTTCGACGTCGACTCGGGCGCACGGCTTAGCTTCCGTTGCAGTAACCGAGATTTACTACCTCAATGTTGCACTGGCATTGTTCAATACTGGTGAGCATCTTGAGGCTCATATCCTCCACATGCGCTTACTGTGTTTTTAGCTATGGGTAAGGCATTCCAACATTTGATACTACTCGAGAGGCTGACCGGCCATGTTAGTGACACCCACATACTATGTTACCTGTGCGTCTATATTACTGCTACATTGTTACACTCTGAGCTTATTTTCTTCTGTGCAGTCACGTTCTGCACTCTAGTCACATCAGTTGTACGTCCTGCGTTTCCACAGATTGCTCTCGCGTTTGCTAATGAATTTTCTATTCTTATAGATTCTGTACCAAGGCTTGAAAGCTACCGCCTCCCAGATCATCACGGTGGTGTTGGCCTTCGCAGTCATCTGTACCGGCATTATCATCCTGCAAATGACGAAAGTGGATCCCCGAGAATTGACTAACGTACGGTTATTTCTCTGATGATTTGCGCCGGTGCTGATCTCGAGTCGCAGGTTGACCCACATACGACCCTGCTACTGGAGGCTGCACGTCAAGAAGTAGACCCGTTGGCCGCACATGACATCGAGCTCGCCCGCGGTGGCACGGTGCGATCCCGTCGCTCTCGGCGCTCACATCGCCTCTCGTCTCGCCCAACAACCCCTGACGCCAATGGAAACGGAGATACACACCATTCGGTCGACCTGGAGAATGGCCCAACATCCGACGTTGACTCAGATATCGACTTCATCGAAGAGAAGCGTGCGATTGTTGCGAGGACAGAAGAGCCGGGGCTCGACTCCCTCCGCATGACCGGTGGTGCCATCGGCACCATCATTCGCGCACGCCGCCGTGCAACGGCCCTCTCCGTCGCTAGTGCGTCGCGGAGCCATCTCTCCGGGTCCATCCACAGCAGCATGCGCAGCCAGGACGTCTCGCGCCGCGGCACGCGCAGGGACTCGCTCTCGCCCGCACCCCATCCCCAGCGCAGCTGGTTTAGGGCGCTCACGAACAGCCGCCGCGCAGACGTCTCGCGGTCCCCGCAGCGTGGCCCCTCCCACCTCCCCGACGTCTACGAGAAAGACAAAGAAGTGGACAAGGAGAAAGCGGCGATATCCACCGAAGAGGTCACGAACGTCACAGGCCTTCCCCCAACTTCGCTCGTCGACAGCCCTCTCTCCGGGTCTGTAGCCGGGTCCGGGTCCGACGGGCTGCCCACCAGCTTGAGCGCAGACGGCGGGCGTAGCTTCTCGCGCATCCTGCCCAGCGGCGAGCTCGTCGCCTCCCCGCAGCTCACGCCCCCGCTCCCTATGGAGGGGGACGACCGCCCGCGCCGGCCGAGCATTCGTTTCCAGACGTCCGCGCCGAACGTGCAGGTCACTCCTGCGACCCCTGCGACGCTTTCGCGGCCATCAATGGGGCCCGAGAGCGCCGAGGGCGGCGGCGCAACTCGCTCGAGGACAATGCCGTCAGTGTTTACGGATGCGGAGCGGGTAAGGGCAGAGGAGATTCGGAGGGAGAAATAGGGGGAGTGATTTTGAACTTATCTCTTGAGATTGCGATACGACTAGCACGACACGATCTGTAATGATGTATCACGATGTATCCTTATTCTTACCTAGGTCTCGTATTCTTGCGATTATCACTTGCGACATACCTACGTGTTTCTGTCTCACTATTGGGGCTGGATGTATACCTGACGTCGACGATATCACTGTTTTTTCTACCACTGTTGGTGGATTGGGTCTATCGTCCTACTAGATCGGAAAAGCACTAATCACACAAACATCTTATGATTGTTACCTCCAAAAACTTCCCGATGGACAGTGAGGATCCCGCCTCCATGATCCTATTCGTACGCCGCTTTGTCGAAACCTTCCCAACTCCTCTGCCCCGAGCGTCATCGAAGCCAGTCTACGTGGCCTTCGCGAACGACTGCGTGCCGCATTGTGCCTACAAAGGCACCCTCTAGTTCGAACGTTCAACACGAGGCATGAGGAGAGTGTCAATGTCAAGGTCGTCGCAGATGCGGCCGATATGCGTCTTTGTCCATAAGTGAGATGGATGCGCACTCCCAATACCTGCAAGTTACAGCACTCAGGCTCCTCGAAGAGTCCGGTTCGCTCTCAGATCTTCGAAGCGCTGACATATAGTTGCCATGGTCTCTCGCAGGTAGTCGAGGCGTGGATTACGGGATATCCTTGATAGCGATGACGGTCCCGAGAGCAATGACTGTAAGTCCTGCGGGAGCCGGATTCGGTGATGCCGTTGGCCTATGCGAGCCCACCCTGCTTGAGAATGTTTTCTTCATGAGCGCCCGTAGTAACGCCTTCGGAGGCCCGTCGCCTTGACCTCGGCTTCGAGAACTGCCCGTTGAAGTCCAAACGGAGGAGCAGTCGCTCGACATGTCTCCGGACCTCTTCGTCGCCTTCGAGACGTTTTCCACGGCGAGTGCGCATAAACGTGTGGAAACCGAGACCCGTAGTGTTCGCCATGCTCGTGTTGTAGATCATAGATTTTGTCGCGTCCGTGGTAGCGGCGGAAAAGGGCTGGAGGGTAGTCGACAGCGAGAGCTGCTCATAAAACGCGTCGAGGAGTGCGTGGAGTGTCTGAGAGCAGCCCATTAGCCCAGTCATAGACTGGAAATCGTGACATGTCAAATGGTTGCGTACCTCGTCGATCTCTTCCACAATTGCATTTCGCTCTATAACCATATCTCCAACCTTGTTACCACCGGGAGCGATGCTACCCTCAAAGAGTAGAGCAGGCAGCACATCGCCACCCCATCGCTCGACCTGCGCCGCGAATCGCTCGCAGACTTCGAGCACCATACGGATGATGTTTGTCAATGCAGGATTGGAGAGCAAACTGCCTGTCAAGAGGCGTTCTAGATACGTGGTGTGGATGTTGCGCAACGTTGTAAAGTCCAACGGTGGAGACCCCGACGATAAATTCGATGCGGTGCTTTGCGATGGCCCAAATGCGAACGCGCCTTTGGACGCCCCGAGCGCGCCAGAGTTCCCGCCCTCTGGACCAATGTGACCCTGGCTGTGACTTGGGCCCGGTCCCGACCCTGTCGTCTGGCGGCCAATACTACTAGCAGGTTCTCCGAGTAGAAGACTCTTGAATCGCCTGAACTCCACGTCCACCACGTCCGTCATGACATACCCGAGCAGCGTGTCCAAAAACCAGTTCATCTCGCGCACGACACCCCATCCGCATCGCAAAAGTTGCTTCCGTGCCTCCAAATCTTCGGTAGTTCCCCCCTCGCCTAATCCCGTCCATTTCCTACGCGCCCGCTGAGCGTTGGAAAGGGCAGTCCAGCACGTATGTATGCGTGTGTGCGTCTTCCGTAGCGCAGATAGATAGGAGAAGAGACCTGCGTAGATCTGGAGGTCGGAAGTATGAAGGAAGAGGTCAAGCGGCCACTCGAGACTGTATGCGAGGACAAGCGGGGTACCAAGAAGAAGGTCGTCGAATGATGTTGGTTCCTGTGGGACGGAAAGTGAAGAGGAAAGATCCTTGGCAGGTGCTGCGGCGAGGGAGGGCAGAAGCGGGCGGATTGGACCTGCAGGAAGGCGAAAGTGGAGGTGCGCTAAAGAAGGATCTTGCTGGGCCGTCGTACCCAGAGAGGCACGAAGCAGCGCGAGATGAAGATCTTGTTCCCGTATCATGGTGCTTGGAACAGAACGACCAGTAAGCCTCGAGAGCTTCAGGCGTTCAATCTCTCGGATGAGTGAGAGGGCGAACTCGCCATTGCGAAGGAGGAAGTAATTGGCTCTAGAGGAATATGAGATGGACTCCTTGACACAGAATAACGTACTCACAATGATTCCACAGCCTCGTCTACGTCCTTATGTGTCAAGACGTTCAGCCATAACCACTCGCTGACCGCTGTGCGGATGTCTGTGATGACGCGGTCGAATGCGTATTGATCCTGGGGAAGGACGGTATTGAGCAATTTGGTGTGCTCTCTCGCCAGATCCTGGGGGAACTGCTTGTCCCACTTCGCGGCTTTCACGGTTCCAATGGCACGCCCGACGTATGTGATAGAATCCCGTGACTGGGATGAAATGCAAGATGGGACAGCACCTTCAGTCAGAACATAGCTCTTGTCCGCCAAAGGATCATTCAGGGACAGTGAGCCGTGAATGAGGAGAGCCTGGAGCTGGGCAATCCAGACGCGCTGCACGGCCTCCGAAAGTCGCGCATATATTGACGAAACACGATGTATTCCGGTCTGAGAACGCATCAGGAGGAGATCGATGAGTGGCCCCGGCCGCCAGTGGTCTTGGGCTTGCAATACGTCGACAAGGGTCTCAAGAGACGCGAGAGGCGCATCCCATTCTGCGAAGGCTGCACGTAAAGACGACAAGGGCACGAATGACCCACTTGCTACGAGGCTACTATCCCTCTTTAGAACCTTCGCCTCCGTCTCAACCACGAGCACCTCATACTCATCCTTGAGAATCTGGTTGAGCGTTGCGCAGAGAGCGGAGACATAACGAGAGGAGGGGCGGGCGAGGACTGTGCAGGCATGTTTGATCTTGCGATAACGCACGGCGATCTGTCCAAGTGCCTCGAGACATTGTTCCTCGCCAGGATGAAGGAGAGGCGCGAAGGCTGGGTGGACTGTATGGTCGGTGGGGAACAGAGAGGATGAATGACCCGCGAGGACGAGGAGAACTTCAGCAATCATCTCGAATTGTCGAACATAAGTATCGAGTGTGCGCAAGCGCAAGCAGGGTGCGAGAATGACGGCGAAGACGAAGGGATTGGTACGCGCGATGTGTATGGTGGCACGCGTCGCAGACGCGTCGACGACGCGTCCGGCGCGGGAAAACTTTCTTTCGCAGAGCACCTGCTCGAGGCTTTGCTTGAATTCATGTCCCCTTCCTGCTTCCACAATTCTCCGTTTGACCCGTCGCTTGGTTCTCTTCATGGCTTCAGAAGGCAGTTCTGCTGAGGGCCCGCCGTTGGGCAAGTACCTTGCATCGACCGGTGGGTTCGCCAAAATGTCTCTCAAGGTATCTTCGCTCACGCATTCCAAGACAAGAAAACGAGGGATAAAGCCATCAAAAACCTCGCCGCATTTCTTTCCGATCCCGCGCGGGATGCGCTGCCAAAATCGGAGATGGCAAAGCTATGGAAGGGTGTATTTTACTGTGCGCAGGGGGTTCCTCCATTTCCAGAAACTCGTTCTAACACCGTTCGACCGATAGGTTTCTGGATGTCTGACAAGCCACTAGTACAACAAGCTCTCGCCACTGAGATCGCGGATATTCTCTTGGCTGTTACCAACCTCTCCGCTTCGTTAGCGTTCTTGCGCGGCTTCTGGGAATCGACCGTACGGGAGTGGAACTCCATAGACCGCCTCCGGTATGTTGGATACTTCGCACCTCGTCCGGCACCCTGCTCAATGTAACTCACCTCGTCAGCATTGACAAATATTACATGCTCATTCGTCGATTCGTGAATGCGACATTCCGGCTGCTCATACGTGCAGAGTGGGAAGCTGCTGCATGTGCGGAATACAATGCGATCCTCACAGACCGCGGAGGCCCCTTGTGGTAGGCAACTTGGTTTCTTGCAACCCCGTACTCTTATCCACTACTGGCTAGTCCCGAGGACCCACGGGTGCCAACAAGTCTTGCATACCACCTTGCGGACGTGTATCTAGAGGAGTTGGACAAGGCGTTCGCGAATTCACCCGTCGACTCGCCGTTACCAGCCCCTCTCTCCGCACTTCTCGCTCCCTTTTTCACCCTCTCCGCGCGCACTCCAACGACCGTGACATATCAGCGCTTGCAGTCCGCTCTAATCGACCCTCTGCTTGACGCATTATCGCCCCGTACAGATCCCGACGAACCACCGAGTCGGAAGAAGCCTCGTCTGTCCACACCTACATACGCAAATGTTCTCTCAAATGCGTGTTCTTCAGACCCGGGGTCTGAAGGTCCTCAAAGCAGCTCTTCGTTACGCAAGACGGTCCTCAAGCAGCTTTTTGACGTCGCTAGCGAGCCCAGCACCCGAGACGCGAACCGGAGGCGGCTATATGCACTATGGAAGGAGCGCACAGAAGACGAGGACGAGGAAGGCAGCAGCAAGTCAAACAGAGGCGTGGATGCGAGTTAATCGTATGTTGTATGTCCATGTTCAGAGGTGCCAAAATAATGATACAAGTAGAGTGCTTTGTACAATGATGCGTGTCATCTTCTCTCGCCAGTCTGGACAGCCCAGCGCTGGCATGCTCATCGGACCCCTCCCGACGGCGGTATATTGTCGCAACAGAGCGACTTTCCCAGCTGCCCCTCTAATCCCAGATTATGCCGTCATTGAGTACAGGGACGATGAGACAGGTATCGAGCACCCATTGCGGCTCAGTGGTGCGCCGCGCGGAGCTGGAGGGTCTCGGCGATGTGCGTGGGCTGGAAGTCGTGCTTCTCGAAGCGGGAACGACCGACGTAGCCCTTGGGAATGGCGGAGGGAAGAGGGCCTTGGATAAGGCTGTGTAAGAGACAAGGTTAGTATAACGCGCTCAATCCAGGGGAGGAATGGGAGAACCTTGGCTTAGTCGACTGCTTGTAGACGAAGTAGGCAAGGCCTGCTTCGAGGGTGGTGAAGAGGAGGATTGACTATTGCAACCAGGTTATCAGCCAATGCAGGCACACCATGTCCGAAATAACTCACCGGAGCACGAGCAACGACGAGAGGGGGGAGCATCGTGAAAGGTGGGTGGTGTGAGCGGTGGTGTTTGTGAGTGGGGTGTGGTTTGAGTAGTAGGGGTAGTGCGCTCGAAAGGCCGCTAAGTGGCTGACTGAGTGGAGGATGTGTCTGTCGGACTGGGGGTCATGAGGGCCAGATGCCCCTGCGTTTTATAGCACGCCCTGCGTCCGCCCGCCCCGCATCAAACCGCCCAGAGCACGTCACTTTAGCCTCTTGCCCGACTCTGGCAGGACGGCACGAGCCGGGAGGCATCGACCAGGCTGGAAGAGTCTCAGCCCCAGATAGCCCCGGTGGCCCCGCCGGCGAGCAGCTGTCCGTGTTGCACAGCTGCAGCGGCGAGTCTAGCCGCCGCCACCGACCCCGCTCCCGATCACGTGGAGGGGTCCATAGGCGTTCTGGCCGAAAAAGGCTTCTCTAGAACGTCCGCCGCCCGGCACCGCCCACAAGCTCAAACAACCGCGTGCGAGGTCAGGGGTCCGCGGTCTGGACCGCGCAGCGTAATTATCGAGGACCGCGGGTGTTGATCCGGTAAAGAAGAATGACGCAAAACGCATAAGTGCAAGCTTCCCGCTGGTTCCCCGAGGTGCTCCTTGAGCGCCCGAATTTGTATTCAGCGTTCCAGGCTCGGCCGGCCCAGGTCTATCAGTACATCTCCTCGACAGACATGACATAGCTTGAGCGCAGCGCTGTAAGAGACGTTCATGATATTGACCCGTGGATGAATCGTTCGAGTCGAGTCATGAAGAAACTCAGAGAACGAATGGAATAAAATTAGCTCAATGCGAACGCGAAATGCTAATACGGTACATCCCTGCAAGTTCCGTACTCCGCCACATACTAGTACTGTGAATGTGTCAACTGTGGGACTACAAGCCACAAAGTCTAGTGTTACAAGTCCGGGAGCTCTCGCTCGATCAGCCGTTTCCATGTGCTTTCCCTCCACCACTCATCCATGCTGTCGATGCGCTCCCACAGGTTTTCTTCGTCGACACCGTAGATAGCATACTTGCCGTGGTCGAGTGTCCGGCCGTCCCGTTTAGCGACTTCCAGCGCCGCCTTGTTCTCTCCCCTAAGACACTATGAGACCGCGGCGTCGAGGTCTTTGCTACGGGATAACACGCACCTTAACAACTCAAGTAGCTCCTTTTTATCGGGGAAGAACAGTCGAGGCTCTAACACGCCAAGCACAGCCAGCGCTGCTCGGTACAGGAAGGCATCGCCTTCTAGAAAGATGACATCCCATACTCGCGCGCAAGCTTCGAAAGGTAAGTGATCCAGGAATAGAGGTACGAGCCAGTCTGAGAGGTATGATGCTGGTGATATCTGGTGCTGCTTGAAATTGAAATAGACTAGGATATATGGTTAACAAGGCTGAGCGAATCAGAAGGGAGACGATCCCGCACTTTTTGGCATGCCGTCAGCCAGGAGAGTGTCGAAAATTCTACGCCAGGTAAGCTACGGCGGTAGCAAAGAAGTGCCCTTCTTACCTGTAGTAGGCCTCTACCTATACGAAGGTCATCGACTGACGTCTGGGGACATAAAAAGTTACTCACATCGTTTTTCGAAGACAGGCCTCCGTAGAATGACCGCAGACAGTGACGTTCCAACAAATTCCGCATAACAACGAAACCTTGTGTTGGGGACATATTGATGAGAATCATGGCTGCAATCTTGGCTATACCCACGACATAGCCAAGACCTTCGTCCGACCGCGAGACAACCCACGCGCAGAGTATATCTCTCAAGTCCTGATATAATGGACCCTTGCCTGGCGTGAATAGATGTAATGAAGGTAATGTTGAGCCGATGTCGTCTTCTAGCAAGCTTAAAACAGTTGTCGGAAATGTCCCGGACGCCAGTGCCCTCTTTGCTCTTGACAAGCACGTTTTGAAGGAGTCTGCGGAAACGGATAGGTATGATGTCATCGCTGCAGGCGGACGGTCTAGCGTACCTTTGCTTAACGCAAGCGGATTACCGACGGCAGCTTGCCACATGGATGCTCGGAGTTTCGTTGGAATTCCCTGCCACCATAACCTCCGTAACTGTGAGTTTCGATGCACAACTGTCCAGTCTGGCACTATATCGCGCTCCCAAATCCCCAAAGAATCTTCTATTCTCCTTTCCCTTGCCATCCTCCGCTCCTGTAGCGCTTTCCGCCGTTTCTCCTCTGCGGCCGATCCAGTGTCGTCCAGTGCACACGGGCCGGACGAAGCAACACGCCAATGAGCACCAATGAAAGCACATAAATCGAGTCAATATTGTAACGCAGTCGGCTCTACGTCATACGTAGAGTAACAGAAGGTATGTTCACTCACCGGCAGCCCTACTCTTCTTCATCATGTCCTCCCAGTCCTGTAAGTGTTTTCGGTCCTCCGTGCGCGGCTTCGGAGGCAAGTGCGGCGGACGTGTCTTACTGATCACCTTGTCGAGCATACTCGGCCCAACAGAACGCGTCTGTCGGTGCTTCACGTTGGCTGCCGTAGGCGTTGGGGGTTCGTGAACTGTGGGGGTTGGTGCGGACGAAGACGAGGGAAGAGGGAGAGGAAGAGCAGACGTCGAGGCTGAGCCCGGTTGTGAAGATTCAATCTTCAATGGAGACGGAGGGCTGCGCGTACGGAATTCGTGCTGTGAAGAGGAGTGCTGGTGGTGTGGAACGGGATTCGAAAGTTGAGACTGGACAGAGGAAGAGTGGGTGTGGAGCGAGGATGCCGTGCTCTCAGTGGAGGGACGCGAGACGGCATGCACCTCCTTCGCTCCTGCATACGGGGCGGAGAGGTCGATCTGCACAGAGGGATAGTCGGCGGGGAGCTCCTCCGGTTCCTCAACCGTTGGAAGTGGCGGGGACAAAGGAATCTCCTGCGAGGATTCGGAGAGCGGAACGTCATACATGGAGTCCTGACGGTACGAGGACGCAAATGAGTCCATACGCGCCATCGATGGCGGCGTGCGCGGTGGAGAGACAGAGGGTGGGGAGTCGGGCGGGGCATTGATGTCGAACGTCGAAACAGAGGCATCGGGATCGACCGAGTACCCAATCTTGGCCGCGAGGTCATCCATGTCACTGCCGTTGGCCGTACGATTGTGTGCCCATCCGTACTCCGAAGCGCCGTTGGCAGACATACTCTTCGCGAGTTCCTCGCGGATTGCCGCAAGGGAGAACTCCGGGACGTCCGCGTCGTTCTCGGAGAAGGCGTCGTCGTCGAGCATGAATCCGGGAGGCGGGCCTTTCTTGAGGCCGTTGATATGGTGTACACCGAGCTCCTCGTCGTCGGAGTTCATAGCCATGGCGAGCGAGCAAGGATGGAGGTGGGAAGCAAGGCCAGGAGTTAACGGTGCTGCGACGCCGCTGGGACGCTGTGTCCTGGGCGACTTAATTAAGCGCACGATGCGCCCGGAGGCTCGGCCCGCCACGATCAGCGAAGGGATGACAGGCTGTCGCGACGTCATCCACGTCGTCCGCAACAGCCATGTCCAAGTCTCCGGTCACTTGCCACGGTATGTGCACACGGCCAGACTCATTCTGACGATTGACAACGAGTGCGCAGTGCTCAACTCGGCCATCGGGAAACCTGCCGCCGGTGTTCCCGTCCAGCTGCAAGAGTTCAACTCGGCCGATGGACCGACCGCAGACTTCCGCGTCCTTGCAGAAGGGTAGGCTGTCTATTTATGACATCTATTTATGGTCGCTCATGAGCAATCGTGGCGCGCATATAACCAGGGTTACTGACTACGATGGGCGCTGCATGCAGCTCTACCCCAATGCGGCACCCGGTCAGAAACGTGAAGACCTGATCAAGCTGGAAGCTGGGAGGCTGTATAAAGTCACATTTAAGACCAAAGAATACTTTGAGAGCGTAGGCTCGAAATGTTTCTATCCCTGGGTCGAGGTAGGTGGAACGAGAGCTTCTTGACGCTGGCTGACATTCCCTGTACAGGTCACTTTCCAAGTCGAGAACCCTGCCGAGCACTACCATATACCGCTCCTCATCAGTCCTTATAGCTACTCGACGTACAGAGGTAGCTGAAGGCCGACTTGGGTTTGAGGATGCAGGGGATCAATATCGACAAGTATGCAGTATCGTAGGCGTACACATGTAAGATATTCTAGCGACGAAAACATGAGATGCGATGGCGACGATGTACAGTTGCAAGAGCTAGTAGTACAGCTGCGATGAATCTGAATATATACATGCACGACAAGACAAGCGTGGGCACAGAGCACGAACTTACGTACGACGACTGAAACGATAAGAAAGCAGCAGCGATATCGTAACCATAACAGGCCTAGCCTCACGGCTTGGGCGAAAGAGCGAACGTTCGTGCACGCAAGCGTCATGCTATGCTCAGACCGTTCACGCCCTCCTCCGCCCCATCCACCTCCCGCTCTCCCTCCCGCCGCGCGCGGGTCATGGGGCGTAGCACGGGGCTCGCGAGCCCAATTTGCGCGCGCAGCGTCGGGCTGGACAGCACACTCGCCGTCCCGAAGCTCTGGCGGGCGGACCAATAGCTGCTCGAGCCCGGCACGATCGGCGACGACGAGCCGGAGTGCATGCCGCTTTGAATGGGGATAGGGATCGGCATGGACAGCCGGGGCGCGCTGCCCGAATGACGCCCGTTGAATGCCTCACGGAGGTGCGAGATGGAGGGCGAGACCGCGCGCCGCTTCGCCGAAGTGGGATAAGGGTCGTACCGTTCGTCGACTGAGCCCATCCACGGCGCATATAGTCAGCATACAGCATCCTGGGCGGATGAAAGTTGAACTGACTGGACATACGTTTCCTCTTATTATTCCGCACGGCACTCGTGGTAGGAGGGGGGGTGTATCTCCATGAAGAGATAACGGGCGACGACATTACGGAAGAAGGCTGGTACAGCGTAGTGTGGATAAGAACAAGTGAAGAGCAGTGGCGGAAAGAAGCGAGCGTACCATATCCACATCCATCATTGTAAAGCCTATGGGACTTTCCAACATGGACGGATCGTCTCCATTGACACTCTGCGCAGGTGTGACAGGTTTCGTCGCCGCAGCAGACTCGGTATACGAGAAGGCCACCGACTCATCCAGTTCCTCCTCGTCGCTAGGCGTTGACTCCCGTTGGGGTTCATCGACACTCGCCTCCTCCGGATATCTGCCGCGGTCGGACGGCGCACGGGGCGTCCGCGGGTGGGTCGGGGAATCGCTGAACGAGGCGAGCATGCGCTGGAACTGCGCCTCTGACTTGAGCTCATTGTCTTGCATGTGCGACTCCTGGACGAGTGCGAGGATGCGAGGCATCTTAACCTGCAGGTGACGAAGCATGAGCATAAATGAGCCACAGGCGCGGGGAGGTTGGTAGCGAGTGAAGGGGTTCACAAGAAGCGAGGAAATGGCGAGACAGCAACGGGCACGACTCACAGGGTTCGATGGTCTGCGCACATGTGCGCGCGTGGAGGGTTGGTCCTCGTTCCCGGAGCTGGAGCTGGAGGCCGAGGTCATGCGAGGAGGGGGCGTGTGCGGCCGACTTGTCTTCATGCTCGTGTCACTCTCGGATTCGATAGTCGGCCCCGGGAGTAGGGGCGTCGCATGGCCCGAGTCACTATCCGTCGACATCTTGTCCCGGTCGCTCTCCGAGTCTTCTCCAAGCATGCTGGAGCTATACCGCCGGGTGAAGGACGAGACTAGGGGGCTGTGGAGACTGCTTCCGCTACCACGAGGCCCGAGCAGGCTCGGACGGCGCAGGCGAAGGAGAAAGGGGCTCAAGTCATCGGAGGCGGACTGGCCGACGGATGTGGACGGCGATGACGGAAGGGCAAAATCGGACGAGGACGTGGGCAAAGATGGTCGAGTTGCTGAGATAGAAAGTGCGGGGAGCTCAGTGTGTTTGCTCATGGCTGGCTTAGATGGATGATTTGAAAGGGAGGCGTTGAAGTGTTGGGTGGTCGCACATGAGGAGTCGAGAAGCAAATAGGTTCGTCCGGGTAGAGGGCTGGGAGGAGATGGCAGATGAAGGCTTCTCAAACGTAGAACCTATGTAGCGCGCATTACATCTATGGGCGCTTCTTCATCCAACCGACCATTCAACGACCATTGTCCGGTAGATCCGAATCACTTACACTCAAAGACTTTGTGTCATAGCGTGATAATATACAGCTATGGCGACATCAGGCAGGTGGTTAAACAGGACACATGGTATTATATAGCTGAGCACGGTATACTAAATGTGGTGAAGGCGCGAATATCGATCGTTTTCCCCCAACGCTTACAATGCCTTGACCAAGCTCACAACGCTCGCAGTTGCCGTCCCGAGGAGTCCTACAACTCTTGTTAGTGTGAAATGGGACAGTGCGCAAGTAATCTCTCACCAAGTTTCGCCACCATGCCGAAAAGTGCTGCGCCGAGCCAGTTGCGCTGCACATTGCACAACATGTCAGCCTCAATGGTAGCGCAACTTACGACTCCGATAACGCACCTTGGCCGGGTCACCAGTCGCATATCCAATAGTGTACACAACGCGCGAAACGACCCAGAACCCACAAAGTGCGCCAGCGGCGACGGGGTGGGTCAAACCGGCGATAAGCGTGGTGCCGACAATGTTAGGGATCTCCTCGAGGGTGTTCCCGTGCGCACCTGAAACGTTATGAGCGTGGCATGACAGACAAGCGGGGAGTTTATGCTCACGCTGGGCACAGTTGAACTGCAATGCTTCTTTCTTAGCAGCAACCTCGGCTTGTTCAGCATAGACTTCATACACACGTCAGCGTCACGAGCGAGCATTGGGACTATCCGGGAGAACCATAAACATACCTTGGGGGTATGCGATACCTGCGAGCTTACGAGCACGGCCGACACGGAACGTCTGCCATACCAAGAGATAGACCGTGGAAAGGGCAGCGGCCACTGGGTACGCAAACCTGAAAAGTCCTTCATTAGTTCATGATCCTCTCAAGGAGTATAGATCAGACGCGCACTCCTTGGGAAGAACAATGCCAGACATAGTTGATGGGGGTAGTGGAGTCAAAGAAACTGTGCGAAGTGCGTGGAGTACTTGGGGAAGGGTGAACAATGTGATAGGGTAATCGTAACGCAGGACTGGGAAGTTTTATAGGACTCAGAGCGGAGGCCCTGAGAGCCGGTTTTTCCGGGAATCATGGACGCGTCAGCGGTGCGGCAAGTCGATCTCAGCCACATTGTGTAGTATTCGGAATCAACGCCCAGGGGCGACCGTCGCGTACGTGTCGCTGCCTTTCCAATATCACGAGGGCAGTCCATGCTGAGTACACTGTTGGCTTAAGATCGCTGTTGACATACAAGCCCAGCGAGGCTAATCACTGTGGCCTGAAGCAGGAAGGAGCGAGTTTGTCTAGCAGAAATGCGGCCTGAACAACTGTTAATGTGTTGCTATGCTGAGGATCGTAACAGCAGGGAAGCTCAAGAAGTTGCTGGAAAAGAGGTGGCGCAAGTCTCTCACGTCGGTGCGCCCAGCTGGGAACACGTCAGCTGCCGATTGACGCATCATCATGCATGACAATCCCATGGGCCATCGAGACGACGTGGACGATGCCATGCTTGGGACACCGAGATCGGATTTCGCCGGCGGCGGCGTATTAGTGGGGCGTTACGTACATACACCTATCATTCACGTGATTTGAAGAGTGATCTTCAGCGCTTGCCCAAAAATTAGATGCTTTGATCAGACGCCCGCGGGAAAGCTTGTCGGTACCCCCTTGTACAACTTACTGGTCCTACGCTCTCTACTTCGCTATGTCAAAACGTGCCGCAACGGAAATCCACACATCATCTGGAAGTCATGAAGAACCCCGAAAAACACCTCGCTCCGCCTCGAAACAAAAGGAGACTTCTATAGAAGATGAGATGGGTGAATTTGAGGATGGCTGGGAGGATGAGTATGAGAGCGATGAAGAAGTCGTGGACGCCGACGCCGAGAAGGGCGAGGACGGTGTGTGTGTCCCAAGTGAACGTTGTTTTAATTCCGGCTGAGACTCGGACTAGGAATGGACGTAGACGACGAGGTTATGCCCGCCATCGAGGAAGAAGAGCAGCCGCCCGCCCCACCGGACGTCTTCATCCCTGGAGTGCATCATCTGGGAAAGGATGAAATTCTCGAGCCAGACGATTCAGTATACATCATGCGGCATAACATGTCCGTCAACTGGCCATGCTTATCCTTCGATGTTCTTCGAGACAACCTCGGGGACCAGAGGCAAAGGTATCCTGCCACAGCCTATATCGTTGCCGGAACGCAAGCAGACGTCGCGAAGAATAATGAAATCTCGGTGTACAAGATGAGTTCGCTGCAACGAACACAGCGCGAAAATGGTACGCGCTTTATGAGAATTTATGAACTGGAGTATCGCTCATGCCCATGCTCTGGTCAGACTCCGACGACGAAGAGGACGAAGACGATGACGCCTTAGACGAAGATCCCCTTCTTGAACACCGCTCCATTCCTCACCTAGGCGGCGTGAATCGTGTTCGCGCGCAACCCCTTCCCGCTTCATCGCCCCTCCCACCCGTTTCGCAACCATACTATGTCGCTTCTTGGTCCGAGACGGGCAAGGTGCACATCTGGGACGTCCGCCCCTTGATCGAGGCCCTCGACGTTCCCGGCTACACCGCTGACAAGGCACGCACGCACACGCCTGCTTTTACTATCGGCTCGCACGGGCGCACCGAAGGCTTTGCGCTCGACTGGGCATCCTCGGGCGGCGCAAATCCGAGTGCATTGCGACTACTTACGGGCGACGTCAGCGCGCGCATCTTCCTGACAACGACAACCCCATCAGGATTCAACGCGCTCGCGCAGCCGTTCACGGGCCACGGCGCGAGTGTTGAGGATTTGCAGTGGAGTCCATCCGAACCAACCGTGTTCGCGTCGTGCTCGGCGGACCGCAGCGTGCGCGTCTGGGACGTGCGCACCAAGGGCCGCAAGAGCGTCGCGGGCATCGACGCCGCGCACGAGGCGGACGTGAACGTCATCAGCTGGAATCGCGCGACCTCGTACCTTCTCCTAAGCGGTGGTGACGAGGGCGGAATCAAGACGTGGGATCTGCGCAACATTAAGAAGGCTGGGTGAGCGATCACGCCTGGATATTCTCGTAGCTTCCATGCTTACCGGCACTCGCGCAGGACGAACATCCCCGACCCGGCTCCGGTGGCTGCGTTCACCTGGCACTCTGCGCCCATTACGTCCATCGAGTGGCATCCGACTGAGGACTCGATCTTCGCGGCGTCCGGCGCGGACGACCAGGTCACGCTTTGGGATCTTGCGGTCGAGCAGGACGATGAGGAGACGGGTGCGATGGACACGACTGAGGGCGGGCGCGATGTGCCACCGCAGCTGCTCTTCGTCCACCAAGGTCAGAAGGACGTTAAGGAGGTACACTGGCATCCGCAGGTGCCTGGCATGGTCGTCAGCACTGCCTACGATGGCTTTAACGTCTTCAAAACGATCTCTGTATGATCGAGCATTCATAGGGTCGGAGATTCCTTGTGGTGGTGTTGTAGGAATTTAAATGGTGATATTGTTGTCTTCAGCTTGTATCCTGAAGTGTTAGCTTACCCAGTAGTTGTAGCATGTTCTGCCAGTCTCAGTCCGTAGTGCTATATAGTATATGACTTGGGTCTAGAGTAGCTGGATCTGATATGATACATATGCTCGCGTGCATGCAGTTATCATAAATACGCTATAGTGTACGTGCAGTCCGATGTGGGCAAGAACTGCAAAACTTCAGTACAACGAGGTCGCGTTGTTTCCCTTAGGCGTCCGGATCTAGAGGGAGTGAACGTGATAGGTGAGAAGGTTGCCTCCGGTTCCACGACTTGACACTCACCTTGTCAATGTTCTTGTGTAGGATATCCGTCAAAATGGCGTAGATGCTCCGCAAGTCATGCAAATTCTGGCGAGCGATATAGAGCTGTTTCTCATCATGCTCCCTCAAAGCGAGCTGTGGACAGGGTGGGTTACGTAGTAGAGAGCTGCAACGGTGTAACGGCTTACAGCGTAATCTTCGACATGAGGATACTTCATGACTTTGGTGCAGATCTTTGCGCGAGTAAGGTAGTCTTGACGCGCTGCATCGCGAAGATTGAACGCGCTCTCTTGTGAACGATGTAGCTCAGAGAGTACATCTGCAAGGTATAAGCCTATCGGACACACGCAAAGCTATGACCAATGGCACGAACCTTCCTGAATTTGAACACCTAGCATACTGCGTCAGCTGCGGCATGCTCTTACCATGCGTAATACACATACCAAAGTTGTCTCCGCTATGCATGCCCGTCAGCTAGAAATGGGCATAGATTGACAAGATGGACTCACTCCTCAATCCTATGATGGGGCTCGTTGTTAGTAACATCTGGGTGGCGTCAAGTAGAGTGACTTACTTCGGCATCGAGAGATTGATCCACAATTTCACTTTATCCTAAGGGGAGTATGAAGATACAAGACAGGTAACACGACGAAGGGGCACTCACACAAAGCTCCGCCAGAACTTCGCACTCACGCTTAAGCCGCTCGTGGATAGCGACATTGTGCTTATTGGCGGTCATCATCCCAGGGTGCTTCGCATGCTGCATATCATTCCCGGATCCCACTTGGATACCATTCGTCGCCGCGCCCGAGTCCAGCTTCCGCTTCTTAGACTCTGGCTCAGAAGCAGATGGTGCGGGGTAGACAGTCGTATCCGTCGAGTGCTCGGTGTGGGACATATGGAAAGGAGATGAAGAGTCCGCCGTGGAATTGATCAACTCTTGCAACTCTCTAGTAAATGTCGCATGATAACTGAATACGAGCGGCGGTCTTCTAGCATGGATGAGGTACTCACAGGACCTACAGTGCAGCTTGGATAAATATATGCTGTCGGCATAGACGTAGGACTAGCAGGCTTACCTTCTGGGGAAACGTCTTGAACACGATTTGCTCCGCCGCATCAGCCGCAGAGGCTCGGTAATCCTAGCGCAAGTCCCAGCGTCGCGCGACATGGGTAAGCCACGCGTCCCGACCAGCGCGAGGTCGTGGACGTTTTACTCACATCGAGCCTCTGTTTCGTGTCCTTATCAAGAGCGATTTTCTTGTGCGACATACTCGAGTTTGGAGTTGGATGCGGGAAGGTTGAGAGGGGTGAGGTGTGGTTGGGAGCAACTGTGAAGACGAAAGGCGTTGAAGGGGTCAGTGCCTGCAGCAGTCTGCGACTTTCAGAGTATGACGCGACCCCGCAACTCAGAGGCGCCCGCTGTGAGATCTCGATCTTTGACGCCATACCACGTGCGCGAGGACTAGGCTTTGTCCCTGACCGCACCAAACGCTCTCGCCCAGTCTCTGCCACCTTCGCCCCGCATCCCCTCTCTCCATCGTGTTTGTCTTCCTTTGTGCTTACCTGGCGTTCATTCCTTGAGTTAGCCTAAGCAACGGCGTTATCACGATTGTCGCATTCAGATAATCGGCATAATGGCTCAGGTACTCTTCGCCATTCGCTTTTCGCGACGCGCCACAGTATTAACGTCTTTGCTGAAGGAGGAGGACAGTGTCATCGCAACACTTACCGGCTTCTCCCTCAACAATGTACTTTCTGGTCTCGACTTACCCACAGGTCCAGGCCTCTCCAACCAATTGGGTATCTCCGGCGTCCCTACCATCAGCGAAAAGCAGATATATAATGACAAGTGGGAGGACGATGATGAGGTAGTCGGTCCGGGAGAAGGAGAAGACTGGGAGGACGAGGTTGACAGGGAGCTTGCGGAAGAGTCGGAGGAGGACACGGGCCATGTCAAGATGGAGGTTGTCTCTCCCACCATGGGACACAGGCCAAGACGGAAACGTATTGTCAAACGACGCGTGGAACGCCCGAAGACTGTGTATGAGAGATTCCCCACGTTTGAGAAGGATAAGGTCCTTGATTTTACGGAGTTGTTCAAGGGCGTGACCGTGCACAAATCGCTAGTCTCCAAACGGCCATTCACCGGTGAGTGACCCACGTCTTCTTGAGTAGTTGGAGACGACATCACGTCACAATGTTCCCCGTGCATGCACAAGGTCATTCATGCCAATTCAGTTAACTGACAGCTGTATTCGATAGTTGAGTCCGTCTACCCGCGGAAGAAGGAGGTTCCCAAGAACTTCTTGCAAGCTATAGTCGGTGATACGGAGCGTCAAGTAGAGAGTAAACGTGTGGAACAGGTCGTGGCATCTGGTGATGTTGAGCATGACCTGAAGCGCGCTCTCCAGGTGAGCCGATACTACGCTTCTGCCGGCCGAGCCTTCATAATAGCTTCACAGGCGCGAGGTGTGCCCGACGGCTCCTCAGCACTTGCATTCGATGATAGGTCATTCGACCTTGTCAACATCACGAACTGGGATGAGAAGATTGTTTGGGAGCCAGTCGAAGACGCGAGTGAAGCGTTCTCGCTACCAGAAACCAATCTTGCAACACCCCTCAACAAGAGCATTGAATCCGGGCTCTGGACACAGAGCGTCATCTGGGGTCCGCGAGAACCGTTCCGGGACTTCACCCAGCTCGAGCTCCACGAGCAAGACATGGTGCAGGAAGAGCGCCAGCCTGGTAAGTTGGCTTTGTTAGTTCTACCTGCAGACGACCAACCCTCCAAACTAGTGCAAGAAGTTGCGCGACCAAGGAAGCGCATGCGGACGGACACACAACCCAAGGACAAGTTCAACATCTCCAACGACCAGTTCTACGAAGTGTCGAAGGAGGGCGGTCGCCATCGCGTCAGACAGACGTTCGGTCAACTCGTCGTGGAACATGCGTATCCTGCACAGAAGCTGCAGCTACCATTCGTACGTGCTAAAATCACGTGGCATTCATCCGCTTAACTGACGACAACTCTGCAGTACAAGACACGTCTGTCGAAACAGGAGGCTCGCTCGTTTCATCGCCCGGCTCTGCAATTCCCTTCGAATATCGAGATCCACTTCAGCAAGGTGCGAACAGCGAAAAAGAAGAAGGACAAGGCGGGCCGCAAGGTCGGCAAGGGTGGCGACATCGGAGAGGGCTTGCACCGTACAGGCGACCTCAGCTTGCGCGATACCAGCAACTTCGTTTTGTGGGAGTTCTCAGAGGAGCACCCACCTATCATCTCGAACTTTGGCATGGGCAGCATTCTCGTCAATTACTACCGTAAGAAGAACGAGAAAGACGACCATATACCGAAGGTATGCTCAACCATGGCCTTGGTTGTGCCTTACTCATTGCGTTTAGCTTGACCTTGGAGAACCTATCGTAATCGAACCTCAAGACGACTCTCCGTTCATGAAGTTTGGTCACGTATACCCGGGGCAAACTGTCCAAGCTTTGTATAACAATCTCATCCGTGCTCCTCTCTTCCGGCACAAACCATACCAGACAGACTTCCTCGTGATTCGGTATGTTGTACATGTTCCACTCCTGTTTCTTTCGCTCATATCATTCTTCAGCACAACGATCAAGGGCGAGGCTAAGTACTACATTCGGGAGATTCCTAATCTCTACGTCGTTGGCCAAACTTATCCCGTGACCGAAGTCCCCGGCCCGCACTCACGTAAGATTACCAACACTATCAAGCTTCGTCTCCAGATCATTGCCTTTAAGCTGCTCGAGAAGAGTACCGAGAAGCGGCTGAAGATCTCCCGGTTGATGAAGTACTTCCCTGACCAGAACGAGCTGCAGATGCGGCAACGTCTGAAGGTAGCGTTTGATCTTATTTATGACAGGGGATCCCTATAATAACGTGGGCTCTGCATTAGGAATTTATGGAGTACCATCGCCGCGGACCTCACCAGGGCTTCTGGCGGCTAAAGGGCAATTGGTCTATACCCTCCGACGCCGACATGCTCAAGATGGTCACGCCCGAGCAGGTCGTGCTCTCGGAGAGTATGCAGGTCGGCCAGCGGCACCTACAGGATTCTGGTTACAGCTACAACGGCGAAGTTGCGGAAGAAGACGAGGGCAATCTTTCGATTGAGCAGCAGCTAGCACCGTGGATCACGACGAAGAACTTCCTCTTCGCGACGCAGGCGAAGGCCATGCTCAAGCTGCACGGGGAGGGCGACCCGACGGGCCGTGGCGAGGCGTTCAGCTTCATCCGTGTCTCCATGAAAGACATCTTCGTAAAGGCCGGTGAAGACTATGAGCAGAAGCTCGGTACGTGTCACTTCCTTGACCCCTAACTCTCTTCCGCTAACCCCCGTCGCGCAGCCGAGGCGGAGAACCGCCCCAAGTCCGCCCACCGGTACAACGTCGCCGAGCAGCAGCAGATTTACAAGTCCGAGGTCGAGCGCATCTGGAAGGCGCAGTTCGACTCGCTCAGCCGGCGGGACGAGCCCGAGCTCACGGCGGACGACGAGAAGCCCGCCACGCCCGCGCCCGCGTCGCCGACGCTCTCCCGCGGGACGTCGCTTGCCCCCGACGGCAGCCTCGCGGACGCGCGGCGCGTGCTGCGCATCAAGCGCATCGTCAATGGGGAGCCTGTCGTGGAGATCGTCCGCGACGTCGCGGTCATCGCTGCGTACGTGAAGAAACGGCAAGCGATCGAGGAGGAGAACATGACCGCGGACTCGCTCGCCCCTACGGGTGACGCGGACCGCGACAGGCGGGCGATGAAGAGGTGCGTGTGCTCTCCGTCGAGGATGAGGTTGAGCCGTGCTGGGGCGCGAGAAGATTCTGACTGGCTTGCGTACGTGCAGGATCGAGGAGGAGCTCGCAAGGCGCAAGAAGAACCAGGAGCGGCGGCTGCACCGCAAGAACGCGAAGATCGTCAAGGAGGGCGGGACGCCGCTGCAGCTCAACCGCCCCATCAAGCCGGACACCACGGTGGGTCTCCTCCCCCGCCCCTCTACCTGCTGTGCCCGTACTGACGCCGCTCGACACAGCGTCGCTGCGGCCACTGCGGGCAGATGGGCCACATGAGTGAGTTCCAAGCCTTTCCCTCACCGTCCCTCCCTCCCGTCCGCTCATGGGTCGCACCCCGGCAGAAACGAACCGCAAGTGCCCGCGCTGGGCCGAGTTCAACACGGGGAACCCGCCCCTGCCCACGCCCGGCCAGCCCGGGGCCGCGTCGAGCCCGCCGGCGACGTCTCCCACCGCGGGGCCCGGCTCGGTGAGCTTCTCGCTCCCCAGCACGAGCGGCGGCGGCGGTGGCGGATCGTCGGAGGGCCTGTTCTCCCCTGGGGCGAGCGGCTCGGGTGGGCTGAAGCCGCCGGGGGGCGCGTTCGGGTTCGCGGGCGCGCATGGGCCGTCGCCGCTTGCGACGAGCCCGCCGGTGATGCCGATGGACGAGGACGAGGATGAGGAGGTGCCAGTGACGCCTTCGGGCGCGCCCAAGATCAAGCTCACGCTGGGGAAGAAGGCTTAGACGATTGAGGACAGCGTTTGGGAGCGGTGTGGGCTGGGGTAGGTGGGTAGTGGGAGGGCGTGTGGGTGCTTGGCAGCGGTGGACTGCGGGCTGCGTGTGGTGTTGTGCGCGCCTCCGCCCGCGGTTCTCGCAGCTTCTGAGCCGTCGGACCGAGCGCTGGGAACAGGCCCGAGGTTGGCGTCCCTTCCTTGCAAGGCGACCGCTGCCCTCGCACTTCGCGGCAGCGTTGGGTGGCCGGTCGGCCTGTCGTCCTCCGATCCCGGCCATACGTTAACGGTCGAATCGCAGCCGCCGCCGTGCAGCGAGCGGTGCGCCGTATGTGGCAGGAAACATGCCTCTTGGGGATTGAGCGGGCGACGCGCGGTCCCTGTTCGGGTCGGGACAGACAGACACTTCGATATCTGGATATGATACGTACGGGGCGCCTCGATCGGATTTCGCAGGCGCGCGTGTAATACAGGACTGCTTGTTACCGGTACCATGTAGCCGTAGCTGTACATTTTCGCACCGAGAGCTTGAGACCGTTCCCAGAGGGTTTACCGGGCATCTCCTCCGCCTCCCCTCCTTCTCGAGTTCCGATTGGCGTCCGTCCGCGTCGAGCGCGTTGCAGATAATTAACGGCGGCCACGCCCAACGATAGTGAACACCACCCCTGCAGACTCTCGCGGGCTTGGCGCAGCCTCGCCGTCGTCGAAGAGCTCGCAAGGTGGAGCGGGCGAGGGCGTGCGAGTCCGCCTCGAGGCCCGAGGCGCGGGAGTCGTTCGCTGGCCATCGATCCCGCCGGCATTCCGTGCGCCTGCGCGTGGAACGGCGCGCGCACCGCCCTTTAGGCTCAGGCTCAGCGAAAGCGGCGTCCGAGCTGCTGCTACTGTGAAATATCAGTGTCGTGCGGTCGTACAATGTTCCTTCGAGCGCGACCCTGGGGGGCTGGTTTCGTCTGCAGAAGTGTAAGTATTTTTGGCCGTGGGCGCGCGCGAGGGCGTGCCGCGCTCCCCGCGCGCACGTCCCTGATAAGCGAGGCTTGGGCCCTGGCCGGCAAGGCAGACATAACCACATCTCCATCCCGAATCCCGATCCGCGGAGCTGGGTTGTGTATCTCGCACCGGCGACCAAGGCGTGCAACGACATCCCAGCGCGCCGGCCAAATATTCCTCGGACGATTGGACGGGTGACGTTGAGGTAAGAAGAGAGGGGTGAGAGAACCGGCCTGCGAGCGCACGCCCGAGCCCGGTCGCGGGAGCTGAGGCTGTGCGGGGTGGGGTTAAGAGTTAGCGTTGCGCGCGTGCGAGAGCCTCGGAATGGCAGAGCCTGCCGAGAGGGGGGTGCCTTCGGCAGACGGAGTCGCCTGTCCGCGAAGGACGAGCTTGGGCGTAAATGGGCGGGCGAGCACATGCGCGACGCGCTATCTTGCGCGCGGACGCGGCTCGGCGGGTCGCGTTTGGATAGATGAGGGCGCGTCCAAGTATAGAGCTTGGGAGCCCTCGACGTCGGCTGGTCGGGCGAGGGGTCGACGAGCACGGGCGCGCGACGCGGTGGGAGCGCGACGGGGGCGCGAATTCCCACCTGGCCGGGCCGGGAGGAGCGAAGGGTGTTCTAGCGGGTGGCTTGGAGGAGACGAGGCGAAGCTATGAGGCTGTGGTTGGAAGCCAAGGACAAGCAGAGGACGATTGCGGTGCTGTGCAGCCGCTTGAGCCGGGACGAGGAGTAGATCCCCGGTGCCAAGCGAGGGCAGGAGATCTGGATCGGGGACATGGATCGTGGTCGCTGCGGACGGGCTTGGCGTGCTTGGACGCTCGCTGGCTCTGGGCGTCTGCGTGCCTCTGCTCGTCCGCGCGCATGCCCTGACGCGCCGCCTTCTCCCGCCCTTACGTCACCCATAACCTGCTCTTCCATGTCGTCGCTACCACAAGCACGGCCCACTTGTGCTCGCCGTCCATGGCGTGCTCGTGTTCGTCCCGGCTGCTTCCTATCACGGCACCCACATTCAACCACATCAATTCATCTCCTGCCTTCTGCGGCCGACGAGTAAATACGAGTGCCTCCGAGCCATCCCGCATGCTCATCCATCTCTTCTGCGTGACCGCGAGGGTCTCGGCGGTGCCCGGGTCCCTCGACGCCGTACAGCGACATCTCGCCTTCCAGCCAACCATCTTCTTTCCTCCTCGTTTCCCCGCACCCCTGTAATAGAAACTCACCGTTCCGTCGGACCTGCCGCGCGCAATCTCACGAGTCGCCCCGGGCACGACAATACGAGGCTTGGGCTCTGCGACCTGCCATGCCAGCCCTCCCAGTTCCACGCCAGGGTTCCCCGCACCTGCCACCGACCGTCCCGGAACCGTGCACGCCCACGTTTCCGACTCGGCGGGCCGCGCACAATCCCCCTCCCGTCCCGGCGGCGGACCTGGCTCAGTTCGCGCGGAATGTATGGGCTCTCGACGCCACAAGAACCGTCACGGGCGCGGCGAAGGCACCCCCGCTCGCACGCGCTCGCGCGGTCCGCGAGAGCCCAGGCGGTCGCGGCGCGCCCTCGCGAAGACTCGGGTCGAGCGCAGACGCAGACGTGCCTCGGGCCCCGACGGGGAACCGGCCGAAGGGATCGGTATGTGCGTGCGCGCCCTCGCGCGGTCACGGTTGCGGTCGCGGCCGCGCGTGCGTGGATGTGTCAGGAAGGAAGGAGGGGGAGGAAGCACGGAAGGCGAGCTCGTTTAGGACCGACGTCAGAGCGTGAATTGAGAGAACCCGGAGCTTGGCAGGTGCGCTTGGCGGGCTGGAATGGACTGTGCAAGGACGAGCTTGCACGCCCAAGGAGGGCGCGTGGAGCCCCATCGGGCTGCCTTGGCGTGCTTCAGAGAAAAAAATGTGCGGGCTGGGTGCGTCGGGGCCGGCGCGTGCAGGACGCGAGGCTGGCGGTTGCGGCGATAGAGTACGACATGAGCGAGCACGATGTGGACCGTAGTGATGCCGAAGAGAGGGTGGGACGCGGAGTGGAGGAGAGAGAGGCCGAGGCGGATGACTGAAAGAAGATTCAAGGGGCAGTCGCTGGAGGCCGGGTGCCACGCATAAGGGCGCTGACTAAGCATGCCAAGGGCGCGCCAAGCGGGGATGAGATTGTCTTGGCAGCGAACGGTTTGCCAAGAGATCGACATCGGCGAGCGAGCTTAAGAGACTATCCGCCTGCGCCATGTCTCAGGACTCGTTCCCCCATCTCGTCCCGCTCTCGACGCTCCAGAGCACCCTCCACGCCCTCTACCCCTTCGACTTCCTCGACGACCCCGCCGGCCTCGCTCAAACGCCCCGCCCCCCGCCCCTCCCGCCAGGCATGACCCTGTCCACGCAGTCGCCCACCGCGGCCTCTGCTTCTCCCGCTGCACCCTCGGATGTCACCGACTCCTCTTCCCCGGAGAACGTCTCTGCCAAGTCTTCCGCCCCCGCGGCGTCTGACGAGCCCGGCCACCGCTGCCAGTGGGTCGACTGCGACAAGGTCCTCTCCGATCCCGAGACCCTCTACAACCACCTCTGCAACGACCACATTGGCCGCAAGAGCACAGGAAACCTCTGTCTGACCTGCAAGTGGAAGGACTGCGGCACGACCTGTGCCAAGCGCGACCACATCACAAGCCACCTCCGAGGTACGTGCGCCCGCTCTCTTTCCTGCGTCCCCGCTTTCCAGATGGACGTCTCGTCTCATGCGGGCTACTAGTCCACACTCCGCTCAAGCCGCACGTCTGCGAGATATGCAAGAAGCCGTTCAAGCGGCCCCAGGACCTCAAGAAACATGAGAAGATACACACCGAGGAGCACCATGCACAGCACAAGCACTCCAAGGCGATCACCGTCTCCGACCCAGCCTACTCGTCGCGGGTGCGGGGCGGCGAGAACGACAAGCCACGCGGACTGGTGCCTCCGCTGCACCACCACCACGTCCCCGTCGCGCGCGCAAAGTCTGCGTCCGTCTCGCTCTCGGACGGCTCCTCCGGTACGCCATTCCACCCGCCCACATTCCAGGCCGATAGCGCTTACAACATCGCGACAGGGGCCGACTTCGGGGTATTGCCCACTCCCTCCCCGGAGCTTGATTACGCTCACGAAGCTGCCGTCGCGCACGGACGGGGGCCCATGTACCGTGTGCACCCTTCGCTTCCCAGCTGGGAAGTGCTCGCTGACGAGGTGCCGACACGGAGCGTGCCCGTCAGCGGCTCAAAACGTAGCTACGACTACACCGTGGACGAGTTCTTCTCGGACGTTAAGAAGCGGCGAGTCACACCCGCCTACGACCCACGTACGTGTCGCTCCATGAGCGTGTCCGAGTCCTTCCGCTGATAGCAGGCTGTCAGACATGGCCGCCCGCCTGAGCAACCTTGCGTATCAGCAGTCGCTTAGTGCTACCACGAATGGTGCCGCTCCTCAAGGCGCGAACCCACAAGGACAGCTCTTCCCACCCCGCTCCGTCTCCTTTGACATTCGTACCCCGGAAGAATTAGCTGCGGTGAACGAATTCTTGATCACCCTCGGCCGCGACATCTCGGGGGCGGGCGCGCATGTGCCCCGCCACCAGCACTCGCAGTCCGTGCCTCAGGCCGCAGTCGACGAAACTTCGTTCTTCGATCCGGCAAACCTTGCACAACTGGGCCTCGCCGGGATGCCAGGCGTGCCGTCCGCGCCCGGGCCGGGCTCCGGCGCGGGCTACCACGGCGAGTCCGGGTTCGCGTCCCTCGACGACTTCTCCCACCATGCGCCCGCGCCGTACTCCTCCCGGGCCCAGCACTCTGTCCAGCCCGTCCAGTTCGGGATGTACCCGTCGGCGCACCAGGACATCGCGGGCCCCGCGCATGGGCTGCCCTTCGCCGGCGCCCGCCCGCGGGTACACCGTGCATCGGCGACCGAGCTCTCTCTCAACGCGTCCCCGCCGTTTGGCGCGCAAGCACACCAGCACCCCACGCACGGGATGTACCAGGCGTACCTCACCCCGCCACTCGACCTCGGCGCGGGCATCTCCAACTCCGTGTCCTCGCCGTCCTCGACAGGCCTCTCAACGCCTCCAAACTCGACGCCGCCACATGTTCCGCTCACAGTTGCCCCCGAGAGCGCGGCCGCGTTCGATTTCATGCGCCCCGACCGCGCGCCGCCGCCCGTTGTGCAGATCAGCCCCGCGCATTACGCCGAGCGCACGAAACACAACGTCATCCACCTCCGCAGCGCTGGCCCTGCCCCGAGCACAAGCACAGCTGCGTCCACGTCCGCATCCTCGTCCGCAGACATCGCGAAGCGGCCCGCGCCCGTGGAGCCCAAGATCGGGGGCGTGCGGCAGCGCGGGCTGCCCGCAGCGTTCACCGCGTCGGACACGTTCTCGTACGCGTCGAGCTCGGGCTCCGCATCTGCGATCGCGCCCAGCAAGAGCAGCCCGCTCTACCCGCTCCTCACGCGCGGCGACGCCGAGTTCAAGCTGCCCCCTCTCGGCGCGCGCTTCCGCTCGCCGTCGCCCACGCCGCCCGAGTCCCCGCCCGCGTCGTCCACCGCAAGTTCGTCACGCTCGCCGACGCTCGCTCCGCGCAGCCCGTCTCCCGCTACGATGTCGACCGCAGAGGAGGTGACCAAGGAGGAACGGGTCGCGTACCCGGTCCTTCCGCCCATTCGGGCGCTCGGGAGCGGGGAGGAAGTTGCGCTCGCCAAGGGCGTCGGCCGCATCGAGCTCGGGGGCGGGGACGCGCCCGAGGAACGGAAGACGCACGCGACGCTTCTGCGCGACCTGCTCGTCGCGATCAATGCGGAGTACAGGCGGAAACACGGCACGCCGCCGCCCCTGCCCTCGACGGCAGGTGCGAGGAGAGAACGGGAAGAGGAGGTGCGCGGGTTGGAGAGGGAGGTGCGGGACGTGGAGATGATCGCGGTGTGAGCGTGAGCGTCAGGCATGCGCGGACTTCCTTGTGATATCGTGGAGGTCGTTGGCTGAGACGTGCTTTCGTGCGCGTGAGGACCCGGGTGGATAGTGGCGTGGGTGCGGATTTGCGGCGAAGTGTACGTGAAGCTGTTGTACTTGTACGTGTACTTTCTATTGGCTATACTCCTATCGCGCTCAACGTAAAGTATGGTACTTATATCCAATGTTCATTGTTACTCGTTTCCCTGTCTCTATTTTGCGCGCATATAACTAGGTTGCGACTCCCCAAAGACTAATGGCTCGCGGGAGCATACCTATGCTCGTGGACAAGGTGGTTTGGAATGTGGCGTATCCGAATCCCGAGGTCGAGTGGTTTTCCAGATGTCATCCGTGGCCTGTGAGAAGACACGGGAAATGGTGGACACAGCATTATGTTCTCGTTCGGAGGCCAAGTGGGTACCTACGCGCCCGACACTCGAACGCGTTTCCTTTTCAGCTCTCCGGCGCCCCTTGGTTGGCATCCACGTATATCAAGGTGTTACTTCGGCATCAACGTTCATCCCGTCCGCCCTCGTTCTGCCTCAGTCTCATGCGCTGATCCCCCGCGCTACGCCATCGCTCACACGAGCAAGAGCACTTTTACCGTGCAACACATTCACGATCAAGTATACCCCGTTCACTGTGAACACGCCATGGCATTTGCGCCGTACTACTACGACCCGAAGCTCGACTTTGAGCGGCTGCTGGACGAGCAGCCCTCCGTCCCCGCCGCCCCTCTTCCAGGGCGTGCGCAGGAACAGGGCGGGAGTAGCGAGAACAGTCCTCTCGCGTCTCCTACGACGTGCGTTCCCCCTATCGGCTTCTTTCTGAAGAGGTGAGGATGATAATCCCTCCGCAGCGCTCCTGCGCCTGTATCGGAGCAACCCAGTCCACTCTCCGGGGCCCGGACGACGTTTCCGAAGTCTCTGGTCGGAGGCCTGTTCGGCTGGGGCGGATCGATGGGGTTTGATGGTTTCCGGAGGTCTCGTTAGCTCTAGAAAGTGTAAACTGGCCCGAAGAGAAGGGCAAGACGGTCTCGACCACGAGCTTATGGACACTACGAGGAATTGTTTGTCGGAAGTCTCTTTGGTGGAGTGTGTACTATATGACTCTACGTCTTGGCATTATGTGTCTATTACCTCGATTTTTGCGAAAGCCTCTTCCTGCTCAATTGAGGGGAGTAGATTCCCCTATTGTGCGTCTGCAATGACGTCATACGATGTGCAAGCGACTGGATCGCAAGCGCTGTGGGGACGAGTGAGAGTATATGACAGTGTCTCGACCCGTCTTTCGTCACGTCAAGCTTGACACATATTCACCATGCCTACCACTCGCGCACAATATGCCGCTCAGAGTCGCAGTACCCGTTCTCGCTCGACCAGCGAACCTGACAACAAAGCTGCTCAACATTTGTCGAAGACGAAGAAGCCCGCATCCACTACCGGGAAACGAGCTTCGCCCAAAAAAGATGCACGCGTGAAGAAAGAACACAATACGAGTGTCTCAGTTGGAGACAAACGGGCGGAAGTCTCAGAGTCTGAGGAAGACTCCGCCTATGAGCCTCCTCCTAAGAAGGCGAAGACGACAGGGCGAGATGTGCCGCATGCATACCAGCCAGGTAAGCCTTACATATCACTATACCAATCGTTGCTGAATCTGTACATGCGGGTAACTTGTCCTGAATGCGTGTCCGCACGTCTGTAGGAACCATCGAGCGCGGCCATATCTACTTCTTCTACCGCCCCAAAGTCGAGCTGGACGAGGCGCAGTCGTTGGACGACGTGCAGCGCTTTTATATGCTCCTTGTCCCGCGCCCTCCAGGGTTCGCAGTGGGACCCAAATCCGCCCATACCTCAGAACCTGCTGGTGACAACGTGGATGGGGAAATGAACCTGATACGGGAGGGTGCCGATGCCGTTCCTGCGGCGGAGCCTAAGGGGCAGTTGAAGAAACATTTCCGCCTCCTTGTTGTCGGCAAGAAGGGCCTCCCCGATCCCGACGCCGGTGGAGGGGGTAAGGGCGGCGGGCGCAAGAAGGTCTTCTGGGCGACCGTGAGTACCGACGGTGAGGATCTAAAGAAGCTCCAAGAGGGGCTCGGCGAGAAGACGTACGAGACCAAGACGCGGGGTAAGTGCTTCAATGGAGTTACGTACGGTCTTGATGTTCATAGTGGTTCTCTATACGCAGGCACACGTCACCAGGGCCCAGCCCGCTTGGCAGCGCGGGGTGCATATGCCATCGTGAACAAAGAGGCCGCGACACCCTCGCAACGCGAGACCCACCTCGGTTATTACCTGTCGCACCCTTCCGGGGACGCTCTCGGAGAGGTTCAGAAGACGCTGGGGATACACCAAGCCTCCTCCTTTGTCCTTCAGGTCAAGAACCCCCTCGCACCCCCGTCGGGTCCCGCCCAGATCGGGCTCCCCAAAGGGAGGCGGGCGGATTATCCTGTCGAGATCATGGAAGGCGTATTTGGCAAGGGCGGGAAACGGGGACGCGAGTCGTATGGGCTTCGATTCGCGTCCTGCGAAATGAAGGAGTTGTTGGATTACGAGGGGGCAGAGTTATTGTTCATTGCGGCTAGGAGTGGTGATGGGGGTCTTGCACAAAGCCTTGGAGATGGCAGAAGTCAAGGTGAGTTTCACGGCCCTTACAAGAGGTGTACGTATTGACTGCAGGCTCGCAGCGTTGGAGGAAGCCGAGAAGACCGAGGGAAAAGAGTCAATGACGGATGTCATGAAGGAACTTGCCATGGATACGGACAAGATTCCGGCAAATCCGCTCAAGGGTGTCTGGGCGTGAAGATAAACAAACACAATCAAGAAGAAGTAGCTCACCACTGTACAACTATGATGTATCATAATCGATTGTCTTGATTACTGTAGAAGACTTATTAAAAGATGACACTCGAACGTTCTTGCACGCGATGTCCAAGAGATTATGGTATTCTTAGAGTAGGCGTCGTGAGATGTCGTGAGGTATACACTGCATAATCGTACACTGTCCAAGAGAGCAAGAGCACATCACTGGGATTCAGGTTCTTCTGCGTCCGTGTTGATTCTCAGCACCTTCACCCATTCCCGATAATTGAACTGCCCGTTCCTCGTAAAGGGCCCTTTGAGGAACTTGTCGATCTGCATCCACCTGCCGTCAATACCGACTCCTTCCGAGCCCATCGTACGCGCAAGGATTACTCACCTCATGTTCGTCCATCTTCTCGCCTACGTCCCCGAGCCACTTCCGGATCTCGTCACACTTGACAAAGCCAGAGTCGGCCTCGTCAAAGCACTCGAACGCGGCAAGCAGTTCTGACTCCGCGTCAAAGTCATACAAGTGCTCGCCCATCATCGTCAGGAACATCGGGAACGTGATCCCGCGGTCGCCGCCTGCGCTGCTCTCCTCGGACGCGCCGCGCGAGTGCAAGCCGCCCCCAAGGCTGCTACGCCGGTCTCCTGGCCTGTCAGCGAGAAGTTGTTCAAGTGTTGAGCGGGATGGAGAGATGCCTGAAGACAATGGCAAGGGTATGAGTGAAGGTGTCGAGTTTGGTTGCGAAGATAGCCTGGTATACGGGGGAAGGAGAGGACACACGCACCTAGAGATGTAAAGATATGCCGGAGGTCCTGCTCTCCAACGAGCCCGTCGCCGTCGTGATCGATAAGGGAGAACGCCTCGCGAAACTGCTGGATCTGCGGCGGCGAGAAGAGCGAGAACACGCCCGAGGGTTCACGCCGCGCGCGCGACTTCTGCGCCTTGGTCAGCTTTGTCGGCGTACTTGTCGGCGTAATGTCTGGTGATAGGCCATATGGGTAGCGCGACATAGTCAACGATGCACTGCAGATGTGTGAGAGGTAACAGGATAGTTGGCGAAGAGAGGTCGCTGAAACAAGCGCCATCGCAGACGTGCGCTTCATGTTCGAGACTCGACCGATTTGGAAGGTGCTGTAGTTATCGGGTTGTCATGCGGGCCGACTCAAGACCCCTTCCTCACTTCTCTGGCGGCCAGTTTCCGGCTACTCTAGTGCAGAGATTTGGTTTTTGTAGCATATTGCGTAGCTTGTAATTGGGCGCGCGCTTGCTGGGGCATGAACAAGGATTTTGAATGTGTGTGCGCGTTCTTCCAATGGGTCGCTGGCGCACGATCATATCGGACGAGACTCGGTCTGGAACCATCTGCATCAAAAGGCTCGGGAGTACAGCGGAGCAACGCATACGGCTTCAAGGCGCTCAGAAGTCTTTAATGATGTGTTAATTGGTAGTAAGTACTGCTCACGACGGCAGCTTCTGATCTAGACCGTCACGCGGAGTCTCGGGATTGCACCGTAGCCGTAACTATATTTTCAGTTACTTTCGAGGTTCGTCACCAGACCCACTGAGAAGCAGTTAAAAACAAGACGGCAGATTGAATGCTCGAGCGCTCAGGGTTTGGGTAGATGACTGATAATATGCCCATGGCCAGTACAAACACGGACCGGCCAACTTGAAGGACCGGCTCCGGATAGTCTCAACTCAACATACTACGAGAGAAGGGGAATGACTGAGGTCTCCAGGTCATTGAGCGCGTAACATGGATAATTGACTGGGAAGGTCCTCACGGGATGATGCATAAGTCAACTCAGTGCTTATTACTATTACTCAAGGCTGTCTCGGTGGGGGTGTGGGGCGCACTGAACACGCTGAGGGGCCCAAGGGGGTCCATCATTCCTGACGTTGGAATGCATCACAATATGAGCTGCTGGTGCTAGCCTGCTCGGTCTAATGTGGGGCTAGAGGCCCGTGGGGGAAGATATGCCTTGGGATAGCGTGCCTTCGCGACCTTGGCAGTTCCTTTTCTTGTCACGTGGTGATAGGAATATGAGCGCAGTGAGTATCGCACCTGGGACCCCTGCGCGCTCCGAAACCCAGTACTTACTCTAACAGTCCAACAAGCTCCAGTAGACCGACGTGATGGCCACTTCCCCTGATGGGTTGTTGCGATGCCGAGAATGCTCCATACTACAGCCCATGTATCTCCTCGTCTGGCAGTGGTATGTTAACATTAGACGCCCGGTGGCAAGCTGCGGAGTGCGTGTCTGCCATCTGCCTGTATTTCGTGACTTACCGTTTAAAATCTCACGGCCGATCTAAGTGGTACTTACTACTAGCGTCTCTACTTTGAATATTTGGGTGTCTAGGGTCGCTTCCTTGTACGTCTGGAAGTTTTGGGGCGATAGCCGATGGAAGAGTACCTCTCCGCAGCATGTCGACACGCGCCTCGCAGCTGGAGAAGGCAAAGGAGCCTTGTTCGCGTGCCTGTTGAAGTTTCCCTGGGACTGTTGAATGCAGAAGAGATTCGAGGATGTTGAGTAAGGCGCGAACCCGGATGAGTAAGAAAATGCGCGCGAGACGTCAGCACGGAGGCAAAGCATCCGCGAAGGCCTGACCGCGATCATCGGACTCGGCCCTCGGGTGCGCGCCGACCTGGGGTACCGGCAGGCACAATCGGGTATCACAAAACGGCCACTAGTACAGGATGTGGAATGAGAGATTACTTCGTGTGGTCGGCAGAAATACCTCATTGCTGTGCTATGTTGAACGGGCAGAGCCATGGATGTGGAGCATACAACATGCGTCTCAAATACTTGCTACTTTGTAGAAGCAATGTTACAGCGATGTGCTGAAATCTGTTTGACATTGCACGGGAGCAAGCCCACAAAGTGCGCCGGTTGCTTCGGATACGTGTCCTGTGATGTTCACAGAGAGCATGAGACCCAAGATGTGCCGAGCGGCATACTAGTGCCTGGGTATATGGCAAGCGGGTCCGTGTAAGGTCCGTAGCAAGGACGGCGGCCGTTCGGTGATGCGCGTCAGCAATATGTCGACTGAGCTGGCAGAGGTGTAGGTTGCAGATACGGGATAGATACTCGTGATGAGTCAAACGGCATGAAAGGCATTGTTCAGTTTTTGCTATAAGCCACCTACGGCTGGATGCGGCAGATGATGTCGTGCTCACGGGGTGTGCCTGGAGCAGTGGGACGAATAAAGCAAAGCCCAAGCTTAATCAAAGAAGCGAGACAGCTGAGCGTCAGCCGCGTACTTACTTAACTACATTCCGACAGCAGATTCCGGATCGCAGTTATGGTTCAGTCGGCATTCGCTGACGGAGGCCCATGAACTGCTGGAGGATTACATTCCACCTGGTGCATTCGGAGGTCCTTGGGTACAAGGCCGATACACGCACGCCGGCCGTAGCATCCATTCATACCTGGCATCACCTTCTAAGTACATCGTCGGAGCAAGGGTGGTGAGCGCATCGCTGCACGTCTGACGGTGAAACGTCGGGTGGAATGGATGGCTTCGAGTTGCGTGAATGAAGTGAGGTCTGGACAACGTTCGTGGGAGGTATCACGAGAGAACGCGCCGGTGCGGAGCCACGATGTTCGGACAGCCAAAGCGTCTTTACGGGGATGGGGAACGAACATTGCCTTTGCGGGTAACGCGAGGAGGCATCAAAACCGCCTGCTGTGCGTGACTGTGAGGAGAAAGACTCGGACGAGCGCGTCGAATGTGTCTGGTCCTTCCGCACCTTTCCAGCGAACGCTATCCCGGGGCGCGGGTCATTGGGCGGAGACGTGCTAACGCCGCCGAGGTGGGAAATGAACTTGCTTGGAAATCGGCGCAGAGACGAAGGATTAGCGTACCCAACGGGCCGCCGGAAGTGTATTAGAGAAATCAGCGAAGGAGGTGGGCAAAAGAAGTCTGATCGGGCATAGTGGCAAAAACAGGCACGGAGAGAGGTATCGAGGAACAGAACACTAATACTGCAGACGGAGTGGACTTACTGATGGGCGTCGAGAGCGGTGCCGAAAGGGCTACGCGTCATGGTCGAACGGCGCACCCTGCCGGCCGTGGAGGCCAGGACCGGGTGAGCAAGTAGGGCGGGTGTGCGAACGGCGATTGGCTGAACATATACAACGGGGGCTCTCTCGCTCCCACCACTGGGAAAAATGGCTAGCGAAGATCGGCAGCAAGTCGAGCCAAACCCCTCCACAGCGATAGAGAGAACGCGTCCGAGTAATAAGCCAGATGCACTCCCTCTGCGAGGAGGGCCATAGGAACGCGTGGTGGAGGAGAAGAGGCAACAGAAAGCGACGGCACGTGGTAGCACGGAAACGCCCGATGTGGCGGAATAGTCTGCACGGTCACCGCCACCTCAGCGCGTCGTCAGGCTATGTCCGAGACCACTACTACCAAGCCTCGTCTAAATGCCCGCGCTTCTTCTCATGGTGTTTATTCCCACTCACTTGTCCCACCGGGGACACATAGCGCATTAGCTCCGTCGCTGAAGTAGAGACTGGGCCTCGTCCATGTCCACCTTCGACGCCTGTCACCGGCCAAACTCGCCGGGTCGTCACCCTCAAACAGCGCCTTCGATGCAAGGGTCACTCGAATACTCGCGACCCACGGGCGCATCCACCAGCCGTGAGACATAGTACCCCTTCACACTGTTGTCGCACCCTGACCCCTCCGATGACAGGAACGATCACCTTGCACATGGCTTCCCTGCTGCGTCCTTTAGTACCGCCCGCCACATTCAATCTGCCCCCAAAGGTCAATTCAGAACGGCGTCAGGACACATTCTCTGCCACTCTCACGAACAGGTGGCTGACTTATGCCGTGTGCCGTCGCGCTCGTCTAGTTCTGGTCCATCATTCTGCTTCTGTTTCTCCTCCCCGCCCCGACCCTCACCGATTCGGCTATAATCATCCTCCCAATGCGCCGTCACGGCGCATAAGTCCGACTCGGGCGCGGTAAGCATGTATCCTTCTCCTCGGCTCTCTGTCTCTCACGCATCATTAGCCGTTCGCGCGACAGCCGCACCTCCAGATGGCCCCGAGCCGGGTCTAACCAGTCATCCCGGCGTTTGAACCAACTCGCCATTCGTCCAGCGGCCGAGTGCCTGCCGCTGCAGTGGCTTATGTACTTGCGGTCGAGCATACCCCTAGGACGTCTATAAAAGAGACAGGGCGGGTCCTTTTATCCCCCAGCTCGAGTTTCACCTCAGCATCGCCTCGGTATCCTCTAGCGTCATGGCGAACTTCCAGACCTTGCTCACCTATACCGTCCTCTCTCTGGTCTCCGTCGTCTACGCGGGTATTGGCCCCGTCGCCGACCTCACGATCACTAATGCGCCGGTCAGCCCCGATGGCTTCCAGCGCGACGCGGTCGTGACCAACGGTCTTATGCCCGGCCCGCTCATCACCGGCAACAAGGTAGGACACTGTATACTCTATGTTACATGTCGTTCACTCATTATGTCTAGGGAGATCGCTTCCAGCTGAACGTCATTGACCAAATGACGAACCACACGATGTTGAAGTCAACCAGCATTGTGAGTTCGGCGAAGCCTGAATCGCGCTGTCCTGCTCACCCGTACACTACAGCATTGGCATGGTTTCTTCCAGAAGGGCACGAACTGGGCCGACGGTCCTGCGTTCATCAACCAGTGCCCTATTTCCACAGGCAACTCGTTCTTGTACGACTTCCAGGTACCCGACCAAGCAGGTGTGTACGGTTAAGCAAATACTTGCTATCTTCAATTTCTAACTGGTTTGTGATGGCGTATAACGCCTCTTAGGCACATTTTGGTACCATAGCCATTTGTCCACGCAATATTGTGATGGCTTGCGGGGCCCCATAGTCGTGTATGACCCTAATGACCCTCATGCGTCCTTGTATGATATCGACGATGGTAAGCCTTTCTAACTCACCGGTTACTTGGAAACATCATTGATTGAGTGTCTTTGAATAGACAACACGGTCATCACATTGACCGATTGGTATCACACCGCTGCTAAGCTCGGGCCCCGTTTCCCGTAAGCGAGTGAGCGTGTCGTGTTAGGGATAGGTTGCTAACGAGATGACAATTAGGTTGGGGGCGGACGCGACCTTGATCAATGGAAAAGGACGTAGCCCCTCCACTCCCAATGCGGACCTGGCGGTGATCAGTGTCACTCAGGGGAAGCGGTACGTTGTTTTCGCAGCTGGCGGTTTTCACAATTGCCTCTAACGACGGACGCGTAGGTACCGTTTCCGTCTGGTCTCTATCTCTTGCGACCCGAACTATGTGTTCAGCATCGACAACCACACTATGACTGTCATTGAGGCGGACACCGTCAACACCCAACCGCTCGCTGTCGATAGCATCCAGATTTTCGCCGCCCAGCGGTACTCATTTGTGGTGAGTGTGACCTGGTTCCTCCACTGACCGTAACTAAGCCTGATCGTGATGCAGCTTGAGGCAAACCAGCCCATCGACAACTACTGGATTCGTGCCAATCCCAACTTCGGTAACGTTGGTTTTACGGACGGCATTAACTCTGCTATCCTGCGCTACGATGGCGCAGCGGAGGCAGAGCCCACAACGTCCATCCCGCCCGAGCTTACGAATCCACTTGTTGAATCATCTCTCCATCCCCTGGCGTCCATGCCCGTGGTATGTAGAGGTTCGTTGTTCAGTGATGGACCAGATCTCATTCCCCTTGACAGCCCGGCGACCCGACCCCAGGTGGCGTTGACAAGGCAATTAACTTCGTGTTCAACTTCGTGAGCGGTGCTTTCCCTCTCAACTCATAAATGCGGACTGATCAATATCCTTCACGTGTAGAATGGCACGAACTTCTTCATCAACGACGCAAGTTTCGTGCCCCCGACCGTTCCTGTCCTGTTGCAAATCATGAGCGGCGCGAGCACTGCGCAGGACCTGATGCCTGTCGGCAGTGTCTACCCGCTCCCGTCGAACTCGACAATTGAGCTGTCGTTCCCTGCCACCAGCAACGCCCCTGGCGCACCACATCCCTTCCACCTGCACGGTGTACGTAGGCACTGCTCTCTTTGCGACTATGTGCGCTATCTTTCCAGAGTCGTATGTTTACCTTCTGTTCGCAGCACGTCTTCGCTGTCGTTCGCTCCGCGGGCAGCACCGAGTACAACTACGACAACCCAGTCTGGCGGGACGTCGTCAGCACCGGCACGCCCGCTGCCGGAGACAACGTCACGATCCGGTTCTCGACGAACAACGCCGGGCCGTGGTTCCTCCACTGCCACATCGACTTCCACCTCGACGGCGGCTTCGCCGTCGTTATGGCCGAAGACGTGGCTGATGTGTCCGCCGCGAACCCTGTGCCGGACGCGTGGTCGAACCTTTGCCCGACCTACGACGCGCTCGGCTCGGATGATCAGTAAATGCGGTACCACGGCAGAAGGGGATCACAAAAGGAATTCTTGAGTTTGCGAGGGATCTATTTTGGGTTCGCGACATGCGCCCTGGATTGTGGACGGAATATGCGGAATGATGGGTCAGGTTGATGGTTCCGGATCGTACTCTAGGTCGTTTTAGTCGCATATTCTAGTTTTGGTCGCGAACTCAACGTGCCGTGGCTTATATCAGTCTCATCATCATGCGAAGGATTGTGGATTGAATTTGATCGCCCGTCACAGACGATGACCAAGCTCGATGAGCGGCTTCATTCGACTGTTATCCTCTGAGATCAAGGTCACGGTGCTACATCTACTACAATTTACACCGACGTGAAGTGCTACGGAAATATTTCGCTGTCCTTTCGGCCTTTACTGGGTGCTTGTCGTGTCCTTCGGCCAGTCCGCCACGAGCGCCTTCTCCCCCGTCAGCGTGAAAGTGTGCGTCAGCTCTCCCGTCGTGTCAAGCTTCACCGTGTACGTCCCAGGGTACAGCCATTTCTTCCCTTCATCGTCCGCCCGAGACAGCGCCCCGACCGTCACATTCAGCCCTGCAACCGCGCTCTTCCCAGGGGCAAGGTCGTGCACCCGCGTGTATGCCACCAACTGCTTGTTCGGCTGTGGCGCCGGCCCGAAGTTTCCGCTCGCGAACAACAGCGCGACATAGTCAGACTTCACCTTGCCCGTGTTCGTCACCTGCACTGGGAACGTGTCGAGCGTGGCTAGGTCTGCGAACGTCGCACTGGCTTGTGCGCGCTTCACGATGTCCGCGATCGCGTATGAGTGGGGAGAGGAGGACGAAGCCCAAGCGAACTTGAATGTCGTGTAGTGCAACCCGAAGCCGAACTCGAAGACTGGTGTGCCGGTGTACCATTTGTACGTCCGGCCGGGACTAGAAGTGTGCGGACGAAGGGTCATGTCGGTCATGGGCAGCTGGGTTGCGTACTCGGCGGGGTATTGGGTGATTGGAAGGCGGCCTGCAGGTGCGGCCTTGCCGGTGAGAATGTCGAAGAGGGCCGCGCCGCCGCTCTGTCCAGGGTATCCGCCCCATATAATTGCATTCACCTGGAAATAAGGGATGTAAGTGATAATCACCTCTTGAAGAGTCATACGACAATAAGCGTACCGCGCGACTGTTCTTGAGAGCCGTGTCGTCGAGTTGCCCGCCTCCGAACTGTGCCACAATAAGCGGCTGGCCGACTTTCTCTAGCTCTGCGACCAGGTCCAGCTGCCTCCCGGGCCAGGTGACGTTCAGCCGGTCAACCGCCTCGTTCTCAAGGGTCCCGTCGAGCCCACCAGCAAAGACGATTGCGTCTGCACCCTTGGCAGCCGCGACGGCTGCGGCGAAACCGCTCGTATCGTTCGAGGCAACGTCCGCGCCGAGGACGTAGCTGACATCGAAGCCGGCCTGCTGTGCACCGAGTAGGGGGCTGATCAGGAACGGCGCGGCGCCAAAATAGTTGCCCTGCATAAGCATCGTCGCATTCGCCCACGGCCCGATCAAGGCGAGCTTCCGGATATTCTGTGAGAGGGGCAGTGTCCCATCGTTCTTCAGCAGCACCATGCCCTCAATGGCAGCCGTGTGGGCTAGCTGTTGCGCTTCGGGGGTATTCACATCCGACCAGGCCAGCTGCCGGTACGGTTGAGACTCCGGCGAGTCGAAATAGCCGAGCCTGTAGAGCTGTCAGCCGTAAGGAAGAATGGGCAGCCGTAATGGCTCACCTAACAAGAGAGGCGTATTGGCGGATTGCGGATCTCTTCAGGTCATCGACGGTGATCATGCCTCGGGATAGGGCGTCCGGAAGGTAAGTGGAGGAGAAGGTACCACAATCGATGTCTGTCCCAGCGAGAAGAGCGTCCGCCGCAGCTTGAACCGGATCCGTTGTGTAGTTGTGTGAGTCGAAGATGTTCTGAACTGCGTCACAGTCGCTGACAACCCATCGTTCGTCGTTGAAGCCCCATGTGTCTCGAAGGATGTCCTGCAATAAGAAGCTGTTCGCGCACGAAGGGACCCCGTTGACCGCGTTAAAGGAACACATCACACTGCCAACTTTCGCGTCACGGACACACGACTGGAATGGGGGCAAATAGTACTCTGAAAGGTCTTGTTGGGTGACGATTGCGTTGAAGCTGTTTCGGAAGACACCCTCCCAGTTCTCCAGGTCATACGCCGCAAAGTGCTTGCAGTCGGCGACGACTTTGAAGAATGGTTGTGGGTCTACGCCTCCTTGAAGGCCCACGATAAGGTTATAGACATACTGTGTCAGGTGGAAAGGATCTTCGCCCGGAGTCTCTTGACCACGCCCCCAACGAGGATCCTTGAATGCTACAAGTGAAAGTGTTAGTCCGATGACTGTGTATCTCGGCGAAGACATGGACAATGCGAGCTCTCACGATACTATCCGAGACACGGCGGATAGCCCGGTTTGTCCTCACAGGGTCACGGTACAATAATGACGTCACTCACGGTTAATGTTAGGGGTCCAGTAATCGAGACCGGCGCGCCCGATATTGTTGAAGGCACGAGCCTCCGTACTGACTATGGTGGCCACAGCACGGATGAGGGGATCGTCAAATGCGGCGCCCATGAGGATGGGCTGGGGGAAGGAGGTCGCGGTACTGAAGTCGCCAGAGGCGCTGAAGTTGACTCCGGGGCTTCCAGCAACGCCATGCTAGAAGACAAAGGTGAGATCAAGAGTGACGCCAACATGGAAGCTGTCGCTCACCAAGGCCTCTGACCACCAATTGTATGCGGGGAGACCTAGACGAGGGACACCGGGCGATGAGTTGACGGTGTTGTTCAAGAGCTCGGTGTCGGTCCAGAGGTCGATCAGGGCAGTTGCACGAGTGATAGGATCCTTGGTAACGTCACATACAGCATTTCCCTTGAGAGGTGCCGCTGTGCAATCTGGAAAACCGTACGGGGGTGCCTCGGCTGAAGCACCAACGACGAGGGCAGAGAGGAAGAGGGAGAGCCGACGTAGACCGTACGCCATCTCGAGGGACAAGAAGTTTGAGGTTTGACCGGCGATATCCTTGAAGTTCCATCGCTGCTCTATTATAATGCTGAGGTTGACCAAGCCAAGGAATCATCGATGCGCGCAAGTTAGGTGCCAGCCATGGCCGGGACGACGGGATGCTCGGACAGCGAAACCGAGGAGATGAAGTCAGCTGGGAGGTCAGAAGGGCAGTGTGCAATGAATGCGAAGATGCAAGGACAGAAACAGTAGAACACGTCTTTCGAGACCGATGACGGCAGAACGCAAACACAAAGGCGCGACCGCCTGTCACGAGCCTCCGTAGAGGCGAGTATCTCTCCCAATTAGGAAGGTATACCGTAACGCCTCGGGTTTATCCCGGGCTGTCGGTGGCTATACCTTGCCGCTCATCAACGCGGGATCGCGACTAGTATATATCACACGATCGAGGTCCTCACAGCTGATGCCGAAACTTGGAGCTAGACGCCCTCGCTCACATGCTGGAACAGACGGATCGATAGAGAATGTGCGTTGCCAGCCAACTAAGTAGTACTTCTGATGATTGACCGCCGCGCAGATGCATAGTTCCTTTCGAAGAAAGCCGCCCATGGCCGCCGAAGGAGGAGGGTTGGACCAGATGACGTGCTTGTAGAAGACAATTGATGCGAGATTGCTGAGTGAAAATTGTGCGGTCTCGAAGGACCCTCGATAAGTGGCGGGGGAGGCCGTCCGGCCATCCGGACGGCGCTTAGCGATTTTGAGCCTCAACGTTGGCCGAAAGTCCGGACATGGAGGGCCAAAATGGGGGTTCAAGCCGTCCCAAAGTCCGGACATGGGAGGGGCAGAGGCCGTCTGAGCGGGCGCCTACGGCGCCCCGGACTGTCAGCGATACCCAAAACGGCAGTCGGCGCCGGCCCCGAAGGGGCCGGCCGGAAAATCCGGACGGCGCTGAGCCTTTTGGAGGTTCGAGGATAGGTCGTTGTCCGGACATTGGCCTCCGAACCTGTCCGGACACGGACACCTCAAATCCCGGGCGTCTACCGGACAGCCTCCCCCGCCACTTATCGAGGGTCCTGGTCTCGAGCTTTAGAATCAGCTAAGAACTCGGACGAGGCCCGGGCCGCGGGAACCCCGAGGAGGCTATCGAAGGCCAGTAGCGTACTTGCCAAGTTCTTCTAGCCGCTTCTACTTGCTTATCTCCGCCGGACTCTATGTTGACTCCAAATTCCTCCGGCCCGGGCGCAGATTGGGACCTGTTGATCGCCGGCCATGTGCCAGCCCATTGGAGGAAAGAGGCCGAGTGCGATTGAAACAGCGGCTATGGCAGAGGACCGGATCGCGTGTGGCATCGACGCTAAGCTTTACCTAACACCTGCTACTCGGCGGGATCGAGGCTGAATCGAGAGCAAGATCGTCGTCGCTGTCCCACCTCGCCTCGGCAGCATCGATGACCTCGTCCGACCTCGTTTGTACCGCTTCTTCCTAATCGTCTACATCCTTTGGCGCCACCGTGCTACACGTTCGCCACAAGCGAAGAGGAAGTTATGTGAAGATACACCAACTATCGCAGCCTTCGCCCCCATTTCCATGCCGTATATGCATTGAATCATCCATCGCCCTGCTCTCTCTATTCACCGTTCGTCGTATCCTTCGGCCAGTCTGCCACTAGCGCCTTCTCTCCCGTCAGCGTGAACGTGTGCGTCAGCTCTCCCGTCGTATCCAACTTCACCGTGTACGTCCCTGGGTACAGCCACTTCTGCCCCTCGTCATCTGCCCGGGCCAGCGCCCCGACCGTCACGTTCAGCCCCGCAACCGCGCTCTCCCCAGGACCGAGGTCGTGCACCCGCGTGTACGCTACCAGCTGCTTGTTCGGCTGTGGCGCCGGCCCGAAGTTTCCGCTCGCAAACAACAGCGCGACGTAGTCCGACTTCACCTTGCCCGTGTTCGTCACCTGCACTGGGAACGCGTCGAGCGTGGCCAGGTCTGCGAACGCCGCACTCGCCTTTGCGCGCTCCATGACGTCCGCGATCGCGTACGAGTCGGGCAAGGAAGACGAGGCCCAGGCGAACTTGAACGTCGTGTAGTGTAGCCCGAAGCCAAACTCGAAGACTGGCGTGCCGGTGTACCACTTGTACGTTCGGCCGGGACTCGAGTCGTGAGGACGGAGGTTCATGTCGGTCATGGGTATCTCTGTCGCGTACTGTGCGGGGTATTGGGTGATTGGGAGACGGCCTGCAGGAGCGACCTTTCCAGTGAGGATGTCGAAGAGGGCCGCGCCACCGCTCTGTCCAGGGTATCCGCCCCATACTATCGCATTCACCTACAAGAAAGTTGAACGAATCAATGAAGCTAGTCGATATCTTTAACGACAAGAAACGTACTGCGTCGTTGCTCTTGAGTTCCGTATCATCGAGCTGGCCGCCTCCAAACTGCGCAACGATGAGTGGCTTGCCGACTTTTCCCAGCTCGGTGACGAGATCGAGTTGCTTCCCAGGCCAAGTGACGTTCAGCCGGTCGAGAGACTCTGCTTCGACGGTCTCGTCAAGTCCGCCGGCAAAAATGATGGCGTCGGCACCGCTGGCGGCCGTGATGGCGGCCGTGAAGCCGCTCGTGTCGTTCGAGGTGACGTTCACGCCGAGGACGTAGTCGACCTCAAAACCGGCCTGCTGGGCGCCGAGGAGGGGGCTGATCAAGAACGGTGCCACGCCAAAATAGCTGCCCTGCATAACCGTCGTCGCGTTCGCCCACGGCCCGATCAAGGCGAGCTTGTGGACGTTCTTCGAGAGCGGGAGCGTCCCGTCGTTCTTGAGTAGTACCATACCCTCGGATGCGGCGGTGCGGGCGAGCTGCTGGGCCTCGGGGGTGTTGACGTCGGACCAAGACAACTGGCGGTACGGCTGAGACTCTGGCGGGTCGAAGTAACCGAGCCTAGAGATGCGTTAATCAGACAGAGTTTGAATTTTGAATTGACTATGACCCACCTCACAAGAGAGGCATACTGACGAATCGCGGCCTTCTTCAGATCGTCAATGGTAATCAAACCTCGAGTGAGGGCGTCTGGGAGTAGCGTCGAGGAGAAGGTGAGGCAGTCTATGTCGGTTCCAGCCAGCAGAGCATCGGCGGTAGCTTGGACCGGATCCGACGTATAGTTGTGGGGCTCCCAGATGACTGCAACTGCGCCACAGTCGGCGGTGACCCATCGCTCGTCGTTGAATCCCCAGGTGTCCCGCAGGATATCTTGCAAAAGGAACGAGTTTGCGCACGAAGGGACCCCGTTCACCGCATTGTACGAACACATCACGCTCCCGGCCTTCGCGTCCCTGACACACGACTGGAACGGTGGAGTGTAGTATTCTGAAAGATCTTGCTGGGTGACGATCGCGTCGAAGCCGTATCGGACAATGCCCTCCCAGTTGTCCAGGTCATACGCCGCGAAGTGCTTGCAGTCGGCGACAACCTTGAAGAATGGTTGGGGATCTACTCCTCCCTGGAGACCGACAACGAAGTTGTAGACGTATTGCATGAGATGGAAGGGATCTTCGCCGGGTGTCTCTTGACCACGTCCCCATCGAGGGTCCTTGAACGCTGTTAACACGCCAGTGTTAGCTCCAATGGTCGTTCGACAATACGAGTAAGAATGCCATGTATGCGCCGACCCTCGTAACGCCGTCATGGGTACAGTCCGATCCGTTCGCGGAAGTGCCACGGGATGAAGGAAGGCATAACGATGACGTCACTCACGGTTGATGTTTGGGGTCCAGTAGTCGAGACCCGCACGGCCGATGTTGTTAAAAGCACGACCCTCCGTACTGATGACCGCCCCGACCGCCTGAACCAAAGGATCGTCGAAGGCAGCGCCCGTGAGGATGGGCTGGGGGAAGGACGTCGCATAACTGCATGCTGTAGGGGGTTCAGCTGAAATTACTACGCATCAAAAGAGTACAAGACTGACCAGACCCTCGTTCCACCAATTGTACGCAGGAATACCGAGACGAGCGACGCCGGGCGATGCGTTGCCGGTGTTGTTCAAGAGTTCAAGGTCCGTCCAGAGGTCGATTAAGGCCGTAGCGCGGGTGATGGGGTCCTTGGTGACGTCGCAGACACCATTCCCCTTGAGAGGGGCGGTTGTGCAATCCGGGAAGGCGTACGGAGGCGCATCGGCTGAAGAACCGACGGCAAGGGCGATAACGAGGACAAGGAGACGATGTAGAGCGTACGCCATTGATCTGAGTAGAGGGCTGGTCTACGGGGCGAGCCTTAGCAATGGCCAGGCTTTTATCTTGCGTCGGTTGGCTTAGCCAGGGGTGATCGCCAGCGCACTAGGAGGTTGGACGGAGCGCTCGGACGGCTGGAAACACAAGGTGGAGTCATCTGGAAGGTCAGAAGGATGCTGTACAATGAATGTGAGGATGCAGACATGGAAGAAACAGAAGGCATATTCTGAGACGATGACGGCAGAACGCACCCTAAAACGGTCAAACCATCTGTCACAAGGGCAAATAAGGTAAACAGCCTAGGCTGACATGCCTCGGACAAACCTCCGAGCACTAGCAGCCGCACCTTTTCGCCATCGGACATGAAGTTCCATCCTCACCACCGCTTCTTACCGCAAATGCTACACGCGGGATCTACGAGAAGGCATTTTTTCGTGACTGACACGACGTGAATACGGCCGAGAATGAATCTCCGGAGAAGTTAGCATTGTCATTGGAATGTCGCTAGATTCCTCTCTTGTACATGTTGTTCTAGACACTGGTGTGGTGGGCTATGAGCTCGACTATATGCACCTAACAGGAACATAAGGGCTTACCAGTCGTTTCAAACTCTCGGAGGCGACCTCCGAGCTGTGGAGTCTCCTCCGACTCGTCCCCTGACATCTTGCAGTGACAGATACATAGAATCCACATCAAGCAGCAGTCTTCATTTCCGCGACGGCTTCTTCAGCGCTTCTCCCATCCTCTTCCACAACATCCGTAAGACCCAGCCCCGTGGCAGCCACTGCAAGAACGAGAACGTCGCAGACATGTTTGCAAGGGTCAGGTACCGCGGCGGGTGCGGGCGGAGCACCGCATTCGTGACCTGCTCTGCGAAGACGGCGGTTGGCATCGCGTTACTGCTCTGGCTCATGTTGAGCTTCGCGAGAATGGCGTCGACGTAGTCCCCGTACAAGCTGTCGGGTGGAAGGCCCACGCGGTCGCGCTGGTTCTGGGCGATGTTCGACTTGACGCCACCGGGTGCGACGAGAACAACAGTGATGTTGAATGGCGTGCACTCCATGTACAGAGATTCTGTGAGCGCGTGCGCAGCCGCTTTGGAGGCGCTGTAGATGCCGTTCCACGGCGTGGGACTACAAGTAGGAAATGCCTTGTAGTCAGCGGAAGAAGAGAGAGAGGAAAGATGTGAGGGGTCACATGTGGCCTCCGATTGAGCCGATCGTCACGATCATCCCGGTCTTCCTTGCGGCCATGTGGGGAATGACAGCCTTGGCCATGCGGACGATGGAGAAGACGTTGGTGTTGAAAGTCTGGATGATCTCGTCCATACCGATATCGATTACCGCTCCTACGGATGTGGTTTGAGCGCCTCGTGGAAGAACAATCGTGAAGGAAGCGCACACACCGCTGTTGCTCATTCCTGCATTGTTCACAAGAATATCTATCTGGCCTTCTCTCTCGATGACAGTCTTGACCGCGGCGTGCACGCTCTCATCGTTTATGACGTCCAGCTCGAGCTTGTGTATAGCTTCATGGCTAAAATCTTCCATCGCGGACAATCTGCGAGCCGTCGCGTACACAATACATCCTTTGGTGGCGAAGGCATTACATCTGTGAGTGCCGTCGGTGCACGGCAACCACTTAGGAGTTATGAAGGAAACGTCTGAACATACAGCGAGAAGCCAATACCGCCGTTGGAACAGCCTGTAATGAGGGCCACGGTCTTTCGAGTGGACATCTTCGACATGGGAAGGTAGAGCTAAGTGTGTGTGCACTACATAGGCTGATAGGTTGTCAGATAGAGTGATTCTCACGAAGAGTCAAGTTGAGGTAAGCCTTTTGCTAATCTGGTGACCCTGGAAGTTGGAGTGACATAACCGAATGACCGCGTTGCATGCTAGGTGTCGGGAAGCAACCATAAGGCGTTCTTGAGGACTTTCGCAAGACGTCCGAGACTTTCGGGAAACACATGATGGTAGCCACGGTATTCGCGGATGGGAAACGTCATGTTGTTGAACGCCCCGGGAGCGCCGAGGACGGGCCAAACAAGGGGCAACAACAGGACAGGCGTCTCCGGGACGGGAGGCCGAGGCCAGGGCGTTGTTGGCTCACAAGAAGAGAGGAGTCGCGGCCGCGCTGCTTTCGACATATTCGACTATTCCTCGGGGCGGATATAGTGTCCTTCGCGGGGCGTTCTCACCACGCCGCACACCCTAGCCGACGCCCTTGCGACGCCCATGTCGTCCCCGACCGAACTCTATCTACCTCCTACTCTCCCATATCCCATCAAACTCGTCAAGCTCGCCGTCGCGCCCGGCGCAGAGGTCCAGCGCGGCACCCGCCTCCTCGACTACTCCTTCACCTACCTCGACCCCGATACGCGCACAGAGCTCCGCTTCGGCACATGGGACGCCTCCATCGAGGGCACCCTCTCTCGCTGGTCCTTCAAGCCCGGCGACGTCATCTCCGAACGCCGCGCGCGCGAGACCCCCGCCGCGCACGTCCTCGAGCCCTGTAAGCATGGCGTCCAAATTGGCGGGCTCTGTTGCCTCTGCGGGAAGGACATGACAAGGTCCGTACTCTCGCCTCTCCCATGCTGTGTACTCTCTGTCTCCCTCCACGCCTTGTTGCTGCTCCAAGCTCACATTGTGTGGCCGACAGCTTTGACTACACCGGCTTCTCGGACGCGTCGCGTGCGTCAATCCAGATGACCCACCTCGCCAACGGGCCCACCGTCTCCCTCGAAGAGGCCCAGCGCATAGAGCGCGAGACCGCCGAGCACCTCTTCCGCTCCCGCAAGCTCTCCCTTATCGTCGATCTCGATCAGACCATCGTCCATGCCACCGTCGATCCCACCGTTGGAGAGTGGATCAACGAAGGTGAGGCATGGGAGGCGCGCCAGGCCAAGAAGCGCGCCGACGCAGAGAAGAAGGAGGCGGGAGAGGAGAAGCAGGGTCCCGAGGCCGATCCGGCCACTGAGGCAGGCGCGGATGAGGACGAGGTGAACCCGAACTGGGAAGCCCTCAGGGACGTAAAGAAGTTCAAGCTCGGTCCGGAGGCGCTGGGCCAACCACACGCACGAAACAAGAGCAAGGGAAAGGAAAAGATGATCGAACAGGAGGGCTGCATGTACTACATTAAGCCGCGGTGAGTATTCGCCACTGCTCTGTGTCAAGCGTGCCTCACGCCGCAGCAGCCCGGGACTACCAGAGTTCCTCCAGACGATGGCGACCAAGTATGAGATGCATGTTTATACGATGGGCACGCGTGCTTATGCAGAGGAAGTCTGCGCGGCCATCGACCCCGGAGGCAAGATCTTTGGTAACCGCATCCTCAGTCGTGATGAGAGTGGAAGTGAGTATAGGGACGTTCTTCAACGCGTACGGTGGCGCTCACGCCTTGCCCAGGCTTGACGCAGAAGAGCCTGCAGCGGCTATTCCCTTGTGACCAGTCAATGGTAGTCATCATCGACGACCGCGCGGACGTCTGGGAATGGAGTCCGAACCTAGTCAAGGTCATCCCTTGTGAGTGTGTCGCGTGTCGCGAAAGTTGGACGTCCTAACCCCGTCGCGACAGATGACTTCTTCGTCGGCATCGGTGACATCAACTCCGCTTTCCTCCCCAAACTCGAACCTATGGCGCCTCCTCCCACCCCTCCCCCGCCTCCTACTACTGCCGACCCCTCCGCCACAGAACCGACTGCGGTGCTACCCGAGGACGACGACGACGAGTCGGATCTAGAAGACGACTTACTGGAGTCCGATGGCCCCTCAGCGTCGGTCTCGGCAGAAGACGAGCTCGCTGCCGAGATTGAGAAGGATGAGATGATCTCGCGAAATACGCTCGCGCTAGAAGCGCAAGTCGAGGCACGACCTCTCGCGAAGATGCAGGAGGAGCTGCAGGAGCGAGAAGCGCCCGGCACCGAGGCGTCGGGTAGTGGCGACGAGCAGTCTTCCGCGCCTGCGCCGACGGAGAACGGGGTAGCCCCCGCGGCTCCGGAGCAGAAGAAGGAAAAGCCTGTGCGGAAAGCCTTGCTCAAGAACGACGACGTAGAGCTGGGCCGAGTGCAGAGGGTATGTCGCCGCGGCGTTTGCGGAGGAGTGGCACACGCTGATTACTCCCTTAGATCCTAGATCTGGTCCACGAGCGGTTCTACACGGCCTATGACGTGCGCAAACCCGAGGAGAACAAGTCGCCGAAGAAGAAGAAGCGCCAAGAGGTGCCCGTCGAGTACGACGTTCGGGTGAGCAAAGGTGTGGCGCATTGATCCGAGATCCCGCTGACCGATCGCAAGACGATCATCCCGCGAATGCGGAGCGCCACCCTCGACGGCGTGCACATCCTCTTCACCAGCGTCATCCCCCTCGAGATGCGGCCCGAGACCCACGACATGTGGAAGACGGCGACCGCGTTTGGCGCCCAGTGCTACAAGGAGCTCTCCCCCCGCATCACCCACGTCGTCACGAACCAGGTACGCGTATCTGCTCTACAGTCGTGTAAGATTCACGCTCACCTCTCTCGCAGGCTGGCACGCAGAAAGTCGCGGCAGCGCGCCGGTACCCCGACATCAAGATCGTCTGGCTGAGCTGGCTGACAGACACGCTCGCGCTCTGGCAGCGGCAGGACGAGACCCCGTACCTGCTCGCCCCGCCCGAGCCGCGCAGCGGTGCCGGCGGGAGCGCGGCACTCGCGAGTCCTCCCTCGGATTCTCACCAGATTAGTTCTGACCCGGAGCCGGACGCAGATGACTGGGATGAGATCGCGACCGCCGGCGCCGCGCTCGGGGTCGAGGGCCCGCCCGAGGGGAAGCTCCAGTTGAACGAGGTCGACTGGGACGAGGTCAACGACGAGGTGGACGAAGCGATGTGGGAAAGCGACGACGACGATCCTGCGCTCTACGTGGCCTCGGCTTCGCAGGAGCAGGGCGGTAGTGCGGGGCGTGCGAGTCCTGCGGGTAGCGTGCGTGGTGGGGGTACGTCCGAGGACGAGTGGACGGACGAGACGAACAGCGTGATTAGCAGCGCGCCGTCGTCGCCCCGCCACGGGAAGCGCAAGCGTGTGCGCAGCCTGACCCCCTCGGAGCTCGGAGCGATCTCTACTGCCGTAGGAGACGGGAGCAAGGCCGATGAGGGGTTGCGGTCACCGCTCGCGAAGCGCAAGAAGCTCGCCGCGGACCGGTCGGGAGCGTCGAAGCTCAAAGAGGCGTTCACGGCGGAGCAGCTACGCGGGGCATCGCGCGGGAGGGATGAGGACGAGGAGAGCATGACGAGGAGCAGCCGGTCATCCCCGACAAACGGGGCTGCGGAGGACGATGATGATGACGAAGACGATGATGAGGATGACGGGAGCTCGGTCAACATGCTGGAGGACGACTTTCTGGCGCGGGAGCTGGAGGCGGAGTGGGGATAGCCCTGAGCCACGGCAGCAAGTTTGGGGTAGATTTGGTGTCGCTGCTTTCGTTCGTCGACTCGTCGGTCTCTCTGCTGTTTTGTTCGTTTACTCGCTCTGTGGTCTAGTCATACGTATCCGTGACGTTTCATGTTGTGAATGTAACTATGTAGTATAGGTCCTTGGGATACCCGCGAACATCTATATGCGCACTCTCTGGACGTCGAATATAATCCTCCAATCTCACACTGGGGAAATAAATTCCGCGATGCTCATGCTACTGAATCAAGATGGTGAAGTACAACGACAATGTAATGCTATAGCGTCGGGCCTTGCACCTCTTCCAAGTGTGCTTTATACAGCTTCCATAGTTTGGACACCTTGCGTCCCGTGACCTCCTTGAAGATCTGCTCTTCGTATTCCTTATCTTTCATACCCTCATTTAGCTCTCGGACCGAGCCATCTCCGTACCTCCCCTCGATCCAGTCGAGGAAATAGGCCGTCTTCTGGTAGCCGCCGTCCCAGTCGCCGTCGGCCTCTTTCTTCCAATGCGGAGGCACATGGCCGGCGTTCAACCGCACCCAATCTGCGCCCGGCCCGGGAGGAAGTTCGGGTCAACATAGAGCCCAGAGAAGGAAAGAAGGGCCTGGCAAGTATGGACACGCGCCTGCTACGCCTTCGATGAGGCCGCCGGGAGCGGCACCGCGGCCGTTGTACTGGAAGCAGTGGACCGTCTCGTGCACGAGCACACCGAGGATCTCGTCGCGGGCGCGCGCGGCGGAGTTACGGATGTGGTCGAGGGAAAAGTGAATCTCCTTGTGCGTCGGGGAGCCGAAGGTGTGCGCGACCCCGGGCATGGGTCGGAGGACGAGTGTGATGTGCTGCACGCTGTAGGCGACGGTAGCGGCCCGCGGGGAGGCGGGAGCATCATACGGACGGGGGCGTGACCGAGCGGCGGCCGCAAGGATGACGGCAAGGGACAATCACGGCAGTGAGGCGGGGCTCCGAAGCGCGGTGGAGACGGAGCGTCGCTCGACGTACTTCGTAGGCACCGTCTCTGGCGTATAGAGCCAGGTGCAGACGGTGACGACTGCATAGCGCAGGGCCTCGTCTGGCCGAATGTTATCGAAGAACAACTTCGCACCTGGGTGCGCGAGGTTCTCGACTTTCAGCGTAAACTCAGGCAGGGGCCATGGTGGCTCGGGATCGTGTGGTGGTAGCGGTGGAGGAGGCATTGCGGCAAGGAACACGACCGTGCAGTAGCAACGTATAGCCGCCGGCGAGCGGCGATAAACCCGAGGCGTTGTACAGCCTTCCAAATTGGGAGAGGATACTCGCCTGTGCGACTCGTGACAAGCGGTCACGCCGTTTGGGCTTGCGTTCTGCCGTCATCGGCCTCGAAAGACGCGTTCTGCTGTTTCTGTCCTTGCACCGTCGCATTCATTGCGCACTGCCCTTCTGACCTTCCAGCTGACTCCACCTCCTCGCTTTCGCTGTCCGAGCATTCCGTCGTCCCGGCCATGGCCACCCAACTTGCGCGCACCGACGATTCCCCTGGCTTGGCCTACATCTGCATTAAAACAGAGCCGCGATGGAGCTTGGTCTCGCCGACCAACTCTCAAACTTCCTATCCTTCGAGATGGCATACGGTCTACGTCGTCTAACCGTTTTCCTCTCTGCCCTCGCCGTTGGCACCTCAGCGGCTGCGCCCCCGTACGGTTTTCCAGATTGCACAGCGGCACCTCTCAAGGGCAATGCTGTATGCGACGTCACCAAGGACCCCATCACTCGTGCAACTGCCCTGATCGACCTCTGGACCGACACCGAGCTCTTGAACAACACCGTCAACTCGTCGCCCGGTGTCCCTCGTCTAGGTCTCCCCGCTTACAATTGGTGGTCGGAGGGCTTGGTAAGTAATCACCTCGGCATTCTCGTGCTACTTCATCAAGAATTTATTCTACTTTTCCTTCTAGCACGGCGTTGCTTCCAGTCCCGGGGTAAACTTTACTCCCTCAGGCGACTTCAGCCATGCGACCTCCTTCCCTCAGCCCATCCTCATGGGCGCCGCATTTGACGATCCCCTCATCCGGGCTGTGGCCACCATAGTCAGTACTGAGGGTCGCGCTTTCAACAACGTCGGGCGCGCAGGTCTCGACTACTGGACTCCTAACATTAACCGTGAGTGACGTCATCATTGTATCTCTTCTATCTCCGTGGCCCTGGGCGGACGGGCCGGGCTATCCGCTGGGCCCTGGATGGCGTCATGAGAACCGGTACTTTCGTATCCCTATTCTTGCTGTCGGAACTTTCGCCGACGTCGTCTTTACCCGGGCAAAAATAACTGACACTTTCAATCGCAGCGTTCAAGGACCCTCGCTGGGGCCGTGGTCAAGAGACTCCCGGAGAAGATCCCTTCCACCTCACCCAGTATGTCTACAACCTCATCGTCGGCCTTCAAGGAGGCGTAGACCCACAACCGTTCTTCAAAGTCGTCGCCGACTGTAAACACTTCGCGGCTTATGACCTGGACAACTGGGAGGGCGTTGTTCGATACGGCTTCAACGCGGTAGTCACGCAGCAAGACCTCTCAGAGTACTACCTGCCCCCTTTCCAGACATGCGTCCGGGACGCGAAGGTCGGGAGCGTCATGTGCTCGTACAACGCTGTAAACGGAATCCCTTCTTGCGCGAATAGCTTCCTGTTGCAGGACATTCTTCGGGACACGTGGGGCTTCAACGACGAGCGATGGGTCACCAGCGATTGCGACGCGGTTCAAAACATCTTCGACCCACACAACTATACGACAAACCCTGCTCAAGCTGCAGCGGACGCTCTCCTCGCTGGAACGGACATCGATTGTGGCACGTTTTCCTCCACTTACCTCCCGGACGCCCTGTCCCAAGGCATGATCACCGTCGATGACCTGAAGAGATCTGCCATCCGCCAATATGCCTCCCTTGTTAGGTGAGCCCTCATGATATTCCTACCGCCGCCGAATGCTGACATCGTTGCAGGCTTGGCTACTTCGACCCACCGGAATCTCAGCCATACCGCCAGTTAGCGTGGTCGGATGTCAACACCCCCGAAGCGCAGCAGCTCGCCCACACCGCCGCCGTCGAAGGTATGGTGCTGCTTAAGAACGACGGAACGCTCCCGCTCTCGAAAAAGATCCGCAAGCTGGCGCTCATCGGCCCATGGGCGAACGCGACGACGCTCATGCAGGGCAACTACGCCGGCGTGGCACCGTTCCTGATCAGCCCCCTCCTCGGCGCCCAGCAAGCCGGGTTCGAGGTCGACTACGTCCTTGGAGCGAACGTCACCACGAACGATACCAGTGGCTTTGCGAGCGCCGTCGCGGCCGCCAAGAGCGCGGACGCAGTCATTTTTGCTGGTGGTCTTGACGAGACCGTCGAGCGCGAATCGCTCGACCGCCTGAACGTCACTTGGCCCGGGAGGCAGCTTGACCTCGTCGCGGAGCTGGAGAAGGTTGGCAAGCCGCTCGTTGTGGCACAGTTCGGAGGCGGCCAACTCGACGATACGGTGCTCAAAAACAGTCGCGCGGTACGCCTGCTGCGATATGGTATCGTGGGTGTCGCTCACTCGCTTTAATGCGGTTTAGGTGAATGCGATTATATGGGGCGGATACCCAGGCCAGAGTGGCGGAACAGCTCTCTTCGACATCCTCACTGGGAAGACTGCTCCCGCAGGCCGCCTTCCAATCACCCAATACCCCGCCGAGTACGCAACCCAACTGCCCATGACCGACATGACCCTTCGTCCGCACACTTCCAGTCCCGGCCGGACGTACAAATGGTACACTGGCACGCCAGTGTTCGAGTTCGGCTTCGGGTTGCACTACACGGCGTTCAAGTTCGCCTGGGCTTCGTCTTCTTCTCCCCGCTCGTATGCCATCGCGGACATCGTGAAGCGCGCCCAAGCGAGTGCGGCGTTCGCAGACCTAGCCACGTTCGACGTGTTCCCAGTGCAGGTGACGAACACGGGCAAGGTGAAGTCTGACTACGTCGCGCTGCTGTTCGCGAGCGGAAACTTCGGGCCGGCGCCGCAGCCGAACAAGCAGCTGGTAGCGTACACGCGGGTGCACGACCTTGCCCCTGGCAAGAGCGCGGTTGCAGGACTCAACGTGACGGTCGGGGCGTTGTCTCGGGCGGATGATGAAGGGAAGAAGTGGCTGTACCCGGGGACGTACACGGTGAAGTTGGACACGACGGGAGAGCTGACGCACACTTTCACGCTGACGGGGGAGAAGGCGCTAGTGGCAGACTGGCCGAAAGACACAACGAGCCTTGCGCAGTGAATAGCGAATGATTTTGTAGCTATACCGTCGGAAGTTCCTGGGGGCGTAAGCTGCAGTAGTTGGTGAATTTTTATGACAGTCGGACCAAGCGGCTTCACCTAAATTCCTTCTCGCTTGCAACAAGCTTGAAGTATCATTTCTAGACCAACATATGGGACATGGTGCGTCGGCATCGTAGTAGAGACTGAGATGCGAATAAAGCCCTTATAGTACAAATCCAAGCCCTTCATCCAAGTTGTCGCTTGAGACATTCCATGCGCAATCCGGGGAGCATCCCACGAAACCTATATATGTTCTTCCCAAACCCTACCGCATTCCTTTTCCCATGATTGCTATCATAATACCACATTTACTGATCGTCAGAGCTGAGTGCGTTGTAGGTCGGGCAAAGGTTCGACCACGAGGCTGGCACGGGGTTCGCAGCCGCGGTGTCAACGACGTCCTCAGCCATGACGACGGCGAAGCCGGCATCGAGGTGGAAGTCGATGTGGCAGTGGAGGAACCACGGCCCGGCGTTGTTCGTCTGGAACCGGATCGTGACGTTGTCCCCGGCAGCGGGCGTGCCGGTGCTGACGACGTCGCGCCAGACCGGGTTGTTGTAGTTGTACTCGGTGCTGCCCGCAGAGCGGACGACGGCGAAGACATGCTGTGATGAGGTAGTTAGAGGGAGAAAGCTGAGAACGGTGGAACAGGTGTGGCTACGTACGCCGTGTAGGTGGAAGGGGTGCGGCGCTCCGGGGGCGTTGCTCGTGGCAGGGAACGACAACTCAATCGTCGAGTTAGACGGCAGTGGGTAGACACTGCCAGGAGGCATGAGGTCCTGCGCGGTGCTCGCGCCGCTCATGATCTGGAGCAGGACAGGGACAGTGGGGGGCACGAAGCTCGCGTCGTTAATGAAGAAGTTCGTGCCGTTCTGGTCATTGGGGAAAGGACATCAGTTGAGCCTACTGCTGAGCTGAGAGACGACTGCTCACGAAGTTGAAGACAAAATTGATAGCTTTGTCAACACCCCCGGGGGTCGGGCTGCCGGGCTTTAAAAGAGAGTCAGAATGTGAGGAAGCGAAAAACGAGGATTTGTGCATACCACAGGCATAGACGCCAGGGGATGAAGGTTCGACTCGACCAGCGCATTCGTGAGCTCGGGCGGTATAGTGGTCGTAGGCTCTGTCAATGGTGCGCCGACATAGCGCAGGATGGCAGAGTTGATGCCATCCGTGAAGCCGACATTACCAAAGTTGGGGTTGGCTCGGACCCAGTAGTTATCGATGGATTGATTCGCCTCGAGCTAAATGTGCTGTCAGCGCTCAAAACGCCCAGGGCATGAACCAAATCACACTCACTACAAACGAGTATCGTTGGGCGGCAAAAATTTGGATGCTATCGACTGCGAGTGGCTGAGTGTTCACAGTATCCGCCTCAATGACAGTCATGGTGTGGTTGTCGATGCTGAACACGTAGTTCGGGTCGCAGGAGAGCGAGACCAGACGGAAGCGGTAACTACACGTCCGCCGTCAGATCTAATGCAAAGCCTCAATTGAGACATTAACATACCGTTTGCCTTTGATGACGTTAATTACTGCCAGATCGGCATTGGGGGTGGCGGGGCTACGACCCTTCCCGTTGATCAGGGTTGCGTCAGCACCCAAACTGTTCGTGGTCTCGTCAGCAATCGTGTCACTGTCTATTCGGAGAATGTTCGCTCACGGAAAACGGGGTCCGAGCCTGGCGGCGGTGTGATACCAGTCGGTCAAAGTGATGACGGTGCTGTCTGGCCGGCACAGATATCAGCTGACGTTCATGACTTGCTGTCCAGGACTCACCATCGTCGATATCGTAGCGGGACGCATGTGGGTCGTGAGGATCATAAACAACGATGGGGCCTCTCAAACCGTCGCAGTATTGCGTGGACAAATGACTGTGATACCAGAACGTGCCTACGGAATGAGTTAGCGACAAGCGGAGGAGAGCAAATTATGAGTGCCGTATACCTGCTTGGTCAGGCACATGGAAATCGTACAAGAACGAGTGACCAGTGGAAATAGGGCACTGGTTGATGAACGCAGGCCCGTCAGCCCAGTTCGTGCCCTTCTGGAAGAAGCCATGCCAGTGCTATGGCGGACGCTTCAACAAAAGTACATCACGGATGGAGCGCAAGACACTCACAATACTAGTCGACTTCAACATTGTGTGATTCGTCATCTGGTCGATGACATTCAGTTGGAAACGATCTCCCTGTATAAAAACATTAGTGTCATGTACGGTAATGTAGTAGAATACTTCTCGCCTTCTTTCCGGTAATGAGCGGAGCCGGCATAACACCGTTGGTAACGACCGCGTCCCGCAGGAAGCCATCGGGGCTGACCGGCGCGTTGGTGACCAAGAGACTGGCAACGGGGCCAATACCTGCATATACAGCGGAGACCAGGGAGAAGACGGTGTAGATGAGCAAGGCCTGGAAGTTCGCCATTGCGTCGAAGGAGATGCCGAGGGGATGCTGAGGTCTCGAGCTGTAGGGACAAGACAGGATTCGCCCTGTCTCCTTTATAGGCGTCGCAAAGGCCAGTATACACAACTTACCGTACCACCTCACCACTACACGAATGATGAGATGGTCCAAACGCCGGGACCACTGGTCAGACCCTGCTCGAGGGCCATCTGGAGGTGCGGCTGTCGCGCGAACGGCTCAGGATGCGTGAGAGATGAAGAGCCGAGGAGAAGGATACATGCTCACTGTACCCGAGTCGGAATTACGCGCGCCGACGTTGGACTGGGGAGATGACTATAGCCGAATCGGTGAGGGTCGGGGCGGAGAGGCGGAACGAAAGCAGAATGTCAGGCCGACGCCGGATGTGACTGCGGAACACGGCCGAAGTTAGATACATCGATGAGAGGGGCAGAGCATGCGTCATGATGCGTTCTGAATTGGCGTTCGGTCAGTGGCAGATTGAATGTGGCGGGCGATAGAGCAGGAGGCAGAGGGGAAGCGTTGTGCAAGTTGATTGTTCCTGTCATCTGACTCGCAGGCGGAGTGCGACGGACGTCTGAGGGAGTACTGTACTGCATGCCACAGTTGGCGATTGAGCCCGTGTATCGTCAACATCCGAGTCTCCCATTGAAGCCACTGATTGACGGCCTCTCGCCGAGCCTAGCGCTGACTCCCGGCGCTGACGGACGCTGAGGGTGAGATTCGGAGGCGGACAAGCAGGAGGTCTAGCGTCTAACCCAGTATCTGGAGCAAAGGAACGGCATGCAGTCTACGGAGTGTGTATGAGAGAATAAAGGAAAATCGAAACTCAGAAACGTAGGCGGGGTTTGGAGGAGGCAATCGAGCCCAGAGTCCAGACATTGACAACAACAGACAACAGACAACGCGCCTTCGGAAGTGGCGGTGACCAAACAAACTATTCTGCCGCATCGGGTGTCTCCGGGACCGGGACACCACGTGCCGGCGCTCTCACGGCTTACCTTCGTCAACTCAGGCTCGGAGTCTACGACTCGGACACGCTCCTCCAAAGCCCCTCTCACTACCGACCGTCTCCGCAGAGGCAGAGAATGCACACGACCCTATCTTCAATCTATAGGTACTTGGGCTTGGCTGGCTGCCGATCCTCGCTAGTCTTTTTTCCCAGCGGTGGGAGCGGGAGGTCCCCTTGTATCTCATTCAGCCAATCGTCGTCCGCGCACCCGCCCTACTTGCTCACCTGGCCCTGACATTTATGGCAGGCAGGATACGCCGTCCGATTTCCATAACGCTTAACACCTTCGGTCCCGCTTTCAATCGCATCCATCAGTAAGTCCATTCCGTCTTCAACAATCTTCTGTTCCCTGACGCCTCTTTCCGTGCCTGTTTTTGTCGCTATGCCCGATCAGACTTCTCGTACCCAACTCATACGTCGACTCCCATACGGTTTCAGCGGATCATTTCAGTCTCTGAGCCGTCAATTACGGGCCGGTATCCAAACAGTAGTCACAAAAGGTGCAAGTAATTCAGTATAATCAAGCTACTCACATTCCGCTTCGTAGACACACATGACTTCAGGGGACTTCGATGTCTCCCGTCATTCCTCACAAAGGCAACGCCCACCCTTCATCTCCGTACAGATGTTTTGGCTAACCGAGCATCGTGGCTCCGTCGCGGCACCAATAGACGTTGCGACTGACGTGCGTGCGTCGGCCTTGTCCTCGAAATGCTACGAATGTCCCGTGTGGAATGTACCTCAAACGGATTTAGCAATGAAAGAGTCTCTTTCCGGCGACGCCCACTTAAACGTCACTGGGATCCTGTATCTGCTGTCGAAATGTACGTAGGTCAATACATGACCGACGCTCAGCTGTCTCGCTTCTTTGATCAAGCTCTGGCTTTGCTGTATTTGTCCCGCCACTCCAGGAACACATCATGAGTACGAGACTAAATGCCGACCCGGGAGCGAGGCCCTCCGGAGCATGACGCCTCATGATACATGGACGCATGACGGCTTGCAAGGTCCCTTGGTACCTTGTGCAGTATCACAGGGAATGTCTCCGATGTAACAGGCATACCCCACAGATTTACTTCTCCAAGTCTCTCCAATGGACCAATACAAATAAACTACTCAATATATCGCATTGACATTATGTGATCAGGGAGCAAACACCTCCCTCCCCCGGGGGGCATTCGGCATACCATCATGTCGATGTATCGAGCGGTACATGTCATAGACACGAATTCTTCCATGTGCCCTGATTCAAAGAGCTATCTCGCGCTGCGCTCTACCATTCCGCATCGAGGAGTAGTCGACCTGTGATGGTAGCCTGTCGTGCCTGCCGATCAAATGCCGGTGCATATGGTCCATACTGGTCCGACAATCGCAGTCAGGCTTTCGCGGATGCTTCGTGTACGTGCTGACACTGCGCAAGCATTCAAGTTCAACGCCAAGCCAATTGTGAACTCAATACTTCAAGGAACGCCTTAGCAGGCACGGACATGGTTTCTTCGGCTCCTCAAACCACGAGGAGCGTGTCATCATGCTGCGGAGAATGAGTCTTTTGCCGGTCAATGTACTCTAGAACTTCCAGACGTACGAATGAGCAACCCTCCATAGACCTGGCTAGACGGTAGGACAGCAGGGTGACACCGGACGTCCAGGCCGTCTGCGAGCCCTTCTACGAATTCACATGGGAGTCATGCGCTCCGCGGTCTCCTAGGAGTGAATAGCAACGTCAACGCCGTCAAGCGGCGAGACGACTAAACATGTCCGGCTAGTTGAGGAGTTTACACGGGCTGCAGATGGGGCATTCCTGACACGGCAACAAGTGTCCAGGGGAAAGCGGTCTGATCCGGACTTCTCAGGCCTTCGGAGCGCGCGCATGGGCCTCGGAGCCGCGATACTCACGCTCATATCCGCATCTCCGCGTGACAGCACATGGGAAGGAATGCCAAGCCGCGCTATCCTCCATGGATTGTGCCCGCCAGGCCCAGTGGACTCGACGATATCGTAGAGCCTCGTAGAGCTTGAGGAAATCCCTCGACTGCCGATCGTGGCTTGGCCTCAGAGGCAGAAGTTGGAGGTGACTAGCTCGACGATACTACACTCCTGAAATTGTACATCCGGATCTGACATCACCTTTCCGTCGTCTTGACCCTGCAGGCTGGCCGCTCAAGTCGGCCGAATAAGAGCATTGGGATAGATATAGAAGGGGAATGTAAATGTCTGTAGTAAAGTCCTAGTGTGACCAGCCCGATGTCCATTCTCTCGATAAATACACATTACCCCGCGCGTTCTGCGCACTAAAAGATCTCTTCTTCTCTTCACTGATCATCCGAACCGAGCGCGTTATAAGTCGGACAGAGATCCGACCACGCATCGGGTACAGGGTTTGCGGCAGCGACGTCAGGCACGTCCTCGGCCATGACGACGGCGAAGCCAGCATCGAGGTGGAAGTCGATGTGGCAGTGGAGGAACCATGGGCCAGGGTTGTTGGTAGAGAATCTAATGGTGACGTTGTCTCCGGGCAAACCAGTGCTCACCGTGTCGCGCCAGATCGGGTTGTCGTAGTTGTATGCGGTGCTACCCGCAGAACGCACGACGGCGAACGTGTGCTGTTGGTGGCATACATGTCAGTCAGGAGTTTCTAGGAGAGCACGAGGTGACAGGGGGGTGTGAAGGAAAAGGAAGGAGACGTACTCCGTGCAGATGGAAGGGATGCGGGGTACCTGGTGCATTGTTAGTCGCGGGGAAAGATATCTCAATAGTCGCATTTGACGGGAGGGTGTAGACGCTGCCAGCGGGTAGGAGCTCCTGGGCGGTGGCAGCACCGCTCATAATTTGCAGCAGGACTGGCACTGTGGGAGGGACGAAGGTGGCACCGTTGATGAAGAAGTTCGTGCCGTTCTATTAGGGGGGGGGGGGGGAGCGTCTTGAAGAAGCGGCCAGCGGGTGTATGACAACTCACGAAGTCGAAGACAAGGTTGATGGCGTCATCTACGCCGCCTGCCTCTGCGGTCCCGGGCTGGAAGAATGCTATCAGGAAGGTCGATCGGTGTAACTTGATAAAAGTGACAACGTACTACTGGCATAGACACCAGAGGATGCAAGTTTGTTTCAACGAGAGGGTTAGCAGGAGTCGGGGCGTCGATTGCAGCAGGCTCAACAGGGGCGGCGTCGTCGTAGCGCAAGATGGCAGAGTTTATACCGTCAGCAAAACCTATGTTACCGATGCTAGGGTTGGCCCGGATCCAGTAGTTGCCAATCGACTGGTCGGCCTCAAGCTTTCGTGAGAGAACTCATTAGCAGTGACCGGCCACTAGGTTCACGGTAGAAACATACCACGAAGGAGTAGCGCTGTGAAGCAAAAATCTGAATAGAGTCGACTTTCAAGGGCTCCGTGGCCACACCATCGGCCTCAATGATTGTCATAATGTGATTATCGATACTGAATGTGTGGTTGGGGTCGCAGGAAAGCGACACCAAACGGAACCGGTATCTGCACAGAGATCTTAATCAAACATTCCGTACAAGACACCGTCGAGACTTACCGCTTGCCTTTGGTGACATTGATCACAGCAAGGTCAGCATTCGGCGTCACAGGGCTTCGGCCAAGACCATTGATGATGGTTGAGTTAGAGCCCGGCCTATCCATGTTCAGAGAAGAGACACGGGACGATATGAGAGCAGCGCTTACGGAAACCGAGGACCGAGCTTGGCCGCAGTGTGGTACCAGTCAGCCAAAGTGATCACAGTACTGTCTGAGCACAGAGTAATTCAGAGACGTGCAGAAGTAAGAGTAGAATCGAATTACCGTCGTCAACATCGTAGAGATCTGCTTGAGGATCGTTAGGGTCGTAGACAACAAGCGGCCCACGCAGTCCGTCGCAGTACTGGGTGGAAAGATGGCTGTGGTACCAAAATGTGCCTGGAGAGCAGTGTGAGTCGGATATCCATCAGACAGACGGATCATGCCACATACCCGCCTGGTCGGGCACCGAGAACTCGTAGAGGAAGGAGTGCCCGGTGGATATGGGGCACTGGTTGACGAATGCGGGGCCATCCGCCCAGTTTGTGCCCTTCTGGAAGAGTCCATGCCAGTGCTATAGAGAATTGTCAACATCAATTATACGTGAAGGAGAGAAGAACGGACAATGCTAGTGGACTTCAGCATAGTATGGTTGGTCAACTGATCATTGACGGTTATCTGGAAGGTATCGCCCTACATGGGTAGCACTAGTCAACAAGTGTTGTTAAGATACGAGCAAAATACTGTAAGAGTTACCTTGTTGCCCGTGATGAGGGGGCCGGGGAAGACATTGTTGGTGACGACGGCATCGCGCAAGTAGCCGTCCGGGCTAATCTGCGCATTGCTGATGGTGAGGTCGGCGACGGGACCGATGGCAGCGAGCGTGCTCGCGACCAGAGAGAGAACAGTGTAAAGGAGCAGCGACCGAAACCTGGACATGACGTGGAAGTGAGTGAGTTGTTTCACGGGTGCTCAAGTAGGAATCGAGTGGGGAGCAAAGGTGGGCATGCGAAGGCAATTTTATACTCGTCTGGGCGCGAACTGAAGACTGCACGTACGGACATAAGCCGCCGCGACGACGGGCGCCCCGTACGCGGCGAACACGGGGCGTGCAGACTAAATGTCATTGTATTGGATGTGCTGCCGGCCGACCCTCTCTCTAAGGATATGCTTGGGGTGCGGCTGTCGTGCGAATGAGTTGTAGGCGGTGAGAGTGTGTTGACGAGGACGAGGGGGGCGATGGTGAAGTGCGTGGCTAGTGGTGGCGCGTCCCAACGGCACTGAAGCATCGTGGTTTCCGAATTCACGGGCTTCTGTGACAGAATGAGAAACTAATTAGCATAACCAGACGCGAAACGGCTACGCCTGAAGCTATACAGCAAGCTAGTAAGCGAACTTCTTTGTAAGCCTACTCACCTCATACACAAAGCCGAAGTGGAGGCTTCAGCATGAGATGCATCAAGAGTCGGTGCGATGTTGAGCGCTGGAAGAGAGATTTGATGAATGACTGGGCCCGTCCGTGACATTTACAGCGCTAGAAGGGACCCACAATCTCTTCAGGGTGCTCCTGCCGGCCCCACGTTGGGCTCCGGGAGGCCGTCCGATGCAGCATGAGTGATCCAAACATAGAGGACGTTAACTGTCGCCAGAAATACGCGGCCGTGAGGAAGGGAAGGACTACAACCTGTCCAAAATGGTCGCGCCGTGCCAACGCAACCATGGCGGCGGCGGCAAGAGTGGCCGAGGCGCCCTCCGACCGCGACGGAGGGTGGCGGTGCCCCTCCGCGAGTCCGCGTCACCAAATTCGGCCGCTACGTCAGTCGGCGGGCCGTGGTCGGCTATGTGGACCGCTCGGCCGGCGTCTGCCGGCCACGGCCTCCGCACTCATATCTTGACTTTGGCAATGCCAGTTCGATGAACGCAAAATCAGAGATGTTGCCCTGCCGTTTCATCCCGGTCTTCTCTCACCGGTAAATGGGAACCGTCTGGGCAGCCTCTAGATGATCAGGCCGCCAACAGTCGCAGGCCGAGCTCGCTTCCCCGCTGTCAACTTCGGGTCGTTCTATGCCCTGAAGCCGCCGGCCACGTCCTGGCTCGCTGCAGCACTGGTGATCCTCTTCTCTCTATTCAAAGAACCTCCTGTGCCCATTCGCTATTATTTTTGCAGTCTTCGTCTCGCATGTCAGGAGAGGGTTAAAGTCCTTCTAAAAGCCGTACACTGAGCTTCATGCGTCAGTAAGTCATTTTGTACTAACTCCTCCCATCACCTCGATGCGGCAACACGCCATCAAGCAGGTATACAGCCATCGTGGGGGAAGGAGGTTCAAGAATAAACAATGCACTCAGATACTCGTCACGGACGCCAGGTCCTCCTCGCCAATTCGTAGGCGTTTCCTATTAATGCCTGACTCAAGCTTCAGCCGTTCTACCCAACTTTACCGCAAAATTATGCAGTAGAGTGCGATGTATGTCCCACGATGACAGTACGACGTTGGTTCTCAGATTTACGATATCTCGTACGTGTTCCCCTGGGCGATGTCGCGTGGCTAAACTTACCAGTGCACCGCAGACACATATCAAGCGCTTTACTTATGTCTGGTACTAGACAAACACTGCGAGGGCGTGTCATATATCAAACGACTACGGTCAGCAAGTTAACGCTTCCAACTATGCCCATATGGTCACCGGAGGCCCCTTCGTGCGCTGCCCTGCACGCCGTCAGCAGCAGAGACGCACGGTTCACCCGTATGTGTATTGGTAGACTCCGCCGTCCCCGCACATACCAGGCACAAGAACGATCGTCTACATGCACACCAGCGACATCGGGCCGCTGAAAACGCCTCGGAACAGCCCAGGCACGGCTCGCGGGCCCGGGAGGCCCGTTCCCTGCGTCGACAGTTTTCCATTCCTCCCAAGGCAGATCTCGGGCGGCGAAGCTTGGATAATGCGGCTGAAACCGTTCAGTTCGGGTGCGCTGCGTCCGACACCCGCGACGGCACCGGTCACGCTTCGAGCTCGGAGCTCGACTAGTACTCGTTCGGTCCCGGTGTTCGTGGGTGTGGACGTTCTCAGCACGTATTTCGGACGGGACGAGCGCTCGAGTCTTCCAATTCAACTAGCTCAGAGGAAAGCGATGCAGATGGTACAATATTACACAGCATGAACGTACACGTACAGCACGTACACATACAATAATACAAGGTGCTTAATTGTTGCTGTGGATATACATAGTGTCTTCTTGAAGACCGGCGACATCACGCACCCTGCAGCGTTAGCTCTAACGCGATTGAGCGGGGGATCGGACGCGTGCCTGGGCCGTAATCCGGGTGCTGAAGGAAGTAGCTTGAGTTGATAAGGGGATGTTCAATCAATGGATGTGTTCACGTACCTTCATCTCCGTATTACGGCACTGCGGCAGCATCAGGAAGCCTTCCGAATATAGAGGATGCAACGGGTATCTGGTGTGCGCCTGAAGTAGCGAGCGTCCTCTGGAGTTCAAACGTTCATGCATCGGGCCGCGATGAAGCCGCGAGCTTAATGACTCCAAGCTGCACCCCTTGGGTGTTCCAGCCCTCCTCAACCACCCAACACCCTTCCTTCAGCCCCGCGCACTACCGAATCCCTGCCGCCGCTTCAAGTTTCGTGACCTCCTCCAGCAGAGCGTCGCGGCCCTCCTCGAGCCAGAAGATATACTCTCGCGCGCGGAAGAGGATGCCACTCTTGCCCTTGGTGCCGCGCCCCCTGCTCCCGGAGCCCTTGGGACGGCCACGCGTGGGCATGCCAGAGCCCGGGGGCGCGCCTGCGGGCGCGAGGAGCGTCGTGAGCTGCAGGTAGCCGTCGCGGATCGCGTTACGCCGCTTCTGCTCGGACATGATGTGGTTCAGACGCTTCTGAGGCGTAGAGAGGAGCGGCTTCGCGACGCCACGCGCCTGAGACGAGGAGGGCGTGGACGCGGATGGGGTATCGCGGGAGGCGGGTGACGAGGATGAGGAAGGTGAACGGCTGGGGGAGCGTACGCGAGGCTTGGTTTCTACCGGTGGGACGAATGGGGGTTGTTGAAGGGTAGTTTGTGGAGGCTGTTGAAATTGCGGGGCATGTAGCTGCGGCTGCGGCTGAGGGATCGGTGGGGGGTTGAATAGTGTCGATGAAGGAGCTAGCTGGTCGAGCCCTGGGGGAGCGGTCTCCTGTAGAGGTGTCTGGTAGAGATCGGTGGGAACATCTGGGAGGTGGGCGGCGGGGTCTACGTTGAAGTCCCAGTCAAAGTTGTCGAGGAAACCGAAGAAATCTGTGGTCTCGGACGCGGAGAAGAGCTCGTTGGAGGGAGGGAGCGGGGGCGGCGGGGGCACTGCGGCTGCGAGGCCGGGACTGAAGAACTGAAAGTCGTCGAACGCGACGGGCGGGAGGCCGTGTGGGGAACGGGGCGGGGTGCGGGGATGCGGGGCAGCCATGGTGGTCGTGGACCGAGACGAGAGCCGGATAGCCGGAGAGGAGTGGCGACGGGCGGCTGGGGCCCGGAGAGGATGCCGGCACCGGTGTGGCACGCGGGTCAGGCCGGCTGAGGACGGAGCGGAGGCCGTTCCGGACGGCTCACCGGCGGCACGTGTCGGGGGAGGAGGCAGAAAAGCGGGGGATAAACGACGGGACGCTCCGAAAGCCCCGCCCATCGCCTCCATGTCGGCCCTCTCAGAGGCCTCCACGCCGGCCCAGGACGCGGCCCCTCCGTCGATCGACACCCAGCAGCTCCAGCACAACCAGCAGCTCCCGGCCGACCTCCAGCAGCACCAGGGCCTCCCCGGGTCCGCCGCCGAGGCACCCCGCAAGCGTACGTCCCCGTCTCCCCGCCGCCCGCCAGCCCGCCCGCCGCCGCCGCCCGCCGTGCTGACCCCCTCCGTCTCCAGCCAAGGCGCCCTCCGTACGCAGGGCCTGCACCGCCTGCCATGCCGGGAAAACAAGATGCAGCGACTCCCTCCCCTGCACGGTATGTCGCCTCCCCGCCGTTGCTCCCCGCCTTCCCCCCGCCCGCGTCGCCCGCCCGCTCATCCACGCCGCCTCCTCGCCCCCAGAGCTGCGTGAAGCGCGGCCTCCAGGCGTCGTGCGCCTACCCCGACCCAGACGCCGACACCCACCAGGCCCAAACCCAGCCTCGTACGTCTCTCTCCGCCGCCTCTCTCCCACGTCGACTCCCAATCTCACCCACCGATCTCCCTGCGCAGCCCAGGTGCCCCCCTTCCCTGCCATGCCGTACCCCCCGCCGCCCATGCAGGGGCTCCAGCACCCCCAGTACTACGACTACACCAACACCTTCTCCGCCAATCCCGCCACCAACTCCACCGGCGCGTCCACCTCTACCTTCCGGCCCACCAAGCGGCCCCGCCCCCTCACCGAGGAGGAAACCGCCGCCATCACCCGCAACTTCACCCGCGGCGACTTCTTCGTCGGCTCTAGCGCCCCCGTGCGCATCGACCCCCGCCTGCCCGTCCGCCTCACCCTCGCCGAGGGCGACCAGGTGCACTTCTCCATCGGAGAAGCCATCGTCTGAGACGTGTCCGCTAGTGTCTGGTGCCGCTGCCGCCGCTCTGTCTGTGCTCTCCGCTGTCCTCTCTGTCTCTCTTGTGGGTATAGGCGTGGACGTTCTGTCTGTATTGTTGTCGGCTAGCTTTCTTGATATGCATCGATGCCCCTTGTATGTACTAGCGTTTCCTGATTGCTCCTTTTTACCCCCGCTCGCGCTCGGCCACACGGACGTCACATTCTGGTCGATGGCTATAGGCCCGCTCCCTGTGTACGATACTCGCTCGCTGTCTATATCATTTTGGGAGCGCAGTCACCTGCTCGACGGTGGGAACACCGGGGATGGCGAGGCAAATGCGTGTGTAGCAAGTTTTGACGTGATGTCTACACGTTTCTTTCTTATGCCAGACAAGTGTGTGTTTGTGTATACACCGACTCCCAATACCTGTTCAATCCGGGTACTTCTGTGGTTAGAAAGTTGGCTGATCGGCCAACCCCGCTACGGCCGAGGTCCGGCGAATGGCCGGTTGGTGCTCTCGCATTTGCATCGAACCCGGTTCGAGCGCTACCGTATATCTGTAGATTCTCTCCAGTCCGGCCGCTCATCGAATAGCGATGGCCGTATCAGGACATCTCCCGGCCGCCATCCCTGTACGTACCAAGGCGATCATGATGTGCCTTGCTGTATGCGCGGAACCTACTGCGAGGTGTTCTACTTCAAGGTAGTGCAAATAAACAGCGCAGCTCACAGTCAGTCCGGTCGACGACTGGAAAACATCATCCTCGGCAAGAGCCATTACGGCAGCGCTTGTAACGCTGCTCTGTAACAATGTTAACATGGTGAGATGGCCGAGCGGTCTAAGGCGCCAGACTAAGGATCTGGTCCGAAAGGGCGTGGGTTCGAATCCCACTCTCATCATTACTTTTGTTTTGCGCGCATCCTCGACGTTACTCTTCCCCCGCCATCCTACGCTTTCTGTTCTCGGAGGGTAAATTCGTTCAAGCAATCCGGTTCCACTTTGCATATACGAAGCACATATAGATAGCGGGTACATGAGGCATGTCTCAATCGTCTCCGAACATGATCTTCAAGTTCTCGATGCTCTCCGGGTCAGTATCGCGTTTGCCCTTGAATGCCTCCTTAACAATCGCTGTCTTCCTCTTCTGTATTTGAACGATTCGTCCTTCGATCGTTCCGCTGACCTGTGGCTCATTTTAGTCAGGGGCTGTATACGAATGGATCGAGAAACATGAACATACGATGAAGTGGGTAACGTAAACCGTCTTCTCTTGTCCAATGCGATGCACACGGTCAATAGCTGAAAAGGCCGGTGAGAATCACCTCGCCCTCTAGGAAAGTCTGCACGCACCTTGGTTCTCCGTCGCGGCATTCCACCAGCAGTCCATCTGTTGGAACGCAGCCTGTCAAGACGGATTGCATGGGGGTTTCGTGCACAAACTCACCATGAACACATGGTTCGCATTTGTCAGCTGCAAGCATCACAAGCACGTCAACAATGGTCAATTACAGTGTTCTGAGGAACAACCCACATTCAATCCGACACCGCCCGCCTTCAGACTAATGATGAGCACCTTGGGCTCGCGCGAGGGCGCCTTGAAGCCCGCGACGGCCTCGTTGCGCTTCTTGATGTCCATCGTGCCGTCGAACCGGTACCACGGCAGCTCTTCGCGCGCGAGCACAACCTGGATGAGGTCGAGGAAGGTCGTGAACTGTGAGAAGACGACCGCACGGAAGCATGGGTCTTGGTCGCGCAGACGACCTGACCGGGGGCGCCTCTGGTATCAGCCTACTATGCGGGAGCAGAAGGGTGGAGAGGGGAACGTACGGAGATGTTGCAGGAGCGCTTCGAGCTTGGTCGACGAGCGGAAGTCGTTCCGGCGAAGCGTCACCGTTGACTGAGTGGCTTGGCCAGATGCAGTCTTTGACTGGTCGCCACTGCTCTGGCGCGGGCGGACAATCTCCAAGAGGTCGCTCTCCTGAAATGTTCAAATCAGCCGTGCCAGCGTCGTCAACGCATGGCTAGGACGAACCTTCACAGGCCCCCGAGAGCACGTCGGACATTTACCGTCCTCACCTTTCTCCCGACAATTCTCAATAAACGCTACAATGCAGTCCTTGCAGCTATCAGCGCGTCAGGATCAGCTCTCTTAGCGCGGAAGCCGGTGGGTACACATGGACGTACCACTGGTGCATGCAGTCGGGAAGAATCACGGGGGTCTCCATGACGTCGAAACATATGGGGCATTCCGCATCGTCCTCCTGGCCCAGGTTTGCAAGGACGCCTTCTGCGTAGACCTTGCTCTCCCCAACGGTATTCTCGCCTTGACCAAACTTCTCGATGAGTTCATCAACATCGATCGTTCCACTCCCAGCAGGCGCCTTGGAAGAAGCCCGTTCGTTGGAGGAAAGTACAAGGTTCGGGTGGAGGACAGCGCGACGCAGCCTGCCGTACAAGTCAGGGTCTTAGGCGGCGGATATAGATGGTGTGGACACACCGCATAAGCATGGCAAGGATGTGGGTGTAGTTGCGGCTCACGAGACCCTTCTCGTTGAGGTTCTCGAAATCTTTCTTCGCGTCCGAGTACAACGAATCGTAGATCTTACGCTCCAGAGGGGAGAACTCCAGGTGTTCCACCTTGATTTCCTTGGGAGGCAGTTGTACGATCCTCTTGCCGTCGGAGTCGAGCATGTCCTTCTCGCGACGTAGAAGAACGCTTTCCAAAATGATTTGAACAACCTCGACTGCTTTGCGATCGCGAGCCAAGAATGGAAGAGTGATGAACCTGCCTTGGTCATTAGTCGCTGGCGAATTTCTCGTACTGAAGACGACCAAACTTACGACCGAAAGAACGTATAATTCGACCAGGGGGTGAAGTTCAAGAACTTCCTGCAGTCGCCCATTAGTGAGTAAAATCCTTTGTACAGAGGGAAAAGCTCACAAGAGCGAGTATAGATCTTCTAAACGATTGACGATCGGAGTACCGGTTACTGCCCACCTTCGCCTGGCACGGACAGCACAAACTGCTTTGGCAGTCTTGCTTGTACGAGACTTGCAGTGATGCGCCTCATCCAACACGACGCCTGAATAAATTTGAGTGAATGCACACATTCCTCTCGATGCATAGACGTACGAAGCCATTCGACTGAGCGTATATGTGAGTCGAGGGGACGGCAATAAGGGCACAACACGTACTCTCAAACACCGATGACGACTGCTTCTCGTGCTTGGCATGTTCAGAGACAAGGGTGCCGTACGATGTGATCACGATGTTGATTGCACCGGCCTTGTCTACCGCGGAATCCAGATCAAGTCGGTTCTGACCATGCCACACAAGTACGTTGAACGTCCCAGGCTCGCTAGAGCGTTCAAGCTCTTCACCCCATTGAGCGAGCAGCGAAGTGGGAGCCACGATCAGGGTTGCCGAAGGGCCTTTCCGTTGTTGCGCAGAGGGCTTTTGTACGACTCTGAAGGTGTTGTTGAGCCTTAACTGCTTGGCCTTGGATGGTCCATTGGCCTCTAAGTCAATATACGGCTCGGGATCTCGCGCGGTCTGGATGAGAGAAGATAGCATGATAGTCTTGCCCATACCCACTAGAGAAGCTGATGAGCTCACTGAAGCGGACATTGAGAACATTGACTTACTCTCTGAAACCATAAGTACAACGGCAATAGTTTCGTTAGCAACATGTAGTTCGGTTGAAGAGATATCACGTCACCATCACTACATGCGCATCCTATTAGTAGCAGGAACAGGAGCAAACGTTAAACGGTACTCACGCGAGTATGCCACCCTTGAATTTCCTCTCAGCTTTCGGAAACTCTAAGCTGAGCTCTCCAGAGTACTCGTTGAAATAGAATGACTTCTCGTCCGCTGTTAGATCGATGGTCTCGTCATTTGGGTCGAACGGGAACCGATATCTTGGCAGACATGAGTACGACGCTAACGACGCTACCGTACGGGGAACATACTCTTTCCATAACGGGTGCATAGAATTTGCTTCCCGAGCGGACACGGCCCCGGTCTCAATCGAATGCATCCACCTGTGGGCGCATAAGTACGTGCAATGGTAAGCAGGCTACGTCCAGGACGTACAGCAAGGCTTGTTTTTGGTACCCACGAAGCTTGAGCGTGAACGTGTCAGCAGGCTCCATCTCTCCCAGGTTATTATCATTCTGCTGTGCTCTTCGAAAGAGCTTAGTACGTTCACAAGGGTGTCCGTAAGGAGACTATATGCGTACTTCTTGAATATCAAGTTGATTTGTTCCTCTGAAATGTCCCCTTCACCATCGTCATCCTCGCCATTACTCGACGACGTTTTGGTCTGTGTCGGTTTCGGCACCTGTGTCAAAAGCTCTAATTCCTGCTGGCTCAACTTGCCGCCTGTCTTGCCGCTGCTTTTGTGGGGCTTCAGACCGATACGCTTGAACAGGCTTATGAGGGACTTCTTGCGTTCTCGCAGTATCTGCTCGGCCTCCGTTTCATGTCCTTCATTGAATATCACCTTTGACCCGTCCTCTGGAGTGACTTTCGGTGGACGAAAGGCTGACGGTTTGATATAGATGGACAAAGAGAGAATCAGGTCGGCGCCCGTCGCAAGTTTTGGTGGGCATTCTACCATAGCACAATTGCGGAACTCCACGATATCTGGTGGGAGGATGAGACAATCAAGCATTTTACTCGTTGGGTGCTAACCTAGATCGAGCAATCTTGAGACCCAAGCGGCCACATCCTGAGGCAAACGCCCGAATTCTGAAACGACGGCTTAACAATCGTTACCGCTGTGAGGCACAGTAGCGTACCGAAGCCTTTGGCATTCGTAATGCGAACGACTGAGTCTTGTTTCTTCTTAGTCGGCTTGACTGGAGCAGGTCTAAGCATGTTGGCGATGGTCAGCTGCTTCTTCCCGCCGGAGCCTTTGTCTTTCATATTCTTCTTGGGAGGTGGAGGTGGAGGTTTATCAAGCTCGTCACGCTCAATACGGATTTCTTCTCCGGATTTGATGTATCCAGTCCCTTTGACAGTGCTCCATGCGTTGTCGACTAAGAAGTATCCCAGGTACAGGGAGTCATGCATTGCGTCCTGCGTTTGTGGTGGGGGTGGCGACAGCTTCCGACGTTTGGAAGGAGGCTCGTCCGGACTGGTGTGTGTAGGGGGAGGAGACGGATGGCGCGAACTCGCCGGGACAGATTCAGATGTACTGGATACACTCGAGGCACGGGGAATGTCGACAACCTCAGGCATGTCAGCGTCCAAGTCGAGTACCGCGTCGCAATCATTGTCAAATGCGCTTGAAGAGGGAACAGGTCTGTATCTTGTATCAACTTCATCATCGCTGTCAGCAAAAAAGAGCGGTTTCTGTGTTGGTGAACGAGATTTGACCATGTCCTCCGAAGTGGACGCCTCGATCGCAACTTCCGGAGCAATGTCATCGGGACGAGAGGGTTGCACGTCCACCATGTCTTCGTCGTCAGAGCCAGCAAAGAAGAGGGAACGTTCTTGCGTAGTGTCCATATCTATCGGTGAGGAAATGTGGAGAGCAAAAACGAGGGCGAATACGCCTTGAGCTGGGACGCGTTGACGTGCACGCGTCGAGTCTAGTGAGGCGCGTCAATTCCAGCCACCGACGCGGCACCGACGCGTCAACACGACCAAATAACGCACTTCCCCTGATAGGCAAGCCATTCTCACGCATATCACGGACGAGAATCTGGCAATCGACGCGCTCAGGGCCTCCTCGAGTGCAAAGTCCACCTCTCCGTCTCCATCTCCAGCCTCCAATCCCAAAAATGCAGAGGGGTCTTCCTATGGTACGTTGTGTCTCCCAATTATTGGCGTTCTGCATCCTAACTTGGTCCCCAGCAACCCACTGTTGTGCTCCTCAAGGAGGGCACAGATACTTCACAAGGAAAGCCTCAGCTCCTGTCTAACATCTCGGCATGCCTTGCGATCGCGGAAACCCTGGCTAGCACCCTTGGTCCTCGCGGAATGGACAAGCTGATTGTCAACGAGCGAGGAGAGGCCCAGATTACGAATGATGGTGCGACAATCCTTAAGCTGCTGGACATCGTGCACCCGGCCGCGCGTACACTTGTCGACATCGCACGCGCCCAGGACGCAGAGGTTGGCGACGGCACCACCAGTGTCGTCCTCCTCGCTGCGCAGCTTCTGAAGGAGGTTCGAGGGTACATCGAAGAGGGTGTCAGCCCTCACATCATCATGAAGGGTTTCAGGAAAGCGGCCGAGCTGGTGCGTTTATAGTCCATTCTGTTTAACGCTATGACGCGTTCTGACCTAAGGTATAGTCTACGGAGCACATTAAATCCGTGCAAATCACCGTCGACAAATCAAATCCTGAGTATGTCCCAACCATTCGATGGGCTCAAAATGATACTCACCTCATTCCAGGGAGTTCCGCTCGCTTCTTCTCAAGTGCGCGTCGACATCTATGTCGTCCAAGCTTATCCACTCTGAAAAACCATTCTTCTCTAATATGGTCGTTGACGCCGTTCAGTGCCTTGACCCGGAGGACCTGAACGAAAACCTGATTGGTGTGAAGAAGATCCCTGGTGGCGGCATGCAGGACTCTCTTCTCGTCCAGGGTGTCGCGTTCAAGAAGACCTTCACATACGCTGGCGCGGAGCAGCAACCGAAGTCTTTCCAGAACCCTCTCATTCTGTCCCTGAACGTGGAGCTGGAGTTGAAGGCGGAAAAGGATAATGCCGAGGTCCGTGTAGAGCAGGTGGCGGACTACCAAGCGATCGTCGACGCCGAGTGGGAGATCATCTACCGGAAACTTGACGCCATTGAGAAGACGGGTGCAAAGGTTGTTCTCAGCAAACTCCCCATTGGTGATCTTGCGACACAATGGTTCGCGGACCGGGAGATCTTCTGTGCAGGCCGTGTACCCGCAGACGATCTTCAGAGGGTAGTCCAGGCAGTCGGCGGCTCCGTCCAATCGACGTGCTCAGATATCAAGCGCGAGCATCTCGGCACGTGTGGTCATTTCGAGGAGAAGCAAATCGGTGGAGAGCGTTACAACCTGTTCACGGAGTGCCCGAAAGCCAAGACATGCACATTAATTCTCCGCGGGGGCGCCGAACAGTTCATCGAGGAGGTCGAACGCAGTCTGCACGATGCTATCATGGTGGTGAAGCGTGCAGTGAAGAACGGCGATGTCGTGGCAGGTGGCGGGGCCATCGAGGTACGCCTGACCTAGAGCCCCATATCCCCTTTAACTGACCATATGTCATGGAAGCTCGACCTTTCCTCTCGTATTCGCAAGCATGCGCTCTCTATCCCCGGAAAGCTGCAGCTCGTAATGATCGCCTTCGCGAAGGCGCTTGAAGTCATTCCCCGACAAATTTGCGACAATGCCGGCTTGGACTCGACAGACATCTTGAACAAGCTACGCATGAAGCATGCGAATGGCGAGAAATGGTTTGGCGTTGACGTAGACGGCGCCGACGGGATCCGCAACAACCTCGATGCCTTCGTCTGGGAGCCGAGCCTGGTCAAGCTCAACGCGATCAGCAGCGCGACGGAAGCCGCATGTCTTATTCTGAGCGTCGATGAGACGGTTCGGGCGCCACAGAACGAAGCAGTAAGCGTGCCTGGATTTTGCATTGCCGACAGCCGACTGACAGCTTGTGTCCCACAGCAAAATCCCGGCCCACGAGCACCTCCCGGGACGGCTCAGCGGGCGCTACGCGGACGGGGCCGCGGAATGCCAAGGCGGTGAGGAATAGAAAGCAGCGATTGCGAAATGTGTAGACATATTGATATCTCAGCCACGTTCCCCTCGTGTTCGACTGATGGATGCGGCTGGTGTACGGTTAACCGGTCACGTTCCACGAAAGCGCGTGACCTCGCGTGACGGCGGTTACGGTTCGCGCTTCGGCGAGGGAGAGGATGTCGCCATCCCGGAGCCAAATGCGCCATCCTCGTCTTCGCTCACGATGGCAAATATGCTTGCTCCATGTCGCCAGCTGATAACATCTAGGGCCCGCTCGCTCCCTCGGACGTCCTCGCCGCCTGGGTGTATAAGAGCGCGTAGCCGGGCGCGGTCGGTGGCGTGCTCTCTATCTGCGCCCTCCCCCAGAACCCGCAGCGATGTCGACAGTGCTCACGAAGCCGCTGAACAAGGCGCTCTCTGAGGGCTCCGATGCGGGCTCAATCAAGGAGAAGGGCGAGTACAGCGCGAGCGCGAGCGCGGTCGAGGTGCCCACCTTGGGCGCACCCGTGGCAGGCGGCGAGAAGCGCTCCTTCTGGCGCAAGCCGAAGCACGAGCTCGACAGCGTCGCGACACAGCCATCCGTCTTCGACGACCCTGTCACGCTCGAGATCTACAGGCCCCCTGCGACCTGGGAGAACGCGCACCGCTTTGATCCGTTGGCGCGGTGGACGTGGAGGGAAGAATACGTGAGTGCCTTCTCGGTTGACGACATCTCGAACCCCGCTGACGTCTGGAGTCTCTTCTCGGGCGCAGAGGATAGTCCGCAAGATCGACCTCCTGATCGCCTCGTGGGCTTTCATAATGTTCTTTAGCCTGGACCTCGATCGCTCGAACATCTCGCAAGCAAATACGGACAATTTCCTCGGGGATCTTGGTCTCACAACAGATGATTTCAACCTCGGTAACACCCTATTCCGGGTCCGTGAACGCAATTGTGACCGAATGAAGTTCATTTGACTGAACTGTCTCGGCTTAGCTGTCCTTTTTGATCGCCGAGCTCCCTTCGCAACTCATTTCGAAGCGGTTAGGCCCAGACATCTGGATCCCTAGTCAGGTATGCATATCAGTCTTTGAAGCCTCGTGGCGTAATCTTATCCCTCCTAGATGGTTCTTTGGAGCTTTGTCTCACTCGGCCAGTTTTGGCTCAAGGGGAGGGCGAGTTTCCTCGCCACGAGGTGAGTCTCGAGATTTGCCCCTTGACAGTGGCCAGCAGCGCTCACGACTTCTAGGTTTCTCCTCGGGTTTATGCAAGGAGGCTTCATCCCGGATGTTGTTCTGTACCTCTCCTACTATTACACGAGGAACGAGCGTGAGTGGAACTTGTCTATCTCACGCTCTTTATATTCACGACGATACGTGATCCAGTCCCGATCCGCATGGCGTGGTTCTGGGTGTCTAACTTCATAGCCGAGATCGCTGGGGCGTTCATTGCGACCGGCCTCCTTCGCCTACGTGGCGTCGGCGGGAAAGCGGGCTGGCGGTATCTCTTCCTGATTGAGGGCATCTTGACTCTCTTCGTTGGGATCGCGTCGTACTTCATGATGCCCCCTGGCCCGACGCAAACGAAGGCGTGGTTCAGGCCAAAAGGATGGTTCACCGAACGGTGAGTGCTTTGAAGCCTCACTTCATGACCGGTGCCTAACCGTTCATTAGGGAAGAAATAATCATAGTGAACCGGGTGATTCGGGACGATCCTTCCAAGTCCGATATGCACAACCGAGAAGGTCTCTCATTCAAAAGCGTCTGGAAGGTTCTACAAGACTGGCGGATCTGGCCCATTTACGTCCTTGGGCTCTTGCATTTCAGTACGCTCGTCTCCTCTCAATTACATCCCGAGCCATCTTAAACACATCCTACCTCTCTAGTGCCCGTCACACCCCCACAGACCTACCTCACGCTCTCGCTCCGCAACCTCGGTTACACCACCACGCAATCCAACCTGCTCAGCATCCCATCCAAGTTCATTGGTATGACGATGCTCCTCGTGACGAGCTACATGAGCGAGATCATCGACTCGCGCACGCTCGCGACGGTCTCGCTCCAGTTCTGGGCTCTCCCCCTGCTCATCGCGCTCTACACGTTCGGCCACCAGACGTCGCAGTGGGCGTACTTCGCCGTCGTCACCCTCGTCGCGGGCTTCCCGTACATCCACCCGATCCAGGTCGCATGGGCGTCCGCGAACTCGTATGGGGTCGGCACGCGGACGGTGTCGGCGTCGATATATAATATGTTCGTACAGGCGGACCTCACGATCGCGGTACGTGCTTCGACAGGACTATATGCGCATCATCGAACTTACACCTATTTCCGTCTTCCCCGTAGGCGAACATCTACCGCGCTGACGATGCAGTACGTACATTTCCCCATACAACGATGCCGTCCCTTAAGCTGACCTGACCTCCCCGTGACCCCCGTTACATAGCCACTCTGTACGGCATCGCTTACGTTCCTAACCCCACGCCGCCGCAGCTCACGCACCTTTCACAGATAAGCGTGGGAACCGGACCCTGATCGTCCTCTGCGTCGTGAACATGGTCATGTACCTCCTCACGTACCTGTTCTACAAGACGATCAACAAGCGCAGGGACCGCATCTGGAACTCGTGGACCGCGGAGGAGCAGCAGCGTTATTTGGACACGACGACGGACCAGGTGCGTATTTCCTTCGATCTGTTTATGCGAGTACTATCAGGTTGGCTGACAGGGCTCGTGCAGGGCAACCAAAAGATGAATTTCCGATTCGTGTATTGAGGTGTAGGCGATCTCGTAGGACGCTAGAGACGAGAGGAGCACAATTGTATACTTAGTCCATCGCATATCTCCATATATCTACGTCGAATCCGATTACTATTCCCTCGGGTCTTAAGATCTTACCTCCTGACCGATGGCGTGCTTTGGGGGCGGCATGGTGCGCTGGAGGCACATCTCCGGCTTACGCACTGAGCTTAGTCATCCCGATAGGCTTTGAGTGCATGTTGTCATCCCGGCGGAGATCATAGCACAGGGGTATGGGTCATGACCTCATGATAAATCATGCATAAACATAACGTGCCTACTATGTAAGGGAGGAGGTATGGATACAACGGCGAGAGGTACACTAGATACAACAGACAGCAGCGAAACACGGGGACTCGGAGGATGTCCCGGGGGGTAGGATACAATGGAGCAGATACGTACAGATCCAGACGGGGAAGTAGATGATACAACGCGGAGATGGGAAATAGAGGGATTTTTGGCGGGTGGACGCTGGGAGGAGTGGGATACTAACTAATACTTAACGTAACAAACGAACACGGTGTGCAATATCAAGGTCAGCCGAGTAGATGACCTCTTCTAACCTAGTGTGACCCCGAAGAAGGCGAACGAGATGGGAGAAGAGAGACCGAACTACGACGTGAAGCGTCAAGCGCGGCCGTCGTGCATGCGCTTGTGCTGGTTGAGGTTGTCGCGCCGGCAGAACGACTTGCCACACCCAGGGAAGTCACATTGATGCGCTGTGAAAAAAAAAACCAAAATCCCAGTCAGTAAGGGCACCAAAAGCACGATAGACAGACGAGCCACTCACGCTTCTTGTCCGTATGCAAGCTCGCAATATGCCGCTTCAAATGCTCCCCCCTCCCAAACGCGCGCCCGCATCCCGGCACGAGGCACACGTACGCCCGCTGCGCCATCCCGCCCGCGATGACCTCCTCCTTCGTCGGCACGCGCCGCCCCCTCGTGCGCTTCATCAGCGGCTCCTCGGGCACGAGCATCTCGGACACGCTCGCCGCGGACGGCGCCGAGTACGCGCGGTGCCGCGGCATCGCCGCCCCAGCGTACGCGTGCGCGGGGTGCAGGCTCTGCCGGCGCGCGCTCTGGCGCGCGGGGAGATATTCTGCGTCGTCGTCGGGCTCGGAGGGGGCGGACTCCCACCCAGAGCCAAACGAGCTCACGCTCGCGAGGCTGTCGGTGCGCGCGCGGGGGTCGATACTAGTCGGGACGCCGAGGTGCGTGGCGGTGGGCGAGCCGCTGTTGCTGAAGGCGTCAGAGTCGACGTCGGAGCCGGGACCTTGGTGGAGTGCGTTCCCGAGGCCTGGGAGAACGAGGCGGGGGTCGCACGCGTCGGGGAGATGCGAGTAGTGCGAGGCGGGCGAGACTTGCGCGAGGCTGACGAAGCCGGCTGGGGCGTCGACGGCGAGGTACTGCGCCGAGGGCGCGCTGACCATGTACTGCGGTATCGAGCCAGCGTCGTGAACGAGTGCATGAAGGGGCTGCGCGGAGGGGCCGTAGGCGAAGTGCAGGTGCGGACGCTGCTCGGGATAGGAGGGTAGGTACGGCGCGGGATAAGCATCGGCGCCGAGCTCGTCAGACTTCGAGGTGAACTCGAGCATCGGCTCGTCGTACGGCGAAGGGGATGGGGATGGGGAGGAACCAGAGTCGGAGCCGAGAGAGTACGCGGTGGTCAGCTGGGGCGGGTGCGACGGGTCCATGAGCGTGGGCCACGCCGATGGCTCGCCGTGGAAGCCTTGGCTGTTGGATGCGGCTGCAGCGGCGTACATGTCTGCTTCTGAGAAGTCGTAATGACTCAGGGGGTGGGCGTCCGAGGCAAAGGGGGATGTGGGGTACGCGGAGCGAATGGTGGTCATGGTGAGAGGAGGGAAGGACGGGAGCTGGCGCGGGGCGGAGGGGCGCGCGAAGGCGGCTTTTGCTCGGTCAGCCACCTCGTCGCCCAAAGCACTGTGCTGCAAGGAGGTGCCCGGCGAGGAGCGTTGGCGGGACGGTGAGGGGAGGCGCGGAAACTGGAGGAGAGTGGTGGTGTCCATGTCTGGTGGGAGGAAGAGGAGGTGTGGTCGAAAACATGGGTCCGCAGAGGAGCTATAAGCAAGTGGCGGACTGGTCGAGGTCTGGACCGGTGCGGGGGCGGGAGTGCGTATAAGGCAATGCATCTGGGGCTGTGGGGGCGCGGGATCGGCGACCAAGGCGGGCGGACCCACGCCGGCCAATCGCGCGCAGACAATGGCCCCGTCCTGCGCGAGCCAGGAACCGCTCGGCGGCTGTGATCGAGCGGCGCGGACGTCTTTGTCGACCCCGGCGTGGCTGACAGCAGGGCACAGTGTTCATGCGCGCCCTTCTCTGCGGACGATGCAGCTTGTCGACCCGGTGGCCCACTGCACCGAGAGTTGGGCAGACGGGTGGGAGTGGGGGAAATGAATGGCTTGACTGTGCTGGTCTCAAAGCGACCGATCGAACTCTTTGAGCAATGCTTGCACGAGACATGCTAAAGCAGCGAGAGACCACAAATACGAGCTTGTGCGGTATGGAGCCATACGCCATTGTCACCTGCACAGAGCGCAGCCAGAGGACTTAACAGCTGGAATGGCGGAAATTCTCCAAATTAAAACTTCGATCTCTCTGCCTGTCAGATGGCTCCAAGTGATTCTGTAGACGTGTCAAGAGACAATCAGAAAAAATTCAAGTCGATTATCCATGACACTTACCGCAATAGCTCATTTCCTTAGACGAAGAGGCCTCAAACTATCTCCGTAGCCAGTCGCAATCAAGCAAGGTCAAGGTGGTGGCCATGCTTAGCCGGGCCAACAGCCTGACTCGGAGGACTGGCCACCAGGCCACGTGTGACGTAACGCCTTGTCACAAGAGAGTCACTGTCACTGTGGACGATGACACGCAGGCAACTTTCGTGCTCAGAATCCACTTCGCAGGACGGGCCATGACCACGCAACATTGCATATCCGCATCACCCAGTCGCTCGAACACTGCGCTCGTGTCAGTAACGCCCCGAGGTCAGCATCTTTCACACTTCACAGTGCCACATGGATCATTGGCAGCTTCAAGCCGGGACCCCCAGAGAGAAACTTGGCGGAATGGCGTCAGTCCGACTTGCAATATGTCAGCCCGGCGAACCGCGGTCGGATGTCTCTAAGGGATGCCCATGGACACGTATGGTTCGCCGCACGATGACGTCACCATCCCCGGGAGGTGTCGTCCATGGACTCAATGTGATCGTTGAATTTTGCTACGAATATATCATCTGCATAGCGAATTAGATGCGGAAAATCACCATACTCAATGATTGCAGGCCCGGCGCGCATGCATTTGGCACGTCCTCTTTGACATCCGCAGTGGTGGCAGTCGACGAAGTTGGCGGTCCCGGTGTGCCGAAGCTATATATCCGTTGGGTCGACGGTCGATCATGCACATGGGCATAGCGGGCTTGCCACTTTGAACGTCGACAGGGGGTGGATGGCCATTGATCGAGATGCTAGAGCACACAATTCTCTGCCAGATGGCAGGCGTAGGCTATCGCGAACATAATGCTCACAGCTTTGACGAAAACTTGCATGATGCATCCATTTGGTGACGGAGCGTACGCACTACCATTCAATGATGCTGCAGCCAGCGTTCTGACGTGTATCGCACAAAGGGGCCTTTAGATGCTCGCCCTATGGATGCATTGGAGCGCGGACTGAGGTGGAGATTCAATGGATCTGAGATTTGCATTCATGTTCGGACGGGAACTCAAATGAGAGATCTGAACGGAGATCGCGGGAGGGATCGCGCAGTCAGCCATCTTGCCCTAATGGGACTCCGTGCCTGGTATTAGAATAAGTTGCACCAGATGCCTCTGGTCGCTTATCAAGGTGTTGAGGTCTCTGGTTTGTTAGTGATACAGCAAGACAAGACAGCCAGGAGCCGCTGGCGCCGGACGAGGCAAGAGGGTGTCTTGACGGGACCGGAGACGTTCTGCCAATTGTGGAGAGCGAAAAATGATAGGCGACGGGAAGAGCCGAGAGGTGGCAATGCTGACAGCTGGCTTCGCTGAACGCCGAGTGCTGCTCCCTCATGATGTGTTCAGCAGCCGTGTCTGGCTAGGACGTTGGGCACGTTCGTGTCACAGTGCTGACAGGGAGTGGACCAGCTGTCTCTCGCCCATGGATCGACAGGGGTTCTCGGCCCTCGACCGCTCCGCGCCCGATGGCTGCTCCCGATGTGACTCCCTCCCTCCGACACTCCCCGATATGCTCGTCCACAGGATCTGGTCCTCTCCATTCTATACCGCTCGGGCTCTCTCAGGGCCCAGCCTCGTCTAATGATCCTTGTAACTTCCACCGAACTTCCAGCGTTGTCCTCCCTGCCGAGTCGCAACTAGGACGAAGGGCTATTTCTCGACATCGCTTGCCAGGAGATTGAGTCGCCGTTGACCGTGGCAGAGCTATTGCGAGGCCTATTGCTACGGCGATTGGCATTGCCTCCATCTCATTGGCTACCCTAGCTAGTCACGCCTTTGCCCTTGATTACGCTCCGACCCCTGCCTTTTGCGCTCATCCGCCTCTCCGAGTCCATTCACAGCCATTCACCCAGCTCAAAGTTCCGCTCCCTGCGAGTTTATAGTCGCTCGACCTCCGCACCCGACAGACCTTCCACTCATACCGCATCCATTCAGCACCATGGACACTGCAATCCGCCTCCACTTCTCCTACAGCCCCGGCCCCGGCCCCACCCCCGTGCACCTTCCCACTGCCCAGAGCACACAGGCGGGGCAACAGCGCTATGATACCCTCAGCGATCAGGTGGCCGACGGTGGATCCAGCACCGCGCCGGCCCTCGCACCCATGCCCAGCGCCTCTTACCACCGCCCCTCGTCCTCCAGCACGCCCCGCCAGATGCCGCTCTATCAGCAGTCCCAATTCGCCCCTTCGTCCCTCCGCTCGACTTACCCCATAGGCTCTCCCTTCTCGCAGGGAGCCCCGGTGTCGGACCCACCAGATACCACCCACGAAACCCCCGACTGTACCGATATCGCCCACCCCGCCGCTAGCTCCTTTGCCGACCTGCCCTACACCCACCGGCCCTGGCCGCTCCTCCTCGACCCACACCAACATCAACAGAACCCGCAAGTCGCGGACCCATACGCCTTCGGCTCTTCCTCGTCCTCTTCCTCTTCCTCTCCGCCACCGCCCTTCGAGGACACGATGCTCGACTTTGCAGATAAGCACCAAGAGCTCATCGACTTCTACACCGGGCCCTCCGGGTACCTCCCTCCCTTCGCCGGGAACCAACCTCACGGGCTCTCCACCGACGCCGACGCCGACGCCAACTCCACGCTCGCCTCGCACGCCCTGCGCCCGTACCACGCCGGCCAAGCCATGTTCGGCCCCGGGCCCCAACACTCCAGCCTGAGCGGCGGCGCAGAGGGCGGCGGGGACGACGTGCCCCGCTTCGTGAACATGGCCGAGGTCTCCCCCGGGCTCTCCGCGTCTGCCGCGCCCCTCCCGGACGCGTGCGACCCGCGCTTCGTCCTCGGGGGCTTCGCGAGCTCTACGCACCCCGCCGACCAAGAGGACGCGAGTGCCGCGAGCGTACCCTCCCGGAAACGCAAACGAGCCCGTGCGGCGAGCCCTACCGCGAGCGTCTCGTCCGGGGACGACTGGGATCCCTCGGAGGGCGCCGCGGAAGACGGCGAACCTGAAGAGGGCGACGACGACTATGTGCCGGCAAAGCGGCGGAGCCTGCGTTCCAGCACGCGGACCCAAGGCCGGCGCAAACGCGGAGACTCGACCGCCTCCGCCGCCTCTTCCTCCTCCGCGTCGGCATCAGCGTCGGCGACGAGCATGGCGGAGGCGCTGCTCCCCGACGCGCCGCTCATGAAGAAGACGCGCGGGAGGCGGGTGCCGACCAAGGACGAGGTCGCCAAGGGCGGGCTGTCGGCGCGGGTGTACGTGTGCCTCGTGCCCGGGTGTGGGAGGTGCTTTGGACGGGGGGAGCACCTCAAGCGGCATGTTGCCAGCCTCCACACGAACAAGAAGCGTGAGTGGGCCCTGGGCTGGACTGGAGCGTTGAGGTTCTGACTGTGCCCGTTTGCAGCGCACCAGTGTGACTTCCCTGGGTGTGGGAAGGTGTTCTGTCGCCGCGATAACCTCAACCAGCATAAGCGTATGCACGGTGGCCGCTAGTCCAGCGTACTGGTAGTCCCTCTGCCTCGCACTTCTAGCGACCGTGACCCATGCGCCCTCCTCCCCCCTCCCCCACAGGTTCGAAAAACCATACCGTGCCAATGTCCCCCTCTTCCTCGCTAACATCACTACTTCTTTCGGTTTACCGTGTGCCGTGTTTCCCGGCTGTTCTTTTCCGGTAGTGTACTTCTGTGTATAGTAGCCCACCGGACGGCTCCTTCGACTATACTCTACCGCTACGAATCTCCTACTGTCCCGCGTGTATCGTGTATCCGCTCCCTCCCCGTCTGTTGTATCAATAACCCCCGTCCCCTCCGTGTCCGTCTTCTAGCGTAGAGACCCGTCTTATTCGTTATCATATCCATCATCTATTTCACCTTTTCTCCCCCCACAGCGGGCCTTACCACCCTCACCGTAAACCACGGAAGCCAGCGCCAAGCCGCCGGCGCACCAGCGGGCCCGCCCTTCGAAGTCCCGAGCGCACCGGCCATCGACCGCCCTCCCGCGCCGCATGACCGGCGCGCGATCGGTGACTGCGCGCGGGGCCGTCATTGTATAGCACTTGTACCTGTCAGCCCTCTGCATTCTTCGAGAGCCTAGGCGCCGCGCCGCGCTGCGTCCAGGTCGATGTCGATGTGTCGGTATCGAATCTCGGCAGGTGAGGTCTTCTGCCGCTGCGCCGCGCGGTTGCGCGGTCACGGTTCGCTCGATCGCGGCGCGTGATTCTCTGCGACGCTGCGCCCGCACCCGCGCGCGAGCCACCGCGGGCTCGATCCCGGCGGGCGCGGATCCGTACGCCAGTACATGGGCAGATGTATCGGCTGCGAAACGGGGCGGCTCGCGCGCGGGATCGACAGGGCCTTCGGTCGTGCTGAGGCTGGGTGCGGCTGACAGAAACCGACAATCCGGGAACGTTGGGCGGGCGGTGGATAGTGGTCGAGAGATCGGCCGCTCTGTGTGCAGGGCCTGGGGAGGGGCTGAAAGGTTCGCCCTAAGACCTCGGAGCTGTGGGAAGCGTTTTGCGTCTTTTTTGTGTACGATATACCCGCGCGACTCGAAGAGCCGGGTGTATTCGTTGGTACCTTAGGCCTCAGTCTCCCATTGGATTTCGCTCAGCTGCGCGTTGGCTGGTTATTGAGTATCCCGTCAGCCACACTCGGATGCACCGTAAGCATATACCAGCTCATTACCCAGTCCTAGCAAATGTGCTACCAATGCTATGGAGCCAGACTCCAAATGACGCACACATGGCGGCGGGCACCAGCAGCACTCAGCAGCAGCGATCTTGGAGGTTGGCTGCCCCTGAAGGTCGCCCGTCCCGCGGGAACAGAAATCTACATAGAAAACACAGTAAAGTCAGCGCCCTCGGGCCCATACCTCAGCTGCCCGAACCCCCATCCCATACCCGCGTCCGGTGACATTTGCATCCGCGACGGATGCGCTGTCCCAGCCGCCGTCCCGGAATGCACGGATACCGGGACAGTACATGCTCCTCGACGTCGACACGCGTGCTTCGTACGTAGTGCCGTCGGACCGCCAGTTCTGAGTGGAGCCGCGCGCATCTGCGCATTTCCATCTGCCCCTCCGATGCGTGTGTGCCCCTATCCTTGAGCTCGGTGAAGGCGGTCAGTGACACATGCGCACCTGCGGCGCGCGATTGCCAGACCGCGCTGCGCGGTCTGTTTCCGCAGCGGCGCCATTCGCTGGCATATCGCCGCGGTCTGCGTTCTTGCGTATCCGTCCAGACCCGCGAGACCGTAACTTCGCAAATGGACAAGAGCGGGAATGCGGTAGTTAGCGCGGGCGGAAGCAACTGGCACAGCATCGTACCTGGTTCGGGGCCTCGCGGTTTAGCCCCCTTTCAGTTTACCCTTGAAAACAGACACCATAACGATCTTCACTCGTTGACAATGTAGCAGAACCGCACAAAACGCTCAGCTTCTCACAGAATCCATTCAACTATCACGACCTCTGATCCTGTCCAAAGCAATATATCATAGCGACAATTAGATCCATTGTAGTAACATACAGCGAGAGAAGAGTATGCTAAGCCGAGACGGACGGTGCAGATTCCGTAGACTGACCCACAGTAGCGCCATCTGAGGGCTCCGGTTGCCTACGCTCGCGCTTGAGCGTTGCGCGACGCTTCGAAGCATTCACGCGCTGTATCCGGTCTTTGACGTCAACGAACTTGACACCAGCATCGACGAAACGGATAGTGGTGCGTCCAGGACGCTCAACAACAACGTCCGGTTGTGTCTCCTGCTTGAGGTGGCGCAACTTCTTGAGCATAGACGCCTCTTTCAGCTGCGTCGATTTCACAGCATCCTGTTTAGCGTGACTAAGGGAGACGGACGTCACAGGCGTCTGGAAATGGTCGTTAGCATGCGTGCACAGAGTAGTTGAGACATGCGCGTACCTTGCCGTCTACGACAGGTTCCCAAAAGAGTCGCTGGTAACGCGCGCGCGCAACATCCTTAGTAGCTTCTGATATCTGGTCAGCTTCTACAGCGTCTTCGCCGAGCTCCTGTGCAGCTCGGCGAGCTACGGAAGTACTCCAATCTTCCTCAACACCCAAGATATGCTCCATGTTCTGGAGGAAACCGGTCTGAAGTTGTTTGTTCTGAAGTGCAATAATGAGTAAAGATCGCACAAGATGACAGCGCGAAGAGTCAGATGGGGTTGAAATGGTGTAACCAGAGTCCGTGTGATGTAAGGCACAACGGCAGTCTTCCAAACGCGAATGATAATGAAGTTCTCATCAAAGAGAGGGGCAAAGAACAGAAACTTACCTCCTGGGAATTCGAAACATCGAATGGCATTGTCAGTAAACTATGTTGACATAAGAGAGTAGCGTCAACTGTACCTGAAAAGGAAGGTCAGTAAAGACGAATAACGATGAGTTAATAAGCCACTACGTAGTCAGAAAGCCATGCATGTAAGTTTGTCTAACCATGTACCGTATAGGCATCTTAAAGACTAATCGATTTAAACTCATCCTGTAGAACGCCGGGCGCAGAAGGGGGGGTAATAGAAACGACGATGACAACGAACCTTCTTCCAGTGCTCCTCAAGACCCTTCAGCCGGAGGATCGCGTCGACGCGAGCAATGCTTAGGCCAAACCGTTGCGACAATGCACGTACACGAGCCTCGCTAGGGGCAGTCATATACTCATTCCAGATGGCGGAACGAACGGTGTCGGAAATGGGAGTAGGGGGCTTGAACGTGGGATTCAACGGAAAGGGCTGAAGGGACCAAAAGTTAGCTCTGCCGAAAGACATCACTCGGAAAGAGACGGACTCAACTACTTCACCGCCGAGCCAGTTCTTGGGCTTGTGTGGATCCCGGAACTTGGGGCCCTCCGTGCGCAGCCATTGGGCATAGGTAGGTCCTTCTTTGAAGGGGCTCTCCGGGCCACCCTCAGCTTTGGACGCGTAGTGCCTGCACGAGGCGAGCGCGAGCCATGACCGTGCTGGTCGACGAGAAGCCTGGGCGAGGTGGACGAGCATGGTGAGGCGTGCTGGCAAATTTTGTCCCATTTCTTCAGAACATCACGTGGCGCTTCAGGGCAGGCCTTTGCGCGTAAGTATGTCTAGCCGAGCCCGCAAGCGCCGAACACCTTGTGATCCAAATGTTGCCGCACCCGCTCTTCGACGTGTTGCGCGCATATGCAACACTGAAATCTCCCAGACACATCTTGAAGCCTGATGTTTCATTTGCCTCTGCGCATAAATTCCTATTAGAGAAAGTTCTGCTCAACGCTCACTTCAAGGAGTATCCGCCCTCAACTCAATACCAGCTGTCCTTCTGGAAATGGGCCATCGATTGGCTAGAGAACCTCATAGACGGCGAGGCATGCAGTGCTATCGGAGGGGACCTGTTTTCGGTTTCTGACTTGAAACTTAGGATGAACTGGACGAACGCATCTATACCTACCATGTCGAACTGATGCAGGACAAAATATCGTACGTCCACATAGTCAGTATGAGCACTTCACTGAGCGTACGAACCTCGCAGAAAGAACGTTGGATTCACACGACCGGTTGCCTCATATCTCACGTATGTCTGGCCCTCAGGGAACTCGTCCGACGGCTCGCTCCTTCCGGGTTGCTCGAGTGCCACTTTGGTCGAGTCACGTACCACAATTGAAGGCGGCACTACAGGCCTTAGGACATGGTCTGCAAGTTTGATTCTCGCGCAATATCTGTTAGAGAACCCTGGTAGGCTCTTGCCGCATTTCAGCCTTACCTCGAACTAACCGAATGCAGATTTGGTCGTCAGTCGGAGAGTGATGGAATTGGGATGCGGCGCCGGTTTCCTAGGAGCTATAACAGCGTCTATTCAACTCGGCTCCACCTTTTCAGAATCACCTTCTCTATGGCTTACCGACCTCAATGAGCCGGTTTTACGGCGCTGTGAGGTCAACCTACGATTGCCATGTAGTATGCCATCGTCTTCTTTTTGGTGCATTCGTGTTGCTGAACGAGAGCAGACCCCTCGCATTCACATCCAGATCTCAATGTACAGTGTCTTGACTGGTCGGACGCTCTCGATCCTGAAAGGATACCCATACTTCACGCATTCCTGGCAGATAGAGTGAAGCCCGACGTAGTCCTCGGAGCTGATCTGGTAAGTGACGTTATGACCACAATCATCCACTGGTTGAACGATGCAATCAGGTGTATGAGCCCTCCACAATCCCTCTACTAGTCGCTATCCTTTATGTCGCACTGTCTTCAGAAGACCTCACCAAAAGGCCTATCGCCTACATTGCACTCACTCTTCGCAACGAGGAGACTATGTCGGACTTCCTACGGCAAGCTGGTAAGTGCATTCCTGATCGTACACTCGCTTCATCGTCTGAAATCTTCCTAGCAGAGAAACAGCTCACGATCGAAAAGATCTGTGCGATTCCCGTCACCCAAAACATCTTTACAGGCACCGCAGAACTCGGCCAAGACTCGGCGACACAAGTCGTGAAGATATTCAAAATCGAGCGTAAGTTCACGTCGTGATGCGAAACGTCGTAATTTTTCCAATGTGGCGGAACTGCGACTGACGGTAAGTTGTGCACATGAAACCCGCAAGTCTTCAGGTATTGACAAGTGCACAGCTGTAGGACACCGTAACTGGTGCTGAAGAGACAGCTTCCATATACAGTCCTTTTGAGACTCCTCTCCTGCTGCGGACGGTTCACACTCCCATATGCTAGCCAAGCACACTTCACACGTAAAATGTTCTATCTTCTGCATATCTCCGCGCACCAGATAGACCTCAAGGTGGCCACTGGCAGCTGTGCATCGATCTCAAGGTCGCAGCAATCGAAAGGTGTACCACCTCGGACTTACACTCTGAGGAGTCTGGTGTCTACACCTCGAATCGATCCGGCCAATACGCATTGCCCGGCTCGGATAGCATTCTTTTAAGCCGTATGTCCGGATCTTGAACGCTGAACACCCAAACAATGACGGGCCTGCAAATGGTTATATAGTCGGGCGCTATGCCTACGGTCCCGAGACATTTGTAGAACCGCGACCGGCGAGAGCTGTGGTCAAACCGGATGCTGTATCGCTTCCCAAGGAATCCTTTGAATTTAGCCCGGGACCTGTTCTATTCATGTTCCTTCCCTGATTAGGTACACACCCCTCGGGTATGTATATTGGACCCGGCGGCCATCCGACCTTTTCGGTAGTACCCGCCCTCGCCGGACCACCACCGTCCCTATATCTCCTTCAGTGCACTCATCACCGGGCGTCGCATCCACGCTCGGGCTGCAAATTACTGGTATAACCTAGTAACCACTGAGCGTATGTCGAATTTTCGTCCTCAAGGATACTTAGGACAAGGTAAAACCGATATTCTGACGTACTCAATCTTACGAGTAACGCCTTTCCACAGCTCAGTTATAAACTGGTAGAAGGCGCAACCGTTGTGCGAGCGCATATCCCTGGACATGCCCTCCCTCACTTCCCTCCCTCCCGAGATTTTGCATGACATCGTGCAATACGCTTGTAGCGACGGCGGCTACACTGGCCGCTCTATTGCTCTCACCTGCAAGGGCTTTTATGCCCGATCCACATTCTCCCGCTTTCATTCCGTCGCTCTCACCACCACACTCGCCCTTCAGCAGTTCGTGAGCTACGCTCGCGTACACAAGCCTCGCGTCCGACACCTTTGGTTGTACCTCATGCAGGACCGTCCTCGATTCGACGAAGCCCTGTTCAGTAGTCCCAACGCTGGAGATCCCTCTAACGCCTTGAACGGCGGTGGCGCTGCCCCTACAACTTGGACACGCTTCACCGCCACGACCACCGAGCTCCTCACGCTCCTCGCGCCCTGGCTCCACACCCTCACCCTTGTCCAGGGCCCGCGACTGCCTCCCATCCCTATTCCCTGCGCCCTCCCGCGCCTCACCGAGCTCACCGTCGCGGGTAGCCTTGCCGCTCTCACGCCAGGGCTCGCCGTCCGCACTCTACCAAGCCTCCGCCGTCTACACATCCTCCCGCTCCTTACAGAAGGGGTGCCACCTCCTCTCGCGGCCGCGCTTGCTGGCGCGCCGCTCACCCACCTCCGCGTCTCGGGTCTTCTGAACGAGGACGATCGTATGCCGTATACACGAGGGGTGGCTGACACGCTCGGAGTCAGGCTCCCGCTGCCCGGCGCTCCTGCCATTGCCGAAGCTGCGGAAGATTCGCGCCTGGGACCGCTTCCGGACCTTCGTGAGGTGATCGTGCAAACGGTTGAACCTGATCTCGGGTGGTGCGGGGACGAAGGTGGAGACTCCTGTCCAGCGAGCATGATGCGAGTGCTTGCTGCGCAGTGTGAGCGGACGGGCCGCGCTCGTGTGCTCGTGCTGCAGCTCGAGCAGGAGTGGTACAACCTATGGGATCGGCTTCGGGACGAGTGGGTCCAGCGGATGGAGGGAACCGGGAAGGGCTGCTGGGTGGACTCGCTTGAAGAGGAAATTGCTTGCCAGGAGCGTTTCTTGTCCCGCAGGGCTTGTCCTTTTTTCTGTCGCAGATAAGCGACGATAGTCACAGTGCCCATTGTGCTTCAACATCACAATTTTGCGAAAGGAAGGGAAAGCGAAGTGGACAATGAACAACGTGTTGGACATTACTACGGTAAATACACGTCGAATAGCCACGGAAGAACGATATTGGGTCGACAATAGTTTGTGTTTAGTAGCTAACTTCTCCATCTAAACCTCCATTTTCCCCGCTCCGGAGCACTTGCGTAGCGGGTGACGTTTGTGAGTGCTTGAGCTATACCCGGATCTCCACAGGACCTGCGGCTCCTCATCTTCTGAGAGGAGGCGTGCCGGCCAACCCGCATACACCCCGCCCGCTTCAGCCACCTCACCCGACGCGAGAAGGGTATGCTCGAGCAGAATCGATCCCTCTTCCATACTTGCACCCGAGAGCAGCCGCGACCCAGCGCGAAGTGCGGATCTGTCGAACGCGATGTTCAACGAAGGAGATAAAAGGGGTAAACGGGAAGACAGCTAGAATCAACATACCCGGACCCGATGCTAAGCGTATTGAGCGCAAACCGTCCGCGCGAGTTGATATGAGCGACGACGGAACAATCGTCCAATGAGACGCGATCTCCGAGGTGCACGAGGTCAGGTTCTGTCATTAGCCCCACACGGCCCCCCGCGAAGACAGCGCAGTCGCGGCCAATGCGCGCTCCCAGCGCACGGAGGTACCACACGACATAAACGGACCCGCTTAGCGCGCGGAGGAGACCTCCGGGAGATGCGCGGAGAAGGAACGTTGAGAAGACGAGGTAGAGTTTCCAGAGCTGGCAGTAAGGACTCTCATCCCAGTCGTAGCCGCCAGGAGCACGGCGGCCGAGGAGGAGCCACTTTGCGGCCACGATGAGCGCGAGGGCAAGCAGAGCTTGAAGCGGAAGCACGAGAGAGAACCAGAAACCAGTCAAGCCGAAGAGAACGAAGATCTGGTGGGGACCGGAGGAAAAGAGGTGGAAAGCAGCGAGTCGAGTCCGCAGGAGGTTGAGGAACTGCGCGCCAAGGACCGTGCCGAGTGACCAAAATGCAGACCCGAAGATCGCGGCGAGGACGTTGAACAGGAGCAAGAGCGGGTACGGAAACACGAAGTATGGCGCCTTGCGTTTGTAGAATGCACGACCGAAAGGCGTGGTCGTCGATAGGCTGTCTTCCTCATCCGTGTCTTCTTCCTTCGTACCTGGGTTGAAGCATACCGCTTCGCCGCGTTCAGAGCCCATCCATACCGAGCCATCCGCGTATGTTGTATCCCTTCGCGCAAGAGCGCCAGAGCCCATCACTGCGCGCGTGCCGACGGTCGTCCCAGGGAGCAAGACAACACGGTCAGCAATCATTGCGCCAGCCTTGATAACAATCTTCGCAGAACCGATCCCGTCCGTGGTGAAAGCCTCAGACCGCGAGCCAAAGACAACATCGTCACCGACCTCGAAAAGCTCAGGGTCAGGGCAGAATATGCTCGAACCCGGCCAGTAGACGCGTTTTCCGACTTTTGCGCCCATGCAGCGCCAGATGATTGAAGTCACTTCATAATGTGAACCAAGGATGTCCACAGCAGCCTTAAGAGCTTCTTGACCAAGGAGAACGTCATTGATGTGACGTCGGAGGAGAGTCCATTGCGAAGCGTTTGTATTCGGGCCTTCGCGATTCAAGCCCATCATGCGCTTCACGGCTATGCCAAAGACGACTTGAAGGATCGGGGGGACGATCACGCGCACGATTCGCGCGAAGGTGTGCAGTATTACGCGGCTTGGAGAAGAGAACCAGACGACGACACGTTCGAGTGAGTTGAGGTGTTCCTTCGGTCCGGGCTGAGACAACAGGAGAAGCAGCGCGGCGAGCCAAGGTAGGTGAGCGGCGAGCTTGACGAGGGAGATGATGGGACCCGCAACGAAGAGTTTCAGCGACCAGTGTGGCTGAGGTAGGAACGCACGATTGTATCGTGCATACTCGTCCGGTGAGGGCGGATCATGAGAAGACGCGTGAGGGCCATATGTGGTACCGTCCGGAATGGTCGTTCCAGGTGCGAGGTCTGTGTAGGTGTTGATCGTAGCGCCCCGACCGACAACGATACGATCCAAGCGAAAGTGACCATCCCGTTCCACGCAGAACCCGCGGACCAGTGCATTGTCAATGCGACAGCCAGACTGCAGCGTGAGGAGGTCGAACTCTGCCAGACGAGCCTTGGGGTCTATATAGATGTCCTTGCCGATGTGTGCGCCAAGCAGGCGGTAATACCAGATCCCTAGACAAGCATGTCGCGAAAAAATCCCGCGGCCACAAATCCTGAGAACCTGGTCCGTGATCCACCAGCGCAGATGGTAGTTGCTCCAGAATTGGTACGTCCCGGGCTTGTACCGTCCTATGACGACCCACTTGAATGCGATGGCAAACACTGGCAAAGCTACCGCCGAGATATCTCGAGCGACGAGAACGGCGGCGAGGAGCGACAAAAGGCGGTACTGCGAGCTCTCTGAAGAAAAGTGCATGTGGTGGGATAGGAAGAAGACAATACCCGTCCAGACGAAGGCCGCCCTTAACGGCCAGAGAAGAACCAGAGGTAGTGCTTGTACTAGTAACGCTAGAGGATGTAGTTGACCACGCCCACGGGCCTGGGGTTCGTAACCAATGTTTAGGCAAGGCAGCTCGCAACCGTTGGGCGCACTGATGAGAGATTGTTCCGAAGACTTATCCGCTGGCGTGTTTACCGCGTTTTCCCCATGTGTGGCGGAAGTGGATCGGGCGTCCGCCTCGATTAGAGTTGCTATACCATCAACTGTACTGTTCAGGAAGATCGAAGGGATGCGGATAGCCACTCCAGTCTCCTTACGTATGTGATGTGCGAGACGACCTAGGAGTAAAGATGTACCACCAAGGAGGAAGAAGTCACTTTCGCCTGTGATCGACGCCGGATCCTTGTTGAGGAGGACCGCGACTATTCTCCGGACGATAAGTGCATTAGGTGGCGTGTCTGGGATGGCTTGAGTCGCGATTTCAGCTTCCATTGCGTCCCAATCAACTGTTCCATCTGTGTGCGTAAGAAGGGGATATGATAGAACGTGTAGAGGTTCAGGGATGGCGTATCCAGGAATGACTGTCCGAAGGATCTCCGTGATAGAGGTCGAGTTGAGGGCGGTCGATGCCGATGAATGGACAACGACCAACGCCTCTGTGGCTCCGCCGTCCCGAAGTCGAACGGCTGCTTCCTCTACACCGTGTATTCTTGAGATGGTCTCCTCGACGTCGATAACGTCTATATGAACACGGTTGCACGGTATAGGTCGAGAGATCGGGGCGTCTTGGCCCGGAGCCTCTGCCTCTAAATGTCGCGCAGCGAATGGTGTGTCATCGGTGAACGCCGCCAGTCCGAAGCGTTCGGCCAATTTGACTCTGAGAGGCTTTCCAGCGCTGTTTTTTGGGAGGTCGCCCATGTATACGATCGCAAAGGGCCATTTTGACGGGTGAAGCTTGACCTTGAGTAGATCTAACAGTTCGCAAAGACCGATCCGTGGGATACCGGGGGTAGGCACAATCACAACGCCTATGGTCTCTTGAAGAGTATCATGGGGTATCGAGAATGCAATTGTAGCCTTCACTCTGCGTTCAGCCACGGATGAGATGGCTTCCTCGATTTCGAAGGGGGAGATAACTTCGCCTCCTTTATTGATGATCTCCTTCGAACGCCCCGTGATGTAGAGGTATCCATCTTCGTCCATATAGCCTACATCGCCTGTGTCGAACCATCCTTCGGAGGAGAAAACAGAGGTATCCAGGGGAGCACCCGGGCTTGTCTCGTATCCGTCGAAGGTGGGAGTGCCGCGGATGCAAACGGCGCCCGTTGAACCTTGCGGAAGGCCCCGTTCGATATTCGACGAGTCCCGGATAGAGAGATGGGGCCCACATGGGACACCGGAGCACCCTGGGCGGTCCAGTTGATACGAAACTGGGGGCGATGCGATGGGCATGCACTCGGTCATGCCATACGATGGGAGTATCACGGCGTCGAAGGTGATTCGCAATTGATGCGCGATGGAGGGGAGAAGTCCACCGGCGGCATTCGCAATCATTCGTATGCGCATGTCTGTAGAAGGACAGACGGAATCTGGCTTTGATTCCAGGATAGCATGATGGATTGTTGGCGCGGCGTAGTACCTAAGTTCAACATTAAGCAGCGCATATATATCATTCGACAAGATGTTTACCAAGTAGCTCGGCCTGCCATAGCGATTGACCAAAATGCAGCACTATCAAACCCAGGACACATGATCGCACTTCCACCGGAGAGGACTGGTGCCCAGAGGTTCCGAATGATACCGCCGACATGAAAGAGAGGCATTATGTTCACTGTCTCGAAAGTGAGAAAATCATCCAATTACGTATACCGGGTGTAGCTCACAGTTCACGTCGTCTGATCGCAGGCCCCATGAGCGAATGACGGCACAAGTGCCAATTATGAGGGAGTAGAGGGTATATGGGACTACCTAGATCAGCGACACGTCGTCAGCTCAGAGGTTTCTCTTGTGACATCTATTGATCGTTCACCTTCTTCATTCCAGTTGTGCCCGAAGTATGTAGTACGAGGCTTTGCTCCCGGAGGGATAGGGGCCGCGGCTGGATCCAGGGTGGTCTTGGAAAGAGTGTTCGGTTGTCATCCTCCGATGTTTGATCCATAAGAGAGATATCGAACAGTCCAGTAGATCCATCTACTCGAGGCTGCATAAAGAGAATCTCGCATCCCAGCTCGTTGCGTAGGCGGTTCAATTCCAGCCTTTCGCTCGCGTCCGGCGCGGTCAAGAGCGCTTTCGCCTGCAATCGTTTCACGTCTTGAAAAAGTTCTCCCGCTGTACATGCTGAGTTGATGGGCGCGCAGGTGTAGTAAGTCGATGTAGCAAGTAATGCGACCGCGCTCTCTGGACTGGTCGAGAGGACGATCACGACCCTATCGGCCGGTCCGAGCTGACCATGGAGGCCGGACGTAGGAAGATTGAAGGTGGATACGAAATCGCGGAGCTGCGCATGCGTACAGGGTGAAATTGACGAGTTGTGGGACCAGAGCGCAGGGGTATCAGTGTCGGGAAGACAATCGAGGAGGGTGTTGATCCTGCCGGAGGTCGTGACCGCTTCTGCGAGCTGCTCGCCGACAGATGTTCCGGAAGATGGCGCAAGGTCGAGTCCAGAGAGAAAAGATAGCGGGATAGACATGGGAGTAGTGATAGGGATTGTTTGGGCACCAAATGTTAGTTGGACGTGCTAATCTTAAATCGTGGTTCATATCCAGAGAGAGCCGAACAGCGATGTCGCCGAGCGCAGCACACAGGAAGGGCCTGCTGCACTCGAACTTGCTGGTGCTTAATAGCCAGTGCATAATGTCCGACAAAGAAGCGGAGGATGAGAGCATGTCGGCGGAAGCAAGCATCGGCCGAGCGAACGTGCGGCCTGCAGGACGACACGAGGCGGGTTCGAACTGGCGGGGCGCGGGACTGGCGCGGGCGACGCGTCCTGACGGTCCTCGTCGCGTCCCGACGCGTTCTGGACATTTCGGGTCCGCCGCGGCGCACGTGCCGCCAGCGCGCCTGTGGCTGAGTGAGCCCAAGGACTGCGCCCAGTCCTCTCGACCACACACGACGCACGGCAAAGGCAGCCCAGAGCTGTGCAGTTCGCCGACGCTTTTCTACCCTCCGCCGCCGCCTCGCCTCCTTCTCTCTCATATTCCACACCTTCGCATGCCCGACGTCTTCGTCAAGTCCTTCACCCACCTCAAGGACCGGCCCCATGCCGACCGGGCCCTCCGCATCCTCCAGAGGATCGCGTCCCTCGTCAAGCCCATCATGCGCAAACATGGTTGGGTCCTCCCCGTTCTCTCCGAGTTCTTCCCAGAGAACCCAAGTCTTCTTGGTGAGTATCCTTCTTTAACATCTCCGCGCCACATGTCCCTGACCCTCGAATTTCTCCCGAAGGTCTGAGTAAGTGCTTCTCTCAACCCGCCCCGACGTTAACGTAAACCGACTCCCTCCCCAGACATTAACGCCGGCCAGAAGATCCTCGTCCGGCTACGCCCCCCTTACGCTCCCGATACCTTCTATGACGAGAACGAGATCATGGGTACCATGCTCCACGAAGTGCGTACCACCCTCAAACTAGTTGTCCTACGTCATCGCGTTCTAATCGCCTGTCCGAAGCTGACCCACAACGTCCATGGCCCTCATGACGACAAGTTCTACAAATTCCTCTCTGGCCTCGAGGAAGAGTACGACGCCCTCCGCCGGTCCGGCTACGCCGGAGAGGGCTTCCACTCAGAGGGGCGCCGCCTGGGCGTCAGTGTCTCGCACGACCTCCCGCTTCACCAGGCGCGCCAGAAAGCCGCTGCCGCTGCAGAGAAACGTAAACAGGTCTCTGTCGTTCTCAGTGGAGGCGGCCGCTTAGGCGGTGTCGCAAGGAGCAATAAGTCCCCACGCGAGCTCGCAGCAGAGGTACGTCGTCATCATTCCCACGCGTGTTCTTTTCCGAGCTCAACGGTCCATGTGTTTCTGCCTATAGGCTGCAGAGCGTAGGGCGCACGACGAGGAGGCGTGCGCGTCTGGCGCAGTGGCGCAGAAGGAGGCGGAGAAGGCGGCACAGGAGAGCGTGCAGGACGACAACATCATCGACCTCACCCTCGACTCTTCCGACTCGGAACCCGAGACTGAAGTCATCCTCGTAGATGTTCCCGAGGGTCCATCCCCTTCTCCATCCGCCGTCACCACCCCAGGCGCCTCAACACCTTCCTCGTTCCCAGACGGCACCCGCGCCCTTAAGAGCGGCCCTGCCTCCTCGCCTTCCCTCACCCACCACTTCAGCGCCCCCATGCCAGGCTCTTCCTCCTCGGCCTCCACCTCTTCCTCAGCGCTCACACTGCCACTCGCCGCACGCAACGACCACACTCCGAACATGAGCGGCTCCACCACTCCCTCCTCCACCACCTCCGCCTCCTCCCGCGCCCCGCGCCCCGCGGTTCGGCGCGTACCCGTAGGCGCCGGCAGCCCAAAGCCCACCCTCCCAAAGCCGCGCTCGCACTCGCGTGCGCGCTTACGGGGCGTACGCGCCGCGACGCCCCCGCCGACGCGCGCGGGCTCCCTCCGCGCCCCGGGCCCGTTCGAGTTACCCACGGTGGTTGCGCTTCCCGCGGACGAGAACGAATGGGCGTGCCCGCGCTGCACACTCGTCAACGACGCGCTCGCGCTCCAGTGCGCGGCGTGCCTCGGGGTGCGCCCGCTGGGCCCCGCTACCACTGCTGCGCCGACACACCACAGCGAGCGGCACACGGCGAAGCGGCATAAGGCTGCCCCCGCCAGCGATCATGAGGGGTGGACGTGCGGCGTGTGCGGGGAGGAGGATATGCCGCGCGACTTTTGGACTTGCAGGTTCTGCGGGAGCGTGAAGGCTACCTCGTGATGTGCCGCTCCCGCTGCTAGAGTCCCTATCTACTATGTTCATGTCACCATGCACCGTTCTTCACGACCTCTTGCTCTCTGTACATTGCTTGCTGCCTGCTTAGACGCTGTATCTGTAGATATCTATATGCGCGTAGACGCTTGTATATTTGCGCCTTCACAAAGTTCGAGATAAAGATCGGCTTGTATTCTCCCACTTGGCTACTAGTTACTCCTAGCGTACCGCCATTACACAGAGTCCGAATCACCGTACCATAAGTACTGTCATTACATACGACCCCTCCGTACGTTATCCGATGCATTATTGTGGTACATAGTCACGAGACGGAAGTCCGCAATCGAGGCAGAACGGACAGGTATCTGATCCAAGACCTGAAAGAAACCCGCACTTGCGCCTCCCCCTCAGTGCTCCGAGTCGGGGAGTGCGTCGTAGATCGGGCAGAGCGCGTCCCACTCGACGGGCACCGGGTTCGCGACCGCAGTATCCGGGATGTCCTCGGCCATGACGACCGCGAAGCCGGCGTCGAGGTGCGGGTCGATGTGGCAGTGGAGGAACCACGGGCCGGGGTTGTTGGTCTCGAACCGGATCGTGACGTTGTCCCCGGGGTAGGTGGCGTTCGGCGCGAAGCCCGTGCTCACGGTGTCCCGGAAGATTGGGTTCTCGAAGTTGTCCTCCGTGGTACCTGCGCTACGCACGACGGCGAAGTTGTGCTGTGTGAGAGGGGGGTAATAAGTGAGTGTTAGTATTTATTGGGGGAGGGTGTTAGTGAAGGGATGTAGAAACGACGTACGCCGTGCAAGTGGAACGGGTGCGGGACGCCTAGCGGCGGGTTAGTTGACGAAAACGAGAACGATATCTCGATCGAGCTGTTGATGGGGAGGGGAATGATTGAACCCTGAGGCATCAACTCCTGAGCGGTGTGCGCGCCGCTCAAAATCTGGAGCAGGACGGGGACCTTCGGCGGCAGGAAGGTGTCGCCGTTGATGAGGAACCGGCCGTTGCTCTGAGCAATGTTGCGTGAGCACGAGACCCCCGTCGAGTATGTTGCGGGTTAACTCACGCTGTTGAACCCCATGACGAGGTTGTAGGCCTGGTCTACGTTGCCACGGCCAGGGCGTCCCGGCTGTACGAAAGGCGACGTCAGTGCTCTGCGAGGCCGCCGTGGTTTCGGTGTGACTGCGTACCACTGGCATCGGCGTCAGCGGCACAAGGTCCTGTTCACGAAGAGGGTTCACGCTGGGCGGGGGCGCGGTAGCATTAGGTTCCGCGTTCGGAGCGCCGTCATAGCGCAGGATCGCGGTGTTAATGTTGTTCGCGAAGCCCGCATTGGTCTTGCCAACAGGGTTGGCCCTGATGAGATAGTTTCCGACCGGTTGGTTGGCCTCGAGCTGCGTCATCGGCAGTGGGTTCACAGTGCCGTCCACGGAAATGAAGAAGTGAATGGGAGCTTACCACGAACGAGTAGCGCTGGGCAGCGAAGATTTGTAGAGAGTCGACGGTGAGCGGCTTGTTATTAACTGCGTCCGTTTCGATGATAGTCATATTGTGCCCATCAATACTGAACACCCAGCTCGGATCACAGGCCAGAGAAACAAGGCGGAATCGATAGCTGCAATATCTATGAAAAGCCTGCACGCATTGTGGAGAAATTTGCCGACTTACCGCTTGCCAGGGGTCACGTTAATGACAGACAGATTGCCAGTTCCGGTGCTGATTGCGCGTCCATGTCCATTGATTAGAGTAGCGTCCGCGCCTTTTCTGTGTTAGGTAAATTCAGCCATGCGAAATTCCACGATCAGAGCTTGCATTCACGTACAAGACCTTTGGCCCAAGATGAGAGGCAACGTGGTACCAATCCGCCAGAGTGATGACCGTGGATTCTATCGTAATACGCATTAGGCCTCAGTGAGAAGCATGATGGTAAAACCTACCGTCATCGACATCGTACAAGTGCTTCTGCGGATCGTGTGGGTCATAGATGACAAGCGGACCCCTCAGACCGTCGCAGTATTGAGTCGTAATGTGGCTGTGATACCAGTAGGTGCCTAAAAGAGAGCGCTCTGAGTGAACAGTGATAACACAGGATAAAATAAAGCTGTCACTGACCCGCCTGCCCACGAGTACTGAAATCATACAAAAACGAGTTATACGAAGCGATTGGGCATTGAGTCACGAAGCCTGCGCCATCTGCCCAGTTTGTGCCCTTCTGGAACATGCCGTGCCAATGCTATTGCCAGCCGTGCCATAGGTAATGTGAGGCATTGTCCGGTATACGGTATAACTGAGACACCCACGATACTAGTCGTCTTGTTCATGGTGTGGTTCGTCATCTGGTTGATGACATTGATTTGGAAACGGTCACCCTGGGGGGTATATCGTCATCAGTGCCTGATACTGCATGCGAGGAAGGCAACAACTCACCGTGTTACCTCTTACAAGAGGGCCAGGAGTCAAGCCATTGACCACCACCGCATCTCGAGCGAAGCCATCCGGCGAGACGACCTTGTCGCTGATGATGAGGTTCCCGACAGGACCGATGGCCCCGGCATATACCTTCGCTCCGAGAGCGACAGCAGTTAATAATGTGAGGGCAGACAACATTTCCACGTCTGTCTCTGAGGATAAGAAGGAGCAGAATAGGAAGAGAGGAGTTGGGAGACAGAACTTGTCGCGGCTCGGCCTGAGCGAAAGTGCCTCATCCTCATACTCTTAAATACCATCTATAGGACGCTGGAGGGCGCGCAGAGGCGGCGGTGAAGTCCGGATACAGGCCGGCAGGACGGTGAGCTCTACTGGCGCTGCCGAACAGAGTTCATCATAGGACGCAATGACCGACGCCGAGCGCGCGCAGGTACTGTTTGGCGGTACAGCGGCTGCCTCAAGAATGCACGGTCGGACAGCGTGTCGCAGGTACCTAAACGCGATTAGTTCCACGAAGGGCGTGTATCGCGCGAGCGCAACCATGTTGGCGGGTACATGGCGGGTTTGACGAGTGACCGCGCCGTCTCTTCGCTTTCGGAAAGCTGACCATTCACCGGACAGATCTAGCGGCAGTCGGGATTACTAATTTGGGAAATAGCATACACGGATACGTACGACCGCAGGGCATATGAACGCCATCGTGGACTGTACACGCTGCTCATAGTGACAGATAGTCATTTCCGTCGCCCCAAAGCTGGAGGGAGTGCGGAGGTCCGTTGTCTTCCTGCGCCGCCCTATTTTCTCCGTCAGTTCACATATAGAAACGAAGTCTAGCAGCGCGCTCCGAAGAGAATATGTAACTCACCGGCGGCGCAGCGCGAAGCGTGCGGGTGGAACTGGGCGCCACAACCTCGGCCGACGCACCGCATCGAGCGCCGCGAGCCGGGTGCAGGCGTTGAGTAGCTTCAGCGGGCTCATCACCCCGAGGATGCCATAGAAAGACGCGACAATGCTTGTCACAGAGCAGGCGCGCCGGGGTTAGAGTGATCCTGTGCGGTCGGCAGGGCTTCATCGCCGCTTCGGGCACACCGAGTGCGCAGGCTAGCAGCTTGCCAAGGTTACATTGCGCCCGTACTGGCCCAGGTTTCCCAGGAACGCAGCCACACAGCGATGCTGGTTGTGCACGGCGAGCTACTGACTCGGTCCAATGAAACTGGAGGACATAACCCGGAGATCGTTGTGCAGAGAAAGGGGTAGATTATGACGTCCGAACTACAAACGAAAGCACTGCGTCAGTGTTGACGCCACGCTCGTGGGCTTGGACGTACCAGTCGCGCGCAAAGTAGTTAAGGGTACAGCCACTATGAAAGGTATTGTCGACTTTGCGGAAATGCTTCATAACTGCTAAATGATAGACTTCACGCCACTGCAAGCCATAGTCATCGGTCAGCGCGCCAGCGTCAACCTGTAAAGCCCGAGTGACAGCTAATCTTGGGGAGAAATTGGTCGGAAACGGGAAGCTAGGGGAGCGAGAGGAGGGCATAAGGCGCCGTTTCAGCACGACAAGTGGGTTCTAAGTGCAACGCATCGTGCATACGGCGTGGGTAAGGGGTGGGCGGTGGGCGGTTGTGGAGGTCGTCAACCGCACACTCGTGATACCGAAGAGCGCGGACGGCCCTCGGGTGCGGATACTAGTGGGATGCACGGTAGCGAGTAACGGATCATTCAAGAACATCGTCCAAGGGGCTGGAGCCTCCAGCCAGGTCGAGCGGGGACGAGGTGGGAGGAAGAGAGCAAAGCCGGGTTGGCCTAGGCGACGCCTTCCAAACTCCGCGAGTCCGTCGACGTTGCTCGGGCGTTGCCGCCGAGGCTTCCGCTCCGAAGCGCCAAACAAACCCCAGACGCTCGAAACCACCATGCGGCAGAGTTCTTGGCCTTGTCCTCGTGGTACTATCATCTTAGCCTGTCTAGAGTCTATCGTGAAGCCCTTGTCCGAGCAAATCGGAATGCCGGTAGCGCAAACTCGTATGGAGAGATGCCCTCCGTCATTGACCGCAGCTAGATGACCCCAAGGTTCTGCCAGTGTTAGGGGTCAAGCGCAGATGTCTAGTGCTACTCGCCACCGCAGCGGCTAAGCAGTCTACGGCGCAGCGCTGAGGCACGGTTTCGCTCTACGAGTGACTCAACGATCATTATTACACCGACACTAGCAGCAACACCTCACTAACTCCTACCACCCTACTACGTCGATACTCGGTGTTTAATCCTATATTTACCGCTGCCCCTGACGTAGTAGGTCAGATTTAGCCTAGTAAACTTCAGCACCATATGGATCTCATGTGTTTATCGCTCCAGGTCCGCCAAGCAGTCCCTTGGTGCAAACCCTTTGAACACAGCGTTTACTGGTCTTCCTCAGGCAGAGCGTCATAGACCGGGCACAACTCCTCCCACGCTTGCGGGACTGGATTCGCCGCCGGTGTTCCAGGTACGTCCTCTGCGAACACGACTGCAAAGCCGGCCTCCAGGTGGAAGTCGATGTGACAATGGAGGAACCATGGGCCCGGGTTGTCCGTCTCGAATCGGATCGTCACGTTATCGCCTGCCGCGGGCGTGCCAGTGCTGACGACGTCGCGCCAAACCGGGTCCACGTAGTTGTACTCAGTGCTCCCCGCGCTCCGCACGACAGCGAAGGTGTGCTGCAAACGTAAAGGCGTTAGTCATCATCTCTCAGGCCGAACGGCAGAAATGGTACGTACACCGTGCAGGTGGAATGGGTGCGGCACGCCCGGGGCGTTCGCAGTGGCGGGGAACGAGAGTTCAATCGTACTTAGCGCCGGCAGAGGGATTACGCTGCCTTCGGGGAGTAGGTCTTGCGCAGCCTGCGCCCCGCTCAGGATCTGCAGCAGCACCGGGACCGTCGGTGGGACGAAAGTTGCGCCGTTAATGAAGAAGCTAGTTCCGTCCTGAAGCGAAGAGCATCAGCGGTCGGAGAACTGTCACGTAATAGGGACGGAGTGCTTACGAAGCTGAAGACAAAGTTGAGGGCAACGTCAACCCCTCCCGCGACGGGACTTCCAGGCTACATAATAGGACGGGTTAAGTGCTGGAGGAATGTGAAATGTAATCCTGAAGCTCACCACAGGCATCGATTCGAGCGGGTGTAAGTCCGTCTCGCGGAGGGGTGAAACGCTTACGGGGGGCATGATCGTAGCAGGCTCGACCTCAAGGGCAGTATCGTAGCGCAGGATGGCGGAGTTAATCCCGTCCGTAAAACCAACGCTGCCGAAGTTAGGGTTCGCCCTAATCCAGTAGTTGTCCACGTCTTGATCTGCAGTGAGCTGCGGGTGGAGATACTTAGTCCTGACGTAACTGGCTCATGGTAGCATTTATGGAAGTGGACTTACGATAAATGAGTAGCGCTGACCGGCGAGAATGTCAATGGAGTCGACCGTGTGCGGCTGGGTGTTGACGGCGTCAGCCTCAATGATGGTCATGTTGTGGCCATCAATGCTGAAGGTATAGAACGGATCACAAGAGAGCGAGATGAGACGGAAACGGTAGCTGTGGACAGTGACTATCTATTCAGCGGCCAGGCGACATTCCGGCAGATGAGCCATGCTCACCTTTTCCCTTGCGTGACTTTGATGACGGAGAGGTCTCCAGTGCCAGTGGTAGCGGATCGGCCCAGCCCGTTGATGAGCGTTGAGTCTGCTCCAAGTCTGATACATTAAAAACAGGGGTCAGCTGGCATTTATCAGAAAAGTACTGAATAGCCTACGGGAAACGGGGACCCAGTCGGGCAGCAACATGGTACCAGTCGGCCAACGTAATCACGGTGGACTCTGGTTGCAGAAGCAATCAGGTGCTGTCAACTTGTACAGAGGCCATTGCATACCATCGTCGATGTCATACAAGCCCCGGTGGGGATCCTTGGGGTCATACACCACGAACGGACCCCTGAGCCCGTCGCAGTACTGAGTTGATAGGTGGCTGTGGTACCAAAACGTCCCTGTGAATGACGAGCGTGGGCGGCTATACGAGACATCGGTGATATCGCTACGATCCTCACCAGCCTGATTTGGGACATGGAAATCATAGAGGAACGAGTGTTCCGGTGCGATCGGGCACTGGTTCACGAACGCTCCGCCATCGGCCCAGTTAGTCCCGTGCTGGAAGAACCCGTGCCAATGCTACCCTTGCGGTCAGCAACGGCCCCAAGCGTACGCAAAAATAGACGACTCACGATGCTGGTGGACTTGAGCATGGTGTGGTTGGTCATTTCGTCGATGACGTTCAACCGGAAGTTGTCGCCCTGTGTAGTTGCCTAGTCAGTGACGTGGGCGGATAAGTAGAGTGGGGAGGGTATTACGTACCTTATTGCCCACAATGAGTGGACCGGGGTGTACGCCGTTCACGACGACTGCATCGCGGGCGAAGCCATCCGGCGAGATGGACAAATCGCTGATGGTGAGGTCCGCAACGGGCCCAACCGCGGCGAGGGATACCGTAACGAGAGCGAGTGACACGAGCGATGCAAGCAAGGAGGGGCTCATCTTCGTAAGAGAGTTCTGTGAGTGGAGGCGTGCCGATACGTCGAGCTGAAAAGAGCTCGTGAAGAGCAGAAATGCCTCATTCTCTTCTCTTAAATACCAGCCAGGTCCGGGGTTCGGCTTGCAGACGTCGCACTTCGACGGGCCGTTCGTCCGCCCAGACAATGTTTGTGAGCGAAAGAATGGTAGCCTTGACTCCGTTGAAACTACTGCAGAAGTCTTGGACTCTGCGGCGGAGCGCCGTACCAGAAGCGCGACGGCCGCGGGAACACAGCAGGACCAGCGGGTGGTTGTGTCCGCCGCCGAGGAAGAGCGTTTATTGAGACCAAGCACACAGGTATACATACATGGATAGCTCCAGTGCCTTCATTACCCGGACGTAAACCGGACTGGAGGCGCGCTGTGATCGTTCCTGCTATGCCAAGGAGTGAGCGTCCCCGTCGCAACGATAAATACATAAGATCGCGTATACACTATGACGTACCCGATCCAGTTGAGTAAATGACGCTCCTTCATCTGAACCTTTCACAACGAAGTTCGTGTCCGTTTGACCCATAACTTTCTTTCATACTGGCTTTGAGGACAGAACTAGCTCGAAGGTTCAGATCAACGAAATAAAATGTCTTAGCATCGGGAGCTGGTGTCCGAAATCGACGGACGACTCGTTGACGTGTTGCGGTCAGCATCGCAATGCAAGCTCACTGGTGTGTATGTACAACTGACAAAGGTTGATGACTCGTCAGCCTGGTCGTACCCTACGGTCGGACGTGCTTGTGAGCTCCAGGAGTGCGGATACGTGCATCGTTGCCGTACGCACGAAACACGGCGAGTTACACCTAGATGGGAGGGCTAGAAGTAACATGCAGTAAAGATGACCGTCAACTTCCGGTCTCATCTAGAGCTAGCCAAGCCATCAGCCTGTTCATGCAAGTCTGAGATGTTTCGGAGGACTTACGACGGCATCATTACACGGTGAGCTACGTCCGATGCTAAGGTGGAGAATTGGTAGGGCTGTCAGGCCATTCTAAGACTGCTCGGATGAGATGGATGGTAGTGTGGGTACGCCAAGCAAGGATGCACATTGTAGCGCGCGCGTTCCATGGTTGCTAACACCCGGTTGAGGCTCTCGTGACAAGCAGTGCATGCACTTTTGAGGAGTACTAGAGGCGAGACACCAGGTCTAGGTCAGCAAGATAGATGAACAGAGTTAGAGACACACTTCTCTAACCTGTGCCTGTCAAACTGGTATACGGCTGGCGTGAGTACAGCGCCGGCCAAGGGCCTCTTGGCCCACCTCAGGGCAGTTCAACATTGAGAAATCCGATGCCGGAAGCCTGGTGAGATGACCGGCAGAGCGAGAAGCCGTAGATGTAGACAACCTGCTTTAGAGGAGTCGTGGTCCTTTACCAACCTTCGCGGTAGTTTCGCGGAGGTGCTGGCGTGGGTGCGGGGGCACCGGGCCGGGAACGGTGCCGGAAGAAGAGGCAGCGCTGGCAGAGCGCTGTTCCTGCGAGACTCCCAGCTCTTGCAGTGTTGCACATCGCCCGCCCGCAGTCGCCTTTCGCGCCCCTCACGCTCCTTACTCTGATGACCTCGACGCTCTGAGCGTTTTGCTATGATTGACGACAAGTACATTGGCCTCATCATCGCCATCTCCGGCAATGTCTTCATCGGCAGTAGCTTCATTTTCACCAAGAAAGTATGCCTCACTTCCTGCCGAGATTTCTCGAGTGTCTGCTTACGCATATCCTCGCCCAGGGTCTCATACATGCCGGAGATGCAAGCAATGGGTCAGCCTCGGATCAACTCACGTACTTCAGGAGTCCGCTATGGTGGACGGGCATGACCATCAGTGCGTCATTTCTGCCTGGTTGCGCGGCATTCATACTGATTGCCTTTGGTAGTGGTCCTCGGGGAGGGTGCGTGAGCATTCTCCTACTTCCAACCTACGACTCATCTAATGCCACTGCGTAGTCCTTAACTTCGTCGCATATACGTTCGCCCCACCAATATTGATCACGCCTTTGGGTGCGTTGAGCGTGATTATTGGGTACGTTCGTTCGCTCGCTCGTTTCAGTCTCCCAGCCGTCCTCATACGCATCCAAGAGCTATACTTGCGTCCTTCTTCCTGAAAGAAAGTCTGGGACACCTTGGTCGTGTTGGTTGTGCGCTATGTCTGCTCGGTTCCCTCATCATCGTCCTCCACGCGCCACCAGACAAGGATGTCGAGACCGTGGATGAGATTCTCCATTACGCTCTCCAACTAGGTGCGCTCTTCGCGATGTTGCGTTTGAATCCTTCCCTCAGCCCCTTCTCTCCCACTTCGCATACCTAGGCTTCCTCTTCTACAGCCTCTTCGTGCTCGTCTTCTCTCTGGTCATGATATATCTTGTTGCTCCCCGCTATGGCCGCTCAAACCCAATTGTCTACGTGTCCATATGTTCCCTCGTCGGCTCTGTGAGCGTCATGGCCATCAAGGGCCTCGGCGTCGCCGTCCGGTTGACCTTCTCGGGCAACAACCAATTCACGCGCCCCGCGACGTACGTCTTCGCGATCCTCGTCGCAGGTTGCATCGTCATCCAGACCAACTATCTCAACAAGGCACTCGATACTTTCTCGACCAACGTGTACGTCCGCTCCTTCCCCTGCCTCTCCATAAACCGCATTTCACTCCCTGTGCGCTCCGCGGACTTCCCTGCCTCTTGTTCTCTACGCAGCGCCTATTTCCCGCATGCCTTGCAACGCACTGACTCCACTCCAATCCTATCGTTACAGAGTAAACCCAATGTACTACGTCGGCTTCTCGACCGCGACAATCATAGCGTCCATCATCCTCTTTCAGGGTCTTAACACCGACGACCCCGCCAACTCCATCTCTCTCCTCGCCGGGTTCATCACCACCTTCCTTGGCGTCCACCTCCTAGAGCTCTCCCGTTCACCGGGCCGTGATGAGGGCGGTCTCCGTGGGGACGGCTATGTACGCGCGCGAAGAGGGGCGGGTGTAGAGGAGGGCGAGGCTGTCGGGCTCGAGACGATGTACGAGCCCGAGCCGGACGACTACGAGGACCTCGCGGACGAGCGTACGGCCCTGCATCGTGCTGCGAGCCGCAGTCCTCGCTCAAGCCGCGAGCGGGAACGGGAACGTGAGAGGGATGGTCGGCGGACGTGAGCTGCCACTCATGGACCGTACAAAAACCGGACACTTGTTTGTTGCGTGTTGTAGGCGGACTCTTGCACATAGCGCTCCTTTGCGAAATGTTGTACATGTTTCTCTGTCTGGCATGATGGCGATAGGAGGAGAGAGCGTGCGGTCTGTGTAGATGGTATGCGATGCTAAGTAATTTATCTGTAGTATTCTATTGCGACTGGCTGGCTAGAACGAAGAGCTATGGTACTGCTGTTATACATCTATTGCGTGCGTCTTCCTTCACCGAGCTGCGTTGATAATGCTAGTGTACACATGCAAGGAAGGAATGGTGGGATCAAATGTGAATGCAAGGAGTGGATATCCAAATGGGGTAAAAATATGCGCTCCGGAATAGATGGCACATCGGTGAAGCAGAGCGTTCCAGATGAGAAGAATACAGGTTACACCCAGAGGTAGAGAGACGACGCCCTCGATCCAGACGCTGAATTCAAAGCCAGGGAGTGTCGACGCCTGCGCTCAGTTGGACTATAGAACACCACATTGGGTGTATCATACATGATCAGCGCCTCAGCACCCACCACTGCAGTGGCACGCGCACCGGCAAGGCGCCTTGACAGCCTCGTACACGCGGATCGTGCGGACGTGCGTTGACGTATCGCGCGCGACGCTCACCCCGCCGTACACAGGCGAACTGTGTAGGGATGATGCTGTTGTCGGCGTCACGGGCGGCGATGCCCTTGGAGTTCGAAACGGCTTGGAATGATGGGAATGTCCGTGCGCATGAGTGTGGCTATGATTAGGAGTCTTCGTGTACGACGGCGAGGGCGGCGGATGCGGATCTTCCAGGTCTTCCTCCATCTTGAGACTGGGAATGTCCTGCGGCCAGTGGAACCGTTTCCGGCGGAACCTGTTAACGATATTAGTCCAAAGCTGAGGGAATTGTCAGATTAAGAAAAGACGCACATCTCGTAGTCCCACAGGAAGTCTTCGACCTCGCGCTCTGACAGCAGTCGCCGTCCTTCTGAGTCGCGGCGTGCCACCAAATGGCGTATGAGCGCGTCGCGGCAGCCGAGCAAGGTGTTCATATGCTTGCACGCGTGCATCTCCAGTTCCAGCGGGCTGCAGGGCAGGAGCGTCGCCGGAAGGAGCACGAGTCCCGGAGGCTGGTGGGGCAACGCCGCCGCTCTTCGCTCCGCCGCGGCGTCCTCGCCGTCCGCATCCCCAAAAAGGAGCTGGCGCACCTTCGGAGAAAGTGCGCCGACGATGAGCGGGTCGATGCTGTCATCGCTGCCTTTGCGCGAGTGAGACGCCCGCGCGGGCGGAATGCGCACAGGCTGGGAGCTCGCCGCTGCGGCAGCTGCTGCTGCAGCGGCGGCGCGTTTCTCGAGCTTGTACCGCTCTGAATCGCCCGAGCTGGGACGCTTCGTGTGCGTGCTCGACGGCGTGGCGCTGAGGGGTGAGAAGGCGGTTGGGGGTGTCGAAGTCGGTGCACGGATACCGGCGTCCTGACAGCGTTCGGAGAGCTCGCGCGAGGGCACGGCGAGCTCGAGCTCTTGAGTTTGGCGCGAAGACTCGGCGCCGAAGACTTCGTACAAGATGCTGTCGAGGAAGATGTGCGGATGCGCAGAGATGTTGAACTTCTCGTTCAGCATCTTATCGAATGCGGTCTCCAGGTGCGCCGCAATCGTCGAGTTGGTGCTATGTTCAACCTCCGAAGCTGTGCGCTTGTGGCCTCGCTTCTTCTCTGGGGTTGTCGGTGGAGTTTGGAAGGGGTCGGACACGTCGGGAAGAGGCTTGTTGTCCCAAGGGCGGGAGAGAGGGGAAGATGAGGGTACGCTTCTGCTTATAACGGCGCTATCAACGCTGGTCGTTCGCGGTCGCGGATGTTTGGAGGATGACGGTGGCGCCTCTCTGCTCGGACGATGAGGCACGGTGGGAAAGAACATGTCGTCGTCGACAATTTCCAACCGTCCTCCTCGTCGTAAAACACGTCGGACCTCTGTGAAGACAAACTTCCAGCGATTGACAGGTATACAGAGCGTGAGATTTGCCATCCGAACCAGGTCGAAGGAGTTGTCCGCGAACGGGAGCGCGTGCTTTACGCTAATCTGTCGATCAGAAAAATGCGGTTCAAAGACAGATGAAAAGACGCACAAATTTGCGCGTTTCCAAGAAACATTCTTGGGTACGTGCGCGGGCTCGTGGCCTGGGCGTACCTCGCCCACCTCGTTGTTATGCAAGTCAATCAGGTCGAGACCGGTCACCTTCGTTCCGTAAGACTTCCACAACTTCGCCGCGTGAAGCACCCAGAACCCCTCCCCGCACCCCAAGTCGAGAACGTCGGACGGCGGTTTCTTGCCATACTTGTGAAACGTAGGAGAATCAGCGCGGGTTAGCCGGCACAGCAACCGGTGGGTTTGGTAATCGCTGCGCCAACGTCAGCGTCAGTCATCTGTGAGAGCGCGCGCAGGTCTGGCGTGCACGAGACTCACTTCTCGAGCAGTATCTGACTGTAGGCTTGCATATACGGGACATCCTCGGGGCGGAACGGATGGTGGGGCATGTTGCGCCTACGTACTGTCCTGTTGCGGTCGTCGAAGCCCTCCTCGTCCTCTGCTCGGCGGATCCCCCATGATCCTGGAAGATTCTCCGAGTACATCGAGGTATCCTCTGCTTGCGGCGATTGGGGTACACGTTGTGCAGCTCGTAGAGTCTCTGTGAACTCTCGGGAAGCAGTCTTGATCGACTTGAGTGCTGCACCCAGAGACCGCTTCTTCTTGAGCCTCCCTGGTTCGGGTCCAGAACGAATGGAGGCTGGGGTGATCGTAGCCTGTGAAGGCGAATCCGCGAGCTGAACCTCGGCGGAAGACCGCACCGAAGAAGAGGGAGTAGATGTGAGAGACATTGGCTCCTGCTTTTTGTCCCGGGCTACCGCGTCGGTAATGCATGGATCAAAGAGCAGCGCGTTTGAAAGGTCCTTGGAAGAGAGCAGGGGGGCGAGGGAGTTGCCGCTTGATGAGAAAGTGAGAGACCCATCGAAATCATCCAGGATCGTCCCGCTTGGAGAGGCGGGTGAGAATATCCGTGGCTCCATGGTTTCAAAGAGGCCGGAAGCGGAGGATGGAAAGTGGGCGTGGGGAGAGGCGTCTTTGGCGGCCAGGGTAGAAGTGGGTATTGCTTTGTAGTGGGGAGACAATGGGCCTTCCGGCGGATAACAGGGTCGACAGCAGGAAAGCAAAGGAACACGAGGGTAGAAAAGCAAGGATGGCGGGCGACGTACCCGGAGTGCGATTCGGAAGGCGTCCACCCGAGCGCGTCAGAGTGCTCCTCCGAGCGGCCGCTCCGCAGAGGCTGACACTGCCAATGAAACGACTCCAAATCGTTCCACGGTGGGCGCCGACCTCACTCATCTCCCATCGGCCGAACCGCCTTCGGGCGCGGTCCACTCCTCGTGCGAAGAACACAAACTGTGGAAGTAGCCGGAGCTCGCAAATATCTCTGTTGCGTTGAAGACTTGCTATGTTCGGTCCCTTGGCGCCCCGAGTGGCGCTATAGCGGGAATCGTAGAACGGGTAGAGGCTCATGGTGGACACCCGTGGGAGGCTATACGGAAACGTAGACGGGAGGCTGCACGGTAGACTCTCATTGAAGGGGCGAGAACGGGGACAAGAGCACAACTGGACAGGAGATGTATGTAGACGTACTGGAACCCCTGCAAATGTCCTTTCACAACGGACATCACTCTAACACGCGGGCAACGATCCCGTCAAGTGTCCCAAACCGTCACTTAATCGTCCTTGGGAGGCGGAGGCCCACACGGTTGCAACATACGCTAGTATGGCGGGATTAGGAGAAGAACGGAGAACATGCTGGAGAACACACACCTCTGTCATCTCAAACTTCACCCGACCAACTGCCTCTCCGTCAGCAATAGCCAAGTAAGACGTGAGGGTGGGATGTCCGACGATGGATGCGAGTGTGTCCCTGTGCTGATGAGTCAACCACTCACTATTCGGAATGTTAGCACCTTGACCGACCTCGCCAGCCGAGCAAACTTACTATTTCGTCAAGTCAGCATGCCCTTTGAGTACCGGTGAGCCGTATGTGAAAGTGCCGGAAGATCATTGGGACATACCGGTGCCCGTGTACCGGGCGTGCACTGGAGAATTATTCGTCAGCATTGATCATAGGGGTGAAACAAACCACGCACGGTGCTCGAGTTGGGTGTTGGCAGTGTACCGAAGCTCAGATGACTGTCAAGAGAGGCATACTGAGTGTGACAGCGACGCCGAGTGAGGAGAAGGTGACGGACCATGGTCAAGAGCAGGTATCGGCAGAACTTGAGGCCGGAGACTCAGAGCTTGCACGCGAGCGCGAGCCACCGGCGCCTCTCCGTATTTCTGCCTCTCTCCAGCGTATTTTGTCCTGGATCTTCTGCGTCGTCCTCTTTCAACGCTGTTTCAGCTCTAGTCAAGCAGCGGACGTACCACAAACATGGGCGACAGCTCTGAAAAGCTCTTGGCGAAACTCGCCTCCCTGAACGACTCGCTCGATGATCTCGAGGAGAAACTGGAACCCCTTCTCGCACAGACACTGCCCGAGTCTCTCCTCCCGCTGGAGACGATGCAGCAGGTTAAATTAAATGTCGTCCTACCGTATCTTGTGTATGACCTTGTATTCAGTGCGTATTAACATCTCATTCACGCGTCTACTATTCATGTCTCGCCGCGGCAGTATACCTCAAGACGCGGGGCATAGACCCCAAGACGCATCCAGTCGTCGCTGAACTGGTGGGCACCTCCTTTCATCTATGCCCGCGTGCGCATACTTGCATATACTTCTGTTTACTGAGGCGCATATCACCTAGGACCGTGTCAGACAATACTTCGACAAAATCAAAAGCGCAGAAGACCCCGAACGCAGTACGTTTCCCCTTCTACCCCCGCCCTCGTCATACTCACACATACCGCAGGGAAGACCGCCGTCGACAAAGCCGCTGCGAACCGTTTTATCAAGTACGCCATCGCGCAGGTGCGTGAGCAGCCCCGGATCCCAGGGCCCTCCGGCACGCATACCCGCTTCGACGAGGACGGGAACGCCCTTCCTCCCACTCCAGCAGGGCAGCCGCGCGCGCCCCCTCCCGCACCAGTGCGAGTAACCGACAAGATGCTCGCACGCCAGGAATACGAGAAGAAGCTTGCCGAGAAGAGAGAAAATGGTGACGAGGATGAAGAAGGTGCTGCGCTGGAGGTGTTCGATGAGGAAGAGGACCAGGATGACGCGATGGACCAAGATGGGCAACAGACGTTGAGCTCCAAGGCGAAAGGGAAGGCCCGGGCGTCCGAGGAAGACACTGCTGAAGTCGCCGGAAGCAAGAAGCGGAGGAGAGCAGCAGTCGATCCGTTTGCAGGTACGTTTGCGCCTTCTTACGGTCAGCCATAGCCTTTTATATCATGTATTGTACGCAGGGTACGGTGACGAAGGCGAGGAGCCTAAGGCTACCAAACCGAAGAGGAAAAAGAAGGCAAAGTCACTATTTTCTGCGATGACAGAGGATAGCGGCACTAGTACTCACACGCCCACTTCAACATCTACACCGACCGCCGCCAAGAAAGACAAGAAGGCCAAAAAGAAAGCCAAACAGGCATCCTCAGGGTAATCTCTTCGTTTGTATCACACCCCGTTCACACCACGATGCCCGCCGCTCCTGTAAGACGTTGACAAACTTCCAAGACAATATATTACAGCGGTACGAGTAGTACACGTATAAACAGCGGATTCCTAGTTACACATCCCCGCGCGAACGCGCGAATAGACCTACAGTTACACTTTACTACAGTCGCGAATAGCGCAGTCCATGCTCTGTCTGATCCTGTACACGAGTTGGAAGGTGAGATGAGGAGCACGGAGAAGGAGACGTCTCTAAGTCGTAAGTGGCGGCAGTACATGCGGTGCCAGAGTCAGCGAGATATAGTACATCAAGAAGAGAGACGAATAAAAACACAAGCGCAACGTCCACGCTCCAAACCAACAATAATACAGCTTGGGCCGCCGACCGTTGGCGTCGGCGCACCTTCCTCACCTTCACCTGAGCAACAGCAGCGCGTCTGCTCACGCACCTACATGATCGTACACCCGTCGCGGGTATCCGCGCCGTCCAACGCGACAGGCGAGGCCGCACCCGACCGCCTCCCCGCCGCGCTCCACCACCTCGTCCGCCCGCCCCCAAGGCCACCCACCGCCTCGCCCCCACCTCCCCCACCACTATACCCACTACTCCCCGACCCATTCGCGCCCCTCCTCGCAGCCTTACGCCGCTTCTCCCTCGCGGCCCTCACCGCATCGACCGTCTGCCACGAATAAAACGTCTTGAGCACCACCCTCCGCCCGTCGCACTCGTCCTGCCCCAGCGGGCCCGGGCCCACCGCCGCGAGCGCCTCCCGCGCGTCCTCGTCCCGCGCGTCCGCGTACCCGAGCCTTCGCGCCTCCCACGCGCGCCGCCCCGCGCGCGGGCGCGTCTCCCCCGCCACCGCGCGCACGGAGGTCTCCCCGACGGCGCGGCAGTCGATCGCGACGATGGCTGCGCCTGTGGTTTTGCGCGCGCGGAAGAGGCGCACGAGCTCGCGTACGGCGTCCCCCGAGAGGCGCGTGCTGTCCGCTTCGAGCACGCGCAAGCGCGGGCAGGCGCGGGCGAGTTCGAGGAGCGCGTCGTTCGTGAGGTGTCCTGCGTGCGAGACTGTGAGGTGCTCGAGGGCGTGCCCGGGCTGTGGCTCCGGCAGCGGGGGAGGGGTACCCCTCGACGCTGGGGGTGGGGCAGGGTCGTGGTGCGGGGTGAGCGCAGCGAGGACCGCGTCCGTGATCTCCGCCGCGTCCTCGAGGTCGAGCTTCCTGATGTTCGGCGTCGTCGCGAGCAAGCGCACCAGGCCGTCGTCGCGCAAATCCGCGCCGATGCCCGCGAGCTCGAGCAGCTCGAGCCTCGGCACGGCGTGCGCGAGATGCGAGCACGCGTGGTCCGTCAGGAGTGGGCACGCGGAGAGCGCGAGGTGGCGCAGGCGCGTCACGCGCCGCCAGACGCGATTCGGATCGGCCGGGTCGCGCCCCGCCTCGCGCGCGGTGAGCTGTACGGCGTCAAGGGAGCCAGAGGTAGCCTCATCGTCGGTCAAGGAGACGAAGGCTTCGATGGCGGAGTTGTGCAGGGGCATGGCGTAACTGAGGTCGAGGACTTCCAGATCCGGCGCGGCATGGCCGAGTGCGTGCATCATGTCGTCGGAGACGCGGCTGAGCCAGTTGAGGCGGAGTACCTTGAGCCGCAGCGTCTCTCCGCGGTCGAGGGCGGACTGGGCCATAGAGCGGATGCCTTCAGCGTCGACGTTGATGCACCGGCTCATGTCGAGCGCGACAAGCTTCCGACAGTGCGTCGACAGGACGGCGCAGGTGTTGTTCACGACAGCTGAGAGCCCCTTAACGTTCAGCGTATGTAGCGCGGGGGAACGGACGAGGAGATAATGCAACGACCGCGTCGTAATCGCTGTGCATCCCTGGAGGTTAATACTGGTGACGTGAGTGTGCGACAGCCCGCTCGGGACGGCGGCGTCCAGACACAGGCCATGCGTCATCTCCATAAGACCTTCTGCGGTGAGCTCCGCAAGCCCCGCAAAGTCGATATGCTTCACGAAGCCGCCGCCGGTATCGCAGAGGCGCTCGAGGACGCTAAGGGGGAGCTTCGGCAGCCGCGCCCACAGCTGCCCGTCGTATACGAGGCTCTGCCAAGCCTTGGAAACCTGATAGATAAGGAGCCGCAGTCACTCTCTGCGCGGGTGCAAGAAACGCAGAATGGGAAGACCAACCCTACTGAGCCTGAGGAGCTCCCGGATGCCCCTCTCCCAGCCGACGTAGCGATTCCGCATTGCGCCCGCCCGCGCCGCTGACCACTTGCCGCTCGCGACGACGCGCGCGTGCTCAGCCTCGAACAGCTCGACGAGCGTCATGAGCACGCGCAGCTGGAGCTCGCGGGGGAGCCACTCGTCGAAGTAGTTGTGCACCTCGACCGGGATCGGCTCCGAGATCTCGGCCGGTGTGACCGGGACAACGTCGAACGGAGACGTGGACGAGGGGAGCGGGAGCGGGGACGAGTACGACCTGCCCTTTGCACGCAGCGTCCCGACGGTGCTAGGGGGGCCGCATGGAGGCACCATGCGATACAGCGGGGCCGCGGCGGGCGGGAGCGGCGAGACGACGCTCGGGAGGCCGACGTCGATGTCGACGAGCGTGCCCTGCGGCGGGCTCGTGCACGACTTGAGCTCGCGCGCCCAGGGCATGAAGCAGCTCCCGCGCCCGAGCTCGACGCCCGCGTGCACGTCCATGTCGACGACCGGGCGCGGCGAGTTCGGAGGCGCTGCGAGGCTCGGCGCAGCGCCGTCGTCGGGGGTGCCGTCCCGCTTCCTGAAGAGGAGCTTGCGCGCGATGTTCCCAGGCATCTTGGTGCTTCCCAACTTGACCTTGACCCTGCTCACGGAGAGCTGGGACAGGGAACGGGTCGAGCGGACGGATATGTTGGACAGCGAGCGCGCCCGGCGCGCGGGAACGAGCTCGACGTCGGCCGAAGCAGGAGCCTCGGGGGACGCGGGGGGTGTGACATCATGGTTGCCGCCGATGCTTCTTGCAGAACCCGCGCTCACCGAGGATACGAACCCGGACCCGTACGACGAAGGACCTGCGGTCTGGGGGGACGCGGACATGGGCACGGAGGACATGTACGCGGTGGGGTCGAACGGCGACCATTCGGAGCTGCCGTAGTCGAGCGAAGCGGGGTCGAAGACGAGCGGGGGCAGGACGGGGGCCCGCGCGCGACCCTTGCCCTTGCCCTTGCCTGCGAACGCCGAGGAGCCGCCGACGTTCTCGCCCGTGGTGTCTATGTTTATGGGCGCCGTGTCGTTGGGGTGGTCAGCAGAATGTGCGGGGGAGGTATCGACGGAAGAAAGATCTGCCCATGCATGAGCCTGAACGGGGCTGTAGGTCCCTGAAGAGGAAGAGGGTGATCCGAGGTCGAGAAAGACGTCGGTCTGAACGTCGGTGGTGTCGCGTCCACGAACGTACAAAGGTTGGGACACGCCTTTGCCCTTGGATGGGCTCGATGGTCCATCGAGCGTTGCCCCGACGTTCATGGTCTCGGCGGACACGGGAACTTGGTCGGGAAACCAAACGGGCGAGGAGAGCGCGGGAGTAGAGAAAGAGGGCGTACGAGGAGAACTGGGCAAGCTGGGTTGAGGCTCGCGCACATTCCCCTCGAGGCGGCTGAGCGGTTCATAAGGATGAAGGAGGACGAAGGGGTCGTCGTTATCGATGTCGTGTGTGCGGCTCATGGCGAGAGGAAGCAGTTCTAAGACGATGAGATAAGAGATACAATCGTGTGCTAGCGAAGTCGGAGGAAACTGATGAATGGGAATGGCGCGAGAGGGCGACAGACCGGGAGGCCGCTAGGAGGGATTAGCGGGAGGGGGAGCCCATGTCTGAGGCTGAGAGAGACGAGAGGGGCTCGTCTCTGCTCTCCTGCTCTCTCCACTCGATCGTCCGGGACAAACGGCACGCCCGCACGTCTTGTGCCGTCCCCGACTCCATGTTCTCACGCCTGCCTGACCCTATACGGCATCCATGACGCCCTCACACAATCACGCCGCCCTCCAACGTCCTCCGTGGCAAAGATTTCGAAACATACCAGACTGGTCATTACTGCATGGAGCATAGGGCGTAATGTACATCCTGCACGACCTAATCGTACAACGCGTGCGTACACGCTTGGGCAACGGGACCTGCGGCGGACCGCAGTCAAACGGTATCAACGTCAGCTGGCGACTGCGGGGAGCGAGAAGAGGCGAGAAGAGAAAGGAAGAGAGGGGAGCGCAAGCGGGAGACGGCGAGAGGGCAAAGAGGCGACGGAGAGCAAGGAAGAGTGGGCAAAGCTTGGGCAAAGCTGGCCCCGGACGGAACGTATGAGATCGGCGATCGCGGCCGGAACAGATCACCCGAGGCCAGGCACCGCCGCCCCGGCCCGGGCGTGAGAGCCCAGCGCTGGGCTCGGAGCGACCGACGGCGGCGGAGTCCCTCACTTGGCCTCCGCCTTCTGCTTGTTCCAGTTGTCGATGACCAACTTGAACCTGCGCATCCCCCCTGGTCAGCTCGCGCGAAGGGGCCACAGACATACAACGCGCCGCACCTGTCCTTGTGCGGCATGTCGGGATTTTCCTGTTTGAGCCGCGCGACCTCCGTCTGCATGAACTTGTTGAAGTCGGTCAGCTTCTTCCGCCCACCCGCGCTGCTCGTCTTTCCTGTGTGTACGCGCGGCGCGCGGGGGGCGCGCGACGGTCAGCGCGACGCGCAACGAACGAAGGGGAACGCGAGCACGCACTCTTCGCCTTGGTCTTCTTGGCCGTGTCCGCAGCGGCGGAGCCCTTACCGGTGGTGACGACCATGGTGACGCTGGCGCTGGCGCTGGCTGTACGGGCGGAAACGCGTGAGGGCGGGGCGCGACGGCGGCGCGGGTGACGCGTACCTAGTGCGGGCTAAGTCGGGTGCGTTCGCACGGGGTTCGGTTCGGATGGGGGAGTACGGTGGTGGAGGGAGAGAGAGGCGGGATGGCGGGCGCGGGGGTGGTGAGGGGCTTTATAGCGAGGCAAGAGGAGGACCGTGCACTCTGGCTCGGTCACGGCCAACAGTCCGCCAACGCGCTTCCCCCACCTTCGATCGTTCGCTCCTCTCCGCGCGAACCAGGGACCCCCGTCACCGCCCCTCCGCCATCCCCTTTATAGCAACCGTCGTCGTGCGCGTCCCCGCCCCCGCCGCCCCTGCACCCCGCGCCCTCTGCGCCAACCGACGCCCCCTGCGCCTTCTCGCGACCATCTGGAGCCTCTTTCCCCACCGCACGCACGAGGAACCGGTGGACGCGCGGGGGGATCGCCCCTGAGGCTATGCCAGACGACGGAAGGCACGCCCGGGGTCGCGCAGGTCGCGTGAGTACGTACATAATGCGCCCTCGACCCTAGATATGCCCATGATCTAACTCAATTTCGGAGCAGCCTAGCGCGGCCTCGTCTGTGAGAGAAACGAAGGAGGACGATCCGCGCGGGTCTCTGAAGGAAAGTACCTTTCGCTCGCTGCCAGCCTGTAAGCCTCCGCTTGCCGGGGAGGGGCTCCGCGTGCGCATGCCAGCGCCTCGAGCTCGCGGGGTGCGCGCTGAGACTCGAAGGAAGGGACCGGACATTTGCGGGGTCCCAGTGAATTCCAGACGTTCAACGATGACATCTTGTTTGTCCAGCTCAGATAGCCGACGCATGGACCGTGGTCGGGATGTCCCCTTTCGTCAATATTTGCGTTGCTCCCCGGCAGCCCACCAAGGTTCGAGCAAAGTCGGGCTATTTCACTCGTCCAGGTTCTCACAGGCCCGGCCTGGCCCATACTCGCCACGCGGAGCGCTCGCAGTCCATGAAAAGCAGAGGTGTGCATAACCATCCTCATCCGGATACGTCCCCGGTTGCCGTCCAGAAATCCAGGAATGCGCACAAGAATGATTACAGCTACAAGCCCACCTCTTTTGACGTGGCGCTCGCCGTGCCCACAATGCTGTCGACCATGCTGTTTCCGCTGATGATTCCGGTCGTCGCGATCAGAAACTTGCGGCCTGCCAACGCGTGCGCGCGAACGAGCGTGTTCAGCAACGATTTTGCCACACACAAAGGAGAGGTCGGCTGCCCACCTTTGTTCTGCCGCCCGACCCAGCGCAGAGCCGCAATCTCCGTGTACGTGCACCCGCCCAGGAAGAACACTACCGTCGTTGTCGGCCGCTCCCTCGGAAGCACTGTCCACCGTGGGGCGGCGTCGGAAGAGGGTAGACATGAGCTCGCTGTGGCGCCGCACAAGACGTTCGAAACTCGGAGGGTACGCACTCAGACTCGCCACGGGCGGCAGCGCCGACGCGTCTTGCCCGCTTGGGGCTCGCTGCACGATGTCGACCGTCTCCCCCGGAATGGACGCGACGACGTCCTCGAAGCCTTTCCACCCTACAATGGGGTGCGCCTGCACGAGTGTGTTCGCCGCGCCCCGTCGCGAGCTCTCGCCGTCGCTGCCGCCCTTCTTGTCCTTCTCCCCGGCCGGGTTGCTCAGCACGCCGCCCTTCTGTGCGACGCACTGCACCAGCCTTACGCTGATGGGCGCGTACCCGGAGTAGACGTAGCTAATGTCGTTCTCGAGCTCCTCCATCGGGTCCGGATCTTCGATCAGCAGCCTCAGCTGTTTCCGGAGATTCGCAAACGGGTACTTCGAGTCCACGACGGATTGTGGTGCATTAGGCGGCAGAGGATTGGGCAGGAGAATCGAAAGGGGCGGCGCGGCCAGGGACAGGAGAAGGGGCAAATAATTGTAGCCATACGCCTGTATGACAGGCAGGGATCAGCGACAGTCGTAGCACGGTTTGGAGAAGGCGTTACCTGCAGAATCTCGCGCTTGAGGTTCTCCAACGACTTCGCCTTCACTCCTCCAAGTACAATGCTCGCGAGGCACAGCAATCGAACCACCGTGTGCATATCCGCACCCTGGGCGATCATGTCCTCGATCGCCGCGATCTGGGCGTTGGTGTCATACAAGGCGAGAAGATCTGGAGATCAGTCTATTAGCCTTGAGTTCCCTTCGATGGCCTGACTGACTGACTCTGCTGAATTTCGAGCGACTTGTTAAACTCTTCGGTTCTTGTCATCGGCACTAGCATCTCCGACAGGCCCGTATCTGTCATGGCATTCAGCTGCCGATCGTGCACCAAATTCAGCATTTACATACGTAGCCTCAGCGCCTGGTGATCGCTCTGCAGCCCGCCTAACTTGCCCACAAAGTCGCGCAGCTGAGCCACCGTCTTCGCCTGATGCCTGAGCTAAAACAGTATGCGCGCTGTCAACGTCCACTCTCATTCCGCGACAGATCACCGAGCTTCCCCCGTCTCCACAGACGTGGGAGGTCCTCAGTGGACTGTGGACTGACCTTGTAGTCCTCGTCAAGCCGCCGCGCGACCGCATTCAGCCTCTTGCCAACCGATGAGAAGTTGAGGTCACGCAGCTCGGCGAAGAGTGGGTCTGTTGCCGTACTGAGATGGTGCTTCTTCTTCTTCTCCTTCGTAATGGCTGCTGCGGCAGGCGCAGCTGAACTTGACGCAGCACCCGTACCTGCCGCGGCGTCGGGTTGGTTCGGGCCTGTTGGTGGCGAAACGAGCGAAGCTGGGACCTCTACGTGTGCTGTAGACAATATTCAGTCTAGTGTACCATTCCCAATGTCAGCGACGTACAATTCTTGATACCGATCATCTCGTCGACAAGACCCTCGTAGGTCAGCTGGGTGAGCAGAGGGGAAATCATATCGACTCTCCGGTCCAAGATGATCAGCGAGTCCAGTGTCTCTGAACGTGCATTGATGTGCGTGTCCGATGCCGCTGCCGTAGACGTCTGCGGTGTATTCCTCACAAGTAGATTCGCTAGTCGCTGTTGGGTGATTCAGGAAGTGGGTGCGTGCGACTAACATGGCACAAACCGCAGCGTAGTCACCCTTGCCGACAATCCGAGGAAACAGGCCATGTAACTTCTCTAGGGTTAAAAGAGCTTGCATGGAGTCGTACACAACGGTCTCGTCTCCGTCCTAGAGACCATTGAACACCCGGTTCACTGTGCACGTACACAACCACGTACTCACCACCCATATCTCCTTGAAAGCGGAATCTTGCTCCAATGAGATGACGTCGTCCGCCAATGGGATGAACTGTAGATTGTATGAGGACACCGTGACGTCTCCGAGCACGCCCTCTTCCTCCAGTATGCGAGTAACCAACGTCGATGTGCGGGGCACTAGGAGAAGGGTATACGTGTGCTTTTGCGATTCCCGAGCATGCCGTTTAATCTGGTCTTGCGACAGATGAGTGGGGTAAGAGGGTATACAAGAGGGGAGGGGCCTGACCCGCTATGATCTTGACCCACTTGATGAGCGGCCTGCAGAGATAGACAATGTTCGTGGACGTCGCTGACAGCGGCCCCGACTCCAACCAGAACATCTTGTCGACACCATGATGCTTCGTAGGCAGTGAGGATGCGTGCATATTCGGTAGATGCGGGATACGGTACTTACCTTCAGCAACGACACCTCGGTCACCAATCCCAGAGGCCCCGCTAGTGTAGGGTCAAGAACCAACGTCTTCGCGCCATTCACCTACAGTACCCATGCCACTCTGATTTACTACACTCCTGTAGCGTTCAGAAAGGAGCCCACGTACGGAATTGAGGGCGTCCACAAGCGCTTTCTTCGCCAGCTCCCTGAGGGCCGAAACATCGAGCAATCCCTCGTTGCTGTTGTCTGTCTTGGATGCTGCGGCTTCAGATGTGGGCACTGAGGAAGCGGCCATGTAATAGCGTCGTCAGAACCGCAGGAGTATGACAAGAGTAGCAGCGAGTAGGATGGAACAGAATAGCAGAAGCCGGCTCAAGACGCCGCTGTGGCTGAAAGGACCTAGCCCTTACTGACGCACCCGTCTAAGGCCTCCTCCGGTAACACGTGATATAAAAGTGCACTGTATGTACACTTACCAGATTTCACGTCATTTCACTGAGCATACGGAGTAATAGCACACAACATATACATCCTGTATGTACCATTCGAGAGACTTGCCGGCAAGGAGACATGCAAGACTCGAGCTGCAGCGTATATCGTACAACATCATACATCATGCGAACACGTGGGTAGACATTACAGAGTTATCAAGAATGTGCGACCTGGGGTTTTTGGCTTGGACCAAATACTGAGCAGAGAAGTCAAGGGAGCAGAGTAGGAAAACTCACATTACTCCTCTGTCACGCTGGGGAGGGGGGGGGGCTCCGCTGATACACCTCAGGCACATGGCTCACTAAGTTGCACTCATTGATCATTGCGGTCTTGAATGTACCAAGTAGGTTACTTACGCAGTGTCCGCTTTCGGCCATCAACCTGGCAGCCTTTTCTTTTGCAACCTTCTTCGACTCCCCCTGACAAGTGTACTCCTCCAAAACCTCCCCGCGGTCTGGGGTTTGTTCGTTGAGAGACATGACCACGTTACAAACCGGGAGGCAAGAGAACACTCACAAATGGGAGTAGCGGAGAAGATGGGGATATGGTCCTGCCCGCCCACACGCTCCGTTTTCCATTCCAGCAGTCCGCGAGCCCATTCATTGACTTGGGGCAAGTAGCCCCAGACTTGGGAAGGTTGTCGGAATTCATGTTTCCCAACCCGGTCGAAGAAGGAGTTCATAATAAGAGCCATGTAGAACGTTGTGGGGGGAAGCGGGATGAGAAACCAGAGTACGAGGGGAGCTGCCTCCCGCCCACAGGGTTCTTATCCCTCCTTCCGAGCGCTCGAGAAGTACGGCGGTCTAAACTCAAAGGATGCTGAATCCGCGTGTTGGCCGGGCATTGTGGAGAATGTCTAGACCATGCGATGCTGACATCGCATGGCGTCCCTGAAGAGTGCACGGGCGGCCGACGTATTTCCTTGACCGGCCATGCGCATCTCTTCCAAACCTGCGCTAACACCCCACGGCATGCAAACCTTGGGCCACAACCTTCTGTCCGACTTCTGTATGTCGCACGGATGCCTCGGTGACTGGACCCGCATCTATTGCCGCAGACGTCGTGTACAGCCCCATGACCGGACGAAGTGCGGTGTGACGAGAGACTGCCAGTACCCGCATGTTGCTTTCTGACCTCACTCACTAACGTTCCCGTTGGCGCGCATTGAACGGAGTGTTTTCTCTATGCGATTGTTAAAAAGACTATGCTACAAACTGCACGCTGGTGTCAGCAAGCAACATGGAAGCCGCGACATAGGTTCTCACCAAGTGCAGATACATGAACTATGACATCGTTTATATCGAATTCCGTCGTGCGCTACGTCCACGAGTCCTGCCCGCAGCGGAATGGCTTGCTTCGCCGATGTATGCTGATGGGAGCAGGCCTTCTAGGTCGAACTTTTCGAGTAAGTCTATGGCGGCATGGTAGCCCTTTTTCTGAATCTCCTCAAATTTTCCGAATTGCAGAGTCCCATACTAAAAACGCGCCATCATCTCTGTCAATGACGCGGCAGAGCTCGGGAATGAAGTACGCGTACCTCCTGTACAGGCATCTGCATATACAAGCAACCCTTCGTGACCTTTGCCTCCTCCAGAGTTTTAACACCCGAGACGCTAGCAGAGAAGCTCGATTGAGATGAGTGCCCCAACAAAAGTTATACCACTTACTAAGCGAGCCTCTGCTGTAGTTCGGTGATTGCAGGCACGTTTCGGGCATTGGAGAAGGGGTTCCAGCGGTTTATGAATAACCACACGCCAGAAACGGAGTCTCCAAAATTGCGTGGAGAGTTATCGTCGATCTGTTGTGGACGCCAGTGAGAATGGTGCTGCGGTAGTCCTCACGCAATGGACATACGGATCCCACATCTGAAGCGATGACGGCACTGGCGCCCATCGACAGCATAGCGGAGACCTGTTCATTGGATGAGCAAACGGGAGCATGGCGGAAATTCTCATCAACGTGCCGGAAGGTTATCCACTGCAGGGAAGTAAGGGTGATGTCATGACCGCAACAGTTAGAAGGTGACGCACCGTAGCCTCCATCGACAAGCATATTCCCGTTGTCGCAGATAGGAGGTAGCAAGCCGACCAGGGTCATCGAAGCACCTGCAAAGACCGTCGGTGCCAATGTTGGTCGGGTACTGGGGAGAAAACATACGAATGAATCTCCACGCGTAGCCTGTCTCGTGTATATCCATTTGCGACGCATTTAGGTTAGTTGTGTTGCAGAAAAAGGGTAGCCACATGTCTTCAATGTGTAGGTCGTAGAAAGCCTAGAAGCCACACGGTCAGCATTAAGCGCCCTGGAAGGAGACTATGTATCAAACCTTGTAGATGGACCTGTTGAACTCGTGGCCCTGCAACATGTCGGTCAGCACACCGAGACATTCGTACAGAGACCGAGATACAGACAGTTGTGTACGCGACGATTGGGTAGGTCACGTCGGACAGCATCCGCCAGATATTACCCATGCGTGCGCTGAACTGCTTTGCTCGTCCTGAGCTTGAGAGTAGATCGCCCTCTCGTGCATACAGGCCGCCGATGAGAGCGCCGATACTCGTCCCTCCGATGTGGTCGACTGGGATGCCGTATTCCTCCAGCGCTCGAAGAAGCCCCTGAAATACATGAGAAGTGTCAAAACCGTGCTACCGACAGCAGTAACGGAGGCCAAAAAGACATACCAGGTGGGAAATACCCCGTGCGCCACCTCCACCTAGGACGACCCCAATCGACTTGCCGCAGATTCGCCTTGCGAGACGTGCGAAGTCACTCATATGCGGCGGTCTTTGTGGGCGCGGATCGGACCGTGCTCCGCGATACCGCTGGATCTCGCTCTGAACCCTGTCCTTCATCTTCTTGAGCGCAATGACAGCAGCGGGGTCCTGCGGTTGCGGTGGAGCTCGTGCTACAGAGGGGTTAATACCCTGCAAGAAAATTGAAGTCAGGCTTATTTTCAGTACGTAGGTACAGCACAATTTGCTCACGGGAAGCTCGACGTGGATGTGTTGATGGATCCAGGGACGAAGCTGTCGGAGGGTGAATGCTCCTTCGGCAACATGATATGTTGATGACGTACTTTGAGCCATTCACGCGTTGAACCCGGAGCCACTGCCCGATCAGGGTGCAGCAGTACGAGCTCCTTCCTCGCCGTAGTTTTCAGCGACAGCAGCAGCCGCTCAAACTCGCCGATGCTCGGATCATCTCCCATCCCTACAACCATGACACAGTCCGCCTGCAGGAGGCTTCAGCATCCATCCCTCCACCCTTGCAGCAGGATATGACGTACCTGCCGGATGCAAGTCTGGGTCCAAGAGCTGCTGACGGCCGAGTCGGCAATGTACAGTACAATCCTGTACTTCTGTTCCTGCTCCGCAAGCCACCCAGCTGCCTTCAATTTCCCCATCCTCGTGAAGGCGTGTCGGCCGAGGTGGTCCGAGACGGAGGCCTGGTTGAGAAAACCCGTGGGTGCGCCAATGCCCTCGAGCGCTGCGTGAAGTTTACGAGCGAACGCGTCGACGGGGACGTTCCGCGATACAGGTAAGACTGCGACATTCTTGAGGTTGATGTTCCCACCGCGGGCGCGTTCAAGGGACATGTTCTTGTTCGAAGAGTCTACTTCTGTTCGCACCCGCGAGGCGATCATCTTGAGGAGCCTGTTCACAGAGATGTCAGAGACCGCGGTATGTGATCAAAAGCATGTCGCGCACTGAGCAGTTGTACGAGGGTTTCTTTGCAATGGTGTCAACAGAGGCCGAAAATCAAGCCAGAGTAGGAGTCTCACCTCGCCGAGATTGCATTGAACAGAGTTTGAGGCATCCGAATAAGCTCCGTGTCACGGATCGCATGTACGGTGGTTCTCCGTTTCGAACTCGTGATGACATCCAGCTCGCCAACCGTGTCGCCTTGTCCGTATTCCGCCATGATGTTAATCGCACCGTTTTCCTTCTCGGTGATCGCACGTAGACGACCGTTGATGACAATATAGAAACTGTCGCTCTCGTCTTCTGGCCGCCAGAGCACTTGACCACCATCAACTTGTACCCAATCTAGCGAACCGTCGATTTGAAGCACTAGATACACCAAGAGTTAATGTCAACAGGTGCGCCAGAGCTTGGGGACGCATACCGAGAGGAGAAAGGAGAGAGATAAGCCGTTTCGCGAGCGTGAGGAGGACGATTGGGCGTCGCTCTAGCAGCCGCTCCAGTGCCGGCGAAGGAAGGAATCCAACATAAGTGTCCGTCTTGGCAACGATGTCAACGTACGATGCGGTCTGGCACAAGGAAGCTAGCGGCAAGTCAACCTCACTGTCCCATGAAACCGCAGGCGAAACGTACAGAGATATCCAGCGATTCCTCCGGGCTTCACAGTGAACAGCGGCTTCTGCGATCGATCCTTGTGCTTGTTTCGTGCAGAGTTTTCCTGTGGTGCACCGCGCGTGCTGCCAGTGAAAGATCCCTCGGAGCGCGCAAAGGAATTGTCACGACCATGCTTCGTAGACGGCTGCCTAGGTGGTGGTTGCTTGCCCTTTGACTGCTTCACGGGCTTCTCGTTCTCCGTCTGGGCGTTCTCCGCGGGAAGAATCATGTCAAGAAAACCGTCGATGACGTAGAACAAGCCTGGAATGGTTATGTTCGGTATAAGAGGGCTGTGCACAACAGATAGTCGACTCACCTGTGTTCCGCTCGCCGGCTTTTGCCAGAATAGACCCGGCAGGGAAGAACAAGACCTCCACCTCGTTATCCAGGTTGCTCATATAGCCTTCTGTGAGTATCGACGAGGAGCTTTCTGTCCGACTGCTTGAAGCATCGTCCCCGATGTCCAACAGCGACAGTGACCCAAACGATGACCGGAACCCGCCCTGTCTCCATCCCCCAGGAGAAAAGCTACGTTCGGTAGGAGGTATCGCTGGAGACGCCTCGACAGAGTCACCGTTGCTCATGGGAGGCTGAATGAGCCCGATCGACTTGGCGATGCACGACATGACCTCCTCGCGCAAGTCGAATTCGTCTGTGGTGGCCAGCCGTTGCACACCGAATTCTGATGACAGCTCGAGCGGGTCTACACGTGGTGTCGGGGCTCCAACTGTCGTGCCGCTAGTGCTCGCAGTGCGCGCCATCGATCTCGGGCCATCGCTATACTGACCCGTAGACGTAAAGAGATCGCCCGCTTGGATGAAATGACGCGAACCATGGGTCTTCATAGGAGTGACGGGTGAGTATTTGTCGGGACCGCTGCTGGCCGAGGATTTCTTGGACTTGGGCTTCGATCTGTCGTTGGAAAGTTCGTTGAAAAAGGCAGTTCTGCTGGAGCTCAGCGACGAAGAGGGGTAGCTGAAGTAGTCGCTGTCGGTATCTGAGTCGTCAGCTATGGATACTCCGTCGAAGCGCTGCCGCAACTGCTTCAGGCCGTTGTGGTAGAAGGACTGCGGTAGAGGGTGGCAAGCGATATCGTTGATCGCCTTCTCGGTCCGGAGAACCTCCGTTGTCAGACCCAGGTAGTTGTGGGCTGCGTTGAATGTGACGCGTGAAAATCGAGTGAGAATAACTGCAGGTTCGAGAAAATGGTCAGCCGCGCCCAATGCAATGGGCAACGCATCAGCACACCTTGTACGATATGAGCCGCCGCTTTCGGGAACAGCTTTGTGAGCCGTTGGAAGGCTTCGGCCGGAATCACCGCAAGTGTGCTGTCTTCTGCTGCACGAGCGACAACTCCATAGTGGCTCTGAGTCTCGGTGACTGTCGACGCGCTATTCGAATTGCGACCGGAAGTCGAAGCAACGCCAGAGGAAGTCCTCACAAAGAGGCGCTCCCTACTAGGAGAACGTTCGTGGGGAGAAGAAATATCACCGGCGTGTACAGTGGACCCCGAGGACGACACAGAATGTGCACGAGATCGACTGGTTGAAGTGGCCGACAAATCCAGATGGGAGACGTCAGAATCGGGCCGGAGGTGGACAGGTGCTGGGGACGTGACAATGTTCACGTCCAATTGCTCGTCCAGCCTGTCCCCGTCTTGCCAGCTAATCTTGACGTTCTCAGTAAACAAGCTGAGGATGGTGAACAAGCTGGAGAGCGTCCCTCCAGCTCCCACTTGATTGAGTAGTTGATAGCCATTCATGTCTTCCTCGTCCCAAACGCCGCTCATCCCTTGGTGCATATTGGCTTTGGTCTGCGCAAACACTTGGACGTTACCATCGATAACGCAGTAGAAACTCTTGTCCTGATCAAGAGACAGCGTGTCTCCGGCAATCAATCTGCGAGTTTGGAGGTGCCTTGCGAGTTCATGAAAAACCTGGTGGACGTGCTAAGGAAATGGGACATCGGAAACACGATGCTATACTGACCGGCTTCTCCAAAAAACCGAATATACGGACAGCTTGCAAGAACTCGTCCAGGTAGTTGTGGAAAGTGGGGGGCTGTTCTGGAGTGTTCACATCCGGGTGTAGCTCTTGGGCGTCCGCCTTGACTAGCGGTGGCTCCTTCAGCTGAGTGTACTGGTTCAAATATCGGAAGCGGATCCAGTAGTTGAGCGCCACAGCGCACGCAAGAAATAGAACAGCAAATGACCAGAAGTTGAGCTGCGCAGAGGGGATGAGATTGCAAGTGTACAATGCATACAACGAGGATGTCGTACCGTCAAGGTCATCGAGTACGAGAGAACGGCATAGATGAATCTAGGCACCGAAATGGTGACAAATGCAACGAGAGACTTGACCCACGACAGCAGCCATACTGTTCGCGCGTATCAGGGAAGTGAGCAGGGACATTGGGAAGGGCAGAGATGGACGCACAGACTACCCAGAAAAACGCGGAAATGAGGAGGATGAGAGGATGCCTGTCATCCCCTGCTACTCCTCCATCGATGGGCTCCATCCTGGCAGGTCGGGAGCCGCTGGGGTACAATCTTCGATGGTTCAGAATGGGGCAGAAATGAAAGAGATGGGTATAAATGTGGTCGAATAACCGGAAGGAGCTCGCGGGCTCTCAACAGAAGCGGCCGTAAGTGCGCTGCCAGGACAGGCGCCCATATGTGGACGCGTTCCTTTCACGTGCGCACGTTCATTCTGCGGCCCGGTCAGCCGAGCGCGTTGACGTCAAAATGTAGCAACGAGCGCCTGAAGAGCGACAACACTCTCACTCCCACCCAATGGCATGCACTAGACTTGCTGCGCGTTGAAGCACCCCCCTGCAGGTTTCCTTTCGAGTATGTGTCAAACACTTCTGTTGAACATAAGCTGCACTCTTTCACAATGATCAAGACCATAAAGTCAACGAGCCCAACACAACTAGATTGCCTTCGAGTCCTCGAAGCCCACACGCACGTCGCGACAGCCTTCCACGCTCTTTCTTCTCCTGAACATGACCGTAGTTTGATTGTCTCAAGAGCTCTTCTTGAATATATTACGAACCCACGAAGTGCCAACTTCTTCCGTTTGCCCCTCTCCCGATGTGCTCCCCGTGGATAGAACTTGCTTCATTCGAGGCGGCCACGTTCGCACCCATGTCCCACTATGGAACTTCTGAGTCTATCTCGACATCAGATACAATACTGCTCTGCTTTGGACGCCGCTTGACAGCGTCACATGCTATAGATTTCTCGGGTGAGTGCCGCCCAAGAGCCCATGAACGTGCGTGAGCTGCTACCAATGCTGACCATCGGGCTTATCTGCCCTCCTCAGGCTAGTGCGCACCAAGATTTCCGTGAACCTCGCTTATCCAACTACTGACCGGAGCCCCCTTGAGCTGCCCGCGATAGTAAAGACGCACTACACCATACGACTCCGGTACGGTTGCGTCGGACGCATGGGATGATAATCACCCTCTTGACGAAAGAACAGGATCACCTAGTGTCCAGTGTTGTGCGTCTCTTCGAGTTGGTATGGCCTATTATTCGATCTATTAGTAGTCCCGCCAAAGCATCCACAGTCATCCAACTCCGTACTGCAGGGCTGTTCACTCACAGCATCGGTCATCAAGGTTCACGCTCCTATAGGCTACCTGAGCGCTATCTGCATGATCATCTCAACGGCGATCAAGTAGGTCAAGCGTACCACATCCTTTAACATCATTACGTCCGTCCAGCCATTACTTGACTCCGAGTCGATTTCCTCACGTTATTGAAGAAGTCGTGCGTCACATCACTTCTCAATACTCATTACAGACAAGTTACGTCGTCACCTCTAGGGTGCGGCCATAGAACTCAAAGGGAACTACTGGACTGGAGTGTATAGATGCATTTCGGGAATAACTCCTAACACCGTTTTCAGGCACTTCGTGTCATCTATTGCTACGATCCACATCCGTGCAGAATTGTACCATAAGGAGGCTAATCTCGTCTATTCATTCATCAGCTCGACTTCCCTTGAGGGATACTCAGCTGACGAGATCGACGGCTCAAAGAGCGGCGGACTGTACCTGTGCAGCACCACCACAGAACCTCACAGCTCCGATACTTGCAGCGACAGATCCTGTGCACTTAACTGTACAGGTCAAACTTTCTCTTCCAAAGCCCGATGAGTCCCTCCGACTCGCGCCAGTTAGACTCCGAAGCTTCTTTGAGTTCCGAGCACTTCCGGCATCGGCGATCGCGGCATTGCACAGAAACTTTTCAAGATGCTATTAACGTTGAAACTTGAGGGCCGGTCCTTCCGCGTGCCCCGTCGCAATCCCGTCGCACCTATTCTCTTCCTCCAGAAACTTCTCGCTCTCAGACCTAATCAGCAAGGCTCACAATTGACGTCAGGCCCTCTACAACTGCTAATCCTGGCTGTCCATGACGCTCAGATGAACAGCCAAACGAACAACGTGAACACCCCCGCACTCGGCTTCTACTTCTGCCACGGATCGCAGCGCGCCACACATCATATCAGTCAATACCGGACGCACCGTTCGGATCGCAGCTCCAAGAATACGCCGCACCCTGCACATGCCACCCAGACGCCGTACATACGCAGCGCGCCTCGTGCGGCGGATAACTACTGCTCAGAGTCTCAGACGGGCTTCTCGCCTTCTCGGCTGCCTCTCAAAAGCCGGTCTTTCACGGACTCAATAGTGCCCAGCACTCGGCGGCCGATCTCGTCGACGTCGCCGTGTCCGCCTCACCGATGACGGTACCGTCCGGGATTATAAACACCAGCGGCACGACCGACCCTTCGCCGAAGCCCCTTTGAGCCTCCTTTGCGCCATTAGTATACGCCGGCAGCACAAGGGTCTGTCCATAAGGAGTTTCAAATAGTGAATAGATAGCGACGGAGTTGGACTACTACAAAGGAGCTACGTACGGGAGCGCCCGCACGGGCGAGCGCGGTCGCGGAAGTCCGAAGGGCAAATTATCGATGAATATACGGCGTGTAAGTATGTACGGTATGGCGCGTACGCGAGGATATAGGTGTGCGGGCAGGACAGGAGATGGATGCGGAGTCTGTTCTAACAAGTGAGGGGAACATGGATAAATCCATGACCATGCGACAACATGCGAGAAGTGCGGAAGAGTCGGGGTGGCGCATAGCGAACAGGACGATGCGGGTTGTATGCAAAAACGAACGAACGAGCGGGTGGATGGCAGATGGAGACGTGGTGGTACACAGCGCGGGGACAATTCGTGTGTAAAGGTGCGCAGGAAGTGTCCAAGGGATAATAGGGGATGATTACACATGTACATATATGTTCCTGCAAGTACGTGTGAGCAAGGGCTGGCCACATGCAGTACGGGAAGGACGTACAATATACGCATACTTTTGCACTGTTACACAGCGGTGCCGTGGGAGAAGCTCAATAATAACAGCGCGTCCTCCATCTTGACCCCGGCTTCAAGCTCTGGCTCAACCTTTGCCGAAATCTTTGCTGTCTCGAAGCGCGAGTACTCTAATGAGTAGCGATCTATCGACGCCTTCGTTTCCCGTGCATGAGGGTGCGCAAGTGGCAGCGCGAGGCTCGATGTCGACGCGACAGCCGACGGCGGTGGGGACGATTCGGGAGACGGTGTGACCGCTTCAGGCGCGTCCTCGTCGCTCGCGAGCTCAGACTGCGAATGCGCGAGCGGCACCCGAGTATATAGCGCGCGGGAATGGCTCGTCCGCCGATGAGAGGGAACAGGATGATGCTTCTCCTCTATCGTCTCGATTTTGACGTACTCCACACCAGATGTCGACGCCACGCTCGGCGTCGCCATCCTCGAGCCGCTTCCCTGCGTCTGGTCGTCGTCCTCAACGACGTCCATCGGCTCGTCCGCGTCGTAGGACTCGTCGTCTGGGACATGCTCGCCATCCTCGTCCGCACTCGCGCTGCCATGCTGGCGGGCGCGCTTGCGGTCCGACTGGCGGAGGTTGCGGAACCAGTTGGTTACCTTCCCGACGTCCATGCCAATCTCCGCCGCGAGCCGTTGTCGGTCCTCGATAGACGGGGTCTTGGTCCGGCTGAAGAGCTTCTTGAGCGCCTCGAGCTGCCAGGGCTCGGGCCGAGTGCGGCGGGGGCGGCGGTGGGAGGCATCAGCGGCGCGCTCGGCTGGATGCAGGGGATATGGCGAGGCGCGTGGAGAAGACGGCCGGCTGCTGAAGCTGGGCGCGGCACTTGGTGAGCGGCGGGCGCGCGGAGCACCAAAGAGGGCGGAGAGCGAGGGGTGCGACGTCGGCGGGGGGACGGAGAGGGACGGGTGCGCTGCGCCCGACGATGGCGGGAGGGAGAAGGAGGGCGTGAAGGGGCGCGAGTGGGCGGCGAGGGCGGCCTTTGCGGCGGCGGTCTCCTCGCGCTTTTTGGCGATGCTGCGCTGGTTCTGGAACCAGTTGGTGACACTCTGGTAGCGCCTGCTCGGGTCGGGCGTGCGAACGGAAAGGAAGCGTGATGGTGATTTGTCCGGTGCAAAGCCGAGCAGAGGCGCCGAGGAAGAGAACGGAAGCGCGGGGAAATCAGCTGCCGTTTACGGAATCGTAAGACAGAGAAATGAAACTGACATTCCGATCCTAGCCCCGAGAGCTTCGCGCTCTTCCTTGCTGGGGTGCGCCTTCCGCTCGTACAACTTTTTTAGCTCCTCCGTCTGCTCCGGCGACGGCCGCGACCGGCCCTTCCGTGGCATCTCTCCCTCGTATGTTGACTGATGCTGCGCTTCGTTCGTATAAAATAGCGTATGATGTTGTGAAGGATGCGCGCTAGACACTGAATGATGTTGGTGTATGTGATGGTGTGAAAGCGGGTGATACGGCTCGTCGTCTGAGAGCTCGTCGTATTCGTGTGCGTGCGCGTGCGCCGTCGAGGCTGGCGGCGCAGAGACCGAGGCAATGAGCGCAGATATAGGCGGAAGTTCGCACTGGGTGAGGGGGGCTTTGTTTCGCTTCTTTGACGAGGCCCGTTTATTCTGGAACCATGAGTTCACCGTCTTTGTCTCCCTGCAGCGAGAAGCCAGAAGGCGTGAGCAGCCGTGGGACAACGATGACGAGACGGGTGTGGCAACATACATTCCTAGCTTCTCTGCCAACGCTGTCCTCTGCTCCAGTGTTGGATGCTCCGTCTTTTCGTACAGGTCGTTGAGCGCGGCGAGTTGATGGGGCGCATGTCGGTGACGGGGCTTCTTGGGCTGATCGGCCTTGGCGTCTTTGAGTGGCATATCCATATGGCCTGGTGCTGGGGAGTCCCAGCGAGCGAGGGACGGATGCATGGTGTGAGAGAGAAGAGCAGCGGACGCAGGCACGGACGGGACGATGGGGAGGCAGCGGTAGTGGCGGACAGGAGGGAAGGAGCGTCGGAGGGGCGAAGAGGGAAATATGGAAAACGGAGGATGCTTATAGATCCAATCCAATGAGGAGCAATATTTGAGCGGGGTTACAAGTCTCACGGCTAATGGATGGACTCATATGGATCACACTGCAAATGGCCGACGTCGGCCGGCTGCTGTAGCATGATCGGCCCCTGCCTCTTGTGCTCTGAATCTTTTTTGCCTCACTGCCACCGCTGCCGTCTGGGGCGTCAAGGCATCCCCAATCGATCGCTGTCTCTTTCTTTCTTGCGTGTCGCGAGGACGCACGCGTCCACGACGGCGTAAGTAGCGGCTTACAAGGGCGGAGGGGCGGACGCTGGGAAGGCGGACGCGTTGGAAACGGGATGTGAGTAATGCTGACAGCGACAGCTGATATGGGCCGGTTAGGGAGGGAATAAGAGACAAGAGCTGTGCCTGTGAGTTCATGCTTGTCTCCGGGCCACGTGCGGCATGATCATGATGACTACCGACTCGGTATTGTCGGCCTTATATGGGCGCTTAGTTATAGCAGTTTTACATGGGCTCCCGCGTCCAAATCAGTCCCCAATCCTGCCCGGTCCCGGTGCTAATCACGCAGCTGATGTCCCTCCGAGTCCCTTCCGGCCCCTCCCTTCCACCGCAGGGCTCTCCACTTTGCTAGCACTGGTTTGTGGGCACGGAACTAGCCACGGAACGGCAAAGAATGAGTGACAGCAAACGTAGGATGACAGGAGCTACGACAGACGCCGAGACGTCTGAACAAGGTGGGAAGTCGGCCGAGGGTTCGAGCGAAACAGGTCGGAGCTGCTTTAGATCTCGCGATCTGATGATTCGCTACATGACGGCTGCAGTGCGTCATCCAATGATCAAGCCGGTCGAGAACTTGCCGCTCCACAACGCCTGATTGCCCTCACGGCTGCTTGGCTACCCCCGCCTTCTGCAACCTGCCCTCTAGTACTTCCCGGCCAAGTGCGCTTTCTGCCATTCATCACATTCAATGAAGGAGCGACGGTGCTTTATCAAACGCAAGACGCCCCTACTCGGTAGGATCCGGTCAAACGTCAAGACCCTGCATTGCCCGGCGGATATCCATATCCATATCCTTTCACGTGGTGTCTCAGCTATAGCCACCCATGAGACCGTTCACAGCTGCGCCGAGGCCCCAGAGCCAATCGTGCCTTGTCCGCGCCACAGGGTATTCTGGAACGCACCTTCATCACTATCAGCCCCGTAACGTCCAAGCATGCTGAGTGCTCAGCTTCATGCTCTGCTACTACTAATAGCCCGGGCGGTGGCGCTCGCGCGATAAGTCGTGGGCATCCCGACTGCATGACATACCCATGCATGCCGTACACTCGCTACGTCTCGGAATCATCGCGCCCCGCACTTGACACCCACTGCTACAATCATGCTTCGGCACCTACGAGGCGCTACGGGCGTCGGCACCCCGAAGGCACTTCCTTTGTAGTTTCCCTTGTGCATGCGCATGTGCGGCGGCTCGTCGTATTATACTTACACGTACGCTATAAGATCCGACCACGTCTGATTAGTCGACCGCCTAGAACCCAACTCCCGTCCGCATCCATGCGTCCATGCGTGACGCCCCTCCCGCGACCCGAGATCCGCACCGGCCGTTCTCAAGCTAAAGCAGAAGCAAAGCACGTCTGCGTAAGCGCCCGGCCTCAGCTCTCCGCCTCCTCCCCCTCGCCGATGGTCTTTATCCATGCGCCGATCGCACCGCTATAACGCCGAGCAAAGAGCGTGTGTGCGAGACAGAGCAGAGCAGGGCGAGCAGAATGTTCCGCGACGAACGCGGATGAAGAGCGAGCGAAGAGGGCGTAAGCAAATCAGCCAGGGTCCCGCCATCATCGCGCGCTAGCGCACGCCAATCTCGAGATGGCGCACTCACAGGAAGCCCTCGTGGCGGAGGAAGAGCGCGCGCTTCGTGCCCTTGCTCCAAAACCGGATCGCGTAGGACAGCGTGCTGATCGTCGCCGCGTGACCTATATGCATGGAGAGCATGTGAGCGCGAGGTTCGAATTCAAGGAGGGGGGTATCTATAGAGACGGCGCAGGATGCAGACGGCGGACGACCGCCGTGCGCGTCCGTTGTCCATGTGCTTGTGCGAATGAAAGCACGTCGGGTGGCCCGGGGCGATGACGCACCTCGAATGAAGTATCCGCCAAAGTATATCCGGTCCAGGTTGTACTTCTCCGCGTTCATGTATCTGGGATGCCCGGATTCATCAGCATCTTCCGTATAGCTCTATAGCCCATCGCCATGGCGTCTCCACTGTGGCCTTCTCAGGTCGCAGAAGAAGAGTGGGCTACCACCCGATCACAGGGCGGTGTGGGTCAGACACTCACGCTATCTGGCCGATGTTATTCGAAATCGCGTAAAGCAACGACTTGCTGATATCCTCGGCGCGGAACGTGCGCTTCTGGCCGCCCTCCTTCTTGAACACCTTGCCGAATGTGCTTGCAATCGTCGTCGACTTGAGCCCGATCTTGCCGTAGTCCACACCATAGATATCGCCCACGAGCATGTCCACCGTCTCGTTGTCGCCCTGCTCCGACAGCGCGAGCATCTCTGTGGACCGTGTCAGACAATCAGCTCTCAACGTTGCGTTCCACATTTCATATTTCCGAGATCGCGGAGCGCACGTACCGTCAAACGTCGTTGCGGGCGTTAGCAGACTAAGCAGACCCCATAGCGTCCCACCGCCAAGACTCGTCCCGCTGACACGCTCGTACGAGCCGTCCTCGTCCACCTTGACGATGGACACGCCCGAACCGATGTTCACGAGTAGACACGGCAGCTGCGGCATCGGGTGCTGCACGAACGACACCGCGTACTTGGGCGGGTTCGGGCTTGGCCGCTCTAGCGCCACCGGCTGCTCCTGCGGGAGAGAGAGGGGCGCCTGCGGGTGCGAGACGGAGTGGATGAGCTCGTCCGAGAAGTAGTAGACCTCGTCCGGGATGAGCGTGATGAACTTAAGGCCCTCGATCAGGCACGCCATCTCGTCCTCGGGGTGCACCTCGACGCGCAGCTCCTCGGCGAGGATGTCGTAGAAGCGGTGCGCGCCGCCCCCGGTCGCGATCACCTTCACGCCGCGGCGCATGTCCTCGAGCTGCACGCCGTTCACGGCGGCGGAGCGCTCGATGAGCGCGCGGATGAACGCGATGCAGTCTTCGATGTGCTCCGTCTCGAACCGTTCGAAGTTGAGCGAGCCCCCGGGAAAGTGCTGCACGGACGCGCGCCGGAGCAGCGAGTCGTGGAGGTGCGACGCGTGGAGGTATTCCGGAGAGAGCGCGACGCCGCCTAATGACGTTACGTCGGACGGCGACAGGCCGTCTATGTGGCTGCTGTGGCCGTTACATTGCTCTAAGACGGCAGGCGTCAGCGCCCCCTTGTCGAAGGCGTTCAATTTTGACGATGGCGGTGATGAGAGTGGACTATCCTTCGGTGGTGAGACTGATAATGGCGTGAAAACATCATTCGGTGTTGATCCTTGGGTGGCATTCTGGGAAGGTGAAGAAGGGGGATTTGTGGAACGTGTGAAGTAGATGACTTTGGCTAGTGAACCTCCGATCTGGAATTCGACTGTTAGCGAACATGTTATTTGACCACAGAAGCAGCCTTAATGCAATCGATCTGATCAAGGATATTACATAGCGGATACAGGGATAGAAGCGGATGAATTGGAGAGCTTCCTGTGTTCAATAGACAGATAGAACCCTGTGTATTGGATGTCATCCCATCAAGCCGGCTGCGGATACCTGTCGCATGTTCATATAGATAACACAGCCAGATGCCATAACATGGCAGGCCTTCCCAAGATGGCGAGGAACAAACTCGGGCGTTATGTATGGATATCCAGGATGGATATCTTGAGACAGACGCGCGGGCTGGATATCTGGCTTCTTCAGCTCCGGTGCGCGCATCCAACCTTACACCTGAGCAACAGGTCTGCCTTGCACCGAAGCTATCCGCGCTCTGAGCCCACCCAGGAACAGCACCCACGTCGGGACACGCGCCCGCGCAGAGTCCACGTTCGCACAAGGAAAGGCACCAGAAGCCGTGAGAGAAGGAGGCACTCACGTCGATAGCGATGTGGGACACGGGCTCAATGTAGTTGGGAAAGTAGATGCCGCGGCTGTCCCGTGTCTTCTCGCGCCGATCGTGCGGTCGCACGACACGGCATAGCGCGGCGCGGCGCAAGAGCAAGAGCAGGGGAGGCGAATGTAATGCGATTTGCGCGATGCGCAGGCGAAGGGGGCGTCAAGAAGCACGGGAAGACCGGAGGCAGAAGACAGTCAGCTGCCGTATGGCACGGGCGAGAGGGCAGGCGCGGGCGGACGCACCTCGGGTGACTCCTCGTCGAGGATCATCGCCCCGCGCGTGTCGACCTGGATGGTCTTCGCGGTGGGCAGCGAGGGGCCGGCAACTGTCATGCTTGCAAGCGAGTAGCTTCTTGTCTACGTGAGCTCTGGACTGCCGGAAACCGAGCGCGCGGAGGCGGGTAGGGCGTGTGGACGTGCGGAGGATGTGCTGCGAGGCAGGCCAGGGGGCGTATATAGTGACCGGTAGTGTTCGGCGGCCTTGCAAGCCGGGTGCGAGCGACGGCGCTGAGGAGAGAATGGGAGAGTAGTCGCCGATATGTGGGTATGCGTCCCGGGGCGGCGCGGGGCGGTCGGACGAAGGTGTCGCAGGTCAGGTGGTATCAGTGGACAAGGCGGATATTCGAAGGCCCCTATGCTTCCGCGTGAGGGGGTTAAGAGGCTGGGGCGGCGCTGCTGATGCTGGCGGGGTCTGGCGAGGAGAAGGGATGGTACGACGGGCTCCGAGACATGCTCGTCTTCGCGCTGGGGTTTGGGTGGCGGCGGATCCATCGGTGGGACGACTTCCCGATCCGAGCGTGCGGGGGACGCGCTCCCCGCGCCTAAGCCTACCCCAGTCCCACGTCCTCCTTTAACGCCTCCCCGGATCCACCGCTCGTCCCGTCTCCCTTCCGTCCTGTCCACGATAGGACAGGCGGCTCGCTGTGGGTGCTGAATAATATATTCACGTCGTCGGCCATAGCGTATGTACCACAATATTCCATAATCACGGATTGCAAGGCCACGCTAGAAGTCAGCTTGAAGCGCCGCGGCTGGCAGTACGGTCATCCAGCGTCTTAACTTAACCGCTCATTTGAACGACTAAGATCGCGATCCGAGTAATTGACGAGATGAAGCGAGCAGTAGATTTCCAATCGACAATCCGCCATAAGAGTCCACGAGCTCGAGCCCAATACCAACCAAAATACGCACCGTGGGGCCCGAGTCGCCCCGCGGGCGGACCGCCGTAAGGTAGTGGATGGGGTATACCTCCAGAGTACATTGATCGGTACGGTACGGTACGATGCGTAATTCACGTAGAACAGAAAAGAAGTTAGAGCCGCGACGCGCACCCGGAAACGTCGTATACGAGCAAAGAGGAATCGTCCATAGCCACCCAACACCGATGTGTACGTAGCTAGCTGTATATGCACACGCAGAAAGCAGCGGACGTGCGCCAAACCCGCGGCCCACCACAGCTGCCTGCAAATCGAGGGGGAAGAGCGCGCATGGGAGCTAGGAGCTGGGGGGCCGGGGACCGCGACGACAGCGGCGGCAAGAAAGCGAAAGCGGAAGACGTATACGTACAAACAAGATGAGATACAGCGAATCGACGACTCCTTCACTTCTCCTCCCCCGTGCTAACAAGTATTCCGGACATGGAGCGGGGACGGACCAAAGAGCGTGCGCGAGAGGGCGGTACGAATAATTACGAGTCTGGGGGATCAGAGACCGACGAGACGGAGTAGGAGGTAGAGGGTGGAGCCCACGAAGCGGATGGCGGAGAGGCCAGCCCTAGTGACGACGTCAGCGACCACCGGCGATACACGTAAGACGTAGAACACTTACAAGCACCAGAAGAGGAAGGTGAGGTACGGGTTGAAGTTGGCGTCGCCAGAGGTCGCGACATGCTCCTTGACCCACGTAGTGAACGCCTTGGACGTGAAGACAAGGATCATGATGATGTTCGTGCCGACCCACGCGAGGACGACGTTCGTGCGCGAGTTGCGGTCGTGGTCCGCCTGCTTCGTCGCGGCATCGCGGTGCTCCTTCTCCTCTGCGGGCTTGAACGAGAGCGCGGTGCGCGACGCCTGCCAGATCTGGTCGACGTCCTCGCGCGCGGTCGGCAGCTCGACTTCCAGCATCTCCTTGCCGTCCTCGCCCTTGACCTTCTTCGCACCGCCGAGGTCCTTCGAAGAGCCGTTGTCACCCTTCGTGCCCCAGGTGACATCGTGCAGGTTGCACATGGCGTACATCACTGGAAAATCGTCAGCACAAGCACACGCCATTTCACCGGGTGAAAACGCTTACTCAGAATATTGACGTCTGTGACCGATCGTCAGTGTACGGCATGTTACACGGGTGAAGGAACACTCACAGCTCGGAAGCCAGAACATGTACTGAATGAACGACGTGAACATGTGCCAGGGCTCGAGGTGCATGAACGAGCCGATGAAGTAAAGACCGTAGGTGGCAGCAAGCGAGATGACAATGTCACGGAACGTCGCGTTGCTCTTGACCAGTCTGCAAAACACGATCAGCCTCGGTAGATAGCACATCCTCCTGAACGCTTACTCAGGGAAGTTCTTCCAGCCATCGACGGTATGCGGCACGGCGAGGTACACCGTGTACGCCGCACACCACAGGGTGATGATGTTGCACAGACCGAAGAGCAAGATGCAGATCGAGTACGTCCACTTGGAACCTTGAGGGCGGTTACCGAGTGAACAGACCAGGACGACGAAGAGCAGGCCGAGGTAGAGCTTGAGGAACACTTCGAAGACGTCCGCACCGGCGCCGTTGGCGATGAAGCTGAATGCATCGTTGGACGCGTCTGACGTTGCGGAGTCGACAAGCTATTGCAGTTAAAGTCAATAAAAGGGCAGACACGTCGTTACTAAGCGACGTACGAAGAAGAAAGCCAGGTAGAAGTTAGCGAGGGAGGTCCACGTGAAGAGGAGCTGGACGGCGTTGTAGATGAACTCGATCTGGAGGATGATCTTGCGGAAGAAGCCTTGACCGGACGTCCAAATGCGGAACCAGAAGACGGTGGCATGGACGGAGGCGAACAGGGAACCGTTCAACCAACGACGACGCTGGGAGATGAACTCCGGAACCTGGAGGAACCGTTCAGTACGCTACAAGTGGGGTAGCCTTTATTCCATCTACTCACAGTGGTGGGCACATCGGTCGCAGCCTTCGCGCTCTTGACATACTTGAGTCTATTGCGACAATGAGAGAAATTCAAGGGGGTTCGTGTGAAGGACTCACACCCAAGCCTCGCGCTTCTTGGTAACAATCTCGAAGCACAGGATACGGTCCTCGGCGAGGTACATGTTACGCTCTGAGAAGTGAGGAGTTTAGTGTTGCACGCCCCTACGCATACACTTTCAATGACGCGTACCAAACAGGCCAGCGTCACTACCGCTGCCGTGCATCTGTTCACCCTTGAAGTAGGACGCAAGGGGACCTTTGCCGTCGGGGCCGTTCTGGAGCGCCTTGTAGCGGTACGCACTGAAAGCACCAGGAAGCACGGAGATGTAGCCGAAGACGCTCTCGAGAGGCTTGTCCAGAATGTTCGACATCTTGTACTATATGTTCAAATCCCATGTCGCCTCGTGAGTATTCTGTATAGAACTGCGGGGAGAATGTCTGCACCTCGAAGTTCTGCGACGCAGCGAGCGGACTCTTGAGCAGAAGAGAGCAACCCTTGCCGACATCGACGCAGATCCTGCAGACCATGGTCAGCGCACAACAGTAAATCAGACGGGGCAAAATACGAACTCTCCGCATGCACCACCGACGCCGGAGTGCCTGTCGAAGCCTGTAGGTCTTGTTGAGCCGTGAGGTGGATATACGCCGCAGTAGGACTCACATTTCCAGAGATCGTAGATGGAAGTTCCAGTAGGCTTTGTGCCGACATCGAGGAGGACACAGACTAGATAGTGGAAGAGCTGTTGAGAATGTGTGCCATAGATTCGCAAGGTCATTGGCGCTCACCGTTGGGTTGGATGAGCGGGCCGAACGCGTTGAAGAACCAGCGGTGACTGATCGAGCGGACACTAATTAGCACAGCTCAACTGCGGCCGGGGGTCAATCAATTACCTGTTCAGCTTTTTCTTGTTCTGCTCCTTCAAGCAGAAGATGACCTGGACGGGGCAAGCACCCTGGGACACCTCGCCGCGCTCGCTTACGACGACGCTGGTGGTGTACCTATGTGACGGCCGTTGAGCGAGTTTAAATGCTATGTCTGTGGGGCTGTACGCACTCGAAGATGTGGGCCGTGACATCCTTCCCCATGATCGAGTCCTTCGCGACACCTTCTTGGTAGCAGCCCATCTGCGTCCACACCGTTCAATCTTGACACATAGCGATGAGCGCTCGTAGTACTCACGAGGGTGAGGACCTGCAGCGTGCGCTTGTTGATCTTGTTGCGACCGTCAGAGACGACGCAAACAACGACGCGCTTCCATCCATCAGGACCCCACGTCTTGGACTTGGTCCGGCTGCAAAGGTGCGCGACGTTCTTGAGGACGCTGTGCGACCGGTTCCGTTCAACATTCCACGAACCGCACCCGGCCCGCCCCTGAGCCATAAATATAACGAAAGGTCACGTACGCGTTCATAGTGCGGCAGAACAGGACCTCGTCCTCATTGTACATCGTCATCACGATGAACAGCTCCGTGCGGCGGCCCATGAGGTACGGCCGGAGCGAGTACTTGTTCCGCATGAAGTCGTCCGGGTCGCACGTCGCGGCCGTGTAGCGCAGCTTCGTGAACTCCTCCGCGTTGTCGAGGCTCTTCGGCACGATGTGCGACGGCACGGGCATGTCGAGCACCAGGTTCCCCTCCTGCAGCGCGACCTGGCGCACGGACCGCCGCTTCATGAGCTTCTCGCGCGCAACGGAGTACCCGCCGTTGCTGTACTGCGAGTGGGCGTAGCCGGGGCGCTGCTGAGGGGGGTAGTTCCCGCCGGGGCCTTGGTAGGGCATGGAGGGCATCGGGGGGACAGCCACCTGGGTCATCTCGTACTGAGGGTTGAGGTGGGCTTGTGAGCCGGCGTAGCTGCTCTGGTAGGACTTGGTGGACTTGGCGTCCCATCCGTTGTTGACATGGGTGTCATGAGAGTAGTCGCTCGCCGCATGCTGGGGCTGCTGGCGGGGGTAGGCATTGTTAGCTGGGGGGTAGTCGGGGTACGCATTCGCGTAAGGATCGTGTTGTGGTTGGTGATAAGCCATGATTCTTGCTGAGAGACCTCGGAGCGGGCGAGGGAGAGGGAGGGGCGCGTAGAAAGATTGGTTTGGGTAAAGAGTGACTGTCTGCTCTGCTCAACGATACCGCCAGGGAACGAACGAGAGCGAGACGAGGCCCGCGGGAGGACGGTGTTGGGGGAAGGAGAAGAAGGACAAGGCTGTGAATGCGGCCGTTCCTCCCAGACACTTTCGGACGCTCTCTCGGCGGGCGCCTGAGCTAGTGTACCTCCCGGCCGCGTATTGCCGCTGAATCAGTGGCAACAGCTGCGCCCGGCCGTCGCGCTCTCGATGCCCAATGAGACCGCTCATCCACGTCGCGTTCATAGGCCTCTACTCGCCGAAACTTGCCATCTGTGGCCGGCGCTCTCAAAATGTGTGTTCGTTTGAATGTCGCGCAGTTGCATTTGGTAGCACGACCGATACAAGACTTGTCGGTCTTGTATCGTCGAGGGGAGGCTTATGATCAACAGGCGTAGTACAACCTCAAACGTTCTTCACCCGGGTTGCACTGCGATATGATCAAGTTGCACCATGTTCTGCTACTAAACACTCATTCGGCTATATTCCGGTGGTGTTGCTGATTATGGATGAGTTGCGTTATTGCCTGTACGTTGCCACAGCGTTGCTACAGAAACATGGGCTCCACGTTGCATAGTAAAGGTCATGCATGCACTAGCTGCCAGAGTCACGATCCTCGCAGATTGATCAATTGAATGTCAACTTGGTATCTCGTACAACACGTTTTACGCTCGGTTAATCATCTTCTATAACGATTGCAATCAAGTGGGGCCCTTGCACCGAGTTCACCGCAAGCACTTAGACAGAGGAACCAAAGGTAGTCATGTAGAGAATGACTGAGTCCTCCTTGTAGATCGGTTCGCAGTTGTTGTTGGAATAATGGATCACTATGGGCGCCTTGAGACATCCCCGTGCAGATCGTATATCCTTGAATACTGAGAGATGGGTACAAGAGCGGGAATGAACGTGGAAACGCAGAAGCAGGGCCCGGGAAACGGAAAACGGAATGGAACGCAAGAACAACAACGGACGTAGGGATCATGGGGAAGCGGCGGGGGCTCACGGTGAAGGAGGCTTCCTGTCTGCTCGTGACAGCCAGGACGCAAGCGACGCTGCGAGGCCTGACGCCGTCACCGGACACGTCAGTAGGATCCGAGGACGAGCGCACGGCGCGGGGGGCTGCGCCTCGCCGTCTGGGGCCCGAGGCCGGACGGAGGGCAGAAGCAGGTGGAAGGGGCCGCCATCGCCGGGAGAAGCTCGGCCCCTGTTGCGGGAGCGCCGCCGCCAAGCACGCCGACGGACCCAAAGGCGCACAGAACGGGCGCAGGTGCAGGCGGACAGGCGGACGGACGGAGGAAGAAGAAGCGAGTGGGATGCGGAGGCGACGGAGGCGGCCATATGCTCCTCAAGCCGGGGAAGAGCTCTCCTTCGGCGTGCTCTTCGGGCGTGGCGGAGCCCAGTCGAATGCTTGCGTAAGAAATGATGCAGACGTCTGCGAGGCAGAGAGCGGTCGCGGCCCAGGGCGTGCGGACGAGCAAAGGCGCTGCGGCCCAGGCCCCTGCGGACACGAACCAAGGCCGGCGACGGGCGAGGGGGCGGGGACAGCGACGGGGGCGGCGGAGGAGGCGGGGCTGAGTCGGGCAGAGGACGTCGCCGAGCGTCCGAGGACAACGTGAAGCGGCAAAAGCGCCGACTCGGGCTGATCGATGGGGCAGGTGGCGTGTTGTCCGGCGTCTACAACACACGGGCCACGCTTCCCACGGCCCCGTCCTGCCCCGTCCGCCACCTGGGCTGCGCTGTCTCCTCTGTTCTTTCTCCTGCCCTTGTTCTTCGCCCTCCTCTCCTCTCATAAAGCCTCCTCGCCTCGCCTCTTCTCCCTTCTCTGACCTCCCGCTCGTCCCTCCTATCCTCTCTTGTCAACTGTAAGTTCATTTTGCCGTCCCATCTCCCTCACATCACCCTCCTCGTCGCCTACGTCCTCGCCTCGAGGTTGCCGCACCCCCCGTCTCCCTCCAGTGGGACACGCCACCGCACGTAAAGATCCCTGCGTGCCGCCCAAGCCTCGTAGACGTACCTTTCGGGCCTCTTATGTCGTAGGCGGCTGCGCCGATGCTGTGCTAGGCGTTCCCAGGCTCTCCTTGCTTTTCAACCCGCCTCGCCCCCACCCGCCCTCATCCTTCCCTCTCAAACTCCCCTACCCTTCCCTCCCCCGTTCTTGTTTCCTAGCATAGTCGGCTCATCTTCTCTCTACTCTAGCGCTACTCTCTGCATCACTTCAATTTCGATGGCCGATTCCTCCTCGCACCGCCTCGACCTCCGTGTTGGTGGAAAGTACAGGTTGGGCAAGAAGATTGGCTCGGGCTCCTTTGGTGCGTTATGTGTCTATATTCTTGAAAGCGCCTCTCAACTTTCTTCAGGTGATATCTACCTCGGAATTAACATCATCTCCGGGGAGGAGGTCGCCATCAAGCTCGAGTCAGTCAAGGCCAAACACCCCCAGCTCGAGTATGAGTCCAAGGTCTACAAGACGCTCGCTGGTGGCGTTGGCGTTCCCTTCGTCCGTTGGTTCGGCACCGAGTGCGACTACAACGCCATGGTCATCGATCTCCTCGGTCCCTCTCTCGAGGATCTTTTCAACTTCTGCCACCGCAAGTTCAGCCTCAAGACTGTCCTGCTCCTCGCTGATCAGCTGGTACGCATTTTCGTTTGTTCTGCGTTGCCATTCTCGCTTGCTTATCGGATCGTCTTCGTCGTGGCGCTTGCAGATCTCCCGCATCGAGTACATCCACTCGCGCAACTTCATCCACCGCGATATCAAGCCCGATAACTTCCTCATGGGCATTGGCAAGCGCGGCAACCAGGTCAACGTCATCGATTTTGGTCTTGCGAAGAAGTACCGGGACCCGAAGACTCACCTTCACATCCCGTACCGGGAGAACAAGAACCTCACCGGTACGGCTCGCTACACGTCCATCAACACCCATCTCGGTGTTGAGCAGGCCCGTCGCGACGACCTCGAGTCTCTCGCCTACGTCCTCATGTACTTCCTTCGTGGCTCTCTCCCGTGGCAGGGCCTGAAGGCCGCGACGAAGAAGCAGAAGTACGACCGTATCATGGAGAAGAAGATGACTACTCCGACCGACCTCCTTTGCCGCGGCTTCCCCAACGAGTTTGGCATCTTCTTGAACTATACCCGTGCCCTTCGCTTCGACGACAAGCCGGACTACTCCTACCTTCGCAAGCTCTTCCGTGACCTCTTCGTTCGCGAGGGCTACCAGTACGACTACGTCTTCGACTGGAGCATGCAACGTGCCATGGACGACGGTGGCAGCTCCAGCCAGAAGGCTTCCCAAGGTCGCCGCAAGGTCCTTCAGGAAGAAGAGGAGCACCGCGTCAGCGACAGGATGTGAGTTTCGGCGTAACTAAGGTTCGCCCCCACTTTTACTCACCCGGTCTAGGCTGCGCTCCCACACTCGTCAACAGCAGGCTGCCGCCGCCATCGGCCAGCCGCGACGCCGCGAAGATCAGTGGTGAACGTCTTCCCTAGCCACGACGGGGGAGACGTCACCCAGCGCGTCCGGATCCGACCGAGCATGGGGGGCGGGGGGTAGAAGCATAGGAGCGCTCGGTTTTCATTGGTTGCCATCGGGTTGAAGGCCTCGGATCTCGGACACACAAGTTTGGTCAGTCGCGTCGCTCGAGTGGAAAGAGCGAGTGGGTTACGCGGGTCGTGGAGACACGTCGAGGGAGTATGACGTGCATGCGGTGATACATCCATCCACCGGTCGCTTGAGACGCCAACCGTCTCGGTCAAGGTCGCCTCCTCGGATGGACAGCCGATCCAACCGTCTTTTGGATCGCACACCGCCCTTCGTCAACGGGTCCTTCCTCCCATACACGCCACAACCCGGGTAGGGGTAGTTAGCCTCAAGAGCTCGCCCCATACACCCGTTCATCACACTCCCAGATTCCCTGTTTCGTACGGACGCTTTTTTCTTTTCAAGCCGCCTCGGTCGACCTGCGCACAGGTTCGCCACGGACGGCTGCCTCGTCCTCTCGCATTATATTGTTCCCCTCGCGCCGTACCCCGTGATGATAGCGCTTGACTCTCCCCACGATGACATACACACCATACCTCGCCGCACGCATCATCACGTCCATCCACGATTCACTGTACATGTTCCATAACCGCCCCTCCGCCTTGTCTTCTAATCCCACCGTGTGCCACGCGCACCAGTCCTCTCGTTATTCCCCTTTTCCTTCCCTTTCCCGTCTCTTCCTCGCATAGTCATCGTCACGTTGCTGGATCTCGCTTTTTGTCCTCTCTCCCCCACCTCCTGGGTACCTAGCCCCCCACAGCGGCCGGGCCACCTTCGAGGGCGTGCTGGAGAGAGAGGGCTCCGCGTCTGGTCGGGTGGAGGTTTGTTGCGGTAGCTGGTGGAGGTCGCCTAGGTGAATAGCACGCCGAGCTGTTCGCGTAGGCGCGTGGAGGTTCGTGGAGGTAGAAGTTGGGCGCTGTGTAGGAGGAGTGGCCGAGGGAGCGTAGTTGCTAGAAGAGTTGGCGTCGAAGACCAGGCGCGATGCGACATCGTCGTTGTATTCTATATTCAATCGAGTGCGTGCATGCACGTCACTTATCCATCCATCCCACACCCCAGTCGTATATCGCTCTCCCATCCCAGCAACCCCCGTCTTGCTCGTAGTCGTCGCGCTGTTATACCGTCCTATACAATGTCATAATTTGTGGTCCCATCGTCGTGTTCGTCTCAATGCGCTAGCTTTAGGATGAATAAACGCGAACTGGGAGCGGTGTAGCGAAACCGTCGCGCCACGTGTGCGGCAGCGCTCGAGTCGCGATGATGCGTGGACGCCGAGGCGCAGAGCCTACACACTGCCGTCCTCATCCCCCTCCATATCCCGCTGCCGGGCCCGCCTTTCCCCTCCTCCGCCCCAGCCATGTCTTTCACGAAAAAGGATGAGGAGAGCGGCCTCAGCACGTACTACAACAACAAGACGACGGTGATCCAGGAGGCCCGCGTGTTCAACGAGTCCCCCATTAGCCCGCGCAAGTGCAGGGCGCTGCTCACGCGCATCGTGTACCTCCTCTATGTCGGCGAGACATTCAATACGCAGGAGGCGACGACGCTGTTCTTTGGCACGACGAAGCTGTTCCAGCACAAGGACGTGAGTGGTAGTGGGCCTGCCTGCACATACGTGCTGCTTGCCGAGCTGAATGGCATGGGATTTTGCAGAGCGCACTCCGCCAGATGGTCTACCTCGCGATCAAGGAGCTCGCGATGACCGCGGAGGACGTCATCATGGTCACGGCGAGCATTATGAAGGATATGCAACCCAACTCTGAGGTCATCTACCGGCCGAACGCCATCCGCGCCCTCGCGAGGATCATCGACGTGAGTGTCATGCCCTCACTCCCTCGTCCTCGCGCATACAAATGGGTTGTTGAGCATATGCTTCGCTACTCCTCCAGCCCTCCATGGCACAAGGTGTAGAACGCTTCTTCAAGGCCGCCATCGTCGACAAGAACCCGTCCATCTCCTCCGCCGCGCTCGTCTCAGCCTACCACCTCTTCCCAGACGCCAAGGACGTCGTGAAGCGGTGGGTGAACGAGGCCCAAGAGGCCGTCAACGCCAAGTCGGCCGGCTCCTTCTTCGGCGGGGGCAGCACCTCGGGCGGCGGCTACCTCGGCTGGGGCGGCTCCTCGAGCGGGGCGAGCGCGGGGTACCAGCCGATCCCGTCGACGAGCTACATCACGCAGTATCACTCGCTCGGGCTGCTGTATGCGATCAGGCAGCAGGACAGGATGGCGGTCACGAAGATGATACAGCAGCTGGGCGGGGGCAAGTCGGGCGCGGGGACGACGCTGAAGAACCCGATGGCGCTGTGCATGCTCATTCGGTATGCGGCGAAGGTTATGGAGGAGGACCCGAAGTACGTGCCATCTCCCCCAAATATGGTTGAAGTGCGCGGGTGCTCATGGGTACGTGCAGCGTTCAGAGGCAGATGCTTGACCTCTTGGAGGGCTGGCTCCGCCACAAGAGCGATATGGTGAACTTGGAGGCAGCTCGCGTGATTTGCGAAATGAAGAACGTCACCCCCGCGCAACTCACTCGTTCGATTGCCGGTATGTCTCGTACGACTAAGATTCACTGTGTATGCGCTAACGTCCCGGAATAGTCCTTCAGTTGTTCCTCTCGTCACCAAAGTCCACGCTCAAGTTTGCTGCCACCCGCACTCTCGCCGCTCTCGCCGTTACGCACCCTTCCAGCGTCGCGGCATGCAACATCGACCTCGAGAACCTCATTTCGGACCCCAACCGTAGCGTCGCGACCTACGCCATCACCACGCTCCTCAAGACCGGTAACGAGGCGTCCGTCGACCGCCTCATGAAGCAGATCAGCGGTTTCATGAGCGAGATCAGCGACGAGTTCAAGGTTATCATCGTCGATGCTATCCGCTCACTCTGCCTGAAGTTCCCCGCCAAGCACGAGTCGATGCTCTCGTTCCTCTCGGGCGTGCTCCGCGACGAGGGTGGGTACGACTTCAAGCGTGCGGTCGTCGAGGCTATGTTCGACATGATCAAGTTTATCGCGGACTGCAAGGAGCAAGCGCTCTCTCACCTGTGCGAGTTCATTGAGGACTGCGAGTTCACAAAGCTGTCCGTGCGCATCTTGCACCTGCTAGGTGTTGAGGGCCCCAAGGCGCCGAACCCGACCAAGTACATCCGCTTCATCTACAACCGCGTGGTGCTTGAGAACGCAACCGTGCGCGCGGCAGCCGTTGGGAGCTTGGCGAAGTTCGGGCTGGACAACATCGACGCGAAACTGGGCAAGAGCATCAACGTGCTGCTTAACAGGTGCCTGGACGACGTCGACGACGAGGTCAGGGACCGGGCCGCGCTTTACCTCAAGGTGTACACGGAGCCTGAACTTGTGCAGCCGTATGTCAAGGAGGGTGAGTGGTCATACGATCTGACATGTGTACGTGTTGTTGTTGACTACGTTCAACAGAGTCTATCTACTCTCTGTCTGCTCTCGAATCAAAACTCGTGTCCTACATCAGCGACCCTGATTCATTGGACCAGCCCTTCGACGCGTCAGAGATCCCCAAAATCAGTAGGGAACAAGCTGCGAAGGAGTCTTCACGTACGCGTGTCTGTCGAACTCTCAGCAAATTAATGACTAACTGGTCTTTGTACAGGGCCTAGCACCCTGGAAACCATTGGTATGCCTTCGACATCGAAGGCGGCAACACCACCACCCCCATCTGCCGCAGAGACACAATCGAATTACGCACAGCAGCTTGCGGAGGTCCCCGAACTCGCTTCCTACGGCCCTGTTCTCAACAGCAGCTTCAAGCCAAGTCCTCTCACGGAGAGCGAGACGGAGTACCAAGTGTCCGTGGTCAAGCACATATTCAAGGAGCACGTCGTGTTCCAGGTGCGGCGTATCTCGAACATTATCTCGTATCGATAGGAGCTGACTTGCTTCTCCAGTTCAACGTGTCCAACACGATTCCAGACACCGTGCTCGAACAGGTCTCGGTCATTATGCAGCCCCAGGCCGACTCCGGGCTCACCGAGGACTTCATCATCCCTGTACCCACTCTCACGTCTGCGACCTCGCCCGGCATCGTGTACGTCTCCTTCACGCGGGATACGCCAGAAGAGTACGTCCAGGCCTCGTTTTCGTGTATCCTCAAGTTTGTCAGCAAGGAACTCGACCCTTCCACTGGCGAGCCGGAGGAAGAGGGATACGAGGACGAGTACCAGCTCGAGGACACAGAGCTCGCCGCCTCGGACTACATCGTCCCAACGTACGTCACATTCGCGTCCGAGTGGGACCGCATGCGCGGCGGCGTGTCTCTCACGGAGACCTTCTCGCTCTCGGCTATGGAGTCCCTCAAAGGTGCGTGCTCTGCGCTCGTCGTATCACACGGGCACGCCGGTGACTTCTTTTTACTTCTCTTTCTCCGCAGCGGCCTGCACGTCCGTCGTCGAGATCCTGAACATGCAGCCCCTGGGCGGTTCAGAGGAGCCGCAGGCGCCGACCGTGCATACGCTCCAGCTATCAGGCCTTCTCGGTGGCGGGGGCGGCAAGGTGCTTGTGCGCTGCAGAATGACATATTCGAAGGCTCAGGGTGTGACACTCGAACTTGGCGTGCGCGCGGAGCAGCAGGCTGCTGCCGATCTCGTCATCACGGCGATTGGTGGCTAGGTGGTTGTAGGATAGGGCTGGATTGGAGGTGTCTGTCTTATATTGTGAATAGATCGCTTTTGAATCTCCTGGGTGCGCATTGACGAGACTGACGCCAAATGGCGGACGCGCTCGCTTTTTGTATGATGCAAAAATTGGACTGTCTTGGATACTCTTGAGAGCTAAATTGACTGTTTGAAACCGGGATGGAGTCAAAAACTGAACCCTGCCCGGATTGAACGGACGACCTTGAGGATTTCCCAAGCTGGAATCTCACGCGCTACCACTGTGCCAAGGGTTCGTTGACAAATTCCGCGCTAGCCTGACTATCACGCCAAGAAGGGCATCGATACCATTCTTGTGCTCACTGCTCACACATGTTGAAATTGCGTTTGTTACGTCTAACCATTGTCATGCTAGTGCGATGGGCGGTCTAGTTTCCTACTTGGTAGGATTGTTCAAGATCGTATCACTTGCTTTTCCGCCCCGACCACACTTCAGCGTAGATGCCATCCCCGACCTCTCAGGAAAGGTTGTCGTCGTTACCGGTAGGTCATCTAGTACCACCCAGGCTGAGAGACTGTGTGTATCACTTGGAGAATTTGCTTATGGTACACATATGATGTACGTTCCTAGGGGGTAACGTCGGCATAGGGAAGGAGACTGTTAAGGTGACCGAAGTGGTTTGGTTTGCCATCGAGAGGCCTTTTGAAATTAATGTCTATTTGATGTACAGGCCCTACTCTTACGCAATGCCAAGGTCTACCTCGCCGCTCGTAACAAGGAGAAAGCCAACATCGCCATCTCTGAGCTACGAGACACCACCGGAAAAGAGGCTATCTTCCTCAAGCTTGATCTCGCTGAATTATCTTCTGTGAAAGACGCAGCAAGACGTTTCCTCAGGTTCAGTCATCCGGGATCTAGTCCACCTTTCACACAGTTGACAAAGCTTGCAGCAAGGAAAGCGAACTTCATATTCTGTTCAACAACGCGTAAATACTACACCTTCGGTTTCACGTAGCTCACTGTTTAAGCTGCCGTCACCAGTGGTGTGATGTACCCTCCCAGAGAGTTGGTCACAGTCGACGGATACGACCTTCAATTCGGTACCAACGTCCTCGGCAGGTATTAGTCTCGGAAACAGATTTTCATATGCTCAACATTACTTAGGTCACTTCTATCTCACCGAGCTGCTGATGCCCGCACTCATTGCCGGTGCGAAGACATCTCTCGACCACCACGCCCGTGTCGTTACCACCGCCTCTGGAGCGGCATTCATTGGTTCCTTGAAATGGGATACGTTTGAGGATGGCCCTGCGAGAAATCGCCTCTGGATGGCAGAAGATTTGTACCACCAGAGTAAACTGGTAGGTTTTCTCCACGAACGTCGATACGGCCGCGCCAACTCATAACTGAATATTTCAGGCCAATGTGATCGTCGCCCGGGAAGTAGGCAAGCGATATGCTGCAGATGGGATCGTCTCTATTTCAGTAAACCCCGGTGAGGCTCTGTTATATTTATCGCCCTCTTCCTGTCAGCTCATTGGTTGTCAGGAAACATTAAAAGCGACTTGCAGCGCTATCTCCCGTGGATAGTCCGTAGGATTTTAGTGAGTCGCTTGATCGAGACGACAACTCTCAGTCTCACGGACGTAAACTAGGAGTGGACTGTGCTTTACCCGGCTTCGTATGGAGCACTCACACAACTCTGGGCCGGAACCATGCCGGAGGCATTGAACTATAACGGGGAGGTGCGTCATATAATACGCGGGCTTCAATATTTATCTGTTGTCTCTAATCTGGCCACTGAAGTTCATGATTCCTTGGGCGCGTCCTGGGAAATGCAGAGCAGAAGCCTACGATGCAGCCACCGGAGAGCGATTATGGAACTGGCTTCAAAATCATGTGAGAAACGTTCGTCCTTAAATATCGGAATCTGTGGAATATGCCGTTCTTATATGAACGGACGCGTGCCACTGCAAGAACGACCCTTCGAACGACAATGCATGACAACAAGTTTTATCAGATTGTGGCAAGCCATATATCGCTGGGACCGGCATAGCGGGTGTAGGGCACTGGCAATTCCCGCCCCAGCATTTGACACCGTCAGTGCCGATCGGAATTCTCAGAAGCAAATGTGTAGTCAACGACACACATTCTCCATGGAGAGTATAGCACGGCGTCCCAAGATCGCTGACAGCATGATCATGAGGACTCTCAAGGTTTGACTAGAGTTCACCTCAATACCACCCCGCGCACGAAATATCCCCTAGAGGACTAAGAGCGCCCTTGTGAAGGTTTGACTGGTGTCAATTTCAATGTGAGGCACTGGCATCTGGGTAAGTACGGCACCAGTAACCTCTCTTCTCGCCGATCGGGCAATGATCTCAGGCTGGAGTACATGTCAAGTACGCCACATGCTTGCCCCCAATCTATGCGACACAGCACTCGTTTACGCCGTACCCACGTATACAGCGATCGGGATATCTTATGAACGAAAGCCGCTCAAGAGCCAGAGCGACGAACGGTATAAAACGTCTGCAAAACTGGGTTCCCGTCAACAGAGAACTCCGAATCTGCCTCATCGCACTTCAACCTACCCACAATATTAACAGCTCTGATGACGTCGCCTCGTATATGGCTCAGTACGTCAAAGTCCCGATTCTACCGTAAAGTTTTCTGACTTGAAGGTCCACGGCTAGTCACTGGTGCTAGCCAAGGGTTTGGCCTCGCGATGACTCGCGCTGCCCTAGCTCATGGTGACAAAGTGATCGCCACGATGCGCGAACCAGACTCGGCCAAAGACCTCGTTGCTTTGTACCCTTCCTCTCGGCTCATTGTCGTTCCGCTCGATGTTGCCAAACACGAGCAGATCAAGCCCGCGTTTGCGGCGGCCAAAGCAGCCTTCGGCCGCGTCGACGTCGTGTTCAACAACGCCGGCTATATCGTCGCAGGAGAGCTCGAATCACCTGCCGACGATGTCGCCCGTGCGGAGTTCGAGGTCAACTTCTGGGGTGCGGCGCATGTCTCTCAAGAGGCTATCCGCTTTTTCCGTGAGGAAAACGTACCGCAAGGTGGACATCTCATCCAGAACAGCGCTGCATGCGGGCTGGTTGGTGTCCCAATTATCGGCTGGTATACCGCGAGCAAGCACGGTGAGGGGACCCATCTACTCACAGGCCATGGAATAATGCGTGCTCAATATGATCAAATTAGCGCTAGAGGGGTTCACGGATAGCCTGCTTCTAGAGATTCCGCCTTCTTGGAATATCAAGGTAGGCGTTACATTTGTCTTCGCCCGACAGCACGCTGTTTATACACATGTCTACCTTAGATTACTACCGTTAACCCCGGGGCATTCAAGACTTCCATCACGGGTTCGACCCAGATGATGCCTCCGCATCCCGCGTACTCTGATCCGTTGACTGTGGCGTTCATCACGCGCAAGTCGCTCTCGAATGGGCCGAAAGAGAAGGATATGCTCCTACAATTTGGATACAGCGACGTCAACAAGGGTGTCGAGAAAATATGGGAACTCAGCAGACTTGAGAGCCCGCCACACCACCTCCCGCTTGGCATAGATGCGGTCAAATTCTTGAAGGACAAAGGGGTTGAGCTGATCAAGGCGGCGGAAGAGTACGAGTCGTGGTCTCACGACTTACTTCTCAAGCACACGTAGATAAATACTTATGTAACCTTTGGATCGTCATTGCTCTTACGCGTTGTACACAATTGACGCTACAACCCTTCCTGCTCGACTAGTGAACGTCGACGGATGCGAGAGTTGAGAACCGCCGTAACCGGCCATATTCAGAGATAGCTGAGACTTTTAGAAACAGACTCCCATCTTCATAATCATCTCCTCGAGACTCGTAGGCTCTTGTCGCTTCTGCACGATTGTGGTTAGAGATGATGAAACGACGCGTCGGATGATGACATACCGTTTAGTAGGTAGAGCCGATAGGACCGTACTTGACGTTGGAGAAGACGACTGTGGAGTCACCATTCTGAGCCTCAACGTTAGTGGGCTCTCCGGAGGAGGTCGAGCATGGGCCCCGTGAGACACCGGGCTGAGACGCGTCCTTGTCGAGCGGGTAATCACTATCGAGCCACAGCATCTTTGCCTCGTGGTCGTCCCAAAGGCTCATGACGAGCACCATGCCCTTATCGAACGAGGCGCCCATCTGCTTGAGTCCGCCGAGCTTCTCGAACGAGTTCGTGTCCCCGAAAGCCGTCTTCTGTGCGTTGCAGAAAGCGTCCGTGACGGAGTCGTACGCGCTGAGCCCCGAGACGGCGGTCTTCGAGTTCGCGATCACCTGTCCGTTCTGCACATACAGGCGGCGGATCTCGGAGAGCGTGCCGGACGTCGAGTTGTTGTTCGTCAAGAACTGCGTGACGACGGTGAACTTCTTGGAGGTGTCGACCTTGAGGCCCGGTCCGAGGAACGTCTTGTCGCCCATGCGCCACGAGTTGAAGTCGCAACCGTCCTTATCGCAAATGCCACCGTAGCGGTTGTCGCCGTCACCGCAGTCGTTGCCTTCGCAGCGTGTCTGGCCCTGGACGGAGCAGACGTGTGGGGTATAGGCGGCACCCATCGAGTTGGCCTCCCAGACATCCATCTCATTACAGCACGTGCCGTAGTAGCCCGAGCCCGCGTTCTGATCGTTCTCGGACGGCGTCCAGTTCTTGATATTCGCCTAACGGATGCAAAAATCAATCGATAGACTTTCAACTCGGTGAGGAAGGAGTACGGACCTCGCCGTTGATGAACTTGATGTCGTGTGGGCATTGGGTGTCGCAGTAGCCCGTGCCGTACTTGGCACCTGCCTTGTTAGCGGAGAAGCGGGACGTGCCGCCGTCGGCGTCCATCTCGACGAAGTAGAGTGCGCCGTTGAGACCGCACGGGAGGCGCGACATGTCGATATCGAAGGTGAACTCCTGGTTCTTCAGGTTAAAGAGCTGATACTTGGAGTCGCTCGTGTCCATGAGGTACACGCGCGAGCCGATGTTGGTCGAGTATTGGCCGTGCGTGACGAATTTCAGCGTAAGGGCGTTGCCGCTCGTCGTGATACCATACGTGCCTGTCGTGTTTGTAGCGGCGTCAGATATAAGACGATACTACGAACGGTAGGCCCTGAAAAAGCATTCACGAACCGGAATAGTCTGCGCCATCGAGAGCGCAATTCTTCGCGCATGTCTGAGGGTCGGGACAGAGAGAGGAGTCCCAGGTGTTCCCGGTGTAGCAGTTGGTGCTGCCACTGGTGGAATGAAGCCAGCGCCAGTTGGAATCGAGGACGACGGAATGCTGTTCGGTGGTGCAGCTGTTCTTGCCGGAGCACTTTTGAATCGTCATCTTCGGGTGGCTCTCAGCTGTCAACGTGCCGACCTGTTGGCCGTACGCGGCAGCGAAGAATGTGAGGGCGTAGAGGGTAATGGAGGAAAACATGAGCGCTGGGTGGGCCGCGAGCCGCGATCACTGCAGGTGCGTCGAGGACAAGATGCTCGATGCTATGACTTCGAAGGCGACAACGGTCTTATAGGACTCCAGCGGAAAATAGACGGTTTCGTAGGCGATGCATAGGTCTCCGTTTCGCCGCAGAGGACAGTGCATATCCGTTGAATTGACGTTGGACCCTCCGATGAGTAGCCGCTCTTAGTCGTTGGTGTAGGAGCGATGTCCACGCTTGAAACGTTGGTTCTGTCGGCGAAATATGCCGTCGCATGGATTCCGTGCAAGCTTGACGCCTTGGGTCACAGAAGATGGAGCGTCGGATCACTGGTCACCGGTCAGGGCCCATGCGCATGTGGCCCGTACGTATATGGGGTCAGTCGAACAGAGGGTTTCTGTCTTTCCAAAGTCGAACCCGATTGTTGGCGGCGTGTTTGTCAGTTACGTGAGGTCATCGCTGCGACTAATGCAAGGGAGAGAGTATGCAGTAGGACGTAGCTGCCTGAAGTGTTAAGATTCCAAGCGATTTCTTCCAATGGGCGTTCCCAATACACTTTTCAATCTCGACATTAGGTGGATGGAATGGGCTGTAGATCCTTGGGTGGCGGCTGGAGTACGGGCAGGTGGTCGACATCGTGACAGTTTTACTACGTATCAGCTGGTGCACGCCCAGCCATCGCGGCCGCTTGGCATTCTCGAGATTTAAGATGTACAATAGTCTATTTTCTCGGTGTTTGCCCGATGTTGTAGTTATTGAATGTGAATTATCATGTGATCCTGGCACAATGATCCGTCAAACGTTTTAGCCTTAGAGTGAAGAACATCGCTCACCGTAAGTGATAGACGGAAAGCTCTCAAACAGAAGAGCCTGAAAGACTCTGAGTGAGGAGTATGTGAGCAGCTGACGCTGCATATTGAGTCGTATGGAATGACATCGGCGCAAGTTGACGGAATACTCGCGCCCTTCAAGTTCTTATCCGAGTTTAAATGTGACCACTGACAAGTTTGAGTGCGATAGCATGTTGAAAGCCAGGTACGACTAGTCAGCATGAGGGCAGTCGGTGTGTACTCACCTTTGGACTGTAACGCTGCCGTCACCCTCGTGTCGCAATTCAGAATTTGGCGGTCATGCCAGTAGTACGTATTACTTGCTTAGAAGAATGCCTAACCTGTGACGCCAGTGTACCGCCGAAATACGATGGGTATGATTGAATTGTTTACGGATTGTCAGAGAGAAAGCGGTCGTCATTTCGATGACGGCGCAAGCGATTCATGATCGTCGGAGTGACCGTCCCGAATCGTCGAGTTTCTCAGAGGTCGCGCTCACGTGACAGACGCGTTGTTGTCGTTGGGTTTGTGGTCCGAACGGCGTCTATCTAGCGCTCTGCTTCTTTCCGTCCACGGACACCCACCACCCACCATCCACCTCGGTCGCACGACAAGCTTGTGGTCAACACCACGCATACATCAACTCCACTAACGCCGCCGTCCTCCACCATTATATCCACGCAACCCATCGCTCATGTCGACCTGGGGTGTCGGCGACAATCACGACTCTGACGAGGTTCGTAACCTCAAGGAACAACTCCGATTCAAAGGTATGCCAGTTCTCATGTTCGGAATGCTTTACTCATGCAACAATTAGATGCATCAAATACTACGCTGCAAAGCGAACTCCTCAAACGGGAGGCGGAGTTGAAGGAGGTTCAGAATCAGTGGAATGCGGCTCTGGCAAGGGTGCGTTGGGTTAAAGCTTCTCCGATTGGATCCTGAAGCCAAAACTTGGTTACCTTGGTAGCTCGCTGAAGACGCCGATCGAGTAGTCAGGCTGGAAGCGGAGCTGAAGCGGAACTCCGAGGATCTCACTAAGGAGCAAATTACTCGCGCCAATGCTGAAGCGGCCCTAACCACCGCAAACGAACGCCGCAAACAAGCAGAGCATGACGTCTCTGAACTTCAAGCAACCCTTGACACTCTTTCATCGCGCGCGAATTCGACCCTGGAAAGTCGGTCTAGACTAGAGCAAGATCATGCTTCTCTTCTCTCCCGTGTCCGTGCCCTGGAACACGAATTGCAGAACAAGTCTCAAGCTGAGGACGCCGCTCTTCGCCAGAGTCAGTCTTCAAACGCGCGACACCGGCGACAGCCTTCCGACACCGGCTTTCGTGCTGCTGCTCTGGAGAAAGAGGTCACGGAGTTGCGGGTCCAGTCGGCACAGCAGTCATCCCAGCTTGAGCATATTTCCGAGCAGCTCTCTCGTACACGTGGTGATCTAGTTCGTCTTCAGAACGAGAAGATTGCCTCAGAGCGACAACTTCAGAAACAGCTTGAAGAGACCCGAGCCGCACTCGAGGACCGGGAGGAGGATCTTCGTTTTGCGAGGGACACGCACGGAGGTGCGGATGCAGCTGCACGTGAGGCTGAACTTCTCGAGAGGCTCGAAGAGGAGGAGAAGCGAGTGGCGCTGTTGGAGAGCGAGCTGGCGCGATCTTCGAGCGGTCGCAAACGTGATTTTGTAATGCTTCAAGACGAGCTGGACAGGACGATGAAGCTTCTTGAAGAGGCGAACCAGAGAGCGTCGCTAGCGGAGGGCCGGTTGTCTGAGCTTGCAGGTGGACGCGAAGCGGCCGTCCGTGATTACAGGTGCCTCCAGCAACAACATGAACGTCTTTCAGAACACATGCACACAGCTCAGTCCCGCATAAGGTATGTTCTTCTTGCCTTGGACGATCTTGTTTACTCACTTTGGATTGATTAGCGAGCTTGAGTTCCGTCTCTCCACTTCGTCCCAAGGATCATCACTTGACCAGGCCGCCGATCAAGAGACTGCGGACACTATGGCGAGGCTGCTAGGAGCTATTGAGCGCCTGCGCAATGAGCGGGACGGTCTTCGTCGTGATCTCGAGTTCCTGAACGTCGAGCAACAATTTACTGTTCAATCACTGGAGCAGAAACTCGCTGCGGCAACCTCCACCACTCCCATCACTCCCGCTTTCAATACCGCTGACCTTTCCGCGCTGGCAAGTCATCTCCAACTCTTCCAAGATCAAGTCGATCACTCCACGCAGACAGCCACCGTTTTCACCATCGTCGCGCAGCATATGCATGAGGCGTATGATCGCGAATCAGCACACGTCCAGTCACTCACGGCAGCACTTGCGTCCTCAGAGGAGCGTGTGATGCACGCGGAGCATCTCCTTCACGAACGTCGCATTGCAGTCGCCTCCCTCGAGCAACAACTATCGTCGTCCACGAGTTCCATCAATGCCGCGGACGCCGAGCTGGGAGACCTCCGATCGACCATCCAGCGCTTAGAAGACGAACTCGCGCAGGAGTGTAGTGGTCATGCTGAAACCGGCGCTGCTCTTGCGGATACAGAGACTCAACTTAACTCGCTCTCAGAAGCGCTGTCGGAAGCGGAGAACGCTCGGGATGCTCTTGCTCTGGAGAAAATGCATCTGGAGACGGACCTCGCCGCCGCCCGCGAGGAACTCGAAGACGCCGAAGCCCGTCACGCTGAGCAACTAGCCGCAGTCTCAGCCGCTGGCCAGACAGGCCATGGTGTCCACGCCGCCCTCCGTGTCCAGGTACGCGAGCTCGAGGAGCGCGTCCTCCGACGAACGGAACAGATTGGCATTCTCCAGCACGATATTAAACGACTCGAGCTCAACATGAAGCTACAGGAGGAGCGTATCACGGAGATGACCCAGGAGCTAGAGGTCTATCAGAACGAGAAGACGGCGATGCTCGAGGACTGCCAGACAACCCGGGAGGAGCGTGACGATGCACGGCAACGCTGCGATCAGCTCGAAGAGGCGATGGAGATGGTCGAAGACCAGCGGGAACGAGAACTCGAAGCGATGGTCCGGACTACGTTTGGCGCAATCGCTGCGCGGCGGGACAATTATGCTAGGTCAAGGCTCGCGCTGGCGTCTAGCAGTAGCGACCGTACATCGTTAGGCGAGCACGTTCGAATACTTGAGGACGAGAAGGCGGCCCTTGCTTCACAGATCGTTGCGATCACTTCGGAACGCGACCAGCTGCTCCAGAGAATCGACGCCGACCTCTCTTCTGTCCAGGCTCAGCTGAACTCCGCTTCATCGTCCTCTCAGGCCGCCGAGGAGGCCCGCCAACTAGCCGAGTCGCAACTCTCTACTCTCCATGTCGAGCTCGAGTCCAAGGATAGGGAGCTCACGTCCCTGCAGAAGCAACTTGCTGCCGTTCAGGCCAGCTACGTCGACAGTCAATCGGCGGACGCCGGACGCTTTGCTCAAGAGAAGGCGGCGTTGGAGAGCCATCTGGACGATATCCGGGCCTCACGCGATCAACTGGAGAGCCGTCTCAAGGAGACCACGGATGAACTCCTCCGCGTCGAACAGGATCTGAAACGGGCCGAAGACGATCTCGCTTGTCATCTGTCGAACCTTCAGGCGCAATCTGCGACCGAAGAGCAGCTGCACGCAGAGATCGCTCAGACCAAGGCGCACCATGCACAGGAAATTGCGTCACTCCAAGACAAACTCACGGCCGTTTGCGAGGAACTGGACGTAGCTACACGTGCTCGGCACGCCGCTGACAGTTCGTTAGAGGCAACGCGAGGGGAGCTGGCCCAGGCTAAGGATCAGCTCGAGGCTCGTCTGGCTGAAGCCAGCGAATCGTTGAGAAGCTCGGAGCGCTTAGAATCGGAGCTAGAGCAACTGAAGGGCGCGCATGCGGAGGAGACACGGGCGCTCCGCACCGACCTCGACAACACGACAACCGAGCTCCGGGACCTTGGTCATCGTCAAGAGGAGTTGGAGAATCTCCATAGGCAAGCTGTCGAAGCCTGCCAGGCGCGTGCTGAAGAGGTTGCTGAGGCACAACGGCGCATAGAGGAATTGGAAGGTATACTCTCGCAACTCCGCACTACCCATGGCGAGGAGCTTCAGAATCTGCAGACTCGGCTGGAGGACGCCGATAAGGCCCTTGCTACTGCTCAGTTAGCGGCGGATGCGCAGCAGCGTGATGCTATCGACGGGCTAACGCGTACCATCGAGGACCTTCAGGCCCGTCTCACTTCGCTTACGAAGGAGGCAGATGAGTACCGCATGGAACTGGACGAGGAAAGAACGGCTCACATTGCCACACGCCAGTCTGCCCACACGGAATTGCAAGCGACTATGGAAGGACGTAACGAAGCTGAAGCTGCCCTCGCCGAGGAGCAAGAAAAGATCTCCGGGCTCCAGGAAGAGTTAACGCACATGAAGGCACTCCTGGCCGACGCTCTTTCAGAGAATAGGAGTCTGCAGGAAGAGAACCCCATCCTTCTTGCCGAGGTCCAACGCCTCAAGTCCCTCGAGCGCCACCTCGAGAACCAAGTCTCAGAGCAGTAAGTTCCTTACACTTGTCTCTTTTCGCTGATCTCTGACATACTGTTAAGACAAATACTCGTGTCAAACCTCGAAGGCGAGCTGGCAGCACTGAAAGTGACAACCGAGGCCCTCAACGCCCGTGCACAGACGACTGAGGCAAACCTAGCCATGCGGGAGATCCAACACAAGCAGACTGTCACTTCCCTTCGTAACGAGCTCTCCGCCCTTCGCGCCCAGCCAAGTGCGGAGGAAGAGATTGTGGCTCTCGCTGAGAAGAACAAAGAGTATGAGGAGCTCTTGCGTCAGAAGTGCGAGGAGATTGAGGAGAATGATGACAGATTCATTGAGTAAGTGTTCGTGCAGTTACACTAGTCGTGTGCTCTAACACGACGTAGGATTGCAAAGGAGAAGAAGAAACTCAATAGCAAAATCGAGTCCCTGTCCAGGAAGGTACAGAATCTGCAGAACAAACTGGCCGCTGCCAATGAAGCCGCTTCCAAGGTGGCTCAGGCTCCGACAACAGTTGTCGCACCGGTCGCTGTCCCCGCTGCCGTACCCAAACCACCAACGGTCTTCTCACCTTCGGGTCTTGCTCCTGCACCTTCAATCTTCAGTGCATCGACATCCTCTTCGCACTATTCTCGTCAACGAGTAGCAACAGCACCCACCGCACAGTTCTCCACCGCCGCAGCCATTCCCCCACCCCCTATGCCTACCATGCGACCGAAGACACCAGAGTCTTCGCGCAAGCGGATGATGTCTGGTCCGTCATCGATCAGTCGTCCGAAGACACCTGAGGCCCGTATGCCGGTTTTTAGAGCCCGCACACCAGAGCGCCACCGCGACCCTACCGGCACTCCTTCCATGCCCGCTTCCACTTCATCCTCTTCTATTGGCGTCAAACGACGAGCACCTGACGACTTTGACGATTGTACCGGCGTACCCCCACAACCCTTCACAGCCGACTGCGCTCCGTCAGGGTCCGCAGCAGATGGCCACCTTCCCGCGCAACCTACAACCCCGCGCCTCCGGAAGGCGCTCCAGAACATGCGGACGGGCTTCACGCCCGTGCGGCACGCAGCCACCAGGGCCGGCTCCGCGTCGCCCCGCCGCGCAACGACAGGGACGAGCGTGCCAGCGCCGTTCCCGCACACGATCGCGGACGTGACGAACAGCCCGCGGGCGGCGTCTCATTCGGAGGGCACGAAGGTGCCCCCGGCGAAGAAGGGCTGGCTGGGCAAGCTCAAGTCCGGTCCTGCGAAGGAATCTCGCGTGGGCGTGCCCCGGCAGCCAGTATTTGGCCCGCCGGGCATGCGGTAACGTACCCGCACAGGCGGGACGGGACCGCTGATCTGTCGTTGTCGATGTGGATGCTGTCGAGCTTTCGAGGACTGGATTTCGTTTTGAGCGCTATCGTACACCCATCGATGTACCACTAGTCATCCCTCCATTGTCCGTATGTTTATTACTCGCCTGTCTCTAGTATCCGTCTCTTTCTCTGTTATCAATCGCACGCATTTCTTCCTCCTTACATGTGATTGGGCGACCAGCGATTCACAATTATTTGGCGAGGTTAGACTCGACGAGCTCGCCAACCTCCTTCGCGGCACCCCAGGACATCTGGTAACCGGCCGGACTGGCACAGCGACAGCACGTTAGACAAGCGCACTCCACGCTCACGCAGCACAACAGCACTCACCCAAACCCATACGCATGCACGACAAGCACCTCACCCTCCCCACACTTCGCGCCCCCATCCACCTCCTCCGCGAGCCACTCCTTCCCCGCCTTCATCGGCACCCGCACCTTGACCGCCTCGACCCTCGGCCCGCCCTTCCGCGCGGGCCTGAGCCCGACGTTGTGCGCGAGCACGCGCGTCTCGGGCGCGGCGACCGCGGGCTGGAGGGCCGCGCAGCGCGCGAGGATGCCGCGCGCGTCCGCGGCGGAGAAGGACGTGTCCCACACGCCGGGCTCGTACTTGCCCCCGAGGATCGTGGTGAAGCCGGAGGGCGTGCCCGGGGCGGGGCGCGGGATGATGTACGTCGCGGTGCCGTCGTCGTTCGTGCCTGTGGGTCGCGTATGGAGATGGGGTTAGTCAGGCGAAGGGCGAACGGGGGAGGGGGGACAAGAGGGTAGGAGGGGGGGAAGGGAGGGAGACGCACCGATCTCGGTGCACATGAACTCGTGCACGGCGGGGTTGTCGATGACGAGCGTCTGCCCGCGGATGGGGTACACGTCTTGGTCCTCAAGCCCGATGAGGGACCGCGCGCCTACAATACCGCAGATTCAGTAAACAGCTGTCTAATAGACGAAACGAGACCCTATGCGCACCCAAACCCGTCGCGTTCACCAGTACGCCTCCTGGGCCGGCGAGCGCCGCGGCCTCGCCGAGCGAAAGGACCTTCTTGCGCTGGAACGTCACGCCGGCAGCCTCGAGCTGGGCCTTGAGCCACGGGAGGTAGTACGCGGGGCAGACCGAGACCGTCTTAAAGCCCACGCCGCCCGTCTGGCCGGCGGGAAGCTCGTCTTTGGAAAGGACTCTAAACTGTCAGACGAAAGAAGCGCCGATCTGAAAGTCAGGAGGAACGAAGACGGCGGAGATGGGCGAAACGCGCTCACGTCGCGGGGGATAGTCTTGTACCAGAGCTGCTCGGGATCCGTGCCGGGCTTGTAGAAGACCCTCGAGGGAGAAGCCTATCGTTCGCGCGCGCGAATTTCCAGTCAGTAACTCGTCAGGCGCCGCATCGCGGGATGCGCGCGGGAGCGGGGCGGGTGGGTGCTTACGATCGCAAGACCGCTGGGGATCAGGTCCCAGAACTTGTCGCTGCGTTATAGCCGGACATGGGCGCGAGCGATGGCATTGAACGGTGAGCAGCAGCACGTTGACCTCGTCCGCGCGGAGAGGGCGTACTCACAATGTGGTCTTCTCCCATTTATAGATGCGTTCGTTGAAGGTGCCCATTGGGGACCAGTTCGCGCCCTGCGGCGCGCGCAACACGCGAAAGAGGATTGGTACCCGCACGCGCGGACAGTAATGAGAGCGATCGTCCGGCGCGGGTGTCCGACCAGGCGGCGCCAGGGGCAACGCGAGGAGAGACTCGCAGTCGCACGCGTACGGGCCAACTTCAAAGTTTGAAGCTTCGAAGTTTGAGTTGGCGCCGCCGCGCGCGGAGTCCGGACGCGCTAGAACTGGAAGACGCCGCCCGGGCGGACACCAAGCTCGAACAGGCTGTGGAGCACTCAAGCACTCACCGCCCATGGGGAGGCGAACGCCTGGGAGTCGAGGTCGTCGGGCAGGTCGCGGGCGACGACGGTGATCTTGAACCGCGGGTTCTGCGATAGGACGTGTGCGGCGGTGAGGCCGATGACGCCGGCGCCGAGGACGACGACTTGGGTAGGCTGGGCGGATTCCGTGCTTGTTGTCGTTACCATGATCGCTCGATGAGAAATGCTATCGGCGGTTACGGCCTGTGTCTGGATGGAGAGAAGCAGAGGGCTCGTAGATGGAGGTACCCGGAAGAGGCGGGGCGATGCAAGATGCTCCCGTTCTACGCCACCACTGCGGACGAAAGCATCGAGTCATGCCAATCGGGATAATAGACAGCAGTCTAGACTGGAAGAACCATCGATCTGCCGGAATATCGCTCGGAATGGCTGCTAACAGAGTTGGATATCACGAAGCAGCATCCATTCCAATTTCCAGCACCGAAGGCTACTTAGGCTTGACATGGCTAGCAGGATGCACACCTCGCGCGGGAGCCGGCGTGCACATGTGAATGGGAAACACAGCCACGAACGCAGTCCCTGGCCGGGGACCTGGGAAGGCAGGAGGGGACGGCGGGGCGGGGCTCGGTTGAGGCTACCGCAAGAGTCTATCAGTGGGCTTGTGCTGGCGCGGAAGCTGAGTGCGGGCCCAGTTGCGACGACGAGCGAGGACACATGGACTGAGACCGGAGCGCCAGCGAAGAGACCCCAGGATGCGATTCTTCTCCCGACGCCAGCCCGTGCCACAGCACTCCCATATAGCTCCCCGCCCGCGCCCCATCGTCACCCTCCTCCACCACGACCCCTCCGCGACGGTTCCTCATGCCCCGCCCTCCCAGTCCCCAAGAGCTCTCTCCTCTTGAGCGCACCGCCCTCTGGGTCCAAGCACAGGCCGCCCAGTCCTACGCTCGCGAACCACACACCCACCCGCCGCCCGCGCGCTCGTCCACGGCCACAAAAACCACATCCTCCTACCGCACCACCGGCTCCTCCGACGCCGTCTCCCTCCAGCCGACCTCCCTCGTGCGCTCCGCCTCCATGCAGCAGTCCACCCGATCTACGCGACCGCCCAGCGCGACCGCAACCCAGCGCCCGCGCTACGACTCGCGCACGCGCCGCTCCAGCTTGCCTTTCCCCCAGAGTCCACAGGGCTCTGGCTATCCCGTCCGGCTCGAGGTCGCCGCACCGCGCCGGCCAGAGTCCACAGAACCCAAGGCGAGTGATAGCCATGTGTCCGCCATGCGCGTCCGGCCAGATGCGAGCTACAGCCGCCCACAGGCACCCACCCCACGACCCTCCCTGAGGAAGGAGCGGCGACCGTCCCTGATTGAGCAGATCATCTCCCTAGGTAGCACGAGCTCGCGAAGGAAGGAGGATCCTGGCGGATCCCGGAAGAAGACGTAGGCCAGCGAATCGGAGCGAGAATGGGCCTCACCTGGGCGAAGGGCGCGCGTCCACCTTGCTCCTGCAACTGAATGCAGCTGCAGACTCAGCTCAGCTCCGAGAGGGCGCGAGGCTAGGGAGGGACATTGCGTGTGTATGCTCATTTTTCCTAGACCTTCTATGTTATTACTCGTATGTATTGAGCTTCATTTCGTTGTCCGTGCTCCTTGAATGCAATGCGTGACATTGTTGCGTGTTGTTGCCGTTACCGCAGCAGCCTTGCGTAAGAAAGGGGGACACGACGTTCTTCGAGAGCACATTGCAGCACCTTGAAGCTGTGGAATCGAGCGGGAGCAGAAGTTGGGTGAAAACAGAGGGACTATGGCCGGAGATTAAGTACGAGGACAAGATGAATCGCAGTGCCACGCCCTCGACAGGAGGCGGCAGAGCGCTCAGGAACGTTCAAAGTTCCATATTTGGATTGCTTATGCACGTCCTCGCGACGCTTCACGCTTGCCTCGCGTTCCAAAGTCGACCATAGTCGAGGTGGAGTGAACGTGTCGAGGCAACCCGTGGAACACCCCGTGCCCCTGAGATATTCTCAAGGGTTGGTATTGCCACAACGTCATGTCTCTCAATCGTCACTCCTCTCACCCAGAAGGAATAACCTCAGAGGTAAGCGACATCGTGTTCTGGTCCGCTGACAGCCTTGGAGCGCGGCAGGTATCCTCAAGGCCACCGCATTCAAGCAGCCCGAGGCCGAAGAATATTGCCACATACCTAGATAGCCACCTGAGGTCTGTCCGAGCGCTATCGCTCTGTGGTCGTCAATGTCGGACGACGCACCGGCATCCTACCGGCGATCCTACGAACATGCTGTGTCTCACCTTCGCGCCGCAACGCACCGGTCCGTGAAGGCGTTCTGGGGGTCTGAACGACCGGGGCGGTCCAAGCGTCTCCAAAGGGATAAGCTCTGTCTATGCTTCATCTGGAGGACCTTTCGCTGCATATCAGCGGACCATGACCCGACCTCCGTTCTCTCGTGCATCATTGCACTCCTCCGCAGACGTCTCTCTGCGCAGATATGAATTTGCTGGGAATCCGCCCCGCGCTCGCTCGACCGCCGGCCAGGGCACGAGTGCCGCACTTATCCGAGGCGTGCTTGTCGCAAGGCGGGGGCGTCGCGAGTATATACGTCCTGCGCATCTGCCGGCTCAGTCCCTCGACGATCCGTCAGGATATCCACCACTGCGTTATCCACTCTTCTCCCTTCCCCACTTCATCTCACCAGTGTTTCCCCACCCCCTATTCTGTTCTACCCCTCCCTTCGACTTCTCAGCTCAATCTGGTATTGACCGTATACCCGACTTCACCATCCCCTCACACCCGCACGTAACGATGGCTCCCGAGGTCCGCTTCAACTCCATGGGCATCCCATACGTTGTTGAGTTCGCGAACGTGTCCTTCCGCTCCCGTTCGCACTCGCACGCCGGCTCGACTTCCCGCTCCCGGTCGAGCCTGCGTCCCTCAGTCGTCGCCCCAACCGCACCGACCCCCGTCCCCTACGTCAACTCCCGTCTCGCTCCGGCGCGACCCTCCCCGAAGGCGAATCCGTCATTCGAATCTGAGCTGAGCACGCACATAAGCAAGCTCAATGTCCGCGGACCCGCACCTGTGCCCGCGGCCTCCGGCGATTCGCAACGCTCCCTCCTCAAGCGCTCGCTCTCCCTTCCCAAAGCCTTTCGCGTACAGCTCCGGCTCCCGCGCAGGCTCCGCCGTACCCCCAGCTCGAATAGCAGTATCGGCTCGGACTGGACGCTCGCCGGTCTCTCCTCCGCCCCTTCGTCGTCATCGTCCTCCCAGGAGACCCTCGCGGGTCCACCCCTTCCCCCGAAGGACAGCTCGGACGCAGACTCGGGGTACGCGGAGACGACGGAGGGTAAATGGCTCGCTGGGAATCTCGTAGAGGAGCCACAGGAGTACACGTACGAGCCTGAGCAGTACGCGCGCTACCCTCAAGCGTACGCGTACGAGCATGCGTATGGGCAGGCATACGAGCCCGACTCGCCTTCGCAATACTCACAGGCCTCCGCCCCGCGCCAACCCGAACACTACTACTACGGCTCCCCAGAGGCGCTTGCGTACCAGCAAGAGCCAGAAGAGCCCGAAGGAGAAGAGGCCGGCGCGGGCCTGCTCATCCGCTTCGCCTCCTCCGCCGCGGACGCCTACCCGCCGCACCACCCCTACCGCCGGCTGACGGCCGCGCGCCTCGTACGCCTCAAGTACCGCATCGCGCGCGCCGTCTCCAACGCGGGCATGGACGCGTCCCCGAACGCCGAAGTGGGCGACCCGCTCGCCGCGGCCGGGGCGGCCGGGGCGAGGGAGAGCGTGTTGTCGATGGGCAGCGCGTGCGCGGAGGAGCTCGTGCGCACGGGACACCCGAGCGCGCTGTTTAGGGGCACGTACGGGCAGGTCATGGCTGCGCTCGACGCGGCGGGCTTGACGGCTGTGCCGTGTCCGGCGTGGGGCGTCAGCGATGGTGAGTGGAACGGCACCGTACTTGATCGTGGTCTGGAGGCTGATCCCTGGGGTGCTCGTAGCGACCAAACTTGGCGCATTGTTCGTCGCGCGCCAGGACGCACGCGGAAACGTCGAGTTCACGAAACTCACCCTGTGGGCGTGAGCGATTCCATTGCCGTGCTGCTCTGACGTCAGAGACTAGGTGAGTGCGCCCCGACCCCAGAATTGCCGCCGCGTGTTCTGCGCGTGCATGCCAGCTGAGACTGACCAACCGCGGCTGTGGTGCTCACAGATGATCCTATTTACTGCGTATTTATCTCTATCACGATACATATGCACGCGCGCCGACGTGCGCCGTAGACGGGGGCTTGCTCTCGTTTTGTGTCGTCCCTTTGAGTGGACGACAGATGGGGCTGACGGGATTCGCTCCGATAACTTGCTGGAAGAAACGGTGTATGATTATGATCGGCGCTTTTTCGCTCGGTGACTCGTAGAAGTTTTGACCCGTGTACGTTCTTGTATGATATGCAGCAGATACAAGAAGGATGTATGCTATATGGGATGACGGACCACTGCTCTGAGCTCTTGCGTGAGATAGCGTGACCATTCACAGATTCCTACGTTGTGACCCTAGCAACATCATGAGGAAGCGCACTACGATACAACTTGCCAGACACCGTTCGCTAGGGATCAGGTTGGAATAGGGCGATTATGCGCTACACCTCGTTTTAGTCTACTCCGACTCGAGAAGCAAGTCGTCCGACCACGACTCATACGCCTCCGCCGCCTCGATGATCTTCATACACGCGTCCTTGATGAGTTTCACAGCGTCCTTGCCGAGCGGGAGGTGCTGCGGTGGATTCTCGAGTCTACTGAGCTCCCATATCTTCTCCACCCCCTTGTCGACATCGTTGAACCCCTGCGTTACGAGCCCTTCGTTCTCCTTTACTCCCTCCACGAGAGTCTTGCGGATGGTGGCCGCCACGCTTGACGGATCAGTATATGCCGGGTGTTGAGGCATCACCTGGATCGCCCCTTCAATGGCAGTCTTGAACGCCCCCGGGTTGACCGTCGTGATCTTCGGAAGTGCCAGAATTCTGTGAGCTATATCCTGTTGTAACGGGGGGGGGGGGGGGTTCCGGTGCTCACCTTGATGTTCCAAGCGGGCGGCACTTCCAGCATGAGGCTGTCGGTAAACCCTTCCAACGCTACCGACATGTGTGAGCTTACAGATGTCTTGCGGCTCACGGCCTATACAAAATCTTACGCACCATGCTTAGTAGCTGCGTACCACCCGAGGATCGGGAAGCCAAAGAACCCGGCCCCGGCACTGTTCTGGATGAGGTGCCCGCCCTGCGGGACATTCTCCTCGCGGAAAAAACGGATGGCCTCTTGAGAGACGTGCACTGCGCCCCAGAAGTTGACCTCGAACACCCCGCGGGCGACGTCGTCCGCGGACGTCTCCAGCTCGATCCCGACGGCGTACCCGGCGTTATTGAACACGACGTCGACGCGACCGAAGGCGGCTTTCGCCGCGGCGAACGCGGGCTGGATCTGCTCCTGCTTCGAGACGTCGAGTTGCACGACGGCCAGCTGAGAGGGAGGGTATTGGGCGACGAGGTCCTTGTATACCTCGGGCTTGCGCATGGTCGCGACGACTTTGTCGCCGTGAGCGAGGGCAGCGCGGGTCATGGCGAGCCCAAAACCTTGGCTAGCGCCAGTGACTGACGGTGCGTGCGTTAGATCACAAGTCAGGATGGGGATATGGCTGCGACGTACTAAGCCAGACACGAGGGGTAGACATTGTAGACAGCGCTGGCTAGTTGTGGGCAGAGTACGAGTGAGAGAACTTGGGCTTAACCCGACCATGCCTAGACGTTTTATACTATTCGCCCTTCTTTCCCAGCTCTACGAGGCGGAGTGCGTGTGGGTGCGGCCCAGATGGATGCATTCACCAGTACGGCATGGACAAACACCGTGACCGCTTCACGCATAGAGCGGTGGGTCGGCGTTCTTGGCTTGTGCTGAAGCATTTCCCGATCGGCGAGAAGATCCTGTCCGCGCTTCTAAGTTCTTCGTGACCTGGACAGTGCTAATAGCACAAATATCTGACTTGGTGAAATGCACTCTGTGATCTTGGGAGTTTAGATCGGTTCCGAGAAAACCAATAGAACATTTGACGACCTGTGGCCAAACATTTAGTGAATCACACACACAGTGTTTGATAAACAAGGTTCGCGCACATACTTTGTAGGTTGCCCTACCCGACGCTAGTACGTCGCAACCAAGGACTATCCACCTATCTCTTCGGACTACTCCGACTCGTCGGTATCATGGAAATAGAATGCCAGCTGTCATACGGCTGGGGGCCGCATCCATCCGTGTGAGCTGAGGCTATAGAAGCTGGTGATAACGGTACCGATGCCGCACCGTCAAACAAAGAGGTTCGGGCATACGGACCCACCAAGGAATGTGGTACAGAACATAGAACTGTCTATCTTCGCTGTAGGTATTAACGGATATCCGAAGAGCATAACTGAGACATTAGACTTGATGAAGCGCCTTGCAACGACTCATAGTCGGATTTCCGTGTTTGAAGCGCGCCAGCGAATTCTGTCCGTCACGTTGCCGATGCCACTCAGGCTGGCTGGCAAAGCCTATGATGGACATGTCAAGTCACCAGCTGAATCGCACGACGACACTTGCAGAAAGGTAATGATGGGATCTCTGAAAATCTTCAGATTGAGGCCAGGAGTGCGGCTAAACAGCAAAGGGCCATCTATCTTACCAACATGGCGGTTGAGTGAGGTTAAGCGCATCGAGCGACGAGGAAGCGTCCGATACACAAGCGACCGCTGCGGTTCCGTAGGTTGGCTACTTCACGTAGCCAGCGCCTGACGTCCTCAAGGAACCCTTGGCACAGTGGTAGCGCGTGAGATTCCAGCTGGGAAATCCTCAAGGTCGTCCGTTCAATCCGGGCAGGGTTCACTTTTTTGGCTCTACGCTCATACGCTCACACTGAAATTATGGGAAGTATCAGGGGTACGTTCGGGTATGGTTAGCGAACTTCTTACACCGGGCCTTTCATCGCGTGTACCTCTTCCTGTGGTATGAGCGCCACGCGTGTAGAGTAATGAGGCCATGTTCCAGTGCAAAACGTGCAACAAAAACACCTTGAGGAAAACCTGTTGCGGTGACAGTTTGGAGAGTGACATACCGCCCCAAGGCCCTCATACGTAGAACTGTAGAGCGGCGGTGGTTCCGTGACAAGAGAATCCTGGACGAGTCCTTTGTTGAGGACCATTCATTAAACCGATGCATTGACCAACGTATATACGACCGCTCTGTGACTACACTTATAAACTATGGTCGCCCGTCGCGGATACGCTTGTATAGGCCAACAATTATATCGTTCGCTGTGAGAGTCACGATTCTAGAAAGTGCAGTGTGAGCATGGATACCAGTTCAGAAACGAACGAGGGCATACGTGTGTGGTACTATCCGAAGAAAATGTGCCGTGGAACCTGGAAAAAATAACTTCAGTGAGGCTCCGGCTGAGATGCATATAACGTCACTACCTTTGTACCAGCCAAGCGGGCCCTCGGCTTTGAACGTCTTCCACAGGCAGTCTATGGGGTTTTTATACAGCGCACCGACGTGCCTCCCGTCGGGTGTGCGGACCGTAGGTTGATTATACATCCTAGTTAATACTGTATCCGTCGGCTGCATCATAGCGAGCTTGTGTGCGCCGCGGCATGTCAGCTCACATCCATGACCGGCAGGTTCTATACGGAATTCGTACCACACAGAGACCGGAGACCGAGCTACTTGCAAGGAATGTCCAAATACTGTCTGCGCGCGAAATGCCGTTGGAGATGAGCTGGTTCTTCGTCCAGTTGTACGTGGGGAGCTGGACAGAGGAGCCCATCGCGGTACGCAACGCGGCCGCGTCGATACCGCGCACGAGACCACGGAACTTCTCAGCTTGCCATATACTCCGTAGTGCGTCGAAAGAGCTTTTGTAGTAGTGCTGCGCGCCGACGGGGAGGACGGGAGAATATGCCTGGGTTGCCATCCAAGAGTAAGTACAGCAGACACAGTAACTACAGGTAGGGACAGGCGCACCTGCATCCGAGCCTTGACGAGAAAGAAGGGGTTCCCGATGCATCCTAAAAATCTGTAGTGAGTGTGGAAGTGCCCTGCTAAAATGACGCCAACGAACCTCCGATGACGCCGCTCGCGGCACCGGAGAAGACAGAAGTAAGGGGAATTTGATCTGTTGGGTTAGCACCCACTAGACGGTTCACCCTTCTCCTGATGGGTTCATAGAATCCTGGAAGGGGCCGAACGGAGGAAGGTCAAACATGGCAGGTGGAAGAGGCACGAAAACGGGTAACGTACCGAGACGCGACCCATTCATGAGGATCTGGACCGAGTCAGAACCCGCATCCGCATGTTTTGGGCGCACGACTTACTTGGTAGACATACTGTCGCGATATAAGAACAGGCGCATAACTGAAGTGAACGCGCGTGACTCACCGCAGGCCCCAGACCACGCTGTATGCCTCGGATACCCTCGTTCCTCCACGTCTTGGCGAGAACGTCCAACGCGTTCTTGTACACCTTCTCCCCGCCCTTCTTGGCCAGCTCCCCTTGCAACTGCATGCGCGTCTTCGCAACCTCTGCTGGATTGGAGACAGTGACCTACGGCGACGGCGGGTAATGTCACTACGCATGACCACCGGGCGGATTACGCGGGACGCACCGCTACACAGGCAGCTACGCCGCCGCAGAAGAACCCCTCGATGCTAGACAGAGGCTGACTAGGAGCTACTGGGGCACTCATGATGCGTAGGTGTTGTGCAGATCAGCGGGCGGCGGCGGCGGCACACTGAGCTTGATATGAGGGCGGGAGATGACAGAGAGAGGGAACGGTCAAACGAGCTGGGGACCGACCGAGCGCGTCGGACGGCGGCGGCGGGCGCGGTCAAGTCATTATGCAAGATGACACCATTCGTCTGCCAGCTGCCAGTGTGCGTCGCTGCTTCACTAACGAAGAGTTGAACATATTCGGAGAGAACACGCATTCCGAAACCCGTTGTCAGGCTCGATTTCGAGTAGCGGGCGATTGTCGCTGTGCATACAGGCGTGGACTCCGAATGCATGACGCGCATTCGTATTCGGAGGGGAAGCGCGGACCGGAGCGGGCGCTTATGTACATACGGGAGGTCTCAGGCTGTTGAGGGCTTGACGCGTCCGTCTCCGTGCCGCCTCTTGGTCGGCGACCACCTCCGTCCGACCCCATTCTCCTCCATCAACTGACACGACCCTCACGACATGATAGTATCCGGCAAGAATGTCCTATCGCTCCTCGTAATTGGCTCTCTGGTCATCCCCGCCGTCACCCGCGCTCTCTTCTCTCCCTTCGCGCTCTTCCTCCTCTCACCCATCTTTCTCCTCGTAATCATATTGGGATTTTTTGCTCTGAACGTTGGACTCGGATATGTCCTTGATTCTATACGCCCGGCGCCTCGGAATGCACTCTCCACGGCCGCACGCCCTCTCGCATTCTCTACCCCTGCAGCTTGGCAAGCCGTCTTGACCAGGTCGCAATGGTCCTACAAGACTCCCCAGTCCCTCCCGCCCCTCTACCCCGACGCGCCGGTCGTTTCCGCTGCCATCAATGACATTCTGATTATGATCGTTCGTGACTTCGTTCTCGTTTGGTATAAAGACATATCCACCTCCCCGTCCTTCCCTACCGCTGTCTCTTCCACTCTCCACAGTTCCATGGACCGTCTTCTTGACAGAGTTCTGAAGTTGGACCTCCCCGCACTGGTAGTGAAACGCATATTGCCCAAGGTCACGTCGCACATCGAACAGTTCCGACAATCGGAGGTTGCATTACGCGGGGCAGGACTGGAACGGAAGCTCACCCAGTCTGAGGAGCTCGACCTCCTCTTAGCCAGTCGGTACGCGGCTCGGGGAGGTGGTAAGCTTCATACAGCAGTCGAGAACCTCTCGTCTACTTTTACGAAACAGTCGGAGGAGAACCATCTGCGCGGGCTTGTAGAGAAGGCCCTACCCTCTATCCTTCCGGAAAAGGAGGCAAACAGTCGTGCGGTCAAGATTGTTGTAAGGGAGATTGTGTCTTGTTCCGTTCTGTACCCCATCATGGAAATGCTATCCGATCCCGACTTCTGGAATCGTATGATTGATCAAGTTGTGAGTAGCACACACCCAGAGTCTGAATCGCTCTGACCCGACGCAGGCAGGGGCTGCGATTCGCCAACAGTACGAGATATGCCCAATCATCCACGCAGTGTGCTCATGAACGAGTGTCATAGACGGCTCATTTCCAAAGTGCGAAACATTCTCGAAGCGCAGATTCCGCGATCTCAAGCGCCGCTTACGGACGCATCTGTGCCAACAGCAGAGAAAATCACCCTTCGTACAGACGCCAGGCAGTTTGAGTCTTTCTTGCGCAGTATCAGCCGTACCTCTTCACTGTTGGATGCCCGGAGGCTGAGAAATGATATAATGGGCGAGATTAGGCGGACACGGACCCTTCTAGGTGTGCATATAGTCAACGTATCGATCATACCTCGTCATTCATTAGGATGTTATAGCTAACAACGCCAACTCGGACTGGATCAACGGCGAGAAGACGGAAGACATCGTAGCCTTCCTTGACAGGCTTTACACCGCGAAGAGAAAGGTCGAGAAACGGATCGTCGTTCTCGGTGGGGAAGCAGACTCGGTATGCACGTCTCTGGTGGTATGCGTACGCGAGACCTAACGGCAGCGGCAGCGGCAGACCATGTACCAAGAGGGCCCCACGAACTCTACGCTCACCCTGCGGGACGTCCTGACTAATCCTAGCTCACTGTCTTACTTCATGGAGTTCATGGACAGACGACAACGGTCCCTGTTGGTGCAATTCTGGCTGACAGTTGAAAGCTTCAAGAACCCTCTAGAGTCCGTTGACTCCGACGGGTCTGACGAAGAGGACGATGCTCCACTTTTGGAGCCTGGCCAGTCAGCTACGCTGAGGGAAGATATCTCTTTGATCAATGAGCTGTACTTCTCGAGCCCCGTTCCCGATCCTGTCCTCAGCGCCGTCGCGCAGAAACATGTCATAACGATACGTTCGTTCGGGCAAGACGCGGAGAACTCCACCCCCGCATCGGAGAGGCGGGTCCGCCGGAGCGTCATGCTCGCGCAGAGGCAGGTTGAGCGAGAGATGGAGCAAGACTTTGAGGATTTCCAACGTTCCGAACTGTGGTTCCGTGTCGTTGCGGACATCGAGGTCAACGGTCGTGCTGCTCCCGCTGACGACTTTGCGCTCCACTCAGGACGCCGCTCGCCCACCACGACTCGCCATGCTACCGACGTTCCTTCCCGCACTGGCAGCCAGCCTACTTTTGCCGGTGCCAAGCCTCCCTTACCGCGATCCGAATCGACCCCTATCATGGGTGGACCCATGCGTGTGCATAGCGCTAAAAGCCCCTCGCCCTCAGGACTCCCGCGTCCGGCAGCGTCCAATCTACAAGTTCTCATGTCGCCTGTACACGATGACAATCCAGAAGCGTCATCCTCGCGTGCACCTCTCTTTGGCGACCCCGAGGACGAGGAGCAGCAAGAGCATTCGCAGAGAATGGAAGCTATCCAGGCCGCGCTGACTGACATCATTGCGCTGGACAAACAGCACGACCAGCCCCCCTCCGATGGTCTCAGCATACAGGATTCTATGACATCCACAAACACTCGTCTTCCGCGTGAACATAAGCGGCGGCTCATGTTCTCAGACGAGATTGGGGACGATGAGGAAGACGCAGCGCCTTCCCACACTGACGAACATGCCGAAGACGACAAGGAGCACGGTTCGTTCCAACTGGCGGGCCCAGGCGATCTGCAGCTTGCGCAGGAGATCGAAAGGCTGGGAGGCAAGATTGGCAAACTGCAGACGCAGGACGCGATGCTCGATACGCTTATCAAGAAGGCAGAGCTCACAGGCGACGCGCAGGAGTTGCGGCTGCTCCGAAGAAGCAAGGCGTCCCTCACGCGGGAGCTGCGCGAGCTCCGGTTCCAGAAGACGCAGTACGAGCAGCAGGAGAGCGCGAATCGGCTCCTGTCAGACCGCACGCGCGTCGCGATCGTGAACTCGACGACCGGGGAAGAAGATGGGAGACAGGTCGTGCGGTACCTCGTGGAGGTACAGCAGCTGGCTCTCGACGGGAGCTTCTCGTCGGGCTGGGTAGTTGCGCGAAGATACAATGAATTCTTCAACATGCACAATAAGCTGAAGGACAAGTACTTGCTCGTTCGGAACTTGGACTTCCCCGGGAAGCGGCTAGTTACAGCGCTCTCGGCCAGCTTCGTCGACCACCGACGCGTTGCTTTAGAGAAGTACATGCAGGTGTGTTCTCTCAACATGTGCGAACTACGCAGTGCTAACTACTTCGCAGAGCCTGATCGCCATCCCTGCCGTATGTGAAAGCGATGAGCTTCGCGCCTTTCTCTCCCGGGACTCGCCTTTCATGGCTGCAGAACCCGCTCCAGCGTCATCCAAGACACCCGCCTCCGGTTCCGCCTTTCCTGGACACGGCCTCGTCAAGACAATGTACCAGTCCGTCGCAGAAAGCATCGATGACATGTTCTTCGGGCCATCGATGCTGGATGTCATTATTCAGCGATTGACGACGCAAGCAGCAGAATTTGCTGGCATCACGGGCACTGCGACGCGCGACGAAGACCTCGTCGCACAAGCGTTGCGCGCGTCGGGCAGGGCGTCTTACGAAGATGCGCTCGCCCACCTCTCGGGCGACCTGAAACCCCTCGAGGGCGAGACGAGCACGTCGACATTTTCGGGCCCGATTTGCGATCTCATCCTGGCCGTGTTCGAGCTTGACAAGAAGAACAACTGGCTCAGAAGACAGGCGATCGTGATCATCCTCCAGCAAGTACTCGGGGACACCATCGAGCGGTGAGTAGCGCCTGAGCCTTCGGTGAAGCATCCCACCCTAAGGTCCGTCTAACGGTGCATACAGGAAGCTGCGTGAAACGGTCAAATCGTTCCTGGATGAAACCCATCTGATGACGTTCATCAACATTTTCAAGGATGGGCTCTGGCCGGGCGGGAACCTAAAGCCGCCGAGCGTACCCCGCACGGTCGAGGAGAAGCTCCACACGAGGGACGAGGCAAACCGCAAACTGTCTTCGTTGATGCCTGGTACATCTGGCTTTTTCCTTGGATTGAGTAGCATCTCTTATTGTTGCTTTCATCAGACTTGGCAGCGAACATGATCGGACGTTCTAACGCGAGACGTGGCGCTCGCCGTATATTCGCGGTGCTCCAGAACCGCCGACTAAACCAGCATCTTGTGTATACGATCGTTGATGAGGTGAGGCAGCTCGTGTTCTTGTGGCTCGTGGGACACGTCCAACTAACAACTCACACATAGGTATTTGCCGCGTTGTTCTCTGATTCGCAGGCAGCTACGACTTAGGTTATTCTAATGTTGGATGTTGTTGTACCGAGCACAACTTATACCATAATATTACACCTTGAGCGGGGGCTACGTTCAACACGTCGGTGCTCCTTAGCACGCGGAGTGTTCGCGGAGATATGCCAAGCATATGCGAACCCTCCGGGATTCGGACCGACCATGTAACTCATGGGCGTCTAAACACGTCGTCCGATCCGCTGTTTCGCTCGCCAGTCCGTTCCAGGTTGTCGTCCGACTACCGCGACCATCGAAGTCCGCTTCGCACCTAGCGTTCATCTGCGCGAACGCTTGCCTTTGGACACTCATGTCAACCGCCCACGACGACACAACCAACGGCGGGCGCAGTTCTACGCCCTCTCCGCCAGCTACGGACACAGTCATAGTGGAAGATCCAATCGCACCTACTCCGAAATTGGACCGCACAGCGCTAACAGTACTACTAATCCAGCATTTATCCAAGTAAGAGACGCTTTTCATCTCCTTTTCCCAAGTCTGACAAGGTTCCATACAGCTCCTGGGGACTCCGTACAGCAGAGTTTGCTGTCTATATCTTTTTGGTTACGCTGTTCCCCGACACGCTGTTACCGGCATCCATCTATGGCTTCGTCACTACTGGCGTAGCTATCGTGTTTTCGGGCTGGGCAGGACGATTAGTGGACGAGTATCACAATCTAGGCGTTGTGCGCTCCAGCATTGTCGTCATCAAATCCGCCGCGGTCGTCCAGTACGGAGCGAGCCTCGTACTGCTCTATCGGTTCGTCGTGACTGGTCATGCACGCCCTTGGACGACTCCTCTCGCTTCCGGCATGTTCGCGCTCATCAATCTGGGAGGGTGTGTCCACACCATTGCAGGGACGACAATCACCGTCGCTGTCGAGCGGGAGTGGGTGACCTGCATCGCGGGAAGCCAGTCCGCCCACCTCACTACGCTGAACACGTACATGCGGCGAATAGACCTTTTCTGCAAGCTTATGGCGCCTCTATTCGTGTCCTTGCTCACGAGCGTGGCGTCTTACCGCTTTGCGGCGATCTTTCTTTGCGGCGTCGAGGCCGCCTGCCTAGTGTTCGAGCTACTTTGTGCGTATTATTGGTATTCTGCACGGGACAGACGTTGACGAGAAGTCCACTTCCAGGGATCACGATATCTTATAAGCGGTTCCCTGCTCTCCGCGAAGCTCAAGAAACGAAGGAAGCTGCTCAGCGCGACCGCGTACGACAGCACTCGCCTGCCAGCACCTCCCGACCAGAAGCGTTCAGTCCCCGCCTTCTGCAACGCAAGGTGGGCGAGCGGCTGCAGGGAGCCATACGAGACTGGAACGAATTTGCACAGCATCCGATTTTCCTTTCCTCGCTCGCCATCTCCTGGCTCTACCTGACTGTGCTGAGCTTTGACGGAACGATGCTCGCATATCTCAAGGCGCACGCGTACAGCGACCCGTTCCTTGCGGGTATGCGTGGTCTCACCGTTGTCACTGGCCTTGCTGGTACGCTCGCAATGCCTTTCCTCGAAAAGCGCCTCGGCCTCGTACGTGCAGGAAACTGGAGTATCTGGTGAGTGAACCGGCTGATTCATTCCGTTTTGTAGACTTCATGACCCTATTACCACCTTTCTCACAGGTCGGAGGTTTTATGCTTGCTTCCCGTCCTCATCGTACTCTACGTCGGTGCACCGCCAGACGGATCGCGCGCGCCGGCATGGAACGCGGCGCTTCTCTTCGGAGGGATGATGCTATCCCGTGTGGGGCTCTGGGCGTTCGATCTATGTCAACTCAAGGAGTTGCAACTCGCCCTCGCCTCGCACCCACGTAGGAATTCTCTGTGAGATTGCTACTGTCTCTTGTCTCTGCCGCAACTGACCTTTCTCCACAGAACTGCCCTCCAGACAGCGCTGCAAAACGTCGCAGGAATGTTGAGATACGTGCTGACGATTGCCCTCAGCAGGCCTTCACAATTCAAGTACGCGGCGTTGGCGTCGTTCGTTAGCGTTTTCGCGGGGGCGTCGACTTATCTCGCGTACGTCAAGAGGGAGCGAGGGCATGTCTTGCATCACAGTTTTGGCGATATGATACCACTGCTTCGGAAGAAAACAACTTGATATGTTGTTTCACGGAAGATGAAATGTAAACATATCCGAAGCTTTACTTAAAGGGATATGTTAGTGTGTTGTTACCCGACTGCTGTAGACAAGACCGCCTAACTCCTACCTCTTTTTCTCATCCCTGATATCTGCGCTATCGTAGGGTTTTGCGGACCTTGAATTATCTTCCACCCCAACGTGAACGCTGTTTGTGTGATGGCCTTTTACGGTCACGCAAAACGCAAGTCTGAGGGTTGTACTAACTCACTGGCCTGCTATAGGGAGTACTGTGCCGAACGGGATATCACGCCTTGGTTCTTTCAAGTGACATGAGGACCTATAGCTCAGTGGTAGAGCATGCGATTGCAGTTCCTCTGTCCAATCAGAGACGCAGAATTTCTATCGCAGGGTCGCGCGTTCGAGCCGCGCTGGGTCCTACTTTTGCGGCCGTTTTCTCTTTTCTTCCGACCTCTACGACGAGCGAGGAGTTTCCAGGAATTCTTTGGGAATTTTTTGGCGAAGGGGACGCCGCCGGAAGATGCAAGGGAGGGGCGGGCGCCTGTTTGTCATGGGCGGAGGAGCGGAACGCGCGCGCGCGCCTGCGAGGACCGCGTTTGCCACTTGCCACCATGCGCCGCGCCGCCGTCCGTTCGCTGCGACATTCCTCCTCTGCCTCCGCTGCTGCTGCGAGGCGGCGAGCGCCGTCGTCCAGGCTTCTCCACGTACAATCGGAACCGCACCCGGCGGTAGACCCGCCTGTCCAGATCACGACGCTCCCCAATGGCATACGAGTCGCGACGGAGAGCACTCCCGGCCACTTTTCCTCTGTCGGCCTCTACGTCGATGCGGGCTCTCGCTACGAGACGCCGTCGATGCTCGGCGTGAGCCATTTTATCGACAGGATGGCATTCAAGGTGTGTACTCCTCTCCGACGCTCCCGCGTTCTCTTCTCAAGCGGCCACAGACGACTACCAGCCGGTCAGAGGAGCAGATGGCGACAGACATCGACGCCCTCGGCGGGCAGATCCTCTGCTCTTCCGCGCGCGAGTCTATCATGTACCAGTCCTCCCACTTCAACAAGGGCACTCCTCTCGCCCTATCCCTCATTTCCGACACCGTCCTCAACCCCGCCTTCCTCCCGGAGGAGATCGAGGGCCAGCGCGAGGCTGCGCGATACGAGCTGCGCGAGGTGAGCTCCAAGCCGGAGATGATCCTCCCAGAGGTGCTGCACGACGTCGCCTACGACGGCAAGTCTCTCGGAAACCCCCTTCTGTGTCCGGAGGACCGGATAGACCTCGTCGACACCGACATGATGCGCAAGTACATGCAGGAGTGGTACCGGCCAGAACGCATGGTCTTTGCCGGCGCCGGTATGGCGCACCAAGAACTCGTCGACCTCGTCCACGAGCGATTCCACATGCTCCCAGCGCGCGAATCTCTGCTGCTCCGTTCGGACCCCCGACCATCGGCAAATGCGCCTCAAGTTCCTCCCAACCTCCTTCAGTCATCCCAGTCGTCCTCGCCTTCGCTGTACAAGTCGTTGACGCGTGCCGCGTCGTCGTACTTGTATCACCCTGAGCCACCACTAGAGCCCTCCTCGCCCAACCAGTCGACGTACACGGGTGGGCACCGGTATATCTCCGACCCCTCTGGGGAGTTCAACCACCTCTACCTTGCTTTCGAGGGCGTCGGCATTCACGACGACGACGTGTACGCCGTTGCGACGATGCAGGTGCTTTTAGGCGGAGGCGGCAGCTTCTCGGCAGGTACGTCATCGTCTCCACCCACCCCCGCGCGTCTCTCAATTCCCTCCCAGGCGGCCCCGGCAAGGGCATGTACTCGCGTCTGTACACGCACATCCTCAACCACTTCCCGCAGATCGACCACTGCGCGTCCTTCCACCACATCTACACCGACTCGGCCCTCTTCGGCCTCTTCGCCTCCTTCATCCCCCAGTCCGGCCACGCGACGCACGCTCCCTCGCACATCCTCCCCCACCTCGTCCACCAGCTGAGCTTGCTTCTCTACTCCAACATCGCCGATGCTGAGCTCAGCCGAGCGAAGAACCAGCTCAAGTCGAGTCTCATGATGGCTCTGGAGAGCCGGGCAGTCGAGGTTGAGGACCTTGGTCGGCAGGTTTGTACTTGTTCCCTTCTCTGTCTGCTTAGCTTCGCGATGCTAACTTACAACGCACAGGTACTCGTGCACGGGCGCAAGGTCCCTGTATCGGAGATGTGCGAAAAGATCGACGCGGTCGATGCCATGACCATCCGTCGTGTCGCTGCGCGTATCTTTGGTCCGCGCAGTGGGGCGAAGGCGACAGTTGTCGTCCAGGGGCGTGAAGACGTTGGAGATTATCGATCGGTGCTCCGCAAGTACGGTCTTGCGGAGGCATGAGGGTCCTGGCTTGGGGTCTCTCTGGACGTTGCTTTGCACTACTGTATTCTTACAACTAATTGCTCGCTACACGACTCATTGCACGCATCATTCATTGGTTCGGTAGACGGGACCCGAAAAGTCTTGCCTGCGACTGCACACGATTCCGGCGGATTCGGCGACAATATATAGCCTTGGCCATAGCTTTGCATCGGCGTTAGGATTGCCCAAGTACGCTGACCGCTCCCATTAGCGGTTTTATGTTCGATTCTGTGTCAATGAGCTCGATAGTGCATGTAGTGACAAAAAGCTGAACCCTGCCCGGATTGAACGGACGACCTTGAGGATTTCCCAAGCTGGAATCTCACGCGCTACCACTGTGCCAAGGGTTCATGTCTGATTAGCATGTGTCATTATGTCTGACGAGCACTCAGTTCCTCGACCCAAAATTTGTGTCCTATAGGCAAATAAAGCAGAATTGCAGTACACTACAGAACAACGAGACAAGATCGGCATATCAGGACCTCCGCTGCTTGATGTTTGTCCATCTCGTATTCTTCTTTGACACTAAATATATCATGGAGTCGGGACCAGGCGCCATCCATGCTCTTGGCTGATTCGGCTGCAAGTTCGTGACTAGGAACCGCTGGCCTTGCCGGATGTCGCCTGGGGTACCGCCCTCGCTGAATACCATCCGCATCGGGTCCCAAAGTGTAATTTGCGCGGTACGTGTCGGTTCCTTCCGTGCCCACTGCGCATCGCGTACGACGACCACGCGGAAGTCGCGCACCTGGCGCTCGGGGCAGACGTGCTGCAAAATGAATGAACATCACTGGCACATGAGAAGCTTGGAAAAATCTTACCCGGAGCTCTCGTTCAATGTCATCTCCGAGCCGTTCTCGAGACAGAGTGATTTGCTCAAGAGTGTATATGCGCAGCCATCCCGCGTCCGTAGCGCTCAAGCGACCGAACATCTGAGACGGTCGTGCACACTCCTCCATCATCTCGGTATATAGCTCCTCGACGTGATCGGGGACAGATTCTGTAAGCGAGCGATCAGAACAACAAAACAGAGGATGCAAAAGGGTGGCGTTTACCATGTGCCTTCGATCGTTCGTCAAACCGAGATCCTGCCAGGCTCGCCAACCTCTCGGCAGCTTTCTCCATCTTCAGGATTTCTGTTTCTAAATTGGCTCGAATGTGTAAGATAGCAGCATCTCTCTTCGCCTACAGCAGTACCTTAGTAACAGTATCAAACGGGAGTGAAGCAGCCAATGTACTCACCAGCCATGTTTCGCGAGCCTTCATCTCTTCCTTCTCGTCACATGGCCCTAGCCTCGTTGTGGAACCGTCTTCATTCTTGACGAACTCTAAGAAGGCTATAGGGTAGGCCTAGAAATGTAATGAGACTCGGGCTAGAGTTGAAGTCCAAACGTATCTACCTTCTCCACAACAAGGTCCGCCGTGGAGACGTTCCCGCCGTCTGGCGTCAGGCTCCCCAGCGTTGCGATGAACGGGTCCTTCACGAAACCCATTTTCGCATGCCACGGAGCGAGATGGGAAGAATTGCCGGAGAGTTCTATATACGTGTTGTCGTAGGCGTCCAGAATCTCGCAGGCTTCTTTGCGGTCCCCAGTCAGCTGTGCCAACATCATATCAGAGGACATGAAAACCAAAGAGCGATAAGATGCACACCTTCGCACCAGACACCGCCAACTTCGTCCCAACACGGATTAGACCACGGCGGACAGCCCGGGCTAGCGGGGGGTCCACCCTGGCGCGTAACCTATACCATCCGTCTGTGACCTCAAGCTCTGGATGCGGGTCAATAGGCCGGCCTTGAGTATCAACGTCGGCCGGGGACCATGAATTTATGCTGGATACACAGAGCACCATCGGACACGCCGCGGGCGCATCCTCCGTCGAGATGAGGCGAAGCGCTGGACGTGACCCATTGTTGAGCTCGCGTTCATATCTATAGTTGATGAATCTCATGTTGGCCTTCTATGTGCACATGGAACTCACCTGTAGAGCAGCTGCCTTATGACTTCCCCCCAACACCATCGCTTCGACTTTGAGTCCTGCTCGCGCTCGGGTTCCAAGCACACCAAGCCAGCAAGCTTCCACAAGATGAGCCCGTAGTGGTTTGTTACCCACTCTTGAGTGGCCAGCTTGCATCCCAAACCTTGCAGGTGAGAAAAGGCAGCTTCATGACCTAACTGAGGTGGAGTTGACAGATATTCATCTTTGTTCGTCGAGTCACTTGAATGGAAGGAGTAGTATATCGCGTTAGACGGAGTCATCTGTCTCAGCTCGGCTACGTTGCTGGAAGCAAGATCAGATGGAAGTGATGACGACATTATACGGTATGCACATACATTCCCATGCTCACTAGCTCTTTCTCAGAGTACGATTCGGGCCTTAAACCTGAGTCTACCAGAGTCTTGCGTCCAGGACGCGGATCTGTAGCCTTGTAAGCTTGGGATCGGCCAACAATCGAGAAAAATGGAAACCCACTCAGATCAAAGAACGTGTACTCCATCTTTTCTTTGCCCTTTTTCGAGGCGGGGGTAGGTCCCGCTGCCGAGATTCGCACATTGGGAGGCAAAGGCGTCTGTGTCTTGGCCTTCTGGCTCTGCTCGAGCTGCGTCCTCCCCGGTTCCCCCGGCGCCATACCCGGCTTGAACGGTGTCGAAAACTTAGGTTTAGCAGCTGTCGAGAGGACACCTACCCTCCGTGGTGTCATGCCCAAGCTCTTCGCCTTCCCGGGGGATGTGAAACCGGTCGTCGTGGGACGAACCGGTGTAACAGAAGCCATGGCCGCTGGGAATGGAGCGGGCAACTTCGAACTCGACGCGGCCAAGTTCTGGCTCGAGCGCGCAGGGTTGAAGGCAGAGCTGGGGTGAGGTGTCGACGATGTTGCAGCCGGCCGTGAGATCAGTGGGGACTTGAACGGCTTGTTCTTGACCTGCATTCCCCCAAATCCAGTGCTTTTCTTTAGAAGGGGGGTTTCTGGTAGCTGAGCGGGCGAAGCCGCGTGACCGCGATTCTCCATAGGATGCAATGCGGGGCGAAGGGGTGTTCGGAAAGGCTGCGAGGCAGAGGTAGCAGGCATTGTCGAGGTTGAAGGACCTGCATGAGCGTTCTCAATGTCCGCTTGTTTCTCCGCGGCGTCTTGTACCTCCCATTGACGCATCTTCTCTGCGGCCCGTGCCAGCGTCTCAGAAGAAGGTTGGACCATCTTGCTTTTCGCACCTCTCAGTGCAGCAACAGAGCTGAAACCTACTCGGGGAGTGGGGCCGGCTTGAGAAGATGTTGTACCGTCGTCATAGGAAACAGATTGCCAGTGGGCAAGCCCGGACGAGAATCCCGCGTTAGCTGGAGCTTGACTCGCAGATTCTCCGCTTGGATGCTGAGCAGAAGCATGAACAGCACGAGCAGACTTGAACTGGAGCGCATCTGGCGGCAGTATGGAGGTGTCGGCGTCGAACCAAGCGTCGTAGTCTGGCTCAGGAGGCGGAGGCGATGGGGGTCGATCTTCCGCGCATGCCTGGCGGAAAGATATGTCTGTCGCCAACGCAAATCCACTAAGTGTGGAAGTAGTAGATGGCTCGCTATGAACATGTGCCGTATCGTTCCCATCTCGAGAATGAGAATCCTGAGCGAACGACGCAGGCTGGAATCCTCCGGATGATTTTGCCTTGATAGAAAGCGGTTTGAAGGGAAGGGCGGCAGCAGATGCAAACGAGCGAGGGTTGACACGGGACTTTAGCGACAAGGATGCGGCGGACATAAATCCACCTCCACCTCCAGTGCCGGATGTGAAGAAGCTGTCTTCCGCGGCGCGATCTTGGCTCGCTGACGACGCGCCCGGGGGTGAAGAAGACCATCCTAGAACGCCCGTCCACAAAAGAATGACCCATAGGATAAGCGGACATACCTTGACCACCTTCCGCATTGCTCCCCTCTTGGCCTCTCCCACCTGATATGTCACTATCGAGCCCACTATCACCATGACTATCGGGCGCGTCAAACGGCACTTGTCGCCTTCCAGACGACTTGCGGCGTAGATCCTGTGACAATTGCTTCTCAGCCTCTTCAAACGCTTGTATGTCTTCCTGTGTGATGGGGAAGTATTCATCGTATGTTGGTGAAGACAGCCGTTGTCGCTTGCGCGCGCTCCCAGACTCCGGCGACTCGGCTATTATACTTTTAGAAGCCATCTTTGGGTGCATATAGAAGGCCACTTACATGACCTTCGCATGGCCGCGACAAGAGGATGATTTGAGAAGATTCGATGGATAGAAGGGTGGTGATGGTGGTCGTGACCGGAATGAAGTGCCACAGACGCGACTGTGTAAACGCGTGTGTTGGTCACGTTATCGCAACCATCTGGCCAGACGCCGACGGGTCAAACACTGAGCTAAACACAACCTCGCGCAATGCGTTGAAGACCAGGACGTTGAGGATCGCCTTGAGTACGTTCACCACCAGCGGCTACATCACGAGAATTTTCTTGACGTCCTGAAGTTGGTGTACACCCAGCCATAATAGATCCGCGGCTCGGACAATACTACGCATAGAGCGTGTTCCGGCCTCGCTTGCTCGCGCGCCTATAAGCTTAGATGGCTCCGACCGGTGCCTGAACTGGGATTATAAGCGCGTGTGATAATTGGGCGCTCACCGGCACACCATCATGTCGTTCATCTCATCCTCCACGTCCAGTCAGACTAGATCCGATTTCTCGACGACCGCCAAAAACCAAATTATCGAATCTTTCCGTTCTCGTTGTGCACTATGTATGCTGCTTGTCCCCACAGTCGGTGAAGTGGCCCGCATACTGCATGCATCCAACCGCACAGGCACGGCTGAGGTGAGTAAGTACTCCGTATACACATGTGATATTGTTGTCTCGAGCTATCTTCAAGTTCAGGTCAGTGATGCGCAAAGTTATGGCGTCTTACCCCGTGGTCCCCGGTACTCGTACGACAGGCGAGATGTTAGCAATGGCATATACCGTACGTGTACATACCCCTATGTCGCCACTCTGCCTTATCCAGGCCTTTGCGTAGTCTGTCCGACCTGCCACAAGTTTTTGAGCAAAGGCTCTGGGACGAGTGAAGTGCCGCCCCTAGCGGCAGTACGCCTTGTGTGCGCCTAGTTATAAAGGCCGCGCAGCATGATGCATCAACTTATGTTCTTGAAGCAAGCTACAGGATAAAGACGCTTGCAGCGAATTACAGTTGGTCAAATCCTCTATACAGAGCATACATCGGCTGAGCAACTATGATTTAAAGTCCTGTCAAGAGGTGCTCGAACGCAGATGGTATCTTGTAGGAGGCTGGTCACACACGACCTATGTACTGCATGCACGGCGAGAATTCTCAAGCTAGATGTTACACGTACGCGAAACGGGTAAGTAGATCGTTGGTAAGATGAAAGCATCGTGGACGCTGAGAGCCATGCTCGACGCTTTGCCTATATGAAATTAGTACACCGCATTACTTGCGTGGAGACGCCGGCAGACTGGGCCGCCTGAGTGGCTGTTGAGTTTTGCTCTGGCCGTCAGTGGAATCTATAGAACACAAACAGCTATGCTCAGTTCGCGACTATGAATGCCGAATGAGACTCGTAGACATACTCACCATTGCCAGAAGACCCGCTTCCAGGTTACTATCCATTACATTGGCACACGCATAGAGCCCGACGCGACGGACACATCACCTTTGCGCAGGTACGGGGGGAGGGGAGCAGCGCGCAGGGGGCTGCTGGGAAGCGACGTGGCCCGCGGGGGCACTGGTTAGGTTGTGGACGAGGGAGGAAGATCGGGGCGCAAGAGGGTACGGGAGCGACAGGAATGCACTGTCGGGTTTGTCTTCTATGCGCAAGAGGCCGCAAAGCCGTTTTCTCTCATCGCCGAGCGCACCTAGCCGGTCCACCTCTCACAGGCAGTTGTAGATCGGAGGAAAGAAGTCCCCTACAACAGCATTAGCATCATCCATGATCCCACAATCACAACGCCCTCCTCCAGCGGCAGACTCACAAACAAAATATGACCGCAGGGGTCCCGGTCCGGGGGAAACCTACACAAGATTCTCCGCAATCACAGAGCGGGGTGCAGCAAAAACGAAACGCGCAACACATTCACAAGCTGGGTGGGCGCAGGCCCGAACCTTCAGATGAGCGCGTGTCGCTCGGGCAGCGTCTCGCGGTACTTACGGTCCTCGCAATCGAGCTCCCTTTTTATGTCCGAGTTGAGCTTGTAGAAGTTCGCGAGGAGCGGGTTGCCGTTGGGTTGCCGCATGAGGTTCAGTACCAACCGATTGCATAGGCGCTAGCGTGTGGAAGGGGCTGCTATTGTTGTGTGACTAAGCAGATCGGGAGAGGACGGGAAAACGGGAGAAACCGTGCGTGGTCGAAAAGTGGGGGCCATTATGAAGTTGGGTAGCCTTGCACACAAGGCGACTGATTCGGACAAAGCCCTTGCATACTTTGTGCCATGCATGCAGCTTATCAGCGTCGTCAACATATACCGTAACCTGAATCCGAACAGCGATCGCACATTTGATGAGGTTCGTGTAACCCATGATGTTCTATCTCCCTCTATTGCTCATGGTCAAGGTCCAGATCCTAGATGGCATTGAATTGGGCTCTATTGATCTCCCTGGGCAACGCGAAGTTGTTCAAGCATTTCGAGGATGTTTTCAGCTTTTTGCTCCCCGAAGGACGGAGTTCGACATACGCATGGCTCTCTCGACCAATCACTACCCCCAGCCTCGACGGATCCTAAACGAGGAGTACCGAGTTTTCGATGCGACCACATCGAGTGATGTTATATGCGATGGTCACATCTTACTTTACAATAACAGCCAGATCTCTAAATTGCTGTGGAAGCTCCATCGCCCTACCAGTGCTTTTTTCGCTGGTTATGTATCTGCCATGAAGGGTGCGATTCTGAGCAACAATTCGCCTCTTAGTAGAGCTATTTATGAATATATGGTCTGGGTGATCAATCATCCTGATGTATTCAACCGTTCCTGTTCGTCCCATGGCTTCCTTCAGTCTCTCAGATTAAGTTGCTGACAACGCTTCGGATAGTATCCCCCGTTCTCGAAGATCATCAGTCGGCCGAGGACACGGAGATGGATGATAGCTCTATTGGTACGTACCACACACCGTTTCCTGGGCGCATTGTAGTCTGACGTTTCTGGTGTTCAGTGGATTCTCCTGGACGGCTTGTCCCCCCGGAAGCAACACTACACATATCACAGAACCCAGACAACGGCAAGCTTTCCATAGCTGATGACCCTCTTCCGTTTCCTGAGTCAGGTACGCGCTGTTTCGCGTTGAGTATTCCTGTTTAGACCTTACGTTGTCTGTCACGCAGGTTACTCTACACTCGCGCCTATTCCTGAGCCGACACCCCGACTGGAGGAACGTGAGAATAGCAGAAAATGGTCGTTCGGTCCACACTACACCTCCCAAAAAATCAGCATGCTATTTGGAGCGGAGTACCAGCCAGAGCCTTGGGGCTACAGAGATGGCTGAGTGTGTTTGTCGTCCGTCTTATTGGTATCCTGTTGTCTACGCTGCTTCTTGATGTGGCGTGTGTTAATAGCAGAAACACGTTTTTGTTCGTTGTTGTATGTTGCAATTGAAGGTCTCGCCACTGTAGCCATCTTCCGTGACTCCTGGACATCCTTCACCAAGGCCTCGGACGCTGCAACCCCCCGCGTGTTCACGCTGGGTTGGCATCTTCATCGAGTCCCTTGCGCTATAGAGCCGCCCGAGGTCCGCCCTCTCGGGCTCGTCAGCACGCTCTCGCGCCTCGCCGCATGCCCGCTCGCGGAAGCACTCGCGCCGTCGCTCAGTGGCGCATACCACGTAGCTTTGTCATTCCGGAGTATAATCTCTAATGCATACAAACAACATCCGTACAGCCTTCCAACTGGCAGCAGCGCCGTGACAAAAGCGATAAAGCAGCACATCATGAAGTTCGTGAGTGTTATATGCGTGAAAAGCGACACGCTCCATTCTCCATGGAAAACGGGAAGCAATTATAAAAGGCGCAGGTTCTATCAGATTTCTCTGGGCTTCGAGGTCAGCGCTACGTCGATCATCGGGTCTTGGACTTCGAAACACGTTCAATACGAGGGAGTCCAAAGGTTCTAGCGACGATGTAGTTCGCTTGGTCATCTTTGATGCAGAGAGTGCTGTGACGTTGGGTGGTGAGCGTACTTATAATCAGATTCTGAACGACACTGCCCCTTACAGATCTGACAAGCGAACGAACTTGAGTAACATCAAACAAGAAAAAATAAATATATCACTCACAAGTATTCCCAATCAGCATTAGGTACGTTCCAATGGCCTGTAAAGAAGCAAATATCGTCAATGTATGCTCAGTTTACGCACTGTCAACGGCACTAACAGTGAAGACGTGCCACCATGAGTGTCCTAAGAAAGATTGAGCAAATTATGGCGTTCGATTAACGGTATGTCCTCACCTTCTAAAATAAAGGCAGCGGGCCAACCAAGACTCTTCTTCCAGCTTGTGATGCTCGAGCAGAAGATATTATCCAGGTTCCAGACGAGGAAGCCGAAGGCAAACGTTCCGGCGCCTACAATGAAAGTTCGGCCGATGGACTTCCGAGCCGCCGAAGACATGCGTTGAGCGAGGTCACTGTATCTGAGGAGTTGTAGAGTGCGGAACGCGTTCGTGAACATAAGTAGTCCGAAGACCACTTGATGGTAGACAGGGTTTCGGTACAGATAGCTGTGGTGGTCGACTTGAGTGGGTGTCCTTACTACGACGACAAACCAGGGCACGTACTATGACCACGTAAAGAACACGTTGAAGACCACGAATATAGCTCCTAGGAATGGCGCATTTGAGTCTCGCAAGCTGAACCCGCGGGCGGTGTCGAAGAGAATGAGGCTGCAGTAGCTTGATACATATATCATAGGAAGTTCGTCCATGAGCTGTGCTTCGAACAGAAGAGTCGCGTGGAAGATGAAACTGCCTATCCCAACCAACGCAAAACCCTTTCCGCAGCCTCAGCCTTATGGACAGTGTTGCAAGCAGAGAAGACAGGCGTACCGTGTACCCGACAAGATACCTTGGCGGGAGCCCCGCCCATACCGATTGCACCGCCCCATATACTGCGAGCGCGACCGTGACGAGGTTCGAGAAGGTATTTGCGGCCTCCGCTATATAGTGGGAGAACTGATAGTTGGCCTGGGTGGGGATTGTATGAGAGAACGTCGACAATCAATGAGAACCGCAGTGACGTAGCCCTGAAGGCTGAGAGAGGCGGCGGATCGCGATTGTCGGAGCACTGCTCACCTCGCACCAATCAAGGGTGGCCGTGACGGGTCCCCAGAAGGACTTGCTGGCTAGATAGGCGTTGGCGGTCGAGTTGAGCGCCATTGAGGCCAGGGGAAGCTGATTGTAGGGGAGTAGTGAGGAGAGGAAAGAGAGTGCGGGTCCGGACGGGACGAGCTGAGTGTCGATGGCCATTACGCAATGAGGGATGTGTTTGATGGCCTGAACGCCTTGCCCAACCTACATATATACATCTTGTTGTGCTCCCCCCGCGAATGCACCGAGATGCAGAGGTCGGGGGTCCATGTCGGAGAAGGTGTCAACCCAGCGTGAATGCAGCAAGCAGCAGATGCAGGCTCGACTAACATGGGACACGTTAAGCGGGAGAGCTCAGGCGGTTGCATTCAGCAATGCGTCCATTGGCTGGTAATTCAACGTTACGTCATGTTCCTGGGTCACCTCAATCACATGCATAGGCCACCATGAACGCGCGGAGTACTTGGTATCATCTTCTCGACAAGCCTGCGTCCACGGGGGCCATCTCTCAGCTAAGACCCGGGCCATGCTGGGGGCCAAGCTCTGGGGGCAGAGCGTATCCGATCGGGAACGCCGCCGTCTTGAGGGGTAGTTCCAGGACTACCGCGCACTTCTGATCTTCCTGGTACCAACCCAATAGTGTCGGATTACTGCCATAAACCGGTTCTAAGTTCTTGGCAGCTGCGAAGTACAACACCCGATCTGCGGAGGCGAATTTGGACAGGCGCACCATTTGAGGTCCCAAGAAGAGCTAATCCATTAGTTCCTATGGTATATAGTGGCCTTCAGCATTCACAAGGGTTCACTGCGGTCTTCTCCATGAAGTTAACTCGACGAGCCGCGACGGATCACTCTAAAGTCAACATACTGTCTTGCCTATGACTAGGTCAATGTATCATGTATCCCAGCGAGCGGCACACTTCATGATCAGCGGAGGTCATTCAGCCTTGTGATGGCCCGCAGCGCGTCCACTGAGACCAGCTGAGACCGCCACCAAGACTCAAACTCTCACCCAACTTGCAGGAGGCGTGTAATCAATCAGGCGAGCAGTTGTGGACAATGATGTATCGCTTATTTATCCATAATATGACACGAACAGTCAGAGAGCGCGATTGGCCTGCTCATTATAGTAGTTCTCATTTGCGTAAAGAACTGAAACCTGTGACGCAACACTGAACCAGGAGTTTGAGCAGCCTTCTGCAGCTGCTTGCATCAAAGTGAAATGACTGGAAAGTATTTTTGGTCAACAAACGTCCGCATAGAGGCAATTGTGCCTGAGACCTAAAGAGAATTTATTGACGCACGCCCTCTGAGTTGGCTGAAGCACCGCCGCGAGCACATCAATGTTGCATCCGACCCGATACCGAAGACCCTTCGGTCAAGGATGCGAACTTCACGCAACGCCAAGCTCACTTTGTCGTGGGCGCGAGCAGGTAGTGGCAACGGCGCGCACGAGCGCAACCGAACACCTAGAGGAAGATGGGATAAAAGCAACCACTGAGTGCCATCGGTCTGTACCAAATCACTTCGCATCCTCTTCATCCACCGAGCAGCACCAAGTACTTCAGCATGAACACTTGCACGACTCCTGTGATCGCGCGGTTCCAGTTCCTCATCTGCGCTATCCTCCTCTTCGCCGCTATTGTGGGGGCGACGCCGAACCCAGCTCCCCAGGCGGATGCCTCCACGGACGCCGGAGATGCTCTCAACACCACTTTGGCAGCGCTCATGTCTCTGCTTGGGACGATCCTCGGAGAGTTGACTGGTAACGTGACCCTGACTGGGTGGGTTTCCCGCGAACGTCTGACAAGGAGATGGCACTGATGTACGCTATCATGTGTAGCAACTTGGGCCCCTCGAACTGAAAGGCCCAAACATAGTCGACGCCTAGTTTCAGGCGATATGGATACAGTAGGAGGTGAGCTCACCGACATCTGTGCATAGACCGTGATATGCTCATTGGTCAGGCATCGAGTAGAAATTTCTTGCTCGTCGGACCGGTGATGAAAGCAGCGAGGGAGGTTATGATACATCTGTCTTCATGACTATGAATTACAGACTTGTGAACCAGATCATGCGACGAGAGATATAGAAGTCGAGGGTTTGCTATGATGTCCGCATGTCTACATCTTGAGACTCAGAATTTTGTTCTGCCGTTGTCTCCTCCTTTCCCTCCTCGAGTCCGTTCGCGGGTGTGGCTGTCTCGCTGTCGACTTTCGCCTTCTTACGCTGTCTGTGAGCCGTCACGGAAGATGCGGTCGGGTCGTCGTAGCTGCAAGAAGGACCATTAGGACGCGCGATGGGTAGTGAAAATAAGCCTCGTACATCTTGAGAACTTGTAGAATGAACCCGCCCGACCCAGACGCGTTCATCATTGGATGTGTCCGTCCAGGCAGTACCTGGAACGGAGACATTAAGAGAAGTCACAATGCTGACGGAATCCTTCCTCACCTGATAGCGACGAAGGAAACCTTCTGTCACAGCAGGCCCCAGATAACCCGGCATGTCGCGCAATTGGTTTTGTAAGTTGGTAACAACTTGGACATGCGGGCTGTGAACAACAATTGAAGCGGAGCCCGCCAGATAGGGATACAGCTTCTCCAAAATCGAGTACGGGTCGTATTCGCTCGCTACAAGCAGTCTGGCCCTGAAATGAGCACACAAGCTACTTTACTGCAAACGAGTCGCGCTCACCCATCGAACTCGCCGGCAAAAAGCTCTTCTCTGGTTTGCATGAGAGCATCGGCAGTGACCTTCCGCTTGTTAAGCCTCGTGCGTTGCCCATCAGACTTGTATTTCCCTGAAGCTGGCTCGCTTGAAGCGAGGACTATACACATTGAGTTGCGCCCGGACATAAGTCAGAGATGAACGTACTTGGCGTGTATTCTTCGTCAGCCGTTGCCCAGTTGAGGGAAGACATGATAGGCGTGACGACTTCTTTTCGGAAGTTCATCTGAGTCATGACAGGATAAGCCGGAGGGGAGTCGACGTCACATATAGTGATGAGACGGCCGTGCCCTGACAAGGCTATGAGTTCTGCTATACGTTGGACAGTCGAATTTCCTTACCACCTAGGCGGTCGAGAACCGCAGACACAACTACCCCTGACGCATCATCCACCACCAGATACCTGCCGCCGGGCCTGACACTGGCCAGGTTAAGCATTTGTGCAAGCGAGTCTGGTCGAATATCCCGTAGCCGGTTCTGGTCCTTGTTGAACCAGTACTCGCAGACGTTGTACATGGTAGGCTCAATGATGGTGAACATCTTGGAGTACCTGTGCATACATGAGACGATGCACGAAGAAATGTGGGGAAGGGAGCGCACTTCATTTCTTTACGCTTCTTGTACTTTTCTTTGCTGTATTCTGTTTTGAGTGAATAGTTGGCGTGTTGCTCAATCTGCTTTTTGATGATTTCCTACAGCGCTCTCCGTCAAAAAGGGAGCGGAGACTTGCCTAAGGGGCTCTTCTCACCGTTGCATGTAGCCCTGACTTCTTCAGCACCTCAATTTCCTCCAGCGTCAGCGGCTGAACGGCTTGTCCGTCGTCTATGAGCTCGTTTGTAGCGTCCGTTTCCTCTACCGCAGAGTGTCAAGGACCGGAAGGGCACGCGAGGCGAAGCTCGTACCTACTTCCTGCATCAACCGCGGAGGAAGCATTCTCAACTTCTTGCCCACGATTTCATACGAGAGTCCGAAAGGCTGCCCCAACAGCTCGCTCGAAGAGAAGGATCCATATCTCCCGAGGTTGATCAACCTGAATACAGTCGGTCAGACGAGCAGTAGAAAAGGGCGATTTCAAACCGCACGAGTTGGCTTCGACCTTGATAGTACGAATGTCGCCGCTGGGTATTTTGAGTAAGACGGTATGGCCGACCTGAATAGTCTCTTCGCGAGCACTGAGGGGCGTGTGGGGGACATGAGAGGAGCCTTCGCCGACGTCCATGGCGGCCAGTGCGATGGTGAACGTTTGAACGCGGAAAACGGATCGAGATCCGTGCGCAAATGGCGGCGACAAACACGTGCATACATTTGTCTTGCGTCTCCGCCGCTGCCGCCATGTCCTCGTCTTCTCCCTCCGACGCCGCGCACGATGGCAAGCCTGCTACTCCCGATTATTTAGTCGAGACTTTTGATATTATTCTCAAGAAGACTCAGGACAAATCTTTCCTCACCTTCTCTCCAGAAGAGCTCTCTGCCCTCCTCAATGCCTTCCTGCCTACCCAGTCGGTAACGGTGCACACAAAAGGCTATATCGTCCTCTCTGCCTTCTGCCAGCGTAAGAGGGCCGAGAAATCTAACGCCGATGAAGCGACAAAGACCATAAGCCGCACTTTTGAAACCCCCACTACATCCCGCATCGCAGATACCGAGGAGAGGGAGGTTCTCGCCGGCCTCACTTTCCTCTCCGCGCTTTTCGATGTTGATCATGCCTCTGCGTCATCTATATTCCAACGAGACGGCATTCTTGAAGCCGTCATGGATACCCTCGACCTTTTCTCCAAGTCGCGACAGATCGATCTCGCCGTCGCCCACCTCCTTGGTCGTGCCGCGGGACACAAGGCCTGCCGCGCGCTGCTTGGAGCGGATCATCGGAACTGGCTAGAGTGGAAGTCGCGCCAGGCGGAGGACACTGAAGTGCGTGCAGCAGCCGCAGTGGCGATGGTGAAACTCGCGCGTGGGTCGAATGTGGATGCGGCGGAGGCCGGAGGGACGGCCGATCCCCCGGCCATGGTCGACGAAGAACTTGCCTCGCTCATGAAGGGTCTAGTCGTGGATTCACGCGAGCCGTCGTCTCTCGGCGATGCGATCGAAGCACTCGCATATACGAGTACGAATCCTGCCGTGAAGGAAACGCTCTCCAAAGACTCCGCATTCCTCTCTCGTCTCTGTTCGCTCGTTCCGCGGAAGAAGGGCGCCTCATCCGAGCTGTTGGGCGACTCGGCTGCGTCCCCGCTGTACGGTACCGTGGTCATCATTGCCAATCTATGCGCCTATCGCCCTCGTCTTTCTGCGGAAGAAGCTCAGATGGCCAAGCTGAAGCGTATGGCGAAGACCTCGCAGCCCGCGAGCTCGTCTCATGCCCAGCCAGAAGACGACCCACTGGACGATGATGACTACGTGAAGGTGCGAGGGCAGAGGCTCGTCCAAGCTGGTGCCATGGAGGCGTTGACTTCGGCGGTAAGGGCGACAGACAGCCGCGCTGTGAAGTCGATGGCTGGCAAGGCCATCCTCCATCTGGCTGAGGATAAGGAAAGCCGTGGCAAGATTCTCCAATCGGGGGGAGCGAAAGCGCTACAAACCATCATACAGGGCATAGTCCCTCCAGCTAAGGCCAACGACAAGGGCAAAATTCCTCAGATAGAGAAGGACGACTTCGAGCCTATACAGGCCCTAGCTAAGCTTGCCATTACTGCCGCCCCTGTGCAAGTCTTCGGTCCCAACGAGGGTGCGGTCTACGATGCCATCCGTCCTCTCTCCCTCATGGTCACCCATCCGAAAGCTACCCTTTTGCAACGCTTTGAAGCAATGATGGCGTTAACCAACCTGTCCTCCCAAAGTGCAGAAGCTGCCGACAGAATCGCACGCGCTGACGGTCTCACGAACAAAGTCGAACTACTTATGCTCGAAGACCATACCCTCGTCCGTCGCGCGGCGACTGAGCTCATTTGCAATCTCGTCGCTGGGTCGGAAGAGGTGTTCAACAAGTGGGGCGGCGACAAAAAATCCGCGTCCACATCGAAACTGCAGGTGCTTGTCGCGCTATGCGACGTCGACGACATCCCGACACGCCTTGCTGCCTCAGGAGCGCTTGCGTCGCTCACGGCCTCCCCGGACGCCTGCGACTCGCTGGTCGAGCTTCAGCGCGAGCGGCACCGGTTACTCCCTATACTCGGGCAGCTCATCGATCCAAGTGTCGTCAGCAGACCAGAAGCGGACGAGGATGTCGATGACGACGGACCAGACGAGCTCGAGACCGACCCGGGCCTGGTCCACCGTGGCGTTGTCTGCGTACGGAACCTGCTTTTGGGTATCCGAAACAAGGCAACGCAAATGGAGATGGCGTCGGACGCCAACCGCGTTGGTTTGGCGCGAGCGCTGGTGGGCGTTGTTAAGAGTTGCGCCCAGAATACGAGCTCGCCCTTACTTCGACCGGCGGCGGAGGGGCTGAAGTGGCTGTTAGAGCACGGGGTGGAGATATCCATTTGAAGCCGCCCGAGTAGACACTGGACCCGTCATGTATGATACCGGCATTAGTAGCACAGCTCATTGTAAAACATACGGTCATAACAGATCCCTTTATCACGTACGTCTGAACTGCGAGCCCTGGGAAGGTGCAGACGCCAATTCATTAAACTCGCGCCTCTGGACTGGACCCCGGCTTGGCTTACCCGGTAAGGCAAATCTGGAGACCGACGGGGGTGGCCGCTTCAGCCGTCTGAGCCGGACTCCGACCTCGAACCAATTCCTCCTCTCTCCTCGCACTCATCGCGTCGACAAACGCCTCCTCTTCGTCTCCCTCTTGCTCGCCATCGCAATGGATGGCCAGCACAGAGCGAAGGTCAGCACTGATACACAAGCAGCTGCTGTCCCTTTCGCAGTGATATTGACGTTCCCCAGGTCACCGCGAGGGTGGGTTACGACCGGTCCCGCCCTACGTCCCCCTTCAAACAACCTGCAACGTCTCTGTCACCACCGCTGGTCCGTCCGAAGGCCAAGGTCAACAGCAGTGCAACCATCCAACCCCGCAAGCCTAATAGTGTCGTCGGGGTCTCGCCGTCAGTAAGGACCAGCGCTGTTCCGACGCGGGCACCATCCCCTTTCAAACCCCCAACTCCACGGACGGCAAATGCGCCCGCCTCCGCTGGACTTGCCGTTAGGGCGCGACTCACTCCAAGACCGAATGGCACAAACTCTATATCTCCCATCTCCCCAGACTCGAGACATCGCGCTCTCACCACCGGTACCCCCTCTACGGCCCCCCTAACGCGGGAACGCAGAGTCAGTGCGTCATCAGCCCAGCTCCTCGGCATAGGCAGGACCCCCTCCAGTACGTCTTCCTCTCCGGCACGTCCCCCGGCCGTGTTGCCCGACGAGAACACCCCCACCTCGAGCGTCATACGCGTCAAGGCGAAGATTTCCCGAGTGGCCGACCCCAATGCGTCCAAGTCCCCACCCTCGGCGACCGCGGTGAAGTCGCCCCCACTCCCACCCTCCCCGCGGTTGGCAAATCGGCCGGCGCGTGTACCGTCCATCTCAAATCTCTCCCTCTCCCCGCCCTTGGTGCCCAGCACCAGCGGAGGTCAGAGTCCATCGTCGACCGCGTCTTCCCCGTTAGTGCCGCCGCAACGGTTTGGCAGTGCGCGAGAGGTCAAGCACCAGTCCTTCCAACCCATCCCGAAGGCCATGCACGTATTTGTGCCCAACGACGACTCTGTAATCAACTACGGCGGTGGACTTCCGAGATTTGCCGCGAAGGTGGATCCGACATGTATCCCCTTACCACCCCAGTCACCACCGACATCCACGCTCTCTTTCTCGTCCCGCTCGTCTGCTTCTGCCTCCTCGGTGTCGTCCGAAACGCACGACTCAATCGCGAGTCGGAGTACGGCCCCGACATTGCACTCAAATGTGAATGGGAACGGTCATGCGCGACACGGAAGTCACGCGTCCCAGCCGCGTTCCAGCATCGATGGGCTTGGTCTGCATAGCGTTTCAGTGTCGCGGGACGTTTCTACGGCTAGTGAGCGCGAAATGTCGGATGAATATGATGGAGAAGACGCGCAGTTTGAGAACGATGGCGCAGCAGAGGAGCGGAAGATGAGAGCAGAGGCGAAGTCAAATCGGAAGGTGCGTTTTCATCGCGCATACCGCCAAGACCTTAGCATATGCGTCAATCACGGCTTTGAACTCATGTCACTGTGCTGTGCTGCAGATTGCAGACCTCGAGATCTCGAACCGCTCCTTACTTGCTATCAACGCGACATTGGAGGCTACTAAACACAAACAAGCAAAGGAGATCCGCGACCTTCGGCGCAAGCTTCGCGAATCCCGTCTTATCCTGCCGCCACCTGCTTATCGTGCTGTAAAGTCTTCACTGATGCATGATGATACGGCAGAAGAGGAAGAGGATGATGACGATGACGATGATGAGGACGACACTGAAATCGTCGAGGGTAAGGCTGATGAGGCGTACCGTCGTGTCAAGGTCATGCTCGAGGGCCTCATCAAAGCGGGTCAACGCGCCCTTGAGTCTACGCCAGAGGATCACGCAGGGCCGGGCAAAGGCGGTGCGAAGGTCCTCACCGCAGAAGAGGTTCGCTCGTGGCGCGGCGAGGACGATAAGTCATTGCTAGAGGATGGCGCGAGCGCGTCTGGTTCGCGCCCACTCACCCCTTCCCGCGTCGCTGTTCCTGCCAGCGACGACGGGCTCGGGAGCGAGGACGAAGTCGAGGCCTCCCTTCTCGAAATAGACGTTGCGCCCTCTGCACCCGTGCCTCCGATTACCATCACACCCTCAGGTTCTCCATAGATCTCCTCGTCCCGCATATATCTGCTCTGCCTCTGCTGTTGTCACGTCACCGTTGCCTCGCGTACGCTGCACCATCTCCCACTCACTGTAGACGTTATGAACCATCATGACCCTCATGCCTTAACGGCCACCCGTTGTGGCCCGCTCGACTCGACACCCACATCCCCGGATTGGATAACATACCCCCATGCCTGCCCAGCACTCGCGCCTGATCCCTCTCGCACGCTGTCAGTTGTCTAGTAGTATCACGACGCATCTATAATTCTCGAGCATACACATCGCGTAGGTATCGGAGTACTGGGCTTGCCGTATTCCATACATACATGTACAGCACACATGAATGAACGTTACGACCGGATCGCATGCGGCCGAAATCCAGACCCCCATGCATGCGTTCCCAACCCATCCATCACTGTCCGTTCTATAGTCAAGATTCACGTTCGTTCACTCGTCATCGGCAATCCGTTGCGCGCGTTTGGCCAGCTGCAGAAAAGTGTCAACACTCGACTTTAGATACTCGTGTTACAAGAAACTCACTGCAGCAGCCAAGTCCATCTGCCCGCCCGGAGCAGCCGGCCTCGCGACGCCGCCCACCTTCGGCTTAGGAGCGGCAGCACCAGGCCTGGGCGCGGAGGGCACTGGTGGCTTCGCTCCAACCTTGGGCGCGACCGCGGGCTTGCTCGCTACGGGCGGTGGCGGCGCGGGCTTGGGCTTCGCCGCGACAGGCGGGGGCCCGCGCGCAGCTGCGCTAGCGGGGCGCGACGCTGCTGGCGTGCTATCCGCAGACGAGTCCGCGGCAGATGCGGTGCGTTTCCAAGGCGCGGCGGAGCCGTTCGAGGGCGCCATGCCCGGGAAGACGGCCACAGGCCGTGCGGACGGGTCTGCGGCGATGGACTTGAACCCACCTGCTCCGGCAACCTTCGGGGCTGCGGGGGCTTTCGGTGCTGGCGGAGCGGTCGGGGCAGCTGGAGCAGTGGGTATGGGGCGCTTGCCAGCAGGGGGTGGAGGAGGCGGCGGTGGAGGGGCGACGGCTTTGGGCTTGGGCGGGACGAGCTCGAGGTAGTTGTTTGGCGCCCAGCCCTCAGCGCCATCCTTCTTGACGAGCCACCAACCGTTGTCGTCCTTCTCGACAAGCTCGACGATGTCGTCTTTCTGGAGCGACATTTCTCCTTCCTGGCCCTGGAAGGCGTATTTTGCGCGGTACTGTTCGACATCCGGCTCGGGAGGGGGGGGAGGGGGCGCAGCATGTCGCGACGGAGGGGGTGGAGGCGCACGTGGTGCCGACGAGGCTGCCACTGGTGTGGCTTTCGTTGTTGTTGCTGCTGCTGGTTTGACGGCGGGGGCGACATTGGACTTTCCAGGGAGAGGCTGTGCAGCAGGCTTCGGCCGAGAAGCAGTTGGCTTCTTCTATGGGATGCGCTAGATGTTAGCGTAAACGAGGCGCGGATGCTCTGCCGGACGCACATCTGACGGTCCGCCTTTCCGGAGAAGCTTGCCTTGGGTAATAGGTCGGATAACACCCTCTTTGCGCTTCGGTACGGGCTTCGATAAGCTGCTTGGTGGTTCGCCCGATGGAACGTGGATTGTGTGGCTTTTATACGTGTCGTTCCTGGGGACTGTCTCATCCTTAAGACTCTTGATCTGCGCCCTCTTTTCTTTCTTCTTATTGAAATCGATCCTGCAAATTGTGTTTGAGCTACAATCCCCTTTATACGTTGAAGATACTAACGTTGGCCCGATGAGGACGTTAATGCTGCCTTGCGTTAGGCGCAACATGTGGGTCGTAAGTTCAGTCTTGAAGACACAACTGAGGATCGGATCGCCCTCCTCCGTTGGACCCAGGTTGATGGCCTTGGGAGAAAATCATTTGGACTTCAAACGGCGAGAGAAATGAGCACTAGGATCATACCAGCCAGTCATCTCTCAAGTTGGTCATAGAGATACTCTTGACCGTGACAAGGTTGATCTTGCGTTCTAATGTGACTACATTCTGACCACTCTGAGCTGTCATCACCGCGATGTGCAGGGCTTTGTCGGTCTACGGGTATGTAAGGAGATGTTACCCCGCAATACAAGACAGCTACGTACCAGAACCAGGAAACGAGGGCTAGGTTTACTTGAACGACCGAGCTTCGACACGAGGATTTGTGCTCTTGAGCTGAATGTGACATTGTCGCCTGTACCGAAGCATGAGTATCGTGTGAATGTCAACGAATACTAACACTCACGACCGATGCCGCAAGCCTCAATGAGTTCCTCGCCGAACGCGCTCTTCCCGTTAAGATCAAGGTAGTCGCCCATGAAGCGGCGCGATCCGAGCAGACTGAACCTCCGCCGCTCCTTCCGGCTAGCGAGAACTTGGTGGCCGTAGTCGCGAATCTTGGCGTACTCGATCCCCTCCTTGTTGTTCTTCCAGAAACGTTGAATACGGCGCGCACACTCGTTCTTGTACCGCAGATAGTTCCGGAACGCGCGCTGGATACGACCAGCCATGTTGTGCCAGTACCGGTCGCGCATCGTTTCCAGGGCAAAGAGCTTCATAAACATAGTTAGGCAAGGGCAAACCGGAGGATGGAGAACTACTGACCGTCTCGGGGTTCTTGATGAATGCCTTCGTCACACCCATCTGCCACTCCTCTTTCGCGATACCAGTATCAGTAAGGATTCTTTCACATCCAGACTTGGCGTCACCGGTCCAGGTATACTCGCCGGCGTACGACGTCGCGGGAGAAAGCAAGTAGAAGCGCTCGACCATCTTCTCGAAGGTGTTCCGGTACGCAAATCCTGCGCGCCGCACGCGGATGTTCTCCTGAAGACCGAGGTATTTGACTTGGTGCAGAACCGCTTTGACGTCGTACTCGCTCGCGCTACGGTTCTGGTTCGGTTTGATCGTCCGAATGTAGGATGGTTGCGCGCGCATGAGGTTCTCGACGAGAGCGCCAGCGGAAGACTGGATGTGAAGCGTAAGTATATTACACCGAACCCAGGTGAAGAAGACTGACCTTGATACGGTCACTCGCTGTGGGAGGCCGCTTCTTGCTGTTCGGGTCTGGGCGATCTGGGAAGAGGCCCTGGAGGAACTGGTTTCCACTGGCGCCAATGAGATCCAGAAGGTCCTTGATGAGCACGTCCTTGTTCTTGTCAGTCATTCCAGAGACATTGTACATGACGTCTCCGGCGTAGTGCTTGACGAGGAATTGAGCACCGCGCGCGTCGAAGTGCGGATTGCTCGCTAGCGCCGATGTACGCTGAATGAAGCTGTTGTCCGCTGCTGTGGGGTCCGCATGAGCAGTAGCGCAAGCGTCATTGAGGGCAGCAAAGATGCCGGGAGGGCGACGCTCTTCAATAAGGTCACAGACGATCTTGTTGTTGAAGTATTTGATGGGCGTCCACTTGATTTGTTCCCTGACGTACTCCTCCTGCTCGGTCTTCAAGGTGAGCTCGATGAAGATCTGCTGCAGTTTCTCATTGACGTAGTTGATGCAAAGCTGCTCGAAGGAGTTGTCCTGGTAGACAGCGTTCTTTCAAAAAACCCTTCCGCCAAGTGAATCAAAGTGATATGTACCTCGAAGATCTCGAAGCCGAAAATATCCTATGTCCGCAAAATGAAATAAATAGAGAGGTATGATTAATGGAACGGAGTGACTTACGAGGATTCCAATCAACTGAGCCGTTGCTTGACGAGGCTTCATTGACTGGTTAACCTTAGACACAATCCACTCGAACAAGTTATTGTATATGGCTTTCGATAGAGCGTCGCGGCCTGCACTAGCCTGGGCGGGGTTCAAGGGCACCTCGTAGACCGAACCACGCCGCCCACCACGCTGTGTTTCCATAGTCCTATTTGTCATAGCCTTGAGCACGAGTGCGGGGTCCACCTCCAGCAGGTATCCAACAAAGTCCGTGACACTGGTATCCGCGACGTCCGCATTCCCGTCGTCTTTCTCGGAGTACTGAACATTGCCCAACCAAAGAATGACAGCGAGCATGCGGAAAATCTCTCCCTGCTCGTAGTCGCTCAGCCCGATAACTTGCATCGCTTTCTGTTTCACGTGGGTATTCAATAGCGCCTAATGCAAGTGTGAAGAATACTCACAATCGTGTCGGCGAAGTCCTTGGAATCGTCAATTCCGGGTACGTCCAAGCAGTTGCTCAAACTAGTATAAGCGTAAGCGTCCGGGGTCTGCAGCCCGAACGCCTCTGTAGCTGAAATGAGCGGATGGCTCTCAAGGGATATTGTCATGCATACCACGCTGTTCATCCGAAGCCGCCTTGGTGAACTGGTAGAATATATGGAAATTGCGCTCGTTGTCAACCTGTCCAACCACACGACCCTTCTCCAGCAGATAGTTGGTGATCTGAGCGCCGATCGGCTCGCCGTGGTCGTTGAACATGATTTCCAAGTACTTTCCCTACACGGACGTGAGCAAGAACGAATTCAGCCATGCCCGCAGGACGCACATGCCGACTGGAGTTATTATTCCGCAACGTCTTTGCGCACCCAAAACTTTCCAGAAGCGGGTTCGTAGCGAGCACCATGTCCTTGATCTCTTGGATACTGCTGTCCTCGCCACCCGAAACGGCAGCGATGTACTGCATGATCTGCTTCGCAGCTTCGGTTTTACCCGCACCGGACTCGCCTGAGATAATGACACATTGATTCTCGTGGTACGCATTCATGTTGTAGTATGCAGACTCCGCGATTGCAAAGACGTGTGGAGGGACCTCGAGCCTGTTCTTGCCCTTGTACTTCTGCAAGACGTCGGGCGTGTAGATGCCCAGATCTGTCCGATGCACGGCCTGCGTGAGGCACGCGACAGTGGCGGGGCGAGCGGTGGGGGCGCACCTCTGAAGGGGTTCACGGAAATAAGCACAGCACCGATGTAGGTATAGATCTCGCCGTTCTTCCACCTCTTCTCGAGGTTCTCGTTGATGCTCTCGTTCGTGATCGTGGTCAAGAGCGTCATGTCGGACACGCCGACCTGCTTCTTCTTGAAGCCCTCCTTCCAGTCGGCCTGCAAGCATAGCAGGGTTGAGCGTGCAGGCAATGACACTCATGGCCTGAGGGTACGTACCTTGGCAACCTTGCCTGCCGCTGCGCTCTTCTTGGGAGTCGCCGCGGCCCCCTTCTTGCCCGCCTTCTTGGACGGCGCCTGGGAGGTCGGCGCGTTCAAGATTCAGCGAGAGGAATTACCTGCCAACACTACTCACCATAATTCAGAAACGAGATGGGACAAGCAGGGCGATTGAGATGGGTGATAGCGTCCGCCGCGAGCAATACGGTAAGAGCTGGCGGGAGTGTGGAGAGTAGAGATCGTGAGGGGGACCTTCGTCCACGCTCTTAAGCAGAGATTAAGCGGAATGAGAGGGCGTAAGTAAGATGGACGAGAGCTGTGGGCAAGACGGATGGAGGCGGATCGGTTGCAAGAGCGATGACGGAGCCGCGCGCCGCGTTCCCCGCGTGGCTGCGCCGCGGCGCGCACCCGCCCCGCCTTGCCCCGCCGCAGTGCGTATCCAAACAGGACGAGAGCTGTCCGTCTTGTCGAGAACGCTCGTAGTCAGCCAAGAACACTGCGTGTCGACTCCAGGAGAGTTTCGCCCTGCGCCCAAGCCACAATTCACGATACTCGTATTACAGGTACACGGCCTCCGGTACTGCTTTTACTGGATACAACTTCTTGAAGTAACTAACTTCCCGCCACCCCCAGATGTGAGGCGAAACCGCCCCATGGCCACCGTACTACTGCGATTTGGAAGTGAGGCCCCTCTTCGCCAGCACGTCCTCCACGATCTTCTCCACAAGTCCACGCAGAGGCCCCTCACCGCCGCTCAGCGCGGCGCTCACGCTCTTCTCCACGAACTTGCCGACCATGTCGACTTCGATGTTGACTTTCGCCCCGATGGGTTTCTTGCCCAGCGTGATCTTCTCCTGCGTGTGCGTGATGAGCATTACGCCGAACGCCCGCCGCGCGTCGTCCACAACGGTCAACGTGAGCGACGCGCCGTCGATTGCGACGTAACCCTTCGGAATGAGGTACGGGAGCAAGGAGGGCCGCGCGGGGGTCGGCTCGGGAAGTTGGAAAAGCAGACGCAGCGAGTCCCCGTCTGGCGCTTTCTCGATGAGCGTGGCAGTTGTGTCGACGTGGGCCTATCCTCATATCAGCATACGCTCTTGTATCCGGACCGGGGAGCCCAAGTGGGGGCGCACCTGTACGAAATGCCCTCCAAATCGGACATGGGCACCCATCGCGCGCTCAAGGTTCACCTGATCCCCGACCTTCCGCTCGCCTGTGAGAATATGTGGATGAGCCTCCGGGCAGTGTACGTAGGTCTACTACGGAGTCCGCACCGAGGTCTGTCCTGTCCAAGGTTTCATTCGCGAGCCAAACTTTGAACCACCCCCCTTTCTCCTCCTTGTGGAATTCCACGACCGTCAGGCACGCGCCGTTGACCGCGATCGAGTCGCCGATGTGGCAGTCGCCCAGGATCGGTGCAGAGTCCGCGATGACGAGCGCGCACCCGCCGTCGTCCCGCGTGATGTCAACGACGGTACCGAGGTGCTCAATCTACAAACGCGCATCGCTCGAGGTTAGAACTGCAGACTCGATGAGGAGGGAGGCATACCAGACCTGTGAACATGATGGTAGTGGTGGTGTGTCGACAAGTCCTTGGAGTGCCCGATGGGCTTGTAGTAATTGGTGTGTAAGCGAGATGAAGGCGGAATCTACGCGACCGCGGTCGCGCCGTGAGCCTAACGCGCGCTCACGCTGCTACCCACCACCACCTTGCCACCGCTACACTATTTGCTCATCATGGCCGGCCCGTCCCAACAACCCCCCAGCCCCGAGACGAAACAGCCTGAATTCAAGTTCCGGACTAAGCCCGTTCAAGAGCGGACTATCTTTGAATCCTGGGCAGGTAGCTCTATGTTGTCTTCTGCTGTGAGCTCTCGTGTGACAACCCCCCAACAGTCCTTCCAGCCAAGACGCGGCTACGTATCTCACTAGCCATCACTACGTTCGCAGCGATTGGAATATATGCATCCGACAAGCTCGAGCAGATCTTTCCCCCTCAGCAGCCCACCAAGCCTGCAGCGTCTTCGCAGAGCCCATCTTCACAATGAACCAAGGTTCTTTACATCTCGTCAAGTAATAGGGGGTTAGCAATGAGCTATGAATACAACAAGATGTGGATAGTAAAATGTGCGTGGCCTTCGTCGATCTCTCGAACCCTCAAGTCGCCATCCCCGCGTATACGTCGTCGGGCCCCGGAGAAGAAACATCCGCGAAGGGGTCTTCGCCCCCATGTGGGTTTGAATATGCCTGGAAACGCTGAGGCGACTGTTGAAGTGGAGGCGTTGGCCCACCGTGCCTTCCTTGCGACCGAGCTTCCAGAGCACACTTCACGCTCTCAGTGCGCTCGAGCCCGAGCCCGACGCCCATCCCAGCGCCTACGCCTGCGAATCCCTCCGTGCCTTCCATCTCTCTCACGGGGCTTCCCCCATACACCTGTCCATCCCTTCCCGCCACCGCAGCAGCTGGCAGAGGCCTCGGTGCCCCGGTGGACTGCACGACGGGCACCGAAGGCAGGGATGCGAAGGACGGGTAGCGCTCTGCGCCCTCGTCGACGCGCAGACCCCACTCCGCCTTCTCCCAGTCCGGCACGAGCTCCTCGTCTCCTCCGTTCCGACCGCCGCGGCGCGAGAGGAAGCGGCGCACGGCGCGCGTCCACTGGTCGAAGAAGACGGCGAGGAGGAGCACGGCGGCGACCACGCTGAACGCGATCACGGCCACCCCGATGATCTTCCACTCGTTCTTGCCGGACGAGGAGGACGAAGACGAAGAGGACGCAGCAGAGGTGGTGGGGGTGGCTGAGGACGTCGAGGCGGGCGGCGCGGGTGTGGGCGGCGCGGTGGGTGTGGTGATGGACGCGGGGGTGCCGATGACCGAGTACTCGGTGCCGGTGGGGAGGGCGGCGGTGTCCTTGGCCTTCTTGCTAGTGCTGGTAGCGCCCGAGGACGAAGTGAGCGAGGTCGCCGAAGGCAGCAGACTGTCCAGAGTGCGGGTCAGACCACCGGCGCCCGTCAGCGCGGGCTCGTGAGGGAGGTCCTCCAGTCCGCCGAAGAGGTCGAAGCCGTCTAAGCCGCGCTCACGCCGAAGAAGTAGATGAGTCCCTGAGGTATGGATCGCCGCAGCAATAGACGTGTGCGCCAGCGCGAGGAGACAGAAGAGAAGAGACAGGTTGGGCCGCATGGCGATGCTTGCCGGGTCGCCGTTCCCGAGAGTGGAGATCTACAGAATCCGCCGTACCCGGTGCCGGCGATGGTCTTGAAGGAGTGGAGTACGTCTCTTGATGTCTTGAGGATGTCGGACCGCTGAGGCGCGGGGGGTGTCGCCGATAGAGAGCTGCAGACGGGTGTCGGCGTATGGTTTGTGTTGAACGTGAGTGTTGGAGGCCGGGTTGTACGGCGCGGGGTTCGGATGTGACATGCTGGCGTGGTGCGCCTGTGGCGTCTTTTCAACCACCACGTTGTCGCGCACACCCCGTTCCAAACACCGCTGCCATACGGGGAGGATCCCCGCTTCGCACGCTCGCACGGGGAGTTGACGGATCAGTTGAGCGGGCGGCGGAACGGGCTTGAGAAGATCGATGAGGAAGGTCGGCCACACTAGTAGCCTACTACCTTGAGGGTACCGCTATTCGAGAAGCTGACCTGATTTCAGGGCACTCTAACAGGGCACGAACTCTACACGTTTTCGAAGCCCGCGCGGGCGGCGTTGCAGTCGCATTTACCTGATCAAGGCACCGACCGGAGATATCCAAGGATGGGGAACGACGGGACACAACTTCGGGTCGCTCTTGCACTGGAACTTTGCTCTGACAGCGTGGCTACGTTTGTCCCCCCATGCAATGCCCGAGGCTGCCGACGGTGGCGGAAGATGGAGAGTCCGTAGTCGGTCGGCGACATGTGCCATGTCGGCGACTTGCCCAGCTAGACGCGCTTCTCTCAGACGTGCTTTTCCTCGGACGGCGGCAGTGTCACCGTTGCTCATCCCTATCCATCCACTACAAATTCCAGCTATGACGTCATTCCAGCACACAGCGGTGGGCGCCAAACACTCTACGTCTCGTGTTCTACGTTCCGTAGAGCGACGATTTCTATTTGGAAGGTAATCCCGCGGCCGACGCGAGGGAGCGCGCGGCCGCATGAGCAGGGTTGTGCTGATGGGTGGTGTTTGCACTCGCCGGGCTTTACCGCGGTGGAAAAGGCCGCGCAGGGGCGCGTGACGTCATTGCGAGTGTGGCGCAACTGCCACACTAGGAAGCCACTGGTGTTAGGCGCGCCCGGCTTCTGAGCCGTCTTATACGCCCGAGTCCTGGGGCACCCGCCCGTTATGTAGCAACTCAAAGCACCCTCGTTCGCCAAGATTCACGCCCCGACCCACGCCCGCCGCCCCGCGCCTCCTCCCCCTCACCCCCGTCGTCATCATGGACGCAGTCCTCCCGCTCCCTGCCAATCACGACGCATCCTCCTGTCCAAAGACCGGCCTCGACCCTGCCAACTCAACGCCTACACCACAACCCAACTGCCACCATGCGGATGCCATCAGGAATTGGCCACTATGCCAGTCCTGTCTACCTCTCATCCACGCCCTGTTTGGTGCCGGTCTAGGCCAATGGTCGTTGCCCTCCCCCTTCCCCGATTACGTCTATGTCCCGGCTCTGGTGCACCGCTCGCAACTAGGTACGCACGGCTATGTCGTACCTGGACTTCGCGAAGACGAACTAACAATCTGTCTTTTAGCTTTCTCCGCTGCTCCCAACATTGACAGTGGAACGGGTCCGGCTCCGTCGGTTCCGAACCTCACTATCCCCGAGCCCACTGAGCTCCCTAAGAGTCCATCAACTCCAAGTCCTAAGGGAAGCCAGCGTAAAGGCCGGGGCGTGAAGATCGCTGTGTGTTGCCCTCGCGTTCCTCCCACCGAGTTCCTCAGATGACTGAACGTCATAGTGCACGAACTGCCGACTCGCCAACAAGCGCTGCGACGAAGGTCGGCCTTGTGAGCGGTGCATCAAGAGCGGGTTGGAGGCGTCCTGCGTGAGCGCAGAGCGCAAGCAGCGGAGACGGACGGTGCGCCCAGCGGCTGCGAGCATGACACCGGCCTCAGAGGTAGACTTCAAGTCGCCCACTCCGGGCGAGGGTACGTAGCCGTTTTTTTCCTTAACAAGTTCCTAATCGATATGCTAATATTTGTACCCCCTTCTAGGGGCGCCAACTCCGACACCGGTCCACATCGCGACTGGCACGTCGTCGTCGTACGTCGATGACAGTCATGATATGGCTGACCGCGGTGCTAGCCACAGCTCTCCCTCGGATTCCAGTCCCACGCTTGGGCCTGATACCGACACCGGCTCCGTCTCAGGGATTATCAGCCCTGGGTTCTTCGACCTTGGCTACGGCACAGGGATTCAGACGCAAGGCTTTCCCTTCTTCGCCGGCTCCAACTGGGTTCCGTCTACGCAACAGCAACAGAACTTCCTTCAGCATGGGCTTCATCCGCCATACGAGGGCTGGGACGGTTTCGACGTTGGGGCCTCGCATCCGCACTCGCATGCGCATGCAGGTTTCCAGTATGGCTCCGGGTCAGCGGGTCCCCCAGGCGGTGGGGGTGGGCTTTTCGGGTCCTCTGGGCGGCGGCAGTTCTAGGGTGTCGTAATCAGCAGTCATCAAGGAGAGTCAGACGACTGTGCCCGTCCTCGTGCTTTCCGCTTGTCCGCTATCGCAGCTTTCTCCGTCGCTCCGTCGCCTGCTTCCGGCGCGCCAGTCTGTCGTCCCACCCGCCCCGCTTCTGCAGCGGTCGATGGCATCTCGCGCTGTTCGCAGGGTGCGTGACGTGCTAGGACGCTAGATTTATATGCTGTTCCAGCAACGTTTCTCATGCTCTTCGCTATCGATCTACATCTATCTCATCTGTATTATATCAGCTCTGCACATACACATACCATATAAGCACGTACGTTACACAACTCAATCATATCCCCTGCTCTTTTTGAGGCTTCAGATGATCACGAGGAACGTCTAGCGTACCGGTGGGAATCCATCCTGGCGGACGGCGTGTGGTATGTATAGCTGGCGCTAACAGCGCTCATCCTCGGTCTGACGGGCAACCCAAGGGAGTCGGTCACCGTTCTTCGTCAAGGCCGACCGGGACGGCGGCGCAGAAGGGTGGTTTCGCGTCGGGCAAAAACCCCGGCCTCGGAAATGACGGTTAACGGGCTCGCATCTTCAGCTTGTACGTCAGGTGCTTGCGAAGCCACTGATCGGCACACCCAGGAAGGTGAGGATGCGAAGGGCGGGCATACAGCACTGGAAGGCATGTCCGAGCTGAGGTTAAATAGGCATTACAAATTGACGGCAGGGCCGAACAAGTCCACGAAGCAGTCGCTGCCGCGCTCCACGTGCGCGCACCACCACCGAACGTCCAGCGCGCCCGGCTCGCTCCTCGCACATCTCTTCTCAAGCCCAGCGGCGACCGCGGCGCCCGCCCCGCTCACCCGCAGATGTCCGGGTACTTGCGCTCCGCGGGGTCGCGCGGGATCCACCCGTGCACGAGCCCCGCCTGGTACGACCACTCGTCCGCGTTCTCCGCCTTCCACGTCCACTGCACCCACCCCGCGCCGCCCCGCTCGAACGTGCTCGCCTGCGCCTCCCAGTACTTCCGCAGGAACGCCTTGTACTCGTCGCTGAAGGACGCCGCGGGGCCCGTGAGGCCCGCGCACGACTCTCCGACGCGCGTGGAGGAGGTGCCGGGGTACGTGCCGTCGTAGCGCGCGCCGATTCCGCGCCCGTTGAGGTAGCGGGCACAGTCGGTCGCGGCGGGCGTCCACTCGCCGACGATCGTCCAGAGGGAGGAGGCGGCGAGCGAGGCATTGTATGCGCACGCGGCGGCGATGTGCTCCTGGTCCGAGCGGCTGACCTCCTATGTGAGTGAACAAGCGGGGGAAGGAGCGGAGCGGTCAGATGGTGGATTGGGGTTGGGAAACGAGAGGCAGCGTACGGCTTGCGAGAACATCTGGTAGATGTGCGTGTCCATTGCGACGCCCTGGTATTGCGGCGTGCTTGCGAACCCGTTCCAGTAGCTGCGTATCGGCCATTTTGAGAGTTGTGTTCATGGGTATGGAGACGAGTATGACGTACCTGAGGGGCTGGAATGCGTCGTGCAGGAGAACAACAGTGTTGCTCTGTTTCCTGTTACCGTAAGGGAACCTGCGGCGCTGGTTGTGAGTCTTCATCGCAGGATGAACAGGCTAATCGTGCTGACCTGATGCTTCCGTACGCATCATACCAATATTGACGAACGACGTTCAGCATGTCGTTCCCAACAAAACCAGCAGGTCTGAAGAACAGAGGAATGAGGCCTCAACGAGTATACGGAGCAAGGAGAAACTCACTCGTTCAGTGCAGCTATCACAGAGACGGTGTCTTGGTCATTGGCGAACGTAGCAGCGACCTCTTTGAGCACCCTGTTCGTGCGGCCTACGTTGCCCGAGTCCGTATGCCATTGAGGTGAAGACATCATACGGCCCGAGTTGTCAAAGCTGGACAAGTATGACTAGGTTAGACGGATGCATGCCTAGGCGGGCGGGGGGTGCTTACCCGTTCTGACTCCCCGGTGCACCATGCAGGTCAACGATGACCTTGATGCCGTGGTTCCGTGCCCACCCTACGGCCTTCTGGAGGTAGGGGAGCTGCCCCGATATGTACGGTTCCCCTGTTCCTGCTCCGTCTTCGAACGCCCAATGGCCGATCGGGATACGGACGTGGTTTAGACTGAAGACAGAAATGTTAGAACGGAGCTACGAGAAGCGACTTGCGATGAGAAGAGGAGTGCATACTTACCCTGCGGCTGCTATAGCAGCGAAGTCGTCCTCCGTGATCCAGGTGTCCCAGTGTTTCTTGAGCGTGCTGTACGCCTTGTCGCGGTCCTGCATCTGACCGAATGTCCACTCATCGACGATTTTTGTATTACCAGTGTCGTCGAATAAGCTGGGGGTGATCCAAGGCTACAAGAGTAGCAAGCGTCAACCTCTTTAGCAGTTTCACTGCTGGAGAAAAGGAAGAACGTGCAGAGAAGACAATGTAGAACTACAGACATACCTCAAGAACAAGCCAACCTCCGAGGTTGACACCGCGAACCTTTTGGCTGCCGTACGGGAAACTTGGGGATATGGGATCGTCACAGAGCGCTGTACGAATGAGAAGGGCTACAAGCAAACTCGCGGAAGAGATTGTGAGTCGTTGCGACACCATGCCGTAGCAAGAAAAGTAGTTTCAAGAGAGAAGACTTTAGAGACGGTAAAAGGATGAAAGGCTGCTGAAAGATTTCCGGCGTAATTGAAGGTTTCGTGGCGGCTGACATTCGATATGGGGAAATTGGGGGCTGACACTGGCGAGTGGCCTTGTGCTCCGTATGAATAGATTTTGGGACTTTGGTACATCGTAAGCATACGATAAGACGCATATATAATGATGAGTTGTGTAGGTGTGAGATTGCGAGGGGCCTTGACGCAGGAGACCTTGTGAATGTAGTATAGGCGACGGACATGACGTCCCTTGTGAGATGCTAGAGCAATGAGCATGTTTCTTTTAAGTCCACGAGTGAGGGGTGGTTGCAAGTGATGCGGACACCAAATGCTCAGCGTAAGAACAAGGGGTGGACGTCGGACCGGTGGCATCTGGACCGTGCTGCAAGTGGTAGCCGTCTCAGGCTTCGGGAGCTTGACCGGCGGAGTAGGTTGGCGCTCGCCACACGCCCTAGTCACGATCATCTGACTGTGACCCTACGCGTCGTAGTGGCGTGTTAGACGCGAAGCGCTGTGGCCGTGGCCCTCGCGACGTCGACCAATTCGTGTAGCCTTTCCTGTCGCCGTGTTTATCTGCTTTCTTCCGTTCACATCGCACTATCTCGCTGCCCCTTCCCCTCAATATTTGAACGTCTCAATATGCGTACGAAAGTGAGCATCGCTAGTGGCACTCTCTCGAAATGTTTCGGCGCTGATCATCTTTGCGACTGGTCATAGAGAAAGGCGTCTCGGGGTGGTGGTCAGAGTACGCTGACGTCTGCAAGCTATGTTCGTTTGCACATACTGATTTAGAACAAGGACGAGGGAAATCGGCGAAACTGCAGAAACCGGATCCCGTCAGTCCGGCTGACGAGCTCGAAGACGTGATCGACCAACTTCCAGAGCACGATGATGCGGGTTCAGAGCACGGAGAGCAACAGGAAGACTTTTTTACTAACGAGGAGCTGGACAGAGAGCCTTCAAAGGATATCAAGGTGAGTTTCCCCCAGGTTTATAGGCTCTTGCCCGGGGCACCTGAATCATTCGCGTCGCGTGAGCTAGGAAGAATTCCGGTCGTTCTTGGAGGATAAATCATTCGAGTTCGGCGGCGCATTTTCTTTCAGCCAGACATTCTCGGATGCGCCGAACCCAGCGCTCTCCGTGAAGAGTGTAGGCAGCGTTGGTCTGCCGTTGAGCGATCGTGACGCTGCGACGCTAAAGACGCGCGGCGCCCGGTCAACCACACGCGGCGAGTGGGTTTTCAATGCCAAACAGGTGGGCAAATACAGACGCATCGTTGTTGACGGCTCTAAATTAGCGTCGGTGGATTAATAGGTGACCGTGGGCAACGCCGCTCAGTGGCTGCCATTCGTGGAGAAGGCTGCGAACGAGGTCTGCCGTACCATGGGTTCCAGTCCCGCGAATAAAGTTACATTGAAGCATCTCGCTCTCCAAGAGGCCGGTTCTCGGTAAGTTATCTGGCCTCCTACCTACGATGGCAGCGCGCTCATATATACATTGTAGATTCACTGCTGAAGTCATGTATGCTCCCGTCCGTTTACAACTCATGGCGTCCCACTAAACTAATGCATCGCTTCTCATAGACCTCAAGACTCTCGGAACGACCACACCTTTGCCACCCTCGCTTTCATCCTCCCTTCCGAGTTCTCTGGTGCCGCGTTTCGGGTGACATATGGACGCCTCTTCGCCGACTATGACTGTAGTCCGACCAGTGCCACCAAGACCACTGCATTAGGTTGGCGTATCGACACCGCCCAGCAAATGTCGCGCATCACGTCTGGATATCGATTAGTATTGGTCTATACTATCGAGCTCGCCCGGGAGGACCTCGTCATGCCTCTCCCCGAAAGCGACAGCGAGATCCTTGACGGCATACGCCACGCGTTTTTATCTTGGAAGCACGCAGACCCCCTGGAAGCACCAAAGAAGATCATTTACCTCCTCAGCATGTACTACGATTACTTCGATGACGTCAAAAAGGGTCTGTGCCTGGGTGAGCTGGAAGGCCGGGATCAAGAGAAAGCAGCCCTTGTGGGCATCCTGGGGAAGATGTACGGGTTCCACGTGGGTCTTGGAGAGGTGGAGTACTATGAACAGGGCTACGGCATCAGCATGGACTACGGTTATAAACGCAAGAACCCCTGGTACAAGCGGCGGTACACGGCATGCTACTATGACCGCGACGATGACGACCTCGAGGACGACAGCGATGATGGCAACAATGAAGATGTCGAAATGGAGGAGGTCCACGAGTCAACACTCCGCCTGATCAACCTTGTTCAACTCGATGGAACGTCTCTGTCCAACACTGTTCACCTAGACGCGATGAAAGAGGCCATCCCGTCGGATCTGGAGGGGAAGCTTGCAGGTGACGGCCATATCAAACAGAAGTACAAGCCGTATGGTAAGATGCACTACATTGCTGGTATGTTTGTGATAGAACAGAATCAGCTGACTTCTTGGGACAGGATGCCGAACTCTCGAACGCTGTACGAGTTTTACCTTTTAGTATGAGTCGCGAAGTGTGCTGACATCTCGATGACAAGGGTATCGCCATACCGTTCTCGTTATGTGGCCCCATCGCGACCACCTCGAGTTACTGCATGGATCGCATGCGATATTCTTTGCGCGCAACCAGTTAGAGAAGGTCAACTCACAAGCCCCCACGACGGAAGAGAGAGAACTTGTCGAGTTCGTCCTATCACGAATACGGCCCGACTTGACCTATCTGGCAATGGCACGAAGCGTACTGCGTGTTGCGATATTATGGCGCGAGGTCTCACTTTGGGAGCGTGCCATCTTGGCGTGCGATACTAACCTCGGGACGTCGAAGCTTGAAGCAGCCGATATCATAGAGGGTATCAAAGTGTTCGATTTTAGTGCCGTCAAGAGTTGGTGAGTCACTTCTCTAATGTTCATCTTTTTAGCAAGATGAATAATAACCCACGGTAGCCTCGATCAAATGTTGCAGCGCGAGTCGGAAAGCAGGCGCTCCTTGTCGTTCTTGGAAACCTTTGAGAAGGAAGTAAAGGGCAAGAGCAAAGACGCTATTGCACAGAGGAAGTGGATAACCGACTGGCGAAAGAAGATTCTCGGTGCGCTCAAGTTCGCCGGGAATGGCCAACGCTCCGTCCATAGTGACAGCGCAGCCCTCTTCACTGCCTGCGTCAGCGTTGGAGGCGCGAAGACGATAGAGAAGATGTAAGTAGCAGTACCTGTGCTGTCCCACGTCTCGAGTGCTCCGTTCGTTGACTGTTTGCATCGCTAGTCTATTGCCTCAGCTGCGGACGCTGGGCGACGTGGAGCTCCTCCTCGCATTCGCTACAGAGATGTACAAGGCCCCTAAGCTCCCAGCAAAAGACAAAGCACGTCTGGTGCGCGACGCCGTGTCTATGGGCATGTCGCAAACGAACTTCTACGGCGGCGATCCCCCAGGAACCGATATCCGTCTGGCCAAGGCTGCCATCGAGGCTGCTATTGTCACGGAGAACGAAGACTGCATACCGCCGATTACTGCCAGCCTTATCGCGTCTCATGGTATCGACGTCTCTGCCATGCAACAACGTACGACTTCTGTCCTCCTACCCCTTGCCACGGCACTCCACACATCCGACATCCTCTCGGCTCGGACCGCTTCCGGGGCTGTTCCGGGCTTCTCAGATCTCTGGAAGACGGTGACCTCTACCGCATTGGATATCATCACATCATCCGTCCAAAATGACCAAAAAGCGAAGGTGGAATCTCTGTGCGACGCTATAGCCTTGAGTACTAGTCCTGCTCAATCTCTATCTCAGTAAGTGCTATCTTGTATCCACGAAAACGCCTCTGAATCATATCCCTGCTGAATTAGGATTGTTTCCAAACTCGTTGACGTGGACGGAAAGTCGGACATCATTGCGGCGCTACTCGATAAGTTCTGGTCCGAAAGGGAAGTGTTCAAGCACGACAACGCCATTTACGACGAGTGTATTGCTCTTCTCCTGAAGCGATACGCAAGCACAGTTTGGGTGAAAGGCGGATCCGCCTTTGTTTACTTCCGCGGTACTGTCAACGATTACGAGGTTATTGGATCCCTCGAACGCTGCGTCCGTCACAACAATCCAGAAGCATGCACAACCCTCGTGACACGCTATATGCGGGAATACGACCAGAAATATATCGAGGAATCTCTCACCAAGTTTATCCCTACCGTTCGAACCCTGTTACAGAAATACGATCGCAGTCTCGCAACGGGATATGACGCCATGTACCGCAGCATCTTCGTGCACTGGGTAGACAAGATCATGGGCGCTGCTCGACCAGACTCCTCCGCGGCAATGGTGATGCTGCAAATCGCAAAGTCACGGTGGACGTGTAGCTGCAGCTCTTGCAAGCTGGTGCGCGACTTCTTTTTGAACAACAGACTTCAAACGCAAACGTTCGAGCGTTTCGGCTCGGGCAATATCGGGCACGTACAGACGCAACTTCGCCAGCTTAATCTCTATCCCGGGATTACGTGCAGTGATATCACTAACACTCGACCCTACGGCCTCCAGGTCAGTGGCATATCGTCCGTAGGAGAAGTATACACGTGCTGATATTCTATGTCGTATAGGCGAAGAAGACTCCGATTGTGTGGGGCCCGGTTCAATGGCAGAGTCGTCAGACCACATGCGCTACGTTCCTCAAGGAGCTCAATCTAACGCAACCTGCGTTGCAAGCTATGCTCGGTCCCAACTACTTGAGGGTCGTCACTGCCCTTGACATGCCAAGCGTAAACCGAACTCAACCTACCACGGCCTCTTCGACGGCTCCGCACGTTCTTCGTCCAGTCACCATACCACAAGCTCTGTCAACTGGACCTGTCCCTACCCCAGCGTCAACTATGTCAAATACTCACAAGCGCGCTGGAGACGGTGTTGCTTCTGCTTCTATGGCCGCAAGGACGTCTGTTGGGGGGCCCCACTAGCAAAGCGTAGGAAGACGGCGTATGACGAGAAAGACGTCATCGATCTTACGTGAACTTCAAACGGCTCTGGGGCCCAAGGCGTCTGAGATATATAGCATCCGATGCTGTCATGTTCTTGATTCGATACCTCGCGCTGTTCCTGATCTAGTACATAGTGATTGACTTAACCATTGGACGATATTGCTTTACGTTAATCTTGGCGTAGTGTTCTCCTTGCACAGTAGCTGCTTCTTTACTCAATGTACTTATCACCGTGTTTGGATGTGGGCCGGTCGCAAGATGGTACCGCGGTCGAGATTGTCCGTCGTCCCTCTTCTCTATGCAGGCCCTGACACCGGGCCACTGCGCACACGTTGCACCTAAGGGCAGGCGCTCAGGTAGGCTCTGGCTCGAGTTCATGCCTTCGAGCCACGCCATAATTGATGTTCCCACAGAATTGATCTCTTTGCGACGACCCGACAGCCTGAGCATTGCGCCGGAGCAACCAGTCAGAGCATTCACCAACCTATACTTCGGCGTCAGAATCAGCGGAAACCGGGCTGAAACGTTCAGCTTCTGAGCCTGAGGCAGGCGATATGCTAACAGATGATGTGAAGCCTCCAGAACAGAAGCGAAGCAGGATTGAAGGGCCAACGTAGCAACTTGGTTCCGATTGTGGAAATGTTTTATATCGCCCCCATCCGCAATCCCTTGACGATCTACGAGATCAGTATATGTTGGCCCCTGGCCCGGGACGCCCCCAGGATTGTCCTGGCAATACTGCTTCTTGCTTAGACTAGTAGGTCACGTTTTGACCCAATTAATGATAATCCTCTATTTATCCTCGTCAATATACTTTCTCTTTGAGCATTCCGTCCCTACATGCCCGATAATCGAGTCTGCTTTTCGCGGCGAGGCCATCTTGAAGAACTTCAGAGCGGAGAGAACGTCGTGCGAATTGGATAGTGGGCGTCTATGTTCGCATGCTCCCGGGCCAACCGAAAGGTCATTGACCACCCGCCTCCCCGCCGGGGGCGACGGTCTTGAACCACTACTTTATCTGCCATTCCTCTCACCACCCCCATACCTAAGGCCAACACGCTTTCCCGCTCCTGCCCTGCTTCCCTTACGACTCAATATCACTCGGCATCCGCCTTCCTCCTAGCAGCATAACGAACAACCTATCGTCGGACGCCGCTATGGACAACACTCTGGCTCACGCAGAAAGTGAACAAATGAATAAGCCTTCGCAGGATGTCAGAGTCAGTACACATCTCGGCCGACAAAATCAGCGTTCCTGACTACATACCACAGACTCTTCTACAGGACATCATAGGCAACAAGGTTCCTGACATGAAACCCTTCTCTTCCCACTGGACCTGCGCGGAAGCTCCAAACCCTCTGATTCTCGTCAAAAATTCTCATATAGGAAGTATTGGACTGCCCCTCAGTGCTCGCGATGCTGCCTCAGTCGTAGAGCACAACCCACAGAATGGGGGTACTACCTCTGCCGAGTGTATATTTTCGGCCCACGAGGTATGTTGTCCTTGTCTTCAGCTACTCTAGTCAGCCGGTAAATTCAATAAATAAGGTTACGATGCGTAGCACACGTCTATGGCCGGAGTTTTTGAACAAGGCTGCAAAGAAAATATGGCGAATTATGGAGCTACCGCGCACCTACGAGGAGTTTAGCGTCGAGCTGACGTCGATGATCCTTCTTGGGCCCGGTTCACGGTGAGTGTATCCTGGCCAGCTATCGCATATTGTGTATCATCTAACGCCAGCGTGAATAGACTACCACATCGCGTATTGCGGTATGTTATCGTGCGCATACTTGTCGCCGGTTGTGTGGCTCACATCACTTGCAGCGACCAACAGCAAGTAGTCATGGCGGTCTACCTCCCTTCACAGTTCTCAGGTGGTATTCTGGATATATCGTTCGGTGGAATATCCAGGCCGTATGAATTCTGCGCCTCAAGCGCTACCAGCACCACTGTCGTCGCCTGGCATCATAAAGCAACACATCAAATGTCCGAAGTTACGACTGGGCACGCTCTCGTGCTCTTATACAGTGTCGGCCTCGAACCGAATCCTTGGCGGCATCGTCCCATTCCTACTCCTCATCTTGATACCGAATTGACTGTGAAGTTGCGCCGGGTCCTCCTCTCGTGGAACCAGCTGGGGCCCTTCGAGTCACCTAAGAAGATTCTGTTTGTTCTGCGCTCCTCATATGATGAGCTCTCTGAGACTGCGCTCAAGGGTCCAGACGCCAAAACGGTCGCATTGTTTTCGATGATCGGACTACCGCTTGGATTTCACATTGCCCTCGTTCAGATGGAGTACTTCCAGGAAGGCATAGGCCGTGAGGTCTTCGACCCCGAGGATGCAAATAGCACGGACGACTACGACGATGACGAACGGCAGTATGAGATGACGAAGATCTACAAATCGCACTTCGCGCTCGGGCAGATGTATCGGCTTGATGGCGAGCCTCTCGCAGCCGCTCGGGAAGTCGATACCGCCACCGAGGTGATTCCGACGGCAGATGGATTCAGAGCTACATTGCAGGAACGCGATTTCCCGGATAACGATTTTGACGGTATGTTCCTACCCCCCTTACTCATATCAGCTTGCTAATGCTGCGACACATAGGCTATGGCGAAGAGGGGTATTTGAAGCAATGTAAGTCGTCCGAATTGTCCATATTTGCGATCATCCTATCACCCTAACAATCCCTGTAAAGGCTATTCGTGTAGCGCCCTCGTCGTTTGGCCTGACCGCTGCAATTGGGATGTCATACATGGAGAAGATGGGTTCCGGCATGCCTGCCTTGCCCTTCAACGTTCAACATCACGATTAGCGACGCCCGAAGAAACTGAACTTTTAGAACGCATTCTCACACGACCAGCTCCCCACGATCTTCTTCCGCTTATTATGAGTAGCGTCGGGCACGTAGCATGCATGCGGAATGATGTTTCCCTATGGTCCCGCGCTGTCAAGGTGTGTGTGGCCGACGGTCATATCAGTGTTCTAGGAGCGGAGAACGCAGCCAGTGCCATCACGGTTTTCGGGCTGGAAGCAGTTAAGACCTGGTATGTAGTACACAACGTGATTGCGTCCCCTCAACTAAAACCGTAATTTACTCGTAGCATCGAACCAGCATTTGAGAAGGAAGCAGATAGTACATCGCTTCTATTATTCTTGCGGAAACTCGAGGTCGCAATTAGGGGTAACGTGGACGTCGCCCAGGCGACAGCAACGTGGTTCAATAACTGGTGGACGATAATTTTGGGTAGGCTGCGATTTTCCGGCAAGGAGCTCAAATTGTGTGCGACCGTGGTCATTGATGTATGCCTGGAGCGCGGAGGCATTATCTCTTTAAAAGAGATGTGCGTAGACATGGTCGTGCCCACCTGGGTTTCTGCTAACTTTCAGATATGTTACAGCGTGCTTACACGGCTGGGAACAAAGGAAAATGCAGCGTTCACTTTGATCTTCGCTGAACAAGTTAGCGTTGACGAGCGAATCCCTCTATCTGACAGATTAAGCCTCGTGCGGGCTGCGATAACGCGCGTGATATCACAAGCGGATTTCGTCAACCACGAGGATATCCAGGATGACCCCGGATTCAAGCAACTCCCTAGCCGCTCTAAATCGATTCCAAGATCCATCTGGCTACCGAAGTCGGTCGTGGACATATGCCTCAAAACCAGACAACAAGACCTCATAGTCTCTCTGATCACCAAGCTGACTGCTCTCGAAGGATTGGATGCAATCCTTGCTTATCGCTACGCGTCCGAAGTTCTTCACCCTTTATTGTGTGCGGTTTCCTCAGGTTCGACATATGACTGGACAGTACTGGTAAAGGCGACCGTCCACATATACCTCGATATTGCAACACGCTGCCCTGCAAAGTTCCAGCGTCAAGACGTTGACCGCCTCTTCGAAGTTGCGACCACGACTAAGGAACCCCAAAGGGTGGAGATAGAGTGAGTTCTAGTACAAGCCCTTTCTCATGCTAGCGTGTTGTGCTAATATTTGTCTCGAAGGATTTTTTCCAGATCTGCGACACTGCCCCTCAACCCTGTTCTTCTGGATCAAATCCTCAGTCGACTGGAAAGCAAGCGGGACTACTTAGAGAAGCAACCCGGTTGGAACTACCGCGAAACACTTATTCGTATGGCGACGGCGCTCGCACCCATAGAAGACCATCTGGGCAGTTCGCACTTCGCCTACTCCTTCGGGTCGAGAACAGTAGACGTACTCAAACGCTACATGCGCCTCAACCTCCCCGACGTATGCGCGGTCGCACTCGATCGCGCGATCGCGCAACATCACGCAGACCCGCCATCGGATGTCGCAACATTCCTCGCAGAATTATCTCCGAAACTCGCTGGAGCAGTGCAGGCACATGGCTTCGCATGTAATCTTGACTACGTCTCGTTTTACAGGACTATCCTCGCTTTTTGGGTGGACCACGTGTTGCCTGCATCGCCCACCTCTGGAGACATCGCTACAGCAAACGCTGCGAAGAAGAGGATTGAGAGTTGGACATGCGGGTGCACTCACTGCAAGCGGGTGCGCGACTTCGTCCAGAGTCCCTCGGGCAGCAAGGCACAAGCCTTTGACAGTATTAACGAGGACGTGCGGAAACATGTCGAAGCACGTCTACGTGCTTACGTCGCGACGGGCGTCACCTTCGAGACTATCGCGGGCAATCCTGGAGGCTTACGGGTATGTTCAAGCTTCCTTTCCGTATCAACATTTGCCCGCAGCTGACGTCGCATCTAGGTTGAGAAGACTGACATACTCCTGGGCCCTCTGCGCTGGGGTCCGCTTCGGGACCAAGGGGCTGATATTCTGCAGAGCTTCACTAAGGTGACTCCCCTGGGAGTGTTAGAGGCAGCTCTCGGACCCGATCGTTCTAGGATTTTCACTGCGCTGGGAATGTCACAACAAAGTCTACCACTGGTTGAAGCGGGGGTCAAACGTCCAGCAGGTGCGAACGTTCCATCAAGTGCCAGTCGAGTGGACACGAAACGGAGGAGGACTTGACGTGGTGGTACTACTTCGCCTTACCAGTTCCTCCATGGCTGCTCCTCGCGGCTTGTAACTCCGGCAGTCAAGCGTTGGTCAGATTGGTATCTAGGTGTAGAGTATCCGAATGTATCTAACATATTGTCCATATGCTCTGAGTTTTCATTCTGCGTCCAGTAAGGCATTGTTCACATGCAAGAGATATACGTGCCACGCTCTAAGCTTCTGTTATAGGCATCTCATGACCTGTGTGGTCGAACTTGGTGCGCATTTGGAATAGATTCATGACACGAGTACTACCCGCGGCCGGGTTCAACACACATATCACAGTAGACTAGCCTCCGGCCTTGGTCCAACAACCCCACGATGGGCCCGAGCACGCCTCAAAGAATCCTACACATTAGCCATCGGATGTCCATCTCCCGGGGTAATATCGGAAGCTGTCCCAAATGCAGCCTCACCCGCAGATGTTCGGGTACTGCCGGTCAGTCGGGTTCTGCGGGATCCACTCGTTCGCCAGCCCAGCTTGGTACGACCACTCGTCCGCATTCTCCGCCTTCCACGTCCACTGAATCCACCCCTGTCCCTTCTCGTATGTGATCGTCTGCGCCTCCCAGTACTGCCTCAAGAACGTTTTGTAGCTTGAGCTGAACGACGACGCGGACCCGGTGAGGCCGTTGCACGAGCCGACGCGCGCCGAGCCCGAGAACGACCCGTCGTAGCGCGCACCTTTGCCGCGCCCGTTGAGGTACTTAGCGCAGTCGGTCGCGGCGGGTGTCCATTCGCCCACGATCGTCCAGAGGTCGAAGGTGGAGAGGGCAGACCCGTAGTCGCACGCCGCAGCGATGTGCTCTCGGTCCGTCCGAGTGACTTCCTAGAGTGCATTTGCGACCGGTTAGCAGTCATCATGATAGCATTAGAAAGGAAAGACGTGAGGCGCTAAGACTTACGTCGGCGACGAACATCTGGTAGATGTGCGTGTCCATCGCGACACCCTGCCACTTCGGGCTTGTCTCAAATCCGTTCCAGTAACTGATCCGTCAGTTGAGTAAGTCATAAAGTATCAATACAGGTGGTCGCCGCAACAGCAGCTTACCTCAGATTCTGGAACGCGTCGTGGAGGAGGACCAGGGTATTGCTCTGCTGCGCGGTCCCGTAAGGAAAGCTATAAACAGGATCATCAGACGTGAAAACTATCTGAACAAATATGGACGTACCGTATGTTACCGTAGGAATCGTGGTAATACTGTTTGGTGACATCCAGGACGGCAGGACCATTATATCCAGCAGGCCTGTCGAACATACGCATGGTCAGAATTGGTGGACAGATGAGTCTGGACAGATGAGAAGCGTACTCATTGACAGGTTCGATGGCGGTGACGACGTCCTGGTCGCTGACGTACGTAGAAGTTATGATGGATCTGATCTTATTTGTGCGGGCGACATTTGTGGCGTTTGAATACCACTCCGGGAGGGGCATGCGATGGCCGGAATTGTCGTACCTGAAGTTGGTGAGTGTATGAGCAACACGTTACTACAGTAGACATGGCCCGGAGGAGAAAGTTTGACCCATTCTGGCTTCCAGGAACGCCATGGAGGTCAACAATGATCTTGAGATTGTTGTTGCGAGCCCAACCAACAGCATTCTGTAAGTAGGGAAGCTGGCCTGAAATGTAGGGTTCCCCGGGCCCACTTTCGAAAGCCCAGTATCCGATGGGGATGCGGACGTGGTTGAGTCTGTAGAAAGGAGCTCAGAGAGAGTATGCGTATCAATCATCCGACTCACCCGGCCGCAGCGATATCAACGAAGTCTTGCTCTGTGATCCACGTATCCCAGTGTTTCTGCAGGGCCGCGAGAGCAGTACTATGGGACTGTCGTTCTCCGAACGTCCATTCGTCCACAATGGCGTCGTCTCCTGTAGCCTCGAAGAGGCTAGGTGTGATCCATGGCTATAACCGTGATGAATTAGTGGTCCCGCAGCAAGAAGAGTGATGGTACGAGCACACCTCTAGGACAAGCCAGCCACCGAGATTGACACCACGGACTTTCTCGTGTCCATATGGGAAGGTAGAGTTGATATGTGTGGTACCCAGAGAGCCAAGGGGAAAAAGAGCGACGAGGATGGAAGCCAAGGACAGCGTAGACCTGAGAAAGTGCCCCATGGTCGTCGTATGTCGGCTGGCGAAGAGTAAGGACAGCAGTGTAAAAGAGTGGCAAGTGTCTGAGAAGAGAAAGGTATCGTTAGTGGGGGTTTTATGTACGGCAGAAACTCTGGTGAAGTTCTGGGGCTCGAAGCATCTTTGTTATATCACGTCAACCGCCGCAACGACCACACCGAAGCTGTCCGAATCTATGCTTCCTGACCATGCTCGTCGGGGGGTGATTAGTCCACAAGGTGTACCACACGTAGCGAAAAGGTATCTGAGATGATACAAAATATAGATATGTCGTCTTGTCCGTACCACTTGGTCCGAAATGTTCGTTCCATGTTATTGATATGACCAGATCGTGCGGCAACGGGTCCGGCGAGTATGAGCATTTCCCTTTAGGATTCGCTGTCTCTTACACGGAGCCTCGGCCGTCAAATCTTCAATCATGCCGATAAAACTCTTTTCCTGCGGTCAGTCCTCATCGAGCGTTCCTGCCGTCTAGTCATGCATTGGAGGTGTATGCAATCACTGCTCGGAAGATGATCAGAAACCGGTATTTGGTGGCAACAATGTCCGAAGAGATAGAGCACATACTGTACACATGTTAGGCAGCATCAACTTCTGGGGATGTATGGCTACATACTGCATTAAGAGAAGGTTCAATTACATTCAGCGAACGAGGAGGTCTGGATAGAGATAGTAGAGGCGGTAATCCAGGCTCGGCAGCGCCTCAGCGAATGTACGCTGGCACGTGACAAAGACGCGCGAAATTCCTGGTGCCCGTCGCCCGCGTCATGGCTTGCTCGACCTCCTCACCCTCGTCCACACCATGCACGCCGTCCGCAGAGCTGCCGCGCTGTCCTCTCGATTGTACTCGACAGCACCTCCTGTGAAGCCTTCGGTCAAACTCGTCGCTGAGCTTCGCAAGATCACGGAAGGCGTTTCGCTCACCAAGGCCCGCGAAGCGCTCGCTGCCAGCAACAACGATCTCGACGCTGCCCTTGCTTGGCTCGACGCCGACCGCGCCGCCACCGGCGCCGCCAAAGTCGCGAAGCTCGCGGACCGCGTTGCAAGCCAGGGTCTCGTTGGTGTGCAAGTTCTTTCGCCTGGGGCGCGCCCCGGCGCGGCCGGTGCGGTGCGCGCCGCGATTGTTGAGCTCAACTGTGAGACGGACTTCGTCGCGCGCAACGAGCTCTTCAACCGCCTTCTCGCGGACATCGCCCACACCGCCGCGTTTCTCGCCGAGCCCTCTCGCGGAGAGGGCGCAGGCGCTTCCTTCGTGCAACCAGTCTTCCTCGACGCTCTCCATGACGCGCCGCTCCTGGACCACCGCGGCCCTCAAGCAGCTACCTCACCTTCGCACATCACGGTTGAGGCCGCCGTACGGGATCTCGTGACGAAGGTCGGGGAGAAGATCACACTCCGGCGCGCCGCGGCGCTCTCGCGCGACCCTTTCCCGGCCCAGCAGCGACATCTCGGTCTGCGCGTGTTCCCCTTCTGCCACGGATCGGTCGGACACGCTGGCAGTGGCACCAAGGGCGCGCTCACACTACTCGCGCTCAAGTCACCGCGCCTGCCCGAGCTGATCGGGCAGGAGGCGTTCCAGCAAAAACTGGCGGCGCTGGAACGCTCCCTCGGTCGCACGATTGTTGGGTTCCCGACAACGACGGTGCGCGGTGCGGACCCCGATGCGCTGTACGCACAGCCTTCGGACATGTTCATGGACAAGCAGGGAAACAACGTGGAGGAAGAGCTCCAGTTCTGGGCGAAGGCGCAGGGCTTGGTCGCAGAAGGCACGGAGGACGGCGGGATCGAGGTATTGGAGTTCGTGAAGTGGTCTCTCGGCGAACCGGTAGAAAGTGCATAAGGGCCTAGATGGTGTGCCGGCTACTAGGCGAGTGTATATTCAGCTCGTACCCGTTACACCTCGCTCAACGTCCTCGTTCCTGAACACTCAGAGTATCTAGTGTACACAAGTATAATCCTTACCTTAATGCCGGGCTCGTTGAGCCTATAACTCGACATACATCACTACTCTCTAACCCAACCGCAAGACGTGAGTGTATCTGCCGATGTTTTCACGAGGTGGCGTTCTGCCGGGCTGGATGTTGCCGCAGAGGATGCTGTCAAGGCATCGACCTCAAGCATCCATGAGAACATTACCAGGTATGATGCTCGGCCACGATCTTCCTAGTCATCTAATGCATGTGTCTGGGGGCAGTCGCCTCGCGTTGTCTCCTTCGACCAATTCGCCTACGTTAGACAGTGCCTTGGGACCAACATGTGTTGCCACTACGGCTTTCGTTATCGCCCGTTTTGTAACAGAAGACCTTTTGTTGTGTAGATGCCAATGAACTCTTGGTACTAATTGCATCACTGCGTATCGCGCTCTGCGGACTACTTCCGAAGATGACCTCCTCGGGCTGTACGGAAATAACGAGATCACAGGATGTAAAGCGGGCCGTATTGCATGTACATCGGAGTCTCTCTTGTGCGAGCTGATTGGTCAGTCGGAGTGTTTGACGAGTAGAAGTGACGGCCAAGGACATGCAGTGGCAGAAAAGAGACCATTCACGGATGTGTACGGAGGCCATGGCGTGCGACGGAGGACAAGGAACACGACGGAAAGGCGAAGGAGCGGCGGCGGAGCGAGAGCCGTGACAAACGTCGTCTGCCACAGATCCGCCGAGTTCGACTGGCGCTCCTCCCGACTCCGACCTCACTCTCCTTCCCGCCTCCCCCACCGCACGCCGCTCAGGGCCTAGCACACCACCCGCCGCACGCTTTCCACGCACCGCGTCCACCACGCCCGCCCCCGCGCAAACCCACGCTCACGCCTGCTATGAACGGCGCCCAGACCGCCAGACACGGCAGGCCCGCCCCCGCCGGCCCCACCCCGCCTGCACCCGCCGCGGCGCCCCCTGTCCCGCCGAATACAGGACCAACCGCGTCCGCCGCGCGCACTGCGAATGGGACAGCGGTGAACGGCACCGGCCACGCGCCCGTGCAGAAGAGCAAGAAGAAGGCCGCGGCCGCGGAGCAGCCTGTAGACCAGTCCCAGGTGATCGAGTCGGTGAGGAACCGGATTGCCGCGCTCGAGGAGGTGGAGGTGCACGAGGAGGAGGAAGAGCGACGGTTTGGTGCGTGTGTCCGCCCCCCGTCCACTGTGGAGGGAATATGTGGTCAGTGCTGACGTCGGGGTGGCCCCTCTCCTCAGCGGAGGAGGCGAAGAAGTCTGTCTCCGGTATGACCGAGACTGCAATACATGCAAAGTATATCGAGTTGGTGCGTGCTATGTTTTCCACACGCGCCGGCGAGAAATTCATGGACGGTATGGTAGTTCGCAGAACTCAAGCGCGTGGAACGAGACCATGCGAAAGAGAAACAGAAGTTGACGAAGGACAAGGACGCTGGTGCGCTGTCTCGTTCTGTTACCGCACACATCATGCTTAGGGTGTGCAGCAAAGGGCCAATTGACGAAGGCCAACCAGAGCAAGACGAAGATGGAGAACCTTGCTCGGGAGTTGCAGAAGGTGACCCATGAACTTTCCGTAACACACAGCCCGATTTTGACTATCATCTGCAGGACAACAAGAAGCTACGAGTGCGTCGGCCAATCGCCCTGCACTTTCACATCATCCTCACTGGAAAACCGTTCGTAGGAAGATAGCAAACGATTAGCAACATGCGTGGAGGAGGCACAGGAAGAGGTGCGCCCCAACCACGCCGCCGCTCAAAACATATGTGAATCGTTCTCTCGCCTTCTCCTCTTAGATCGTGCAAATGAAGAGCGACATGGCAAAGCGCGCCGAGCGGGCAAAGCTCCGGGAGAGCAAATACCGCGAGATGCCCGACATCGTTGTGCGCGTCGTCTGCAAGTACCGCGCCGAGCTCTATTTCAAGATCTCACGCAAGACGAAACTCACGCGGCTCTTCAACGCTTGGACGGAGCGCATGGAGACCCACGTCGCCGGCGCATCCGGCCGTTATACCGTGCCCGCGACGCCTGCGTCGACGCCTGGCCTTGGCGGGAAGAAGGGCGCGAGTCCCCTGGTGAACGGGACGGGCAGTACGCCAGCGGCAGTGAACCCTAACGCGATGCAGTTTATCTTCTCGCATTCTGGGCGCACACTCGAGCCTGACCAGACTACGGAGGAAGCAGGCATTGAGGACGGGGACGTCATCCTCGCGGTAGAGATGATGGACCTCACAGAGGGCCCTGGGACGGAGGAGCTGGATGAGGGCCCGGAGCCTGTACGGCAGAAACTAAAGAAGGAGTGGGTGGAGGACCCTACGGAGTGAGTGCCCCAACTACCACATTGACCGCTCCTCCCCGGGTGGGAGGCGACTGAGACAACTATTTTGCCAGAGCACGGAAAACGCTACAGAGCATATTCGACGGCGTGTGAGTGGACGAGCTTCGAGCCTCGCTGCCATATGTGGCTGCTGACACATTTAACCTATCCCTTACAGCGTCCGTGAGCGACTGAAGGAGGTATTGCGGCAGTACGAGCTCCGAGAACGACACTTTGAGTGCGTTGTGCGGTCGAAAGAGCTCGAGGTCCTGCTCTCTCGGGCGCGAGCCGCGGAGCAGAAGCAGCTCGCCGACGCGGAAAAGTCCCGAGCCGACAAAAGCGAAGAGGAGGTCCGTCGCACCATCTACATTTTCTCGTACATTGTGCGCCGGTGGCTTAGGAGTGCTCCTTTTCTAGTGTAAGCAACTGCGGAAAGAGCTGGATGACGCTACGGAACAGCAGACCGTCCTCATCAACAAGCTACTCTCCTGTTGTCACGAGGTGGGCGCATACAGGCACTAGCGAGAATGCGGCTCACACGCGCTCTGCGTCCTTTCCCCAGCCCGACAGCGAGCGAACACGACAGTTCCTGCAGTCTTTACACGGCGCACTACAGAAGCAGCAAGAAGGGGCAGCCAAAGTCAATAATTGGCGGGCAGAGGGCTCGTGACAGCGGCGTAGATGAGCATGGCGCGGGGTATACAGTCGGTTTCCCCCTTACGTGTGTACTGTACCTCGTGGCACGCTCAACTATCTCGCGGTTTCGATGGCAGCTTTCTCCCGAGTTATCGATGGCGCATGCGCGGGCAGAGAGGTAGGTGAAAGAGGCATCGGTTCCATTATCGGCAAGTGCGAGGGTGCTGTTCTACGAGGCTACGAGAAGATGTCCATATGTCCGTAGGCGACAACACAGCGAGAACGAGGTGACTACGACTACGGTGATGATACAGGTCCGGGTTCCAGGGCTGCCTATGGGGTCCACACACCCCCTCCCCCATTTTTCGCGTCTCCGCATCCGACTAGACGAGCGCGTCGAGCTCCTCGATCGACTCGACGAGCCCCGAACGCGTGAACGTCTTGCCCTTGACGGACTCGAGCCCCTCGCCGCTGTACGTGACGAGCGGCGAGAGCTCGATCTCGACGCCCTCCTGGACCGTCGCGCCGGCAGCCTCGAGGAAGCGGCGGTGCTGCGCGAGGAGGTCGCGGCGGCTCGTGTCCGGGTCGTCCGCGCCCGTGCCGGGCGCGTTCTTGAGCGGGCTGAACTCGTCCGCGCGCGCGACCTCGAGCACGGCGAAGCGCTGCGCGAACGGGAAGACGTCAAAGACGAACATCTCGAGCTTCATCCCGTTCGGCTTGGGGGGCTTGACGAGCGCGCCGGAGGAGAGGTCGACGTGCGCGATCTTCTTGCGCGCGATGTGGAACGCGAGCTCGTCCTCGAAGGCCTCCACGGCGCGCAGGAAGGAAGCGGTGTAGAAGTGGTTCACGATGTTGCCCGCGCGGAAGGCGAGCGCGCCGCTAGGCGTGCGCCGCTCGGCCTGCTCCTTGGAGATCTCGGAGTACTCGACGACGGAGAACTTGTCGCCCCGCCGGGCAACGACGCCGACGGACTCGGCGGGGTGCGCTTTGGGGACGACCTTGGCGGCGCAGTCGGCCTGCTTCTGGAGGCAGTAGCCGACGAAGGCGGGGTCTGCGATGCGCACGAGGCAGTTGTCGACGCCGTAAAGGTGCACGTACCGCACGCCACGCGCGTCGAGGTCCGTGAGCACAGTGTGGGTCTTGTTTGTGGGTGAAAGCGGCTGGCGGAGCGCGGCGTAGAGACCGCCGTTCCCTTCAGGCGCGACGGCGACGCGCGAGCGTGTCTCGAGCAGGACCTTTCCGTCCATGGTGAGGCAGGGTAGTGTGCCTGTTGTAGCACCGCGATGCCCGAGGTCAGCACACGCAAGAATCAAGTGGGGAGCATGCGGTGACGGGGGACGATAGACGGGGGAACCGGGGAAGATGGGGCGGAAAGGACATACCCTGCTCGAAGAAGATGACATTGGCGGGGTCGAGCCCGAAGAAGTTGTGTGTCTTGAAGAACGACTCCGTCTCACTCCTCGTCGGCCCACTCGTCATCACGTACCACGGAATGACCACTTTGCTCTCAGGCTTCCCCTCTGCGTCCGCTGCTACCTTCTGGAGACGCGCGATGCGCTCCGCCTGCAGCTGGAAGAGGCTCTTGTGCGAAGGTAGCCCAATGTCGTAGCACCCCTTCGGCGCACTGCTCCCCAGACGCGTGCCCTGGCCCCCGGCCATAAGGAGCACCCCGACCTCTCCCCGCGCGATCGCCGCGAGTCCTTCGGCGCGCCATGCCGCGGCGCCGGCGGGGTCTTCGATGACGGAGCCTGCGGCATCGTCGGGGAGGGGCTCGATAGTTTCCTTGCCTGCGGCGGCGGCGAGCGCCTTCTCTGAGGCGACAGCCTTGGCGTAGATGCGGTTCACGCGCTCGATGTCGAGCGCGGAGAGCTGCGCGACGAGCGCGGCCTGCTCGGCGGGTGGGAGGGTGTCGTAGAAGGCGAAGAGGTGGCCTTGCCCCGCGGACTCGTACCGCTGGCGGAGATGCTCAACGGATGACATGATTGTGCTGGGTGTGGCTTGCTGCTTGCTGCTTGCTGTTCGGTGCGGAAGAGGTGCGGCGCGGTGCGGTGCGGGGGCGAGGGGGTGGGGGCGTTAGAGACTAATTAGAGGGGGAGGTCGTATCGATGAGGTCGTGGGCTAGGGGAACGTGTGCGGGCGGGGAGGGACGAGTACTTATGCGTGGTGCGTGGCGGAGGCGTGCAGGTCGGTGGAGGCCGCGGTGACGATCCTCGGAAGCAGCCGCCCCCGGCGGCGACCTCTGCTGTGCAGCCCGCGTCCGACCCGTCCGGCGGTGCGCGCATGGCTGTCCGTCCTGTTCACCGCAAGAGACGCGGTGGCAACGGTGGCCGCAGTAGGCGGTATACCGAGACCAACGTGGGACCGAGAAGGCTACCTAGGTACTTATACGGCGCAGAACAGTGACGCACAACCACGAGGTCTCGGTCTGGTTCACGTCTTCGCGGAAACGTTGCCGGCGGGTACGTGGGTCTTGAAGCTTCGGCGTTGAGTAAGATTGGCCCAGCGCAGATTCGACCTGTCTCGTCACGCGTGATGCCGCCGTGATCATCCAGTCCCGTGCCCGATAAGTTGGGCGCCAAAGCTGTGCCCGCAAAACTAACAGTTATTGGTCTCGTTGAGCGGCTTGCACGAACGACGGTCAAGTCAAGTTATTGGTGCGTGCGCGGATTGTCTGACGGTGCGCGCAACGAAAATAGCATGATCTAGGTTTAAGATGAAAGCGAGGAGTGGAATCACGCCTTATTTATCGTGCGCCGCGGCGGCCACACGCAGGGCGGCTATATGCACGGGCCCCTTCAGAGCTTCAACGAGATCCCGCCGCGTACGGGGGGCCGTGTCACTCCCCTTATAATCCGTGAGTACTGGTGAAATAATACCTTGCATCCGCAACATCACTAGAGGAAGCTCAACAAGTCGCGGGTCCATGATTATACGCCTCCTCTTCGCCGTGTCGCGATCACAATCATGGCTTAGGAGCACTGTCGGACGGCATCGAACGAAGTCGTTGAGCCCTCGGATATCAACACGCATCAGTCGTCCCGGTGCGCATGTGGCGTTCATGTCGATTCGTAAAGACGACAGTACTGACGCGCGGGTAGCGACAGTACGCGCGGAGCACCTCAGTTGCGATACCCTGACAAACTTGAGAGACGACGATGGCGGCGCCAAACCTGGGGCTCTTTCCCGGCGCCGCCATCGTCGTCTCTCGAGAGCTGCGGACGCGTTGTGCTTTTCTCAGCTTGGATGACCGCAGAACCCTCCGTAGACTGGGTGTAACTACTTCCGAGTCAGTACATGTATTGGCGTTCAAGTTATATATACCACAGTGCTCACCTGCCAGGTTCGAACTCGTTCGCCAGCAAAAATGCTGGACTCGTTATCTTCCGTTGAGTCAGCGCGCGAGGTAATCATGCATGCGAGGTAAGCCATGACATGTCTTGGCCCGCACGGCTGTACTACTTGCGAAAGCTAGTGAATCGCATCTCGATTTTGCATCGTCCCACACGAAAGTCAGCACTGAAGCTGAGTCGAAGGGAAGCGATGACAAAATGGTGCTAAGGGGATTCGTCTGTACAGACACCCACAGCGTTGTTTGAGCAATGCTCACCTCACCAACTAGGAGTTACCGTTGTTGAATGAGACACTGGAGTTGGTGGCCGCACTGGTGAACCAAAGGCAAGGGCTTAATTTGGACTTATCGCACGAAATCAACAACGCCAACGGTCCAGCGTGACGGCGAGAGCTCACGTGATAATCACGTGTACACGTCGAATCTGCGTTGGGCCAATCTTAAGGGTGAGACAGGTGTTGTGGCGCAAGCGGGGCTGTCGTTCTCTTGGACTCTTACCACCATCACCACTGCACAATTGAGCCCAATAACCCCTCCGCATGTCGGGCATTCACTCGGGCTCAGGCTTCAAACGTGTTCCATGTATCCCGAGGCCGACATCTATGGCACGTGGAACGACGGTATTCGAGACAGGATCGGAAAGCTGAGCAGGGCGACCGGACGGAAATAGTGTAGGACTTTATGCGGAGGTGCATGGGCCGCGGACCGTCCAGCATCCTAGACGGATGCAAACAGCTGGCGAACGGTGGCTTCTTCCGGCGTTATGAGGTTCGCAGACGCCTCCTCAAGTCAAGGGCAGGGCGGTAGCTTCTGGTACCTCACTTCTTCGGCGGTTGCTGTCGCGACGCATGCTGCTTTCTTCCTCCTGGATCGTTTCAAGAAGGACTGGCAATCTGCTGACCTGCCTTGGCCCCCGGGCAGACACAAGCCGAGAAGGTGCGGTATGGGGAAACACAACAGCCTGGCGGACGACTGGGCACGTGGGCCGCTGTGCCAGGAACAGAGCCGACCAAGGACGCGAGGCTTCTGAGCGGGATCGCAAAACACTGCCAGCGGTGTGTACAAACCCTATCCACCTCACCTGATATCTGAACCTGGTTCCTCATCACTCTCCACAGAACTGACGTCGCATTAGACGCATCTTCCTGGTGTCGTACGTACACTCGACGGGAGCCAGCAGCGAGGTGGCAAGAGAATTGGAATATCTGGCGTCACATCAGGCTCCAAGCGTTTGTGCGGGTCACTTGCCTCGACGGCCGCGCGGAAAGCCCGCCCACGGGACGCGCTGCGTTGTCTCCGAGCGTCGTCGTCGTCGAATCCAATCATACGGGAGGCCTCTTCTTGATGTCCACCCTCGGACCTTGGACGGTGGTCGGATGGCGGCGACTGTGGCGGGCGCGGGTCCAGTGGGCTTGTCCTATTCGGGACGCGCAACGATCGTAGGCACTCGTCCGAGTTCTGTCAAGCATCTTCGATGCGAACCGAGCACCGGCGGGGAACACGTGCGCACCGTCCGCCTTAGACGAGGTCCACCCGCATATATATTCCACTCCTCCACCTCCATCCCCGCTCGACGTTCACCCCCGACCTCCGACCTCCTCCCGCCGCTCTCTACCAGCCGGTGCTCGACGACCATGGTGTCCTTCAGGTCTGCGCTCTCCTCAGCGCCCGTCCTCGTCGCGCTCTTCGCTCGCTCCGTACTCGGCGACAACCCCATCAACTCGGCATTCCCCTACGGGAGCGAGAAGGTCCGCGGAGTCAATCTGGGGGGCTGGCTTGTCCTTGAAGTATGCAGCGCTCCTTTTATCGTGTTCGACGCGTCCTGTTGATTGCTCGTACCCCTCTGTAGCCGTGGATCACACCCAGCCTCTTCGACAATACGGGAAACTCCGCCATCGTAGATGAATGGACCTTCGGTCAGATGCAGTCCCACAGCACTGCCCTCTCTGCCCTCCAGAATCATTGGGACAATTGGATCACGGAGGAGGATTTGGCGGATATTGCAGCTGCAGGGTGCGTCACGTGGTCGCGACATTCTGATATCTTCCTCACTTTGCCCATCCCGCCAGGCTCAACCACGTCCGCATCCCCATCGGCTATTGGGCATTTGAGGTCGGCGCAGGAGAGCCCTATATCACCGGCCAGCTTCCCTACCTCCAGAAGGCTGTCGGATGGGCGCGTAACCACGGCCTCAAGGTCATCGTTGACCTTCACGGCGTCCCCGGCAGCCAAAATGGGTGCGTTTTGGCGCCTTCCATTCGGCTTGCGGCGAGCGCAGATGCACTAACGCTCTAAAAATACGCAGCTACGATAATTCTGGTCACCGTATTTCCTTCCCGCAGTGGCACTCGAACTCCACGAATGTCGCCCGCACAGACGCGATCATCAAGACGATTGCCTCGACATTCATTAACGACATGGACGTCGTCACTTCCATCGCACCAATCAACGAGTATGCATGTCATTCGTTTTAGACCCTGCTTAATACTCATTGTACGGTCTGCCTAGGCCTGCTGGCTACGACGGAGACGACGTACTGAGCGTCGTCAGGCAGTACTATTACGACTCGTACGGAAACCTTCGGTACGTTGGGTGCACTTCAGACGTAATCACCATCTAATCTCCGCACTCTCAGGTACCCTTACGGCACGTCACAGCAGAGTAACACTATGGTGCTTCTCCATGACGCGTTCCAGCCGTTGAGGTGTGTTACAGTCAGCTTCCATTGGATATCATGACACAATATCTGACGCATCTTCTCAACTCCTTGATATAGCTACTGGAACGGATACCAAACGCCCCCGAACTGGCAAGGTGTGGGGATGGACACTCATATCTATCAGATGTTCTCCCAAGATGTAAGTCCCTATCTTCTTCTCTGCTTGCCGTCTTGTGCCGTGCACCATCTAACTTAGAATTATGATACCAACCATTTTAGGAGGTCAGCCGGACAAACCAGCAACACATCGACGCCGCGTGCGCCTATGCGTCCTCGCTCTCGTCGTTCGACCTCTGGACGATCGTGGGCGAGTGGACGCCCGCCGCGACCGACTGTGCCAAGTACCTCAACGGGCGCGGCATCGGTGCGCGCTACGACGGGTCGTTCTCGGGGTCGACGCGCGTCGGCTCGTGCAACGGCCTCACCGGGTCCGCGTCGTCGTTCAGCTCGAGCTACAAGACATTCTTGAGGCAGTACTGGGAAGCGCAGACGATCACGTATGAGCAGGGTCAAGGATGGATCCAGTGGACGTGGAAGGCAGAGAATGCGGATGAGTGGTCGTACCAGGCTGGGCTTGCGAACGGGTGGATCCCGCAGAACCCGACTGACCGGCAGTACCCGAACATTTGCGGGTGAGACTGGATTTGGGACAACTTCCGATATACCCTGGCAGATGGACACACGCCGAAGGACCGAAGAATTGGGACAGACTCGTACTCAGGATACCCACCAGATACAGTCCACGATGTTTCAACAGATCAGTTGTTCATGTACATGTTGTACTCGCACCCAAGCTTGGCTTTTGGGAACGTCGTCGCGTCCTGTCACAAGCACATGATCGTGACAGCTTTTCCGATGACGGCAACTCGCGTGCAATTAATTGGAAAGTCTGGTTGACGCGCATAGTCGTTGAATTTGCAGCGCTTTATCAAGGTTCTACAACCAGCAACGCATCAAGGTGACCAAGCCCGACATTCTGAGTCCCCCAAGCAGCTCTACAAGTCTCGTCACTGACGCTTGACAATCGGGCGGACTTGAAAGCTCTCATGATCACCAGACAGGGACCCAAAGACAAGATCCAGACCGTGGTTATAAAACGAGTACGTACACTACCGGGAGACAACAGAACAAACAGCGAGAGAGCGAGCACAGGACTACGAACAAGCATGGCATGGCATGGCATGGCGGCAGGGGACGTGTGTGCACGCATGCCTGTACGCGCGTGAGGGGGGCAGGGCCTGCGTGGGCACGTGCATACTACATGGAAACGGTATGTGCGGAGATCCACGCGAGCGGGGGTTTTGGGCACGAGGGCCAGGTAACACTAGAGCGCGGGGAGCGGGAGAGATACAGTACACCAAAGGATCCAGATATGATAACGAGGAGGAATGAGGAGCGGGGCGGGGCGGAGCGGGCCACACGGGGACGGCATCACGAGAGGCGGCGGCAGGGGGGAGGGGGGCATGCGCAGGATGGGAGGCGCGGGTAGGCAAGGGGAGTCGAGGGGAGGAGTCGACAGGTAGTCCTACGGTGTGCACGGTGCGTGAGGATACGTGCGAGGGCGGGAGGTTGGGAGCCTATGAGCCGACGGCCGTGGTGCCGGATGGGCAAGAGCGCCCGTGCGAGCCGCTGGCCCCGCGCGGGGACGGACAGTGGACTTAAACCTCCATATGGTGCTTGTCTGCGCTGCCGTACGAGGGCTGGTACTGCATAGGTGAAAGAGACAGACGAGGATTAGCGCTAACGAGCGAGCAAGGAAAAGGAGGGCACGCACCTCGAGATCGGCATCGCGCGCGGTGTCCTTCGTCGTGTCGATCTGGATCGCAATGCGCGTGCTGTGGTCGCGCTTCTGCTCGTCCGGCGCGCAAGTCAGAGACGAGGGGGGAAAGGATAGAGGGATGGAGGGAGGTAGGGAGGAGACTCACGCTGAGGTTCGCGGTGTTGACCACGCTGGGGTGCATGTTTTGGAGCGAGAGCGAGGTGTCGTGGCCCTGGCTGGTGCCCTCGCGGAGGCCCTTGCGTGCGTTGAGCGTTGCCATGAGCGAGTTCGAGTACACTGCGAGGGTGCGCATAGTGTCAGACGGCGCTTGGAGCGGAGGGGCGGGAAGAGATACGCACGGCGGCCAATGACGAAAAAGAAGGTGATGTAAACGAACGTGTTCGGCAGGGCGAGGATCGTGATGAGGGACATGCACGCGTCGATACTGGAGACCTTGTCAGTCCAGACGAACGAAAGCAGCGCGAGAAATAGGCAGCTAAATACCTCGTCAAGAGACCCGTGTTGATGGAGAAGATCATCAGCCTGTTAATGAGCTGCGTGGACCGCTCGAAGCCGGTCTTCGAGGTCTGCAGGATCGTGCAGAGGATGAGCGCAATGCACACGTCTCCCGCTGCTGCGAAGGCGTTGATCGAGATCGACAGCGACTGCAGGGAGTGGATATGAGCGGGTGATGAAAGGCAAGAAAAACATAGCACGCACCTTGATCTCGACCAGCTGCGCGAAGGTGCTAAACTTGAGTGCCTTGCTGGTGTATGCTGCGCGAGGCGGGTGAGGGTAAGCTTCCCTGTGGCGATGAAATGCGCGAGGAATCACATACCGACAGAGACGGCTACCATCCCAAAGTAAGAGTCTTGTCAGTCATCAATATCCACCACAGACAAATGTGAGCCACGCACCAAACTCAGCAGCGATGAGAAGGGTCACGGGGAGCGCGAGATACCACCGCTTCCCGCTCACTATCCTCATGGTCAACCAACGGTTTGTGGGATGGAGCAGACAGGACTTACACCGGTATACACGCGCTGCGAAGAAACTCTGCACCATCACGCCAGTGAAGGCCTACCATGCGAACGTGAGCTCGGTGTTGATCATGGAATGTATCCATGGCCACGAACCTGAATGAGCACCTCGATAATGATTGTTCTGGAAGAGACAGAGACGTTAATATCGTTGATGGATAGTTTCAGACCTACGACTTACGGCGCGAGGAGGGCCAGTGCATTAGGATTCCCGTAATTGGTGATCAGATACCAATATACTAGAGACTCGTCAGACGGCTGAGACTGAGAAAGGGGGAATGACGACGAACGTGAATGGGAGATGAGAGCCTAAGGAAATGTCAGCCGCTAATGCTCTTTCGACCGGCATTGCGGACATACCTGGTGAGTCGTGTCTGTCACCCATACAGCCAATACCTGGTACAGTCATGAGTCTGGAGAAACGAAAGGTGGTCTGGTGCTAAGGTGTACTCACCAGAAGCCTCAAGTACAAAGGATCCCGATAATAACGGCTGAAGTAGAAGTACACCTGCGAGCAGGACACTGGTGCGGATAGATGAGACGAAGTGGCTCAAACGAGGGGATGACGCGGACATACCTCCCCAGAGACTGATGGTGGAACAACGGAGTCGATCAGGCACTGGACGCCACGGAATTGGATTCCGACAACTTACATTCCACTAACAAGGACACCGATGAACAGCGGGCCCATACTAATCATATGTTAGCACGTGCGGCGCAACACGACGGCCAGCGAGAGACGTACGTTTCGTCGAGGATGGTCATGTTGGCGAAACTTTGCGGGGGAGAGGACAACGTCGGAAGGGCGTGCACCGAAGGTGACAGAGGGAGTGTCCAATGCAAGGAAGGGATCACAAACCGCTCCAGCTACAGGTATTTCTACTCTGCGACGTCGAGGAAACGCTCGCTTGAGCGGGAAGGAGGATCTGTCCAGATCATTGGCCAATATTGTATTAGATCGGCTAGAAGGCATCTCGCGACAAAGGGTCGATGGTGACAAAAAATCAAAGGGTCATCTCTTGGCCGTCTGGAGTCCAGACGGGGCCCGTGAAGGGAGGCGGAGAGAGGGGGCTGGTGATGGTCGCCAGCTGGACGCGACGGCCCGGGGGACTAGCTCCGCTTCTGGACTATCTTGGAAGGACCAATGATTCTACCTTTCCTACACGGTATATTGGGCACGTAGAAACACGTTTGGGAATATTATCGGCGGAGACGCGACGCGTTTGGAGAAGGCGGAGATGGCCAAGTTCTGTAGGCCTTCAATTATGTTTGGGAAGGGAAGGTTCAGTGACGGCGGGTCTTGTCTGAGGAGCGAGCTAGGAACGGCCAGTGTAAGGGTCGCGTGATGAGGCAAGCCGGGTGACAGCACAACACAGGCCGCGGAGGTAAGTAGGTCAGGCCGGCTTATGGCAGATGGAAGGGAATGGCATTAGCCTCAACGTTCACACGGCTCGAGCCGACGACAGGAGATCGTCGCATCGATCTGGATCTCGTCCTTCGCGCTCGGCGTCCGCAGACGCACGTGCACGTGCTCGCGCCCCGCTCGCTTGGGACACTCCGGGGAGCCCGGCGCCGGTCCGACCTTCAGCTTCCTTGTGCTCATAACGAAGGTACTTGCGATATAAGATCAGGTATTTCCAGAACGCAGCTCTGCTGCCGCTTCTCCTCGCTCTTACACTTCTCTCTGTTTCGTGCCCTTCTTCCTTATCTTGAGCTCGCGTTTGGATTTCTGCTTCACCTTGGCCTCAGGCTAGTTGGCGCTACGGAAATTTGGCAGACATAACCGACGTGCGATAGATCTGGTGAGCTCTATTTTCTTCTATCAGACCTTGGTACACCCATAAGCCGACGTCCCATGTCCATCAACCACCCCAAATAAAATCTCCACTACTCCGCTCCGCCTCTCTCCGCCCTCCAAATGGCCCTTCGTTTGATGGAACGTCGTCTCATGGATTTCTGCGTTCTCCACCCGTCTTGTCACGTTGTAGCTGGATAGCTCAACCGGATAACGAGGATCTTAGCCTATCGCGTTGCCACCCCGGACCTCCACACAAGACATGCGCGGGAGAAGTTAGGAGTTGCTATGATACAATGGGTGACTTTCCATAAGAAATCTACGGCTCTACGGCTTTCCTGCACGTCGGCGGAGTCTCAACCGGGCCCTAAGCGAGCGCAAGCGAGCCCCAGGGATCTTGGGCGTCAGAGGGCGTCCCGGATTTCCCGACCTCCTTCACGTGACTACTAGGCCTTATGTCAGCTCCCCATTGGGATGATGGGTTGATGGGAGGCAGATTTGTCATGATGGGGGCTGCCTTTCCAGTCGAGGAGGGCTTCAAGCGAAGCTAAGCGAGGGTTTCCTGCTCGTCTACGGCTCTAGAAAGGGGGGTCGACCCCCCCTTCCAGATTTTTGAGCGCTTGCTTCATCTACGGACCTCTAAGCGAGCTGAGATGCGTCTGAGCTTGGATCGGTCATCGGCATCTCGGCCCTTAGCCCAGATTTATATCTACGGACGTCCGTAAAGCCGTAGATGTCTTATGGAAAGTCACCCAATATCGATTGCATGCGATGCCCGGTAACACACATGTACCCCAAGCAGTACTTGAGCAGATCTAATTCGCGTAAATAAAAGCGTCCTGTTCCAGCCGGTTCCGCATGCTCCCCGATGACACACCAGACGCTCATGATCCGTGGTGGTAGGACGACTTTGTAAGAGCCTAGTCCCCAAGACCAGCAAGGAGCAACTTTGAAGCAGTGCTGCGCGTTCTTGCGGGGCACTACACCAACAAAGCGACACTCCACGCTTCAAGCTTCAAGCTCCAACACCTAACTATACCGTGAACGCGCTGTAAAACCCGCACAAGACATACAGATCCCCATCCTTCCACCTTCACGCTTCAGTGCTCTTCTCCTGCTGCGCCTTCAGAAGCACGACCCTGCAGGTCCATGGTCGGCTTTCCCGTGTCTCACGGTCTTAGCCGTCAAGTGAGGTCGATCACCTCCCGCTCGTCGTACGCCGTCTTCCTACGCTTCGTAGGCGGGCCCTCGACGGACCCTGAGCTTGAAGCTGATCCGAGTCCCGCGCTAACGGGCTGTGCGCCCAGAGCGCCGGGAGCGGGCCCTTGCAATTGCACGCGCTGGAGGGGGCCCGCTGGAGCCGAGCGCGTGTTCTGTGCAGCCGCCTGGCCTGACGGCGCTCCTCCCGCGCTCGCGGATCCGGACGCTGCTGACCCCGTCGTCGCGGGTGGTGGGGCGCGACCTTGCATGAGCGCCACGATCCGTGCGTGGTCGGTGCCCAGGATGGCCGCGAGCTCGGTCGCGTCGCTGCTGATCTGACCGAGGAGCGTCGCGCCTTCTCGCCGGGCGTGCTCCCAGCGTACGGGATCGACGATCGCCTTTGCTTTACGGACCTGTGGCATGTGGGGTCCGGGGAGGATACATAGTTAGTGGCACAGTCAGACGTGGGGTGTGGCACGGTCGCGATCGAGGATCGAAGAGCGCGCGCGTCGCGGAGGCAGAAGAGGTGAACGACGGTGGCGGCAGAGGTCGCGGCGGCCGTTGACGTTGTCGACGATCAAAGACGAAGAATTAGAACACGCCTCGCGCGAGGCCGCCGGCGACTACACACCCGTCCATATGTCCCGCATGCTTCCCGTTACACGCGCGATGGGAGAACATCTCGCAAGAAGAATAAAAGGCACGAAAACTATTACAAATGCTCACCTCTAGGCCCTGGGGCGTCGTCCGCACAGTGCTCCACGTCGTAGTCGCGCTTGCATGGGCTGAAAGGAAGTTCTCGACGTGCTTACGCGTAGGCGCGCCGATTCGGCTCCATTGCTTCGACTCGGCCGCCTCTGCAGTGAGGAACGTGCGGACGCCCTGGCAGGTCTGGCACGAACACTTCCACCGCGTGATAGCCTGCTGGTGGCGGGCGAGTGCGTCCCCGGACGGGCGTGGGCCAAGTACCGTTTTAGCGTAGGAGAGGGCGGTAAACCGGAAGAAGCTTGAAAATGCTGTATGTGCCGGGGGCTGGCGGTGCTTGGCGAGGAGGGCGCGGAGCGGAGACACGAGTGGAACGAGCTGCGTCTTGATATAATCCGCCGTGAGGGTGGGCGGGCGAAGCAGCCTCTTTGTAATCTGCGCGCAGGCCTCGGGTTGCTTGAGAGTGAGGCAGTAGTCGTATGCATCAATGGCGGGCTTGCTCTGCTGCGTGTGCGCGGTATTGACGTAGCTCGCGCCATAACGGCTGTAAGCGTTATGATAGGAGTGGGTTGGAGGTGCGGTAATATTGACAGCTTTCGTCCACTTGCTGAGCAAACGCTGAAGAATAGCGGGCATGTTTGTGCCGGACGGGTCGATGACAGCGCGCTTCGCATTAAGCTCGTCCATGAGAGATCGCAATTGTGTCATGTCCAGCTTTAACGCCTCGAGCTTCGGGATAATGCTGCAGCGAAGCATACCATCAGTATGGACGCAGCTGAGGTCTCGCCATGTGCGTACGTCGAGAGCAGCATATCCGACCGCCTGCCAACTATAACGGCCTGAATCATGGATGATAATTCAACCTGACTGAAGAGATGCGAGTTCGAAGTCAATGCGTCAAGGTAGCGCGTTGCAACGGTTTGGCAGAATTCAAGTAGACCGGGTATTGGAGGGTCGGCGGGTCGTGCTTTGATCGTGTCGCTGATATGAGCGATGGCAGGTAGCAGAACTTGGGTCACCCGGCGGTGTATGGCGTCGTGCGTCGTTAGACCATCGAATTTCAGCAGTTTCTCCACCGCAATTTGGAACATATCGTCACAGTGGAGGTCAAAGCAGGCCTTGACGAGCGGCTTTACCACCTCCAGTTGCTTCGACTCTACCGACGGCTGATGAGAGCCATAGATTGGGTAGGTAGGTCGGACAGGGGCCGGGGGTACAGCATAGAAGTCAGTTTTCGCAAGAACGATGGAAAATAGGTCCCTCGACATCCTCCGTCGAGCGTCTTCTGGGATGGAAGCTTCTACAAACAAGTGTGTCGCAAATTCCACCAGCTCTGAACTGTCGGCCGTACTCTTAATTTGAGGGAGGATGCTAGCAATGTCCGTGTAAGGTTCACAGTCGGCATTGCGCTTGCGGAGGCCACTCACTTAGTCTCGAGGAACTCGACGCCTCCGTGCTTCAACGCCATCGCCATCAGCGTGACGAGTTCGTCTTTGCCGGTTCTCGTCAGCGCGCCGAATCGCTTCGCGCGTTGCGTGGAGATCCATTCCTTCATCCAAGCAGTATATTGCTCGGGGAACTTGTGGGAGAACCATTCGCCTAGGCGATCAAGGAATTGAAGCGAGTTTATATTAGATGGATCTCGCTCGAGGGCGCGTACGACGCTGTCAGGCCCCAGGGGTAGGAACGGAACGGGCGTCAGGGAAACTCGCCTATGTCGGGTCCGCTCAACATAAATGTGACGTACCAAGGGAGGATTTGCTGAGCACCGAAGACTGCTAGCGCCTTGAAGATGTTGTCCTCGTGCATCGTTGCGATGGATCGTTCAGCATCTGCCGCCTTCATACCCCGGAACCAAAGCGAGAGGTCTTGCCATGTCAACGCCACCCGACATACACTGTCCATGACCGATTTGCATTGAGAGGCGGTCGCGCTGGCGAGAACAATATTGGCCAACTCGGTTTCTTCCTCAGTCGGCACGGCTGTCGTGCTGGCGGCTAGTCGTCTGCACGCGTAAGCAAAGCCGTCTTTACCATGAACGAGATCGTAATTGGCCCATTTCGGCCATATGACAAGTACTGTCCGGTGGTAGACTTAGATAGTCGGGTCAATGAGTATCCGCTAGCAACGTAAGGAAATATGATCCGAACTCACAGCGTTCTAAGGAGCCAGCGTACTGTGACAGCATAATTTCAGCAAAGAACAGATAACACAAGAACAAAACGACGAATCACTGACATTGCCCATGTAGCCTTCGTATTCTTGATCATCGTGGTCCCCCGATGTAATATCCTCTGCCAGGTCGGCAGGTATCGCCTCAGTTTCCCCGTCAAACGCGATGTTCTCTTGAATGAGGGAGCCGTCCATATCGACGAGATGTGAGATCGAGATGTTGGTCTCTTCAACTTCAACCATGTCAACATTATCATCTCCCTCATCTGAGTCGTCATAGTATCCCCAACCCCCTCGGCGGCGGCGTCCATAGTAGCCTCCACCACAGTCTTCTGCGCAGCCTCTTTCAGTGCAGTCAAGGTTCGCAAGCCCCATACTGAAGCCGAGAGGTCCGCCAATATTTTCGAGTAAGGCTACTAAGTGAGCGTCAGGCCCCTTGAGTGCGCTTGCATTGAGACTAGCGTGGGAGTACTTGTGATCAAGCATGTAGACAATTGAAGCATCTCCACGGTCATCCGCCGCGTCTGGTGGCGCAGGTGGCTGGAGCAAGGGGTCCTGGGGTTTCACGAACACTTTTGAGAAGGATTATCTGAATGAGAAAGGCCGTTACACTGACCATGGGACAAGTCTGCGGTGCACAATGTTACTCCAAGGAACGTGACGTGATGGAGGAATGCCGGGTAAGGAAGACGGTACGGCTATGATAGAAGGAACGAAGCTGGCCCCTTGAACGCTGGGACGCGTCGCGTTACCTTACGCCTCACGCGAGCACATGACCGTGACAATACGTGCCTCTATCGGCGTCTATCTGACTCTGCCTTTGTGACCGTCTTCAAGTAATCCTCAAGTTCTACCACTGCACCCGGTGGGCCGATTTCTGGTAACAGATGTACACTCCCGGGGGCACTAGGATTGGCCATTATGGGATCGTTGTGTATTTACACGGGAACAAACGCGGCGTACAACATGTCAATTACGTTAGATCGATTATTCCGCTGGGCTGGCCACCCTTCTTCCGTTTCTTCTGGGTCGGCTGCTCAGAGCTTTGACCGGCAACGGTATCACCCTTCTGAGAACGCTTCTTGATCTTGTTTTGAGCGGCTCCGTCGGAATGTATCGGTCGAACCATCTGGGTGTGCGTCGCGTAAGACTGAACAGGCTGCGATACGACAGGATAGTGAGTTATCTGAGCTTGTACGCCCTGTTGTGATGTCCCTGGGAACATCGGGTCAGGATGGGATTTGAAGGCGGCACCGGAACCGGCATAATGGTTTGCATTGGGGTTGGTTGCAGTTATGCCTTGCTGGCTGAGGGTATGGGTGGCGCCGGCTTGCGCTACTTGGAATGTGCCAGGGTACGTGGAATCAGCTGGCGGCGGAACTTGCAGGGCCGGTGCTGAGATCGGCATCTCGAGGTGAGCAATGATCCTTTCGTAGTCGCGCCCAAGTAATGCCCGAAGGTCCGTCCCGTCAGGACTGATGGCACGAAGCAAATCTCGCCCGATGGCTTGGTTTGCCGTCCAACTCGCAAGTGCTACGATAGCATCCGACTTCTTCACCTGTGAAGGATGTGAGCCGTAGGTTATAATGACAGGACAGCTGAGACGATACCATGAGGCCCTGAGGTCTAGACTGAACAGTCTCCCAGTCAGCAATGGACGCTGCATGGCTTCGCAAGAATTTCTCGACGTGCTTCCGGCCGTCGGCACCGAGTCCATGGAACGTCGTCAACTTGTCCGGATCAGCGGTCAAGAATTGACGGACGCTTCTACACCGTTCGCAATCGCATGTCCATCGCCGAAGTAACTGCATATGCGCAGTGCCCTCGTTCGGTGCGGGTCGAGGGCCTAGCGCTTTATTGATCCATTCCAACACGAATGTCTTGAACACAAGGTCGAAAAACTTTGATGACGGCCTCATTCTATGCTTCTCTAATAACGGTATGGCGGCGGAAATAAGCGGTATCAAGCGCCGGCGAATGAATACTAAGCTGAGAGTGGAAGAGGTATAGAAGCGTTGCAAGACGTCAGCGGCGGCTTCAGGGGTTTTCATCTTTAGGCAGTACTCGATAGTGGATGTCACAGGCAGAAGTTGAGCCGTAGGGTCTACAGTGCCAAACCAATGGTCGCTTGACACGTCGACCGCCGCAGCATAGCGTTTAGTGAGTCGTTCGATGGCGCCCTTGAAAGTGTTAACCTCCATCTTCTTGGTCACATCGATGAGAACCTTCTTCTTTGAGTTCACCTCGTCGATCAAGGCCCTGAGTGCGACTGCATTGAATTGCGCCATCTCTATGTTTGGCAACAATCTATAGGAAAGTCAGCAGAGGTCACGGGACGAGAACTAAAACGAACCCTGTCAGTAACCATCCTGCCCCACCGATAGCGTCAAAACTGTCGATGATTGTGGCGAGGTCCTTCCGATTGAAGGAGGTCGGCTGATCCATGATATGATGCGCATAGATGCTGGAGGCGGACTTCATGAACTCGCTAAGATCGGGTAGAGGATGGTCCTTGGCACGAGTGCGCACGACGCCAGAAAGGAAGGGAAGAAGGGGGAAGGTCTCCTGATGAACAATCTTGTTGGCTCTGTATTCTGTTTGAATAAGCTTATTCAAGACTGCAGGCAAGAGTTCTTCGCATCCCACGTCGAGACATGTTTGAAGAAAGGTCTGTGGTGTGCAGGATAGCGATGTGGTGTAATATCCATCGTCGGATTTCTTGTCGTAGAAATCGACCTTGACGATGGCAGCGTTGAGGACATCACGGACTATCCGGGCACGCGACTCCAAGGGTATAGACTCATTTGCATATATGAATGAGATGCAATTCGGAAGGAGAGGAGTCGGACATTTTCTTAAAAACTGGGGAAGCACACTGTCCAGAGCGCCTTAGCCCATCGAAGCAGAGTTGGTGAGAGAAGTTCGACGCACGTGTTTTCGAACAAGTCCACACCACCATATTTTAGCACGGAGGAAAAGAGGTCTCGGAAATCTCCCTTGTGTGGGGACGTTAGCGCCTGGAACCGTCTAGTCCGTGTCGCTCTGATCCATTCGTCGATAGACAGCCTGTCCTTTCCGCCAGAGCGCTGACTGTTCCAAGTCTCGACATTGTCTAATACTCGGAAGGCCTCGGCGTCCCATGCGTGCTCGAGGACGAATTCTATGCTGAACAGCAGTCACGGACATGGTTCATGGAATGAGAGCACGAAATTCATTTACTTACCAGGATCGTACATTATCGGGCAATCCGAACGCCGCGAGTGCTCTTTCGATGGCGCCATCGGTAGAGAACCTCACGATCGAGACGTTGACTCCACTGACATTTACCACGCGTACCCACATCTTGGCGTCTTGCCATCTGCATGCTGCGTCTGCAACGACTGCCATGACCTGGCGCCAGTCTTCATGTCTTGCACGGTCTAGAACGACGTTCACGAGATCCAGTTCTTCCTGTGTAGGCTTCTTGGTCTTGGACCCGCGCAACTTCTCGCAAGCAGTTGACACGGGGTCGTCGCCCAGGACTATACCGAGATGGGCACGATGAGGCCAAATGACAAGGACTGTCCGAAGGTAGACTGAGGGAGGTCAACGGGCTGGGGTAAGTGGCATCATTGAAAAGTGTTCGTACTTCTATCAAGCGTGGTCCCTTCCTACAGACGATGGTATTGAGCTTACAGCGCGATGAAGTCGTTATGAGAACTGATAGCTCACATTGCCCATATATCCACAGAAATCTTCCTGCTCGTCGTATTCGCCGGAAGTCATCTCACGCGCGAACTTCGGTGGAATCACCTCGCGTTCTATGTCGTACTCGAAATGCTCCGTGACGGGTTTGCCATCGAGGTCGACAAGGTCACTTATCTCGACGTCGGTGGACTCGAACTCTATAGGCTCGACCTTGCCGTCAGGACCGAAGTCGTTACCATACCCGTGCTGCGTGCAGGTGACGTTTGCAAGTCCGAGATGAAAGCCTAGCGGACGGGCTACGCTCTCGAGGACAGAGACAAGGTTGGCATCCTCGCCTTTAAGTGCGCTCCCACTGATGTTTGCCTGCGAGTACTTGTGACTGAGCAGGTAGATGATCTTGTGCAGTCCTTCATCGCCGTCTTGCCAGTTCTTCAGGACTTCTTGAAGACGTACAGTCGCACTGTTCGGAGATGAGAGTGCAGGGCGAAGTGCAGTGGTAGTGTGAACCAGGTTAAAGGACAAAGCGAGTCGATACCCGCTAGTGATACGTTTCACCTCGTGTTGCACGTCAGTATACCAGGCGAGGACAGTTGTGTCCGTGGAGCTGTTGGAGCTACAATCGTATATTTCTGAGGAATCACCATGAGAGACGTGTACTGCGCCACCCTTGAATTTGGACGGGAGGACAATGACGATAGTAGCGAACATGCCGTCCACCTTCTCGGTACTTAGATCCCGTCAGTCAATGGTTTCGATGTAGACAGCCATAACGAACTTACTCAACGTGTGGTAGGAAACTATCGTACACTCGTCAGATATTCGGAGAATAAATTCTTGCAAGAATACAAACGCACTGAGAACCTTTCTCGTAAAGGAGTAGTTTGTACAACTCGCACCGTGGACTGCTGGCTTCGAAGTTTACGCCAAGTGTTTCACAGACGTCACGCACTGTTTGATCCATGAATTCCGCCCACGCTCGGTTCTCAAGTTTGACCTGGTAATGCAGACATGAGAAAGCGCAGAACGGGACCGAAGTATCAACATATTCACCGACTTGCTATCGATCTCCCAAGTATCGCGGACGGCCTTGTCCACGACAGTGCGATTTGCTTTGCCATAGGGTGCTTGTTTAGCATGTTCCTTGATCAATTCAGCGTCGCGAGGGTTTAACGGAAGACCAATAGAGCCAACACCGCGGATCGATAAGCACGGGTTGGGAGCCTCAGGACATGCGCGATTGTGAGAAAAGGTACCCGCGAAGGCAAGATCTCCTTTGAACAAGTGGAGCAGGGAGTTCTATTCAATCGTCAAAACTCAGAATGTCTCGAGTGTCAGATAGCGTACCCGAATTCCAGGTTCAATCCGTGGCCCCTCATCCTCTCCCTCCTCATCAGATGGCTCGCTATTCCAGCCGTCATCTGAATCGCCCCCATAGTCGTGGATAGGGATTTTGCGTGGCGGCTTCCCTACAAGAGGTCGAGTGAGCATACAAATAAGAGTAATCTTGTCATGACAGACCGCCAGTGGTCTTCCGCGCGGTTTGCTGTAAGCGGAAACGGGTCAACGGCGTTTCACAGTCGAATGACAACATAGGCAATAGCTCTCGAGCTACTGTACCTTTGTCCTCGAGCCCAACATGTGGATCCCAGAGAGATGTAGGATAGTCTATGTATCAATATATCGTAGGGTTTAGAGATGAGCGTATGTATGGGTCTACGACAGAGACATGCTGGGAGGAAGAAGGCTTCTGTGACTACTGCCGTAGCTGCGGTAGCGCTGACTAGTCCCGTGTCCGGCCCGCGACGCGTAGAGAAAACACGTGATCGTCGTGTCTTGGCGTCTAAATTTCCTCAGGGTCAGCGCCTGCTATGCTCCGCCAAAGTTTGCTCTACGCCATTATGTCTGGCTCTTTCCCATTTGTTGTTCCCTCTATCATTCCTCAGGACCTTCAGCTTATCCACGACATTATTGGCCCGATCCCTGTTGCCTCTTCGAGCAAGCTATCGGAAGATTCACATTTCTCAGACCATGAGCATGGCACAGACAGTGATACGGACAGTGAACAGGAGGTCGAGGCGGATATCCTTGCTACTGTGGACGAGGACGACATGAATCGGTATGTGGCATTTACGCGGCTGTCATAGCTTACCCATCGCCTTTTAGGTCCATGCCGTCCGAGTCTACGAGTGATTCGGATCTCTCCAGTGACTCCAGTTCAGACTCGGAAGAGGAACGTCCGCCGGGACCGAAGAAGTTATCTGCAAAACGTCCGGAGTTAGACGTCGACGATGATGAGGATGCAGATCCTGCAACAAGCGCGGAAACACAAGTGCGGACGAAGAACGAATTGGTCGATCTCGACGTCAAGGTCCCTACCATCACAGAAGTCGATCCACACGAGCATCTCGAGAAAGTGGGCGACATCATGAGCATCGTGGACAAAGTCGTTATTGTCAAGGGCGTTCCCTCCTCCATTGCGAATAGGGGCTCTGAAAGGGCTCTCGACTCGGATACGCTCCTGCTGTTCGAGGACCGAAAAGTACTAGGATATGTTAGTCGCGTCCTCGTTCTTAGTAATGCCGGTAGCTCATACTCAAATAGGTGTTTGAGACTTTTGGACCCACCAGCGAACCCCTGTATCAAGTGAGATTCACCCACGCCTTTCCTCTTGACCTAGAAAAAGTGCAGGTTGGGCGACCTGTGTTCCACGTTCCCGACAAGAGTTATTATGTCTTCGTTCAACAACTAAGGCATTTCAAGGGAAGCGACGCTAGTAACGTACACGACGAGGAGCCCGGAGAAGACGAACTCGAATTCTCTGATGACGAGCAGGAAGCGGCGTATAAAAGGGCACGGACTGAAAGGTGGGTGGCCATGATTTCATTGCATATGCTGTGGCAGACTTTCTCTGTAGGCGGGAACAATCTCGAGGGCGATCTATCCCATCCTCTCGACACTCTACCCCACTCCCTTCACATATGCGAGACCAGGATATGGTCGACGACCCATATGGTGGTGCCGCGTTTGATTCTGGGCTCTCCTATAACGACATGGATCTCGGCAGGCCAAACCCGATCCCATATGACGATCCATACTCGGATACGATCGACGTTGCCCTAGATGAGGTCAAAAAGGACGACACTGCACCGACCCCCGTCCCCCAACCGCCGTCGCATCCTGATAGCCCTCAGCGGGGACGAGGGCGGGGCAGGGGCAGAGGTAGACCGGGCCGCGAGGGCACACAACAGCATGGTGATAGAGGGTGGGGTCGCGGACGCGGTCAGCGTAACAACGACAGAGGTCGTGGCCGAGGTCGCGGCCGAGGCATGGATCATCGAGGACCCTCAGGTGGTTGGTCCGGTGCTCAAGGTGCGCCGATGGACGAGTACGACCCCCACCATCCACGCCCCATGTCTCCCACCTCTCTCGCCATCGCTCGGGCCACAGGCCAACGTGTGGAGAGTACCGTTATTTCGCCTCATGCGACTGGCGACTGGGGATATGCTCAGTATCCTGGGCAGTTCGACTACACCTTTGCTCCACAGTATCCCCAAGTGCAGCCCCATATTAACCCCCGCTTCGCCGCTAACTTCGGCATGATGGGGATGGGAATGGGGATGGGGATGGGGCAGGCGTCATTCGGCGCCCATTCGAGGCCATATAGCCAGGATGCCTCCGGCTATGCCGTAGGCGGAGGCGGGAGCGGGAGCATCGGATGGGGCCAAGAATGGGGTTCAGGCGAACATACGCCTTCCAGTCAATATGGTGACGGTAGCCCTTCTTGATGTCATTCTCTCCGACGTTGTGTAGCATATACATTGGACATGTATCATACGTTGCATTCGCAAGCAGCCATGGTGGACGGCGTTGGGCCGTGAAGCCAATGGCCTCTTCAGAAACCCGATTAGGCATGCCCACTTGTCTAGGTTTGCGCGCCAAGGTATCCGACCGCCAGAGACCCGGCTGCTCCATAGCTGCACTTGTCCCTGATCTCGCTCTGCCTCTCTGCTCGTAATCTCTATCGCCATGGCCAGTGCACGCGGCGGCAAGGCGTCCGCCAAGGGGTCGCGCGCACGCAGCGTTCAGCAGGCAGCGGCCTCCTCGTCGTCCCCCGCGCCCCAACAGGGGAAACAACCGCCACAGACACCCACCCCTGCGTCCAGCTCGAAGAACAGCGCAAGCACGCGACAAAAGCGCGTCCTTCCGACGCGCACCGGGCGCGGCGGGCCTGTCGTAGGAATGTGCGAGTCGGACGTCATGATTCTGGAGACAATGCGGCGGAAGTGTGAGTGCCTCTCATTGATTCCTGTGTGCTCCTGCTTCCCAACCCCCCACTTCCGTCTCCCTACCGACGGCACACCACCCGAAGTCTTGACTGACGTGCTCGCGCGCAGATGAGAACGAGCCTCTCATTCCAGCGATGACCTCCTTCGTGCTGACCACAAATTCGGCGCTCCTTCCGCCCGCCACGACCTCGTCCGCTTCCGCGGGAGGCGACGACCCCGACGAGCAACTCAATAAGCTCGCGTACGGCCGCTACTTTGAACGTCCTGAGGTGCGCCGGGCGTACAAGGAACAGCTAGTTATTCAGACCCCCGACTTTGTCGAGCTCTCACAAGACGCTCACGTCGGCGGCCGCTTTCGTCCACGCGGGTCTGAGGATGTGCGTACTTGGTTGCTCGATTGTGTTCTTAGTACTAATGCACGCGTATTTGCTTCTTTCTTGCTCTGTTGTACAACTTCCGCTACCCCACACAATGGCCCACTATATGGTTCGTGCCGCTTAGGAGTCCCATGACACTTCGGACGCGATGTACCAGACTCGACATCGCAAGTATGAGATGTTCGAGAAGAGGCAGCGTCTGCGCGAGAAGGAGAAGCTCAAGCATGAGCACTACAAGCTCAAAGAGCGCATCGACCAACTGCGCGCCATGGACCCTTCCGTGTTCCTCACCCTCCCCGCAACGGACTTCTCCGAGCCTCGCGAGGACACTCCTGGGCCCTCGACACAGAGCCCCGCCAAGCAGCAGCTAGACGACTTTGGGGACCCTCACAGCTCCGCAGCGTATCACGAGGGCGAACGTCGGCGTAGGGAAATGCTAGAGGTCGCGCAGTCGTTAGAGCAGCGGTACAGGTTATTGCTCCCTCCGGACAGAAGGTGGATGATGAAGAAGAAGACTGGAAAGCCTGCAAGTGCTTTCGATCCCATTGAGCCCATCGAGATTGAGGACGACATAGTCGCTGAAGAGGTCATCGAAGTGCAAGAAGATGAACCTGAAGAGGAGACTGTCGAAGAAGAAGAGGTCGACCAGCTACAAGAATCGTCAGAAGACGAGGGCGAAGATGAGGTTGATGACGAGGAGGACGAACTGGAGTCTGAGGATGTGGTAATGGAGGAGAAGCCTGCCCCAATAGCACCTCCTCACGACGATTCGGGGGAGTCCGAGATCGACCCCGACGAGTTCGAGCGCAACAAGTCCAAGAAACTCAAACTGCGTATCAAGTTCCCGCCACGACTACTCTCCACAAGCGTGAAGCCCGAGTCTCAGTCACCCATACCTACTCGGGGTGGCGGCAAGCAAATCACCCTCTCGCCATACTTCAAAAATACTGGCGGCGGCAAAAGCCATATACCCAACGGGTCTCCTATACTTGACGCCACTCCCGAGCCGCCTGACACTCCTGAAGATGAAGACGACCTCCCACTCGACATTGCGGACGACGTCTCGGAGGCGCCCCCTACCAAACGCCAACGCGTCGATGACGAGTACGAGCCGCCGCAGTCCATATCGCACAGGGGACGGGGTCGAGGAAGAGGGAGAGGTCGGGGGAGAGGTCGGGGAGGCGGCCGTGGTCGCGGGCGCGGTGCAAAGGCCGCACTCAACGCCTCCCGGGCCGACCAAGGCTTCATCTCGTCCGCCCCTGCCCCCGCCGCGACCACCGCCACAGTGGCGGTCGCAGTGTCCGCACCCGCCGGTAGGCAGCCGTTGCCGCAGCGCGCGTCCTCGTCCCAGCCGCGCCTCGCTCACGCGTCGTATGCAGGCCTTGCGGGGAGGAAGGAGCCGAATCCGTGCGTGCTCATGGTCGCCGCGTTGCGGCAGTCGTCCGCGCCGACGGCGCGCAAGACGCAGCGGCACGTCACCGCGTTCGGTACGCGCGTACCGCCCGAGATCGAGGAAGTGCGCGACTTCGAGGTACCCGAATGGGTGCTCTCCCATGGCGCGAGCGCGAGCGACGACGGCGAGGGCACAAAGCCTATGGATGCAAACGAGCAACGCGATCGCTCGCCGTCCATTGAGTTTGTGGATGATGTTTAGGACTTAGGGTCTCGACGTTGTCTGTCTTTTTGTGTTGTTTCTGGTCGAACAGTACGCCACCATGTTTATTGCTGTCCATAGCGTATGTATAGCGTATGTATTACCCAGAATACCATCTCTGTCTGTGAAACCGAATGGTGTCCAAATGCTCTTGTATCGAAGATAGCTTCAGGTCAGAGCAGTTAAACTATTAGAGCGGGGCGACCAGACAACTACATAAGATAGAAATCATGTCTAGGCGGTGGTATCTCGAGCTCGGTTCTTGGGACCGACGAACTTCTCTACCACGGTCAAGACGCGTACGCGATCCCCATAATCAGCGTCCCTCTTCCGCGCCATAACCAAGTTTGCTACCCCGACAGGTCCGAGCTTGATAACATCTGTGGTGGGCAACCGACGGAATGGGCCAGAGGCAGACCGCGAGACAGAGACGTTGGCCATGATGGGTGCGGGAGTGTCGAAGACTTCATCGAGGGTACCGATGTCGACGGTAATCTTGGAAATCTGCTCTTCCACGCTCACGGTAGGTTCTGGTGGCTCAGCCTCCCCTTCCGCCACCTCCTCAATCTCCCGTCGAGGTCTCGTGAATTGCTGATCATTGCGCCGGAAGCCGTCGCGGTTCGGACGCCGAGCGAATTCCCCCTGCTGTCCGTCAGGCCGTCTACGGGGTCGATCGGTCGACCGTTGGCCATCGCGAGGCGGGCGACCGTTTTGCTGACCGTCGCGTCTGAACTCGTTCGCATGCTCCTGGCCATCGCCCCTGGGGCCCCTGGTATGTTGCTGGCCTTCGCGTCTAGGACCATTGGCGTACTGTTGACCGTCTTGGCGCGGACGGTCGCCATTCTGACGTCCGTCTCGTCTCGGGCGGTCACCGTTTTGCTGACCGTCGCGCCTTGGTGGGCGGTCGCCGTTTTGCTGGCCCTCGCCCTGACGCCTGAGCCCCCGAAGCCGCTGGCCGGCTCTGCCAGTTCGGGCTGTACACCAGGGTGAGCAGCGCGGTGCAGTTGAGCGGTAGGAAACGTACCCAAGTCGATGCCCCCTAGGTTTTCGGCGAGCGGGGCAGCCCTCTTCTTCGTAGCGGAAGCCTCAGAAGGCTCGGCCGGAGGGAGAGACGGGGCATCGGTAGAGTTGTGGCGGGCATAAGACGCGAGAGAGAAGGCACGGGGCGCACTGCGCCTTACCGCAGAGGTCGGTGCAGACCGCAGCGACGAGGAGAGACGAGCGAGCATGGTGAGTGCGACCTGGGACGACGCCGTCCTCGGTGCGCTGGAAAGAGTGCGGGAAGCGCTCGCGCGCGTCGACGGTCCGGATGCTGAAGCGAGCAGCCAACGTCCCCGCAGCGTCCGGGACACAGGCTCACTCATCTCCGCTTTCTTTCTCTTTCTCTCTCTCCGTCGTCGCCTCGGTCTGCTTGCTGGCATGGGTCGCCTCACCGGTCGGCTGTTTGTGCTGTTCACGACATGCCTCATCGGGTTTATCGCCTACTCCTCCCAAATATTCGTCATTTGGCCGTGGTACGGCCGGGTGCTCTCCATCGAGCTGCTCGAGCTGCTGGTCCCATTCAAGTACGTTCCCCTGTACCTTCGACTTCACTCTAATCTCATACTCTCGCGTTAGTATTCTAGTTGCCATGCTGCTATGGAATTACCGACTATGCGTGATCACGGAGCCAGGCCGAGTGCCACCATCATGGGTACGTCTCTTCTCGCATGTCATTCACTGGGTCCGTGACGTTGATGCACTTCCAGCAACCGGACTTTCAAGCAGATGATGGCTACGAAGTTAAGAAGCTCACGAGAGGGCCCCGGTATTGTCGCTCGTGCGAGAATTACAAACCCCCGAGAGCACACCATTGCAGGCAGTGCAAACGGTATGTGGTTCGTACATCACGAAACACGTCCCCGTTGCTCATATGTTCATATAAGATGCGTGCTTCGCATGGGTATGCTTAATGCTAACTTTACCTCACGTCAACTGCTGAGCACGCAAGTCTAGACCACCACTGCCCTTGGGTGAACAACTGTGTCGGCCACTTCAACTACGGCCACTTCGTCCGCTTCCTGTTCTATGTCGACCTCGCATGCACGTATCATGTTGTTATGCTCACGAAGCGGGTATTGGCGAGCACAACCTATTGGGTACGTGAAGCTTGAGTTACCCCTCAGGCTGACGCTCATACGATCCCCGTAGGATGAACCCAGCGGGCTGGAGCTTATTTTTATCGTACTAAACTATGCTACCTGTGTCCCGGTACTTCTTGCGGTCGGGGTCTTCAGGTGAGCTCATTATCCGCAGTCTGCCAATGAGTACTTGCCATCTGACGTACTGCATGTAGCTTGTATCAATTTTACTCAGTACTCACTAATACCACCACCATTGAGGGATGGGAGAAGGACAAGGTTGCGACGCTCGTGCGTCGTGGAAGAATCCACGAGGTATGCCCGGTATCTGCAGCCGTTCGCTTCTCTAACATTTGGCTCCAACGTAGATCAAGTTTCCCTACGTGAGTTGCGTACATCATCGGCCATGCGCGCACGACTCATTTCTGTCTAGCATCTGGGTCTCCGCAAGAACATTGAGTCCGTTCTCGGCCCCAATCCGCTCTTGTGGTGTTGGCCCACCGACACTCCCGGTAACGGACTAAAGTACCCGCTCGCCGACGGAGATGGTAAGTGGGTCGAATTCACGATGAGGCGAAAGGAGGAGGGAGTGGACGAAGCCTACGGCGTCGACGGTGACTACCTGCCTGAACCGTAACACGGCGAATACGGGCGTAACTATGTTGCCTCGTGCATGTCATGACCCATACGATGTAAGCGCACTTAACAGCTCCTTACGGCCGGGCTTCTTCGTCCTCTCCATCCTCTCCGTCGTCTTTTTCGTCTCGGCTCCCTTTTTCGCTTGGCGCCCCGCGCTCGTTGAAAGCATGCTGACCTCCGCTCTAGGAGAAATGCTCGGCGAATGGCCTCCACGAGACCCTGAAGCTTATGTGTACCCTGACGAAGACCCTAACCACAACTTCGAGCTCCCCGCGTCCCCTTGGACGTACGAGAACGGCTCCGTTAACCCTGAGCTCCAACCGACGCGCACCCGCCGCCGCAAGAAGGCCGTCGATGGACAGTACTCCGCAGTACCACCGTATCATCCCGACTACCACAACCAAGATACCTACCCGGTGGACTCTGAGCCCGAAGACGATGACGAGGTCGCGTACGCCCAGTCAAGACGCCCTCGTGAATTTGTCAGAAGGGGTTCAGAGGGGTACGAGGTTAAGCCGATCGACCGAGAGGACCTGCTACGGCGGTATATCGAGGACAGGACTACAGAGCCTGGGCGGTACAATCTGTATGTACCGGAGCCGTCGAGTGACCTTGAGAGCGGTACGGAGATGGAGGACGAGGAGGTGCCTTTGGCGGAGAGGCTTGAGCAGTGGCGTGCGACGAGCACATAGGACTAGTAAAGTAGATTATACGGGACATTCTCATCCTCACGGACCTAAGAGGCTCACTACACAGACCACTACGTATATCATGATTAATTGTACACGATCTGCAAGGGACTGACAAAGCACGGGGAGAAAACAAATCGACAAGCGAGAATCGAAATCCAAGACAAAGTCCGCAGAGACATCCAGCAAGCGCGATGGTCAGAACGGGACCCGGTCCAGGTGGACCTTCCACACCATCCCACCCTGCTCCCCCACCTCCAGCACGCTCAGTCCAACCCCGACAGGGACCTCCCACGTCCCGCCCTCGCCACCCTTCACGAGCACTCCATTAAGCTTGACCTGCACCTCTCCGCGTGGCACGTCTGCTACCGCCTTCCCCTTGCTCTTCGCCTTCGCCGCAGCTGCGGACGACGCCGCCGCCGCACCTCTCGTCGCCTTTGCCCGTTTTCGCGGCCGCCCGGAACCTTTGCGTTTCGACGGCGAGTTCACCACGGGCTTCTCTTGCTCCCCCTCGCCACCCTCCTCTTCCTCTTCCTCCTCCTGCTTCTTCGGCGCCCCGTCGTCCTCGCCACTGTCGACGCCGCCGTCCTCGTCGGCACGCTCGACGAAAGCAACGTCCGAGACGACGACAGCGGCCTCGGGCCCTGTCAGGCGGAGTGCCCACATGCGCACTCCCTCGCTGCGGTCAAGCACTAGTCGCCGGTACAACGGAACCGTCGTGAGCACCGCGTGCTTGAGCGGGTGCGCGAACTCGGTCGTGGCCGGGGGCGTTGCGCGCCCCGCTGGGGCGGTAGATACCCCGGGCGCGGGCGCGGGAGTCGAGAGCGTAGGTGTGATCGAGGGCGCCTTCTTTGGCGTCGGCGCTGGGACGAGGGGCGATGTTGAGCTTGGCTGGCGTGTAATGCCGTTGGTCGCCGGTAAATGGGAGGCGGCTGCGGCTGGCTGGACCGTTGGTTGTGTCGCGGGCTTCTGTACCTGTGACGTTGCCACCGGGGGCGCGGGCACAAGGGTGGATTGCCGTGTGGAATTGGATGTGAGCGGCGCCTGAGAAGAAGTCGCCGGTGCGGGGGTGGTTGCAGGACCAGGCGCAGGCGCGGGTGTGGGTGGGAGCGCTGGAGTGACAGGGGGTGACTTGACGGCATTCGCGGAATGAGAGGCAGCGCTTGGAATCCTGGCGGCTGCATCCTTCTTCGCTACAGCTGTCTTGGATGATGACGGGACGATGATGGAGTTCGAAGACGGTAATGTGGGAGTTGGGGCATGTACGGGCGGAGCAGGCGGCTGAGGTACCGGAACTCTCAACTTGATCTTCGTAGGGTGTTCGCCGACATTGGTGTATGCGGGAATGGAGAAGGGTTCAGGGAGGTCGGACATCAGCTTCCTGAAATATTCCTGAAAGTGGAAAATCTTCGTAAATGCTGCGTAATAATTCCTGCAATGAACATACCCTCAAATTCACCGCGTCCTCCCATATTTGCGTATGCTCTTGGTTGAACTCAAGCGCATTAGAGAAGACAAGCTCGACGTCATTGGCAAAGTCTGAAGGTTTGGGGTATTCCTTCCGCTTCAGCTTTTTCTACGACCGACGCGTGAGGTCATACAAGGATGATATTGCTTCCCCATACTTACAAATATGTTCTCCAAACACTGAGGCTTCTTGATCAGTGTGTAATACAGCGGCCAGGCTTTGCGACTAGGCAACTCCATGAATTCCGTAGAAAGAACTCGGCCTCTATTAGAGGTGTCGAAAAGTAAGTAGTGACTGTATGCGGGAAAGAAGCGAGTACGAACGTGCTATCTTTCTTGTCGACTAGCTTCTGCAACCTAGTCTTGAGAAGGCGATAGGCAGTAGGAGCTTTCTTCTTCTTGTCGTCATCATCTGAGCCATCGTCGTCGGCATCATCTTTCCGACCCGAAAGCTTGTTGAATTCCTTCGCAGCGAGTTTCTGACCGAGAGAGCAAGGGAGAAGGGGTTCGATTGAGCCAGGAAGGGGGAGGCAGTAAGTATGTACGCAACATACATGTAGAAACTTCGCATCCTTCCAGATCTGACTCTCCCTCATGTTGTACCGTTTGGCGTTGCGGAAGCAGGTGTCGAAATCTTGCCTAACGTCCTCCAGGGATGCATATTGCCGCCGCTCGAGCTTGGACTTGATGTCATCGAGGGCGATGGGCCGTTTGATGAGAGCATAATAGTCAGGATACTGTCGTTTCGACGGCAGACGCATAAACTGGAAAGAAGCGATTTGACCGCTGCATTTGAGGAAAACGGTGGGGTGCGAAGAAGTCCGATGTGGCGGGCGGTAAGAGGGTAAGCGTCGGAGTCAGAGGTCTACTCAGAAACAGACGACGGAACGCACTCCTTGTTGACCGCGTCCTTCAACGTGAGCCACACCTGCATTCCCTTCTCCTTCACCTCCGCTGGATCCTCGCTCGCTCCGTCCCCATTCGCTCCGATTTCGTTCAGGTCATCATCCACGGTGCTTGAGCCGTTCGCCTTGCCGTTTGGGCTCGTATCCGCGGTGCTCGTGGCGGGGGCTTCCTTCCGACGTTTGGCGCGCGGGGCGTCGAGGTCTACTCCGGCCGCTACAAAGCTCCTAATCTCCCTCTTGGACATCTTCTGCAAGCTTCACCGACAAGGAAGTTCCGGCTGTGCGAGTTCGAAGATGGTACGGGAGGCGCGACAATACTAGATAGCTGCTCGGCCACGACTGCTTGTCCTCTCCGTCCTCCCGCTCGGCGCAACGCCCCCGATGCAGTAAACGCCCCACGTGACTGACGCGTCGCGGCGCCAGTTGGCGTTCAAGACTCTAGAGCGCCTAGGTCCTGCAGAGGCTTACCCGGACTGACGCTCTGCAACCAGGAAATAAGAATGACAAGTCATTTCTCACAACGGTACAATGTCTTAGGTGGAAATCCGTCCTACTTAATAGCATTAACCTATGTACAGATAAGTACGTACATACTATTACAACGATCACGAGCTGTTACAGTAGCGTATTATGACTCGGAAGTACACGCGTTCCGCTGTCGGACTACCATTGGCAGCGGAGGCCTCGTCAGAATAAAGTAGTCAAGCATGCCAGCTTCGTACGCCACAGGGTCAAAGCCATCCTCGAGGCTCAAGTCAAGTCGCTGCATGATCGCGCAGACTACCATCCGCATCTCCAGCAGGGCCAAGCCCTTCCCAGCGCAGTTGGCGGGTCCGAACGAGAACGGGAAGAACGCGGCGGAGTTATGCACGAGCTTGTTGCCCGCCATGCTCTTTTCGCCTGTGGCGGCGAAGATCCACCGCTCGGGCCAGAACATGTCAGGGCTGGGCGAGAAGTTCCGAGGGTCACGATGGATGCTAAACATGTGCACCGTCACGGCCGTGCCTTCTGGCAAGTAGCTATACAGCAGCCGCCCCATCAGGACCCAGGGAGACAGCGAAGGAGGTCGGGTGAGGAGGCGACGTACCTATTACCGACGATCCGACCCCCGCCGTCCCTCGGCACTACGCGCTGGCTTCCGTCAATAATGGGTGGGAAGAGGCGCATGGCTTCATTGCTGGATTGGGGGGTGAGAAGACATCGCATGTGAGAGGTACACGAGAACACATACATAACCGCATTTAAGTACGGCATTTCCGCGTGGTATGTGGTGTTAAATGCGTCTTCTTCACGGGGGTAGAATCGGTCCACTTCGGCGCGCAAGCGGCCATATGTTTCTGGATGGGTAAGAAGACAATAGAAGATACTCGAGAGCACGCTCGAAGTTGTGTCTGCACCCGCGACGATGGCCAAGGTCCCATCTGCGATGACCTCTGGGAGCGGTGGCGTCGGCTCCGTGCCATCTTCGTTGTTCTAGAAAGGCGCCAGATCGATATGAGCCCTGGGTGGTAACTAGCGGTGGGATTCTCACCAGATAGTAGAATAAATCCTTGCGGGTCGTGCTGCCTAGTTTGACTCGCTGCTGCGCTCGCTCAATGCAATACGCGCGCATCTGCTTCATTTTCGCGCCGAGGGCGGGAATCGAACGGAGATAATCCGCGAGCCACGGTAGGTGGCCGAATGTGTCCGAATTCCTATTTGGCGTGGCGTCAGTAGAAGTCACTCGTCCCGATAGAACCGAAATACGCACACAAGGCCGACTTCCAATAAGGGCCAAATACTACCCTCGTCGCCGTTCAGCAGCATCTCTGATCCGCCACCAAAGCTACAATTTTAAGAGTGCACAAGTCAGTATAATGCATTTCCTTTCTGAGCTCGCTATACTCACGCCATGTCGCTCATCAGGTCGTAGCTATCATCTCCGAAGTCAACACGTGTATCTCATGCATGCATATGAAGCGAGCGTGTACGTACGTGAACCAACTGAACCACTGAGCCAGATTGACGGGCCCGGCGCTATGCATAGAAAGTTCATTGACGAGCTGGTGTGCCCGGTGCGACACAAATGGCTCAAATTCTTTCACACTGGCAACGTTGAGCGCACGATTCCATGGCTTGCGCCGGCGCAGGTGTTCTTTAGGGTCCTTGATGGCGATAAGAGGCGACACGCTCTGTGTTGCCACTCTGCCGTTCCATTCTGCAACCGCGAAAATTGTCAGGCTACGAGAACTCGGGGCAAACAACGTGAAGGAACGCACGCGGCCCCTTCTGCAAACCCGCCGTGCCCATCAATGGTTGGATGGCTGTTGTTGTGTTGATGGAAACCTCATTCGGACCTAATCATCAGACAATGTTAGTGCGCATCGCCAATATTGCCGAGTAGCGGAGTGACGGAGAAGCGAGTAGCGAGGAAACGTACCGACACGAACGACGTCACCGTATCGGCGGTGGAGCTCTTGAGTGTACAAATGACGCTTGCCGCTACGGGACAACCATGCCATGGGTAACTTCGACAGTTGAAGCAGGAATGGACCAGGGTGGCGTGACAGGGGATGCCATGGGGAGATGCGATAGAAGCCAATTGAGAACGCGAGAGTACCCCAATATGTGGCGAAGGTCACCGCCAGAGAAACGAGGACTGACAGGCCACTGGGGAGGCAGCTGAGAATAGCGGGTACAAGGATGAGCAACAGAGCATGGGTCTTCGCTCGTTGGGGCTCGTATTGGTTGAATACGAAATGTACGGCCTGCAGAGGCAGTAGTCGCGCATTTGGGTCAGTGGGTAACGGGGTTTCGAGACGTGTTATGAATAATCTACTCACCAACGCCGATACGGATATGACAAAGAGCTCATGATAGATGGACAGCGCAGGGAGCAACATTGCAGACACGGTGACGAGGTTTCTCGATGCATCAACGGCCCCATTGCGCTTTTATAACCAACCACTCCCGAGGTAGCACCCACAATGCGGAACACTTAGATCTCGCAGATGGAGCGAGCGCGCCGGGCGGAGCGGATGCTCAAGCCCCCGCATACGCACTAGTCCGCCGCGCGCCCAAGAGATTAGATATTCTCGGCCGACCTGACCTTCCGATGGGATCTTCTGCGCCTGTGAAATATGTCAGTATAACTACTTTGAGCGTACATTGCTATCATATGCTCACCCGTTCCAGACCCGCGCAGGGATCGGTGCTCTGCGCCCGTACACGAGAACCCACTGTGCCTGCGCCTCCCCGCGTTTTAGGCGGCGCGGCAAGCGAGGCCCATACGTGAATGGTATAGCGCAGATGGCGACCCTCACCGAGGTCGCTTCATCATCGACGCTCGAGCTGCATTGCAGAATGGGGAGCGCCGCGCGTCTTGTTAGGTGAAACGCCGACGGGTCGGCGCCGGTGACTAGAATCGTGGCCCGTCGGGACCCGCGATGTGACGCCGCTGCACAAATTGACCGGTGTGAAGTGATTCAGGGCGTTGGGGTCGTCCATGAGAGGTGGCGTAGAGGCGAGGCGCGCGGAAGAACACCGAACTCCTGGCCGAAGGCTTCTAAATGACCGGGATGTCGGGGAAAGGCGTCTCAATCTCCCGCATGGGCGGCCGCCCATCCTTTGTTGACATCCAGCCCCGGGCCCATGTTGCTTAACCGGTGGGGTCGCGGGGAATGTCTTGTGTGCGTCTGGTGTGCGTGCTTTCCCATACAGATGAGCCTTGGCCTCATCCGATAACACGAACAGCAACTGTGGCTTTCACACGTGTGTTTGCAACTCGGCACCGTGCGCTGGCGCGAGCGCGTGGTCGTGTTGTGAAAAATCTACGCGTGTTGGGACCCATCATGTAAGACCGGCCACGAACATTGGACCAATAATGAACGGAGCTGCGCACCTTTAGAAGTGCGTCGGCGTCGCGGCTGGTTGACGGGAGAAGGCAAGTAAGTCACCGGACGTGCAGTGCCCGAGAGTCCATTTCGGTCGACGTGACCGAGCGTTCATCACAAGCGCCTTACATGTCTGGCGTCTCCGCATCAGCCTGACGGTGCTGCGGCGCGCGACGTGCGCGAGGCCACCAACTAACCTCGGCAAGCCTCCTCCATCTTGACTGTCCGCTATACATACTCATGGCGTTGTCTCCGGAAGACAAAGCAAGGCGAGTGGACCCTGTAGTGCGACCGCATGTTCGTCCAACTGACCTCGCCGGGCTTGGGAACTAGGAGCAGTTGCAGCCCCGTAACCCCGCCCTCCGCCGACGGCGACGCGCCTCCGGGTCGCACGCGCCATCTCCATCTCTACTTCGAGGACGAGCCGGGCACCGTCGTCTTCCTTGTACGTGCCCTCCATGCGCGTCTCGCGCTCGGCAGATCACCGAGGTCCCGCGCTGCCCATGCGCCCCGCCGCACACGCAGGTCGAACAGACACTCTTTAAAGTACACCGGTACTTCCTCAAGCAGCACTCCACCGTCTTCCTAAGCATGTTCGCGCTCCCGCCCGTGCCCGATGCGCTCCTGGAGGGCCAGTCAGACGAGCTACCAGTCATCCTAGAAGGCGTGCGCGCCGCCGACTTCGAGCGGCTCCTGTCACTCTTTTACCCGAGGTGAGCTTCGTTCGGGACCGGTTCTGGGGCTACTTGCGCATGACCCGGGGGCGTCGTGAGAGTGAGCCTTCTCCTCGCGTGCGCGCAGCCGGGGGAGTGGCAGCTGGCAGCGCGCCAGGCGAGCGGGAGCGCACCGTCAGAGCGGTTTCGGTTGAGTTGGGGCGGCGCTCTCGCAGACCGCATGCCACGACGTTCGGTCTTCCCAGAGATGTTTTTTTTTTTTTTTTTTTTTTTTGCGGTGCCAGATCGGGGGAGGGCCTCACGACCGGCCCCCGGCTGTATTGCAGTGGTTTATGGGGAGAGAGACACCCCGGCACCCGCAGGAGGAAATGCGTTACGCACACAGGCTTGTCGCCTGTAGTGTGGGACTCCTCGTGCCGGTTTGCGGGCGGGGTCAGCCGCCCGCGTCGTCAACGTCCGGCACGAGTCTACCCACTAAAACCCCCTTCGACCAGACCCAAGCGTCACCCAGGGCTTCCTCATTGTCAATTAGCCCGGTCCATGTGTCTCTAATCAGCCTTTCGCCTGGCGAGGTCCTGCCCCGCTTTCTCCTCGCCAGCTGCTGGTCCAAATGCAATCTCTTATTTATGGCATTGTGCCATGCATTCACCACCAAGGGGCGGGACGGCTTTGTTTCGGGGTCACCTCCCTCTCCGACGACCCAGGTACACCTGAGTCTCCATACTAGGTGCAGAGTCTCGGTGAGTGCGATCCGAAGGAGGCGTTGGAGGCCGGCGGGGGCGTGCTCGCCCGGCCTACTGGCATCTAGTAGGTGGACGCCCAGAGTGAGGCCGGCGGAGAGCGGGGGGAGCTCGAAATTTCTTTTGCGGAGCATTTGGCGGCATAGGTTCCACGCGATCGGGGCCGGCGAGTCTTGGCATTCAACGAGGGCATGCGTGAGGCTTTCGATGTCCTGTTGGCAGAAGGCACACGTCGCCCTATGTTCGTAGCCTGGGATGTTCAGCCAGTACGTTCCAATTTTGTGTCCGTTGTGTATCGCTTTCCATAGGAAGTCTCGTATCCTCTTGCCGACATCGGCATGGCGGAGACGTTTCCAGACCTTGTCTGCTGTCGGTGCTCCCCCAGCTTCCTCCTCCAGAGCTGCCTGGATCATGCTGATATTCTGTTCCGTAGAACGTCGTGTCTTGTTGCGCAGTTTCATCAAAAGGATCCCTTTGTACGCGGTCGATTGCGTAAGGGCAGAGAGCTTCGCTCCCTTTCGCAAGAAAGCATGGTTGGCTGGCCGTAGGGGATCGACGTCGGGCAGCGCTTTGGCCGCTCCTGCCGCGGCTAGTTCATCGGCCCGTTCGTTTCCGTGAACCCCGGAGTGCCCCTTCACCCATCGGAATGTTGTTGGAGCTGAGCGTTCGCGCAGTCTTGCCGCGACATCCTGCAGGAGATCCGCATTCGCAATCCCGATCCAGCCCCGGTCTTCCCATTTTACGAGATGCTGGGTGAGTCCATCGATCACATATCTCGAGTCTGACACGACATGCATAGGTGCGAAGGGCGGGGTCGCCGCTGCCGCTGCAGCAACTGCGTACATTTCCGCCCTCTGGTTCGACTGTGGCGCCCCCGGCGTCCGGAGGGACTGGTTACGCTCGTCGTCGGCTCCAAAATAAATCCCCGACCCAGCGGCGGCCCTGGTGGTGCCTTGGTTGAGGCATGAGCCGTCCGTGTAAACCTCGACCGCCTCTTGGGGCAGCTGGAAGCCTAAACGGGGGCGCCTCGCGGGGAGGGCTGTCGAGTCGCCTTTCGTGAGGGAGGTGAAGACCCGGAAGGCGTCGCCAGGGCTTGGGCCGTCGGTTATGGAGGGGTCGAAGGTGATGCGAGTGTGGTCCGTCCTGGCTACAGTGTTCTTCCTCTTCCTTGACTTCGTGAGGGTGAGGTCATCACTGAGTGTTTCGTCTAGGTTCCATTTTGGCTGCAGTGCGGTCAGGACACGTTTCGCCGCCTGCACGCATCTTGGCGGGTTCTCACACCCGTTTACCGTTCTATCATGACAACATGGCCTACATTGGCAGTTTGCTGCCAGCAGATGCGCGCCCCCTCGGGAGGCCACTTCATGGCAGGCCCCGATGGTGGATACGCCATGTTTGGTCCTCAGGCACATGTAGGATGGCGCGTTCAGCGCCAGGCGTCCTGCCTCGCCCGTGCCGATGTGGTACCAGGCGGGCATCTTCGCCTTCAGGTCTGCGGAGGGGTTGTTGGTCAGGATTCTCACGTCGAATTTCTTTGCTGACTTGACCAGTCTTCTCAGGTCTGTCGGGAGGCCAGCATTCATCCTCGTGGACACTTCCCACGTCTGCAGGAACACATTGAGGCGCGCTTCCGGGGGGACCCGGCGAGACTCTGCGGTCACAGCTCGGGCTAGAAGGACGTCTGCAATATAAGCCCACCTGGGTCGTGCGGGCGTCAGGTCCAGATATCTTTTCAGCAGCATTAGGTCAATGGCTTCATTTCGAGCTTCGATGTCTAGGAGCCGCAGTCCTCCCGCCTCCACGGGGGCTATCAAGGTTTCCCGCCCGATCCGTGGGTGCGTTTTCCCGGCCCACGTGAAATCTGTGATCATTACTTTCAGCTCATCTTCCACTCCTTTAGGCATAGTTTGGACTTTGGTCAGGAATTGAGTCCGTCCCGCTACCTCCATATTCACTATTAGTCTCCTTCCGTTTAGCGTTGGGTGGCGCCTTTCCCACTGCTCTAGTCTCTTTTTAACTGTTTCGATTATGGGGCCCCATGGTTGTGCATCATTTACTTTGTTACCTATCCATGCACCGAGAGAGCGCACCGCTTCGCCGTCTCTGGCAATGCGCACGTCTGCGGGTAGTGGCTCGGCGCCCTGCCTAGTGATGCGTTGTGCGCACACTTGCGCTCGATAGGCGGGTGTGCCGATTGGGATTATCTCGGTTTTTTCTAGGTTAAACTTTGCTCCGGAGGCTCCGCACCATGTGAGGAGGACTTGCTGAAGGTCGCTGTAGGAGTCCGAGGCGTGTAGAAAGACTGTGGTGTCGTCGGCGAAAAGCGTTGCAATGAGGCGGTCCTCGAAACCTGGTACATGCATCCCTGTCAGGTTAGATGCACGTAGGGCGCATGCCAGTGGCTCAATAGCGATGTTAAACAGCAGGCAGGAGAGGGGATCGCCTTGGCGGACTCCACGCGTGATGCGATAACTCGCACTGCGAACCCCGTTGATAATGACTGAGCTCTCCGCATGTTGGTATAGGGTCTCCACAGTCCGTATGAAGTGCTCAGGGACTCCTGCTTCCCGGAGCACTCGCCATAGGTAATCATGTCTGATTCTATCATACGCCTTCTCTTGGTCGAGGGCGACAATCAGCCCGTCCATTTCCTCCGCTTCTGCAAGGTCGATCATGAATTTCGAGAGCTTTATGTTGTCAAGGATTTGTCGGCCTGGGATGAACCCTGCCTGGTCAGGGTGGACGACTTCGTCAGCGGCTGCTGTCAGCCTGGAAGTGAGGACCCTGGTAAGTATTTTGTAGTCTGAGTTGAGGAGCGTGATGGGTCTATAATTTCCTATCTCTCGTCGGTCTTTCTTTTTAAAGATGGGGCAGACCCACCCCTCCGCAAAGGATGAGCCATCCATCAGGCCGTCTCTCTCTATTTCATTAAAGAGCGAGGTCAACAGCCGTGCGAGGTCGAATCCTGGGATGTCTTTCGCTGTGTCTTTTTTGTGCCTCTTTATGCATTCCTTCCAGAGCTCCGCTGGTAGGCCATCCAAGCCAGGGGCCTTCCCTGATGGAGCCTCTGCAATTGCCACCTCCACCTCTTCCTTCGATATGAAGTTGGCCAGCTTCGCTTTGGTGGCCCGTGACACCCGGGAGGTGAGAAAGGACGTGGAGAGGGCTGCCGCTCTCTCCCAGGCCGCTGCATCTTGTTCATGCAGGCCGTCCATCTGCAGCGCTTCGTAGAAGCTGCGTGCCCTTTCTGCCATTTGTTTAGAGCTGCGTGTATATGTGCGTGGCGCCTCTTCATCCTCCTCATTGTTCCTCAGCTCATAGATTATTTCGTCTGGTTTTGGGGGGGCTGCAGATCTCGTCCAGTATCGGGTCATTGTCTCACTTTCAGCCCAATGTTTAGCAGCTACAGCAGTGCGTATTTCACCGAAACGTCGCAGCTCTAGGGCTGCTATTCGACTTTGGAGCACACCCGCCTCAAGCACCCGCTTATCCTCTGTCCACTCCGGGGTAGCTGGCCTGTTTAGCAGCTCTTGCAGGGCGTCCTTCAAGCGTTGCAGACGCCTCTCCATCTTTGGGAGGCTCTCTTTAGCACGGGTTCTCGCGATAGTTTTCAGCTCCTCCTTGAAGCGTGAGTAGGCCTGCTGCACTTTGTTCTGGCCTGGAGCTGGGGCGCCAGCGCCCTCAAGGACCCGTTGTGTTCTCAGCCCGGCCTCCCTGACCTGGTTCAGGAAAACTGGGTCCGAGAGGAGGGCTCTGGGCATTGACCAGCGTCCCTTGCCAACATGAGGGGTGTTATACTTCGCTAGGGCCACAGAGACTAGCCGGTGGTCCGTGGGGAAGCCCGGGCCGTCTGTCAGCGACCAATCCGTCGCGCGATTTGCTATGGAGCGTCGGAGGTATATTCTGTCGATTCTTGATTGGCTCCCCGTGGCACTTTGCAAGTACGTATACGCTTTCTCGGTTGGGTGCTCTAGCCTCCATCCGTCGACTAGATGGGCTCTGGTGCACAGCTGCCTAAGTGCGCGGACCGCTGCCCCATCGTCGCCGTGCATTGGTAGGCGGTCCAAAGCGTCTTCGACTAAGTTCATGTCGCCAAGCATCACATCAGGGCGGCGTGCGGCAGGGAGGCTCAGCAGCTTGTCCCCGAGCGAGGTCCAAAAAGCTGCATTGTCCGTCATGTCATTCGGAGCATAGACGTTTAGTATTGTGAGTGATATCCCACCTGCGCCCCAGGGGATCGTGAGCGTCGCGGCTCTCCCCGGAATTAGTATTTCAAAGGTGGCGTCATCTGCTTTCAGGAGCCGTTCGTTGAGGGCGAAAGCGACTCCTCTTGCGCCGGTCGCATTTTGCGGGTCTGCAGAGCAGTACACTTTCGTGGCGCCTTTAAAGAGTTCGTTCAGTGTTAGTTTTCGGTCGTCTGTCAGGTGAGTCTCTTGCAGGGCAAGGACTGCGATTCGTGTCGTTCGTAAGAGCTGATTAATTCTCATCCATTTATCTGACACGGGTGCTGAAGCGGGCTGTGTGGCGGCGCCAAAGCCGCGCATATTCAGGGATGCCAGTTTGAGTCTCGCTCTGGTTTTCTTTCGAGTTTTCGGGTGGTGGCTGCTGCTGCCAGGTGTCGTCTGGACCGGTGGGGCCCCGTCGCCTAACTCATTTTGAGCTGCGGGGTCAGGGCCGTTCCGGTCAGTGCCAGGGGTGCGGCTGCCTCCGAGACTGTCCACACTATCATCGGCCATCGCCCCGGCAGCCAGGGGGTGACTACCTCCTGTGTGGTCAGTGCGCTGCTGTCCATGGCCAAGGTGCACATCCGTAGGTGCGTTTCTCGCCCGCGCGGCGCTATGTGATGTAGTAGCGGTTGCGGTATCTCGCCTCTGTGTACAACCATTCACGGAGGCATAGCGGAATATCCCCTCCGCCAGGGCGACCTGCGCGCGCGGGCCCCAGTAGGCACCGCGGTTGCTTGAACCTCTCGGTCCGGCTGGTCGAGGCCTAAATAGGCCGCCGGTTTTGTGTGCAAGCACACGGGTGGAAAAGGAAAAAGGCTTTCCTGCGTTGCGTGCAACCAGTAGATTTGGGCCTTATCCTTGATCGGCGGGCTGGTGGCGCCATCACATGGCCGTGGTACTGGCCGGCGATGTGGGAGGGAGCACCAGGGGGGTTAGCTCGGATATAGTCCAGGCTATGCATACCAGATACAGCCTCAGACGATGTTTACGAGCGGGGGTGATGATGAATTAGCAGGCCAGTAGTAGGTAGTTACAAAACCCAGCTATCTGAGCCGGGGAGGGGTGTCTACTCGGTTCTAGTCCTGGCGCGGTGTCGAAGCACGGCTGCACCTCTCCTGCCCTCCAGTGTGCCTTGGGGGTCTCCCCCTCTTAGTCGCCGAGGGGGCTCCACGCGGGGGGCGTCCGTCATCTTGATCGTCCTGTCCCGGGGGGTGCGTTGGGCCGTTCCAGCCCTCGACAGTCGGGAGGGTGCATTGCCGTGTTGTGTGGAAAGCCCCTCGGCAGCCCCCACAAAGAACCGTCGCCTTCGGTGCTAGGTACGGGTTGTCCCGTGTCCGCAGGTCCATCCGTCGAACGTTGTGACGCCATAGACGCCACTCGTCGGGGTCATCGGTGGGCGAGATGGATGAGACGTCGGCCACTACGTGATCAGGCGAGATGTACACCAGTTTCGCCCGAACGGATTGCACTATTCTATCGAGGGCGGTCTCGAGGGGGACGCCATGCCACTTCTGACTGCTCAAGATGAGGGGAACAGTGAAACTGCGAAAGTTGGCGCTGTTGAAGGCGGCACGGAGATTTTCTTCGACTTTTGACCTGTTGGAGATGCCGTCGACCGTGAAGAGGGTTTCTGGGATGCGCAGTTCTCGCCGTAGGATGATGAGCGTGGTGGCCTCGGAGGACCATACTCCCTGACCAGTGAGTAGGTCTACCCAATGCGCCGGGATGTTCGAGATACACCAAGCCGTCGGAACCCGCGAACCAAGCGCAGGGTCCGCGTACTCGGGGAAATCGGCCTTCTCTCTCTCGAGCAGAGGGGGGGCTGCCACCAACGTCTCCTCGTTGAGTCCAGTGATGTCAGCGATTGCTCCTGTGATGGCGCATGCCTGCTTCCCGACGTCTTTCGTTCCCGGCATGCCCGCGCCGTAGATCCAGACCAGGACCTGCGTCGACGCATCCTCATTCCATATCGCCTCGAGGTGGGCCGCGTCTTGCTTCCAGATTGGGGCGTCAGGGTCCTCGAAGATCGGGAGGATGAAGCCGTCCGCCGGCGGTAGCGTCCAGGCTCTGCCAGTTCGGCTGTGGGGGCTATACCACTGCGTGCAGCGGGCCGGTGGGGGCGCTGGGGTCTGAGATCCGGGCCAAGAGGGCTGAGTCGGGAGCGAGGGTGGTGGGCGGTGGGTGCGGAGTTCCTTGGAGGGTGGGGGCCCGGCGAGGACTGTAGGAAGAATGGGCCTAGCAGGGCCGTCTACGGCTCTGGGCGGGGGGCCGTCCAGGTGCTTAGTGCCCCTCGACTTCGGGGGAACCATGGCCGGCCTCCAGGCACCTACTGGACCCGCCCTGTACTCGGTCTCGAGCGCCGTGAGCGGGGGGACAGGGAGGTTCTCCTGTCGACGTGGCTTGATAGGAGGGAGGTGCGCGCCGTCGACCTGCATTGACGCGTCGGTGCGTCTCTCGTCGTCTGAGTCCTCAGGTGCGGGGTATGGGCGCGAGGCGCGCGTGTAGAGGGTCGTCGGTTTGTAGGCGCTGAAGGACGAGGGGGCGTAGGGGACAACTTGCGATGCGCGCGCCGCAGCCAACTTTCCGTACGCTCCCGGCTCTGCTTCGCGAGAGCCAGCGGTGTCGAAAGGCGATCCGCTGGCATACATCCTGGGCGCAAAGCGCTAGTCCTATTGGTTAGCGAGAGGGGGTAGAAAGATCACGTTGCGAGCTCACAGGAGTGCTAGTGGAGGGCTCCTCCTGAACTGGGGTCATGGGCGGTTGGATGTAGCGCGGGGGGAGCCGACGCGCTTTCTCGCGGGCGTGTGCGCGCGTGCCTGGGGGACGGTTGTAGCGGAAGATATGAGGGGGGACGGGCGTGTCGTATAGCGACCTGTTTCTGAACTCTTGCTCAAGGCGGTCGGTGCTCTCCTCAGTCCTAGCTCTCTTGGCAGGGCGTCCCGGGATCGGGTCTCCGTTCCTGTCCAGGCCATCCGTGATGAAGTCGTCGTAGTTAGTCACCCCATCGTCGCAGGAGTTGACTAGCCACTCCTGCATTCAAAGTGAGCGGGGCGTCAAGGGAGCATTTCGTAGTGGCTTACGCTGTACAGCTCCTCGTCGTCTGGTTCCGTGTGGTTGTAGACGAAACCATGCGGGGGGTACATAGTGCCCTCTGGGGCCTTGCCATCGTCAACGAAGGGCAGGCGGGGCGGGGAGTTGGAGAAGGCGGGAGGGGCTGAGGCGCGGTCCTGCTTCGCCTGGGCCAGCGCGTGGTCCACAGCCCTCTCAACATCTTCGTCGACTAGGTGCGAGTCGTCCGGTTGCGTCGGGTGTTGGGGGTCCTCCTGGGCGCGCTGTTGATCCTCCGGCGGGGCGGGGGCTGGTGGCGCCTGGTCGTCCGGGCCGCATCCTGGGCTGCCACCGAGCGACGCTTTTGACGGGGAGGGTGGCACCGTCAGAGGAGCGGGGGGGCCGTCGCTAGGAGCTGCGGCAGGCGGCGGCTGCGTCTGCGGGTCCGGGGGAGGATTAGACTGGGACGGGGGGGGCATTGGCAGAGCGGCTCCTCATCAGCAAAAATGTAAAATTAACGGGCCACATCGGTCCGCTTCGTGATGCAGTACAATACATATAATGTACCCAAAGTCCCGCAATTCAACGGAATAGATCATTGGATGCTCGGTATACATCACGATGTCAGCCAATTCATCACAATACAGGTGGGCAACTCGCGATATATCACGATAACCCCCAATTCATTGTGATTACTTCAATGCATTGGGTACTTTGGGAGAGATTGATGCATGTCGAGGGCATTGGATCTGGAGAGGTCAGATCGCACGCACACGCCGAGATATGACAAGTAAAATAAATTCTAGAGTCTACAATTACATGGCTAGCCCACTACATGACTGATTCACACCTCAATCATCCTCCCTGCGCTACCGCCCATACCCTCAAGCTTCGAACAGACATGACCGCATCTCTAGCATGGTACTCTGTTCAGTAGGGGATCCATGTCTAGAACGGGCATTGGACTCACCTGGTCATCTCCGTACTGATTCGCCCTCGACCGTCGGTCAGCGCGCACTGCGCCGGAACGACTGGCGCTAGAGAGCGAAGGGCGCGCGCGAGGACCATTGTCGCGATCCACCGGCCGGTTCGCCCGCATGAGTAGGCGTCACAAGGTCCGTTGCCGCGTTGAGCTAGAGCGCAGTGCCGTGCGCGGGGTGGTTCTCCGGCAACATGCTCAGGGTGGATGTGCGCGGTACGTACAGTGCGCTGCGCGGGGGGCCTATCGAGCACATGCGTGGACGTTGTCGAGGGGTGTTGTTGCTAGTGGTATGCTACCTGAACCTGCTCATAGTTCTCGTGGAGCGCGGCGGTCTCCGCGACGTACGTGGGTTCCGAGGCAACATCCTACCTGTATGACACGGCCAATGCGCGTGTGGTGGAAGACAAGAAACGTACCCTGGCCTTGCGTTACTAATATTTGTTGCATATTTTTCGCATGCGCCGGACCTTGAGCGAGATGCGGAATATGCACCCGCTGTCCACGCCGGAGAGAGTGCCGCAGCGGTGGTACTCGGTGCCCCAAGAGACGTCGTAGGGGATGACATACCAGCTGTCTTCGGGCGACTGAAGAGAGACGTTGAGGGTGAGGGCAGGCAGTGATTGAAGGGAGCGGAGGGGAAGGAATGCGACGGGGAGGAGTGGCCTTGGTGCAAGTGCCCAAGGACAAAGTGTCCGCAGTCAGTGGATATTCTGTCGAGACGAGCTCACTGAAACTCACCGAGACCCTCACATGCAACGCCTAAACAGAATCTATGCGGAAGCATTACACCATGCTATGTCACCGTCCACTTGCTTTGTATGGTCCAACACGGGAGCCTAGTGCGATATGGATATTGCGAAAATTTTCGACCAACGGACTCGAAGCGTACCAAGATGTTGAAGAAGCTGATAGAACGCTGCATTTGAAGAGGAGACGCGATACTAGTTGTACCGCAGACGATGAGATCGATAACACAAGAATGTAGTCGAGAGAGGAATGAAGGTAGGTGGGGGATTGAGATGCACGACGACGGCCAGCACTGACTGGGCCGTCGCAAGCGCCCGGGTTTAGGGCAGACGCGGCGCGACTTGTCGGAAGTTCCAACATCGGACTGCCTGCGGGAACCAACGGTTTGCTCCCTTCAGCGCACCGTTATGCGGGTTGTGCAAGGTGAGGGGCGAGCAGTTTTGATAAAAAGTACTTGAACCTGTCCACGGACTGGCTCAAGTTTGGCTCAAGTACAACTGTCACTGACCCAGTGATCCTCCTACTAAGCACGCCGCCGGCGGCCACTGGCCACTAGCACGCCGTCAACGGTGAAGCGCACAACTTATCAAGCATATCGCCGCCATATTTCACTGTTTTGAGCACACATCTTGTTGGTCTCAGGCTCGTAGCCGTCGTGCATTCGGCCTCTATGGGAGCCTGTCGCTATACAATGTGAGACTCTCACCTTATTCTTGATGTGTCCGAATGCATCTGCCCGTATCTCGCTGTATCCCAAGGTATGCGCTCTTATGGTGATCTATTGCGATGCAGCACAATAGGCCTGCCAAATCGCAATACAGCGCGATTGCAGCCAATGCATTGGTGTTTATCGCGACGCGTCGCGATGTATCGCGTTAGGGCGCCTCTATCACGACGCACCCAAAAGTGCGCGATGTGGCCCGTTAATTTTACGTTTTTGCTGATGCTGGGGAGGCAGCGTGGACTTACGAGCTTTCTTTATATCTCTCCCGAGCGCTCCCCAGACCCTCCCGCGGGCGAGCAATGTCTGCTGAGGTCTTTGGGGCTGGTCATGGTGTGCAGGCGAGGTGCAGTGGGAGCGGGGAGGGTCCAGGGGAGGGAGGACAACGAGGCGGGCAGGTTAGCGCGCCAAGGCCTCAGCGGCGATTCTTTGGTGGTGTTTGGGCGCGAGCAGGGCGCCTATCCTGGACCCAAGGCTCTCGTTAGCTCTCGGTGCCTTTTCACGACTACCCATCCGGTCTTTGCGCGCGCACCGTTCGCCGCCCGTCAGCGCGCTCTCTCTATTCGTACAGCTAGGCCACGGGGTGGTGAGCACCGCCATCTCACTCGCAAAACGGTCCAGTTACGCCCGCGTCCAGGGACTCTTCCAGCGGTGGAGGGCGGCATGCTTAACATGGTGAGCCAATCTTGGTCTGCGACGGGGAGCCTCCGGCCGATTATTCCATTTCGTTTGGATCATCAGCTACGTTCAGGGGCCTCCGGGTCCCTCGCTCTTCCCATGGTCGCTCGTAGCTTCCTCGACTTTTGATTTGCTTACTATTCTGCATCCCCAGTGTTCCGGTGGTTTGTCACCTGGGCAGTCTAAGGAATCTCCATGGGGCAGGTGCCATGCTTGACTGCATCACCGCCAAGGAAGCCGCATGTGCGTGTTACGGTTACCGGTGGCGTCAGCTCAGTCCTATTCATCCTCGGCCAGGGGCAGGGCGTGGCTGCGCGGGCGTCGGGTATCCCATCTTTATCAAGCATCACGGCATAACCACCCCGCGATTCACAGGGGCTGAGTACGAGCAGGGAGCGACTACAAAGCGGGTCTGACAAAGAAAACATCCGCGCGCGGCGGGCGAGGGTCCGACGGGTCACATGCCTTCGCCCTTCTCCTTCCCCTCATCTCCGACTCGGGTTCCTCCGGATCCGCAACGCTCCGTGGTGGGCTCGCGCCGGGGGTCCGCAGCGGGCCTGCGGTGGTCCACAACGGAGGAGGTGGTCCAGATCGGTCGGCGTTCCTCGATGGAGGCCGTGGTTCGGTCGCAGAGCTCGTGGGAGTCCGGCTCGAAATCGATCTTGCGAGCTTGGGTCAGCAGACCCCCTTGGATCCACCTTGCGAATCGATCGCGTGCTCTGAGCTTGACAGTGACGCCTGGGATATACTTCACGGTTATGTAGGCATGGGTGATACCGTTGAGCTGCCAGTCGTCCTTTACCACCAGCTCTACTGTGTCCGCCTCATGCGCACGGACTCCTATGATCGGCCCCTCCACACGGGCCTCGAAGAGTTTGTGGCGCATGGTGCATTCTGGGAGGGACCGGGAGCTTAGCCCAGGTGCGTAGGGATGGCGGGCGTGGGCGATCAAGATGTGGACTTTGACCTTCATCCCGACCTGCAGGGGTGTGGTTGGGGGGTAGAGAACATCGCAGATGTCGATGCGGCGGGGGAAGAGGTGGCCTTCGACATTGAAAGCGACATAGCCTTTGAGGCTAGTAAAGAGGGGAAGGGAGGGAGGGTCGAGTTGGACGGTGGAGAGACTGTCTGTGGACATGGGTGTGCGGCAGGCGATGTTGCTTGGCTTTCTGTCTTGGGGGCAGGGGTGGCTGGGCTTTATCGTCTGCGCATCGTCTAGCAGGTGACAGGGAATGACAAAGGGCAGAGGGTCGCGTATCAGAGAACTGCAAGCGAGGGGTCTCGGGCGGCCGGTGGGTGGGAGGTTGTGGGGTGGCCACGTCATCAGTTTCTCTAATGAGGGGACGGTGGGACTTCTACCATTCAGTGCAGGTTTGCTGGTAGCTATCGTGGTCTTGCGGCACGTGGTGTAGGGGCAGGGGGTCTAGCCTTTTGCCCCTTTTAGGCTGGAAGGAAGGCTCGCTCTCGCAGAACCCTGTCAACTGTGTAAAAAGAGCGTTTCGTATTTGCGGCAGGTATGGGTGCATGTCACAATGCAGCACCAGCTTGCTCGGCAATGTTTGCATGCGTAGTTGCTCTCCGGCGCGGGAGCGTGCACAGCGTCAGGCGTTTGGTCAGTCATATCCAGAAAAGGCAGGACCGGAGGCCAGACCATCCATCTGTCAGGCGCCCTGCTGACGCCTTCGGGCTGTTCTCTGGTGGGTTAGGGTTTGCAGGTCTCGCGAGGGTAGGCTATTGCCGCCCTCCTGCCAGCGCATCTCGGTGTCTCTGGCTTTGCTTGGGTGCAGGTCTCAAATGTGCTCAGGCGCAGAATGTGTCTTGCGGGGAGAGGGGTCGTGCATATCTACCGGCACCTTCGCTCGGTTTGGCTCATGTGTCCACCAAGGCTGCCAGCTTCTGCGCCGGTGCCCGCGACAAGTCGGAACGTACCTTATCTGTTTTGTCGTTGAGGTTGGGAGCTCCTCCTGGCTTGTTCCGTTCGAGACAATCTCAATATTGAGCCTACGCCCGACCTCGGGGGGGAGGGGGCGGGGCCGGGGCTGAGCCGCCGTGAGATGGTGGCGGTTCAGGTCGAAGGAGCTCTTCCCAGAGATGTTCGTAGGGATGGAAGTGCAGATAATGTGCTTCGTCCGCTGTGGTGGGGCGCTCGCCGGAACGGCCAACCTTCTTAATGTAGATCCACAAGGGGGAAGCGGTCAGGAGGGCCGCAGGCACTTCGGGTAGCGAGCTTACATTGTTCCCGCGTGTGCTGTCTCCTGGTTCGCCCTGACTCGTTTTCGTGCGCGAAAGATCTGCTGACGCGACGTTCTTCCGCCAGAGATGCCGTGAGAGGCGACCTCAGCACGCTAGAAGACTGGACTTCGGTCCTTCACCTAGCGACGAAGTACTGCTTTGACGGCTACCGGGAGCTCGCTGTAGCCCGGCTTTCTCAGCTTGGTACCGCCGTTGACCATATCGTGTTGGCGCGCCAGTACGACATCCCTGAGTGGCTTGAGGAGGCGTCCTTCCATCTTTGCAGAAGGGAAGAGGCGCTCAGCCTGGAAGAAGGAACTCGCCTGGGGATGAAGGACGTCATTGTGCTCGCGGAGCTCCGGCAGCGCATCCGAGCGCACGTATGGGGCTACACGTTGGACGAGAGCGCAATCAAGCATTCCGTCCGAGACAGCCTGAGAGCAAACACGCGGTAGTTCGTGTCGATAGAGGATTGGTTCATCACCGCAATGTCCTAGAACAAGTCATGTAGGCTCTTTGCTTTCTTCAATGTGCGCCCGTAAGTTTTGCATGTGAACAGGTAGATAAGAATCTGATTCTAATACATTCGTACATGAGCATTCTATCCGAACTGTACGTTGTACAAACTGTCCCTGTTGGCGTACCGTAGCAGACGCTGACTATGGTACTGATCTATATTCCCCATCGTTCCCGACGTAATTGCAGCACGCTTCTTGGCCCATCTATTGCATTTTCGCGACGCGGAATTGGCGCATGCGTCTCTTGGCTGCTTGCGAATGTTTGTTGATTCCCCCATAGAAGGCCCTGTTAGCATCCAGAGCGTGTTCCCCTTCAACGTCATTGTCGCCATTCGCGTCCGTAAGTCCGACGCTATATTGTCGAAGGAGGGCAGAACCTCCGGGCTGGCAGCATCATAGTCATGTCAAATGCATGTCAATATGGCTTGGCAGAAGGGCGTACGTGTTCATCTAGGTAATCCGTTACGTCCACAGCATAGCCGCCGAGGACGAGAGTACACCGGCCTTCCGTCTTGGCGTACTCCATGAGTTGGGCCTTCGTCCAGGTCTCGCCCGTCCACTTTGCACCCTCATCACCGATCGTCGTGGCGTCATGGGAGTTATCGGACAAGGTCATCACCTTCTTCAACATATGTTCGCGAGCGGCAGAGACGTCGTCCACGTGGGCCCTACGGAGACCCGACGCCAGTCCGATCGAGTCGAGCAGGGCGATGACCCATTTGGACGGGTCCCAATCTAACGGAGAAGGACCCGAACGGTAATCGTGCGGAAAACTGTGCTGCGAGTGGTGACGTCTGAGCCGGACAAGTCAGGATCTGTACGGACGGTCCAACCTACATGCTGATCAATAGAAACAGATGGACTATGAGTCAAACGCCGATCAGCCCAATGCGAGAGTGAGCACATACGAAGTTATGGTTGCCTTCTCCACATGTGAGGAGGGCAAGAACCTACAACCACTGTCAAACATACGCTCCCATGCACGAGAGGATTGCGAGCGTACCAGGTTGGATTTCGACGTGTTGTCATCCGAGTAAGGTTGTAAACCGTCCCAATGTGCAAGGCTATGGGAGATCACGTTACTATATGCGTAACGCGACCGTAGTAAGGAACTGACGAGTTCACCAAGAATGTGCAATGCCAGACTAACCAAACCATTAATCGAGAAGGTCAGGGATGGAGCATATCCGACTTACTAAGTAGCCTCGACACAAGGCTAGCATATATGAAGGCACCCAATGGGTCTCCCCAGAGTAGGCCGATTGCTGGCGGAAGATAGAAGCCTGTGGCTATGGCAAGAGGAACTGTGCAACGTGTCAGCCTGTCTAAAATGGTTGCGGTTGCGGTATGCATCATCACGTACTATAATACTTGTGCTGTAATTCCACAACTAGGAAGAGCGCAATGATTCTAACGGAATCCAAAGGTATTGGAAAGACGGCTGACCTATGTCGTTCTCCAGATCATCACGGTCAATCGTCTCCATTCGTTCGTAATGGGACTTGAAGAATATCCAGCCCATGTGGCTCCAGAGCAGACCTCGAGTTGCGGCATATCTAGAAACTAGTTTGTCAGCCGGAGCGCAATACGTGTAATGACACATACGTACGGGTCATGAAGAGGGTCGTCGGTAAAGCGCTGGACAACATCCGAAATGAGCGGAGATGAGGTGAACGATCGGAATTCGGTTCACGTACATGGTGCAATCTATGGCGCAGGGACCTGTACACATCAGCGTCGCATTTTTTCTCGAACACGACAGAGACGCATACCACCACTGTGCGGGAACCGAGGGTTCACATCACCTCTAAGCAGCAGAGGTTGCTATATGCGCACCTTGATAGATCCCTGGAACGCGCTCGCACCCAAGAGCGCCACGAACACTCGCACAGGAAGGGCCGCTTGGAAGGCACGATGCGAATACAGTCGATGGTAACCGACGGTGATGCTGCGTTGAAGAGCACAGCGTGAGAGAAGGGCGGAGAGCACTTGGAGACGAGACGCACCCCATCGACGCGGCCTGCCACATTAGCACCGAGAGCCAGAGTGTTTGGCTCACCGCCCGCGTTGGCGGGAGGTACCATACACCCACTGCCGCCGCAATGTGCACGAGGACGAAGAACGTGCCGTTGGACCACCATATGCGGGTCGGAGGTGTCGCGCTCGCCTTCGTGTTCACCGCGGCCTCCGTGCTCGTTTCCATCGAGCTCATGTTGCCTCGCGTCGTCAAGGCGGAAGGCACGCGTGAGAGTGAGAACTTGGTTGAAGACCAGACAAGACGGGCGGAAATGGAGAGGAGGGGGCGACGCGGAGAACCTAGGTGTCCGTTCTTATAAGACGGGCATGGATCCGGGAGAGTGGGGAAAGCGATCTTCAAATAATTCTGATGTTCTATGCCGTGGTCTCCACGTTAAGGGTTAGTGATCCCGGATTCGACGGCGTCGCGCCCGCGATGGATCTCGTCGCGATCACGTGGCCGCGAGCTCTCGATCGCTCACCCACGGTCCGGCGCCCCGAGCGAGCGTGCTCCGCTGGACCCGGACTGATGAACGCTTTGCTTCGCGCCTTGACGTCCGATGACGACTCAGTGAACAGACCGCAGGCCCTAATTAACTTGTCTTTTGAGCGGCGCCGAGGCGCCCTGGGTTCCGATTCTTTCCTGCCACGGATACGGTCTCAATGCGGCATTGCGGCTAGCGTTAGGAATCGGGATTGTGCAAGTAGATTACATGAGCACATTTTGAGTTGCCAGTATCTGGCAGTCATCCTCTGGCAGCTGCCGTAGTACAGTCATCAACCGCTCGTTGAAACGCTGAAATTTTGCTTTGAGATTTGTTTACGCAGTATGTTTGGTATCTCTTCGAAACTTTGCACTTTGTTCCGTGAGTATCTTGAGAGAACGTGTGTTGAATTTTGTGGGAGGAGTGCGAGAACTGTACAATATATTCACAAAACATTCGTCTGAGCGCCGTGGGACCCAAAACGAATCCATGAAACACGTCGGCGCTTATCTAATCACAATCAGCGTTCGTTGCCAGAGTCGCTTTCCGTGCTCCCTTCGTTTGTATGGCTGAGTGGGAACCCATGGTCCGTGAATCCTACTATGTAGGTATGAAATTACAGCTCATTTCTATTGGTGTGTGAGCTAAAATCTGCCTGCATTGAGTTCCGAGAGTACGCAACATCTGGCTGTGCTATGATAAAAGTGTGATATAACTGATCCTTGCTGATTTACTGGAAGTAAAACTTCTCATAGTCGCGGCAAGTATGTTCATACATTCACCGTCGGTGTGCGGGGCAAGGTATCCCTGGAGCCCGCCCGCGCTGCTCCCCGCGCGCAGGAGCGGCGGGAAGGGCGTCTAAGGCATCTAAGGCGCCTCTTGAGCTCCGCATCGGTGATCCTGACTTCTTTCTCTTGTAGCGCACCCATTCGGTGCTCGTTTTCCACGATATTTGCTGCAAATGTACTGTGTGACCCAACGGATTATGCTCAGTACTTCACTTGGTGTATCATTGAAGAAATGTAAGTGTCATACAAGATACAAAATTTGAAACAGGCTGTGAAACAACATTTTTGAGCTATTCTACGACTTTTTCTGCTCGACAATAGGAATGAAGTCAAAGCTATGGTGACAGGATGGAAGAGGCTAAACTGTACGTTTAAAACGCGCCCAGAATGAAGGAAATCGGTGAGGAACTCGACGTACAGCGCGAAAGTGTTTCAAGGACTAGTGGCGTTTCAAGGACCGGTTGATGACTGTATGTGGAGTCGTGCGATCCCTCAAGCGCACGCCAAAGGATGGAAATTGCAGATGCCACAAAGGACACAAGTCAGACACCGTCGTGCTCGTGCCTGGGATGTTCTGTCACCTTCCCTTGTCAGGAGACTGGAAGGTGGCGGACGCTGTCCAGGAGCTCGAGCAAGCCAGACCGTTTTCTTGAAACGCCTGCCAACGTAAGTCACGTGCAACGACGCGTTGGGAAAGGCCCCCAGTTTAAGCGCCTGCCAACGAAAGTCACGTGAAAAGAGAATCCTCCCGGTATTGAACACCGATTCTAAAAAAGAATCGGAATAACCCCATCTTCATAACCCATGTCGTGAGTGCGACATATACATAGTCCACCGAACCGAATAGAGCCTAATGTCATGTCAGGTCTTCTTCGTCAGCGATAGGAGCAAGTCCGGCCGAACGCTTCACCATTGAGGTCTGCGTTGACTCCGTCGAGTCCGCTGTCGCGTCCGTGTTCCTATGCCCCGGCTGCAGTCCGCAGCGCGATAACCTGCCTCCGATCCCAGCGCACACCGCGGCGGAGCTGACCGACTCGAGCTTTGTGGAAACCTCGGCTTCGGCGGGGGTACAACGCCCAGCATGGGGCTCTACCGCCAGGTGCGCGCCGCGGCGCCAGGCATCTCGATCATGGTGCGCTCCGTTGCGCGTCTTGCGATTTAACTCAATTGATTGCGTGGAACGCTGAAGTGCACATGCACAGATTATGATACGTCCAAGAACGGGCGATTTCTTGTACTCCGAGGCGGAACTAAGTGTCATGGAGGCCGACATCGAGGCGTTCAAGGACGCCGGCGCGGATGGTGTTGTATTCGGCATCCTCGAGAAGGACGGCAAAGTAGATCTTTCCCGCACAGCAAGGTAATCTCGCGAACGGAGATATGTGCTACAACCTAACTCATTGGGTGCAACGGCAACCAGACTCGCCGAGAAAGCCGCACCGATGCAAGGTAGCCTTCCTCCGGCCGATCATCTTCTGTCACTATCTCAAACCGTGTTTAGTATGCTTCCATCGGGCCTTTGACATGTCAAGCCAAGATGTCCTCACTGGTATGCCCGCTCTTCCCCCTGCGTGGCGCCTTGTGCGCTGACTTTCCCATACACAGCCCACCTCGACATTTCCCACATCTCACAAGTAACGCGCATTCTAACAAGGTGAGATCCAGAATGGTTGTGTCGGCAGCACAACCAGGCTTCCTCACGGCGCCCACCACTCTCCAGCGGCCAAGCGCCTTCTGCCCCCACGCCGAACGCGCTCCTGAAGCTGCGAACACTCGTGCGCACCGCCTCCCGGATGCCTGCATCCGCGGCGGTCCTTGTTGGTTCCGGTGTGAACCCGCGTACGATTGGGCCCTTTTTAGCAGAGCTGCTTCCTTGTGGGCTTCGCGAAGTACACCTGAGTGGGGGGAGTTGGCTACCAGGCGAGATGGAATTCCGGAGAGAAGGCATGGGAATGGGCGTCGGCGGGGATGGCGAATGGGGAGTATGGCGGACCTCCGAGGAGAGCGTCGGAGATGTGAGAAGGCAAGTCGATCAGGCTTGGGAGGAGTACTCGGGGAGGATGAAAGACGAACAAACATGAAGAATGCATACTGTACAGGTCCATTACATCGATAACATCGTACATACGAGAAGGATGCCATCTGAGGTGTCCGTAGGGTATATCCAAAGTGTCGCGCGCAAGGCGACAATATAGCATTCACATCCCAGAGCCGTTAACGTTCCTGCGATAGTCCCTCATAGAATCTAACGATCCCCTTGATACCAGGACATAGTGCGAGCCGCATTCGCTCGTCCTCCCGCCACATGATGGCTCGCCCCTCACCCTCGAGCCACTTGACGAGGCCACCATTATTGACCATGTCGCTCCGGTCCTTCACGAAGTGAGCGAGGCGGTCGCGTTGTATGGCCCAGCGGAGGCGGCGAATGACGGATAGGAGAGGTGGGGAAACATTCGTTGAGGACGTGTCATGTGGAAGCACGCGTGCACGGTAGAATGCGGCGCGAGCGGAGGGAGAGGGGCGGGCGCGAAGGGCGTGCGAGACGATGTTCCGGACGTGCGTCCATTGGAGGCGCATGGAGTTCTCGTACTGTCTAACCATCTGCCGCGTATATATGCGCGTGCCCGGAGAGAAGGATGATGGAATGCGCGTGAACAGGAATGCAACGGATGTTATGCGGTGCAGGGACATACAAGCGCAGACGAGAAGTAGAGTCCGTCCCTCCAGCGCCGCTCGATACCCATCCCACGGATTATTCCCCTGTGAATGAGATCGGGAAGAGTTGGCCGCAGTGGAAGACCGGCAGTGCTTGTTCCAAAGAGTGAGTGAGAAATACGAGAAGGCGCGACGACCAGCAGCCGTTCGCGACGTAAGACAGGATCTTCTATCAACGGCTGAAGCTCAGGACACGCTTCTGCCAGGCATGCCAAGTCTGGCACGTCCAAGAAAGACACTGTATACATGTATGAGCCTATCAATTCGACGTGTCGTGGGCATTCAACCCCCCACTCACAGATGTACAACAGGGTTTCTGGAGGCAAGTAGAGTAGCATGTTGGCGAGGTCCGAATGGCGTGAGAGGCAAACGACGTCGAGACACCAGAGATGCGCAAAGGGAAGAGGAGGCAATATGTCAAGCCACTGGTAGAGCTGTTGTAAGGGAGCTGAGTGTCGCTGTTATGGTGAGTTGGGAGGTTGCCCTCCCGCCAACAGGGGGCGGCGAGACCAACTCGGAGATGGTGGCTCTTACGGCAGAGTCTCCTGCGCGACCAGGCGCGACCTCGCCAGCGACGTCATCGGCACTTGCCGATAGCCGTCCCTTCCCGGTTGCCGGGCCGGTGTTCCCGGCTTTAGGTTGGACGAACGACGGCGCTGGCCTGCGCTGGCTCACCGGGGTTGTCGAAGTTCGACTTTTCGGAAAGTTGTCATGATTGTCATGCGGTCAGTCTGCCCTCCGATATTTTTGCATCATCAACATCCTCAGCAGCGTTAGCTCACTAGCCACTGCCTCTGGGAGCCTTCCTCCTTATCTCCACAATGACACACTTCGTAGGTCGTATATATCCAACACTGCACACCAGATCCAGCTGAGTGATTTGTAGCAGAATAACGGCATCTTCTATCCACATGGGAGATATGTCTTCCGTTCTCCTGGGTGTATCGATAACGTACGAGGCTGCCTTGACCGTCCCGCCGGCGGTCCCGCACGGTGCACCTGATATGCTCTCCGCGCCAGCAATCTGCTTCCTTTCTTTTGACCTTTTCTTTCGCGGACCGTAAGCGGCTCCTTCGACAGGCTGTAGCATTCAGTGAACTTTCGATTCACGCTCAGGTGCCGGGATTTTCTGCGCCTCTCTGGAACGTTCTCCGGATATAAATCCAGGCCAGACATGCGAGTTTTGACGTCTATCACTCCAAGCCCCCGCTACGGTGTGACGGCGCCATGAAGACGCGCTCAGACTTCACGTTCCTTTGCGTCTTGTGTCTATCAGCCCCAATTTCTGTTCTATATGGGTCAGCCCAACCGCTCCGGGTCCGCACCTCTTCAGGAACCTTCGAGGGTCTCACAATATCGGGTGGCTTGGATCGCTGGCTCGGCATCCCATTCGCGCAGCCTCCAGTTGGAGACCTCCGCTTCAAGGCCCCAGTCCCCATTGAATCCCCTGCCACTGGGATAAAGAACGCCTCTGCGTTCGGGGACGCGTGTCCTCAATTATCCTCAGATGCACTGGGTGCGCCTCAATCAGAGGACTGCCTCTACCTGAACGTGAGTGACGTAGATATTGTCTACGCTCAGCTAATTGTGATATTGTGCACAGATTTGGCGACCTGGTGGCATCGGCAATACGGAAAAGCTACCCGCCTTGGTCTGGTTTCATGTGAGCATACTGGCCTTTCTGCGAAAGTTGTCAAAATATGCTTAGACATTGGCTAGGGGGGAGCATGGATGCATGGGTATAATACCGGGTTGGCGTACATTGCAGTAAGTGCTAACTCCCGTGCTTCAGGTCAAGCGGAGATCCATTGACCGACCCTACGTGTGAGCGATTTTCGACCTTCATGCTTACCAACGCAGCATAACGTTGCCTACTATAGTTCTCATCGAACGAAGTATAGCAATCGGAAAGCCCATAATGTTCATTTCTGCGTAAGCGATCTATTCGTCGTGGTAAATATAACCAGCCTGACGTTACTGGTATGCAGAAACTATCGTCTAAACACGTTCGGTTTCGTGCGCGTGTTTCCTTCTTCGTGGAACATTCTACTCAGGACCAGTGTTTTAGCTGTCCAGCAGATATGTACCTGCAGAGGATCTAGACATTGGATTGCTCGATCAAATTGCCGCTCTCTCGTTTGTACAGGACAATATTCTCGCATTTGGAGGGGACCCATCAAAGGTGGGCTCTGGTTCGTTATTGCACGGTCGTTGGCGCACATTTGACTAGTCTCCAACAGGTCACCATTTGGGGCCAAGTACGCTCTAGCACTCTTTAGTTAATGTCAAGTTGTCACTCATACAGAATATCAGTCTGCAGGTGCTGGCAGTTCTGAGGCGCATATGGTATTTCCCGCTCCACGCCCACTATTCCGAGCCGCTATTCTCAACTCCGCCACTGGTCCCATGTAAGTTTTGTATGAAACCTCTTGAAGCTTGCCCAGTGTTCTTCATACTTCATCATAAGCAAGACCACTCCTCCAGCTAATCACTACGACGAACCCGGCCGGCCCTATGCACGCCTTCTCGACGCAGTTGGCTGCCCTGCAGGTCCTAATTCGCTTTCCTGTCTACGGAACACTCCATTTGATGTATGTCCGTTAGATTGCTCAACTACAGAAGGATGACCTAATTAGTCATGCACAGATCCTTCACAATGCTACGAGCAATCTGACGGTCCAGATCCTCAACAATCAACTGTGGCAGCCGTCTGTCGGACCGCCAGGTAGCTTCGTCTTCGAGCGTCCGTCGCAGCGCATCATACGCGGAGAATTCCTGCATGTCCCAGTAATTGCTGGCACCACAGTAGGCTCAGACCTTCTTTTCAGGCGCATAACTGATGTGCCACGCCTTCTACCATCCCAGCTGAACGACGGCACCATGTTCGCCATGGCCGTACGCAACCTCAGCACACCTCCGGCACTGGAGGACGCCGCGTTCAAGCAGTACATCCTCGACCTGTTCGTCGACCCGACCCCGATCACGGACGACGTGCTCGACGCCTTCGTCGCGCTCTACCCCGCGAACGACTCGAGCCTAGGAGCGCCGTTCAACACGGGCGACTCCCTGTACGACCGCGCGGAGGCGTGGTACACGGACGTGATGTTCCTCGCGCCGCGCAGGCTGTTCTTCGAGGCCGCTGCGCCGCGACAGCCCGTGTACGCGTTCCTGTTCAGCGAGTATATCCCCGGGCAGGACCCGACGCGGGGAGGTGCGTCCTTCGGGCCTGCTGTGCTACGGAGCTGCCCGAGCTGACGAGGGTGGCATTCGCACGACTCACAGTGTACCATGCTTCAGAGCTGCTGTTGCTCTTCGGGCAGTTCCAGGAGGTGCCGGAACTCGAGCGAGCTTTCGCGACGCAGATGGCGGACTACTACATCAACTTCGTCGTCGACCTACGTCCGGGCGGTGAGTTTGACATCCAAAAATTGATCAATGTTCGCTCGGGGTCTCCAGCTGACGGGTGGGCCGTTTCAGGGGGCTGGCCGCAGTACGAGCTGTCTTCGAGGAGCGTGCTTCAGCTCAAGCGCGACAACGTCACTGTCATCCCGGACGGTGAGTGTCCACCTTGATTGATCGTGGAGGTGGCTTGGGTTCTCCTTGGAATGACTCGGCGCACGCCTTTTGCGCAGACTTTCTTCGAGAGAAGACGGACTTTGCCAACTCGGCTCGGGTGTTGGCGCAGTTCCAGAAGTGACCCAGGGCGTGCGAGTCGAGGTCGGGTGTCTCAAAGGACGGGGCACACAGAGAGGGCTAGAGATGACATCCAGAATTCGAGACGGGTTGTGTGCTGATGTGTGGATGTCTGCAAGGTACACGTGCGATGAATATATTAACCGTATATACGTCGAAAGGAGCGTGCAAGTCAAACGTCCGTTGCGCCTGACTGTGGTATACAATAGAGCATACAGATATATCGTACTTTACCGACTCGTCCGTGTTTGGATCAGCAAAACACACGAGTCTACCAAAGCGCAAAACATCGGTGAGCCTGCAGCGGCTCCCAACCCCTCCAAGTCCTCAAGAAAGCAAACGCAACGTCCAAAACTCGAACTTCACGTACCCAACTCCTGAAGGCCTGATGAAGACAACGTGTATACAACCGCTCACCGTCGATGCTTTTCCGACCGCGGCGACGAGGGTTGCGCGAGGTACGCGAGCCCCTCAAAGTCCCCGTCGTCCGCGTTCACCACGACCGGCGAGCCCAGTCCCCTCCCCCACTCCGAGCCCGTCCCGGCCCCGGAGCTGGTGATCCCCGTTAGGCCCGTCCCGGCGGAACCGGTGCTATTCATCGCGCGGTGGCGGGCGTGCGCGGGGATTTCATCGTATGCGGGCGGGAGTGTCGGTGTGCGTTGGAGGTGCACGCTCCCCGCGTCGACTTCGCGGCGCGCGAAGGAGGAGGAAGTGGGGCTTAGGGGAGCTGTGCGCGCGCAAGGAATGCGATAAGTGGTTTGCTCGGAGCGCTCGGAATCAAAGTGAGGATCGCACAGACGTACCCGACGAACCAACGTCCGAGCCGCCCCCGTGTGCAGAGGGGTCGGCGTAGCTGACGACGTCCGAGCCGGCGACCTGCTCGGAGGAGCTGAACGGATCCGCGGCTCCCCGACGGGCGTAGGCGCCCTGGAAGGTTGGATGTGATGGCGCTGCATTGCCACGACCGAAGCCTGATGTCGAACGAACGGAGGAGGCAGGGTCGCGATCGCGATCAGCATTCGAGCACTGTTAACGATTTGCCAGAAAGGTCATCAGCGCACCTCCATCTGCCATCATGTGCGCGTTCCCGCCGTGCAAGGGGTATTCGCTCGCCTGGCCGTACTGGTTGGCCGGAGGGGTGTAGGGTGAATGTTGCGCCGCTGGATAGGGACGTGAGCCGCCAGGAGGTCTCATGTGGACAACACGAACGTGACATACCGAAAGGGAAGTTCGCAGAGCTCCCCGTCTGGGGTACTGAGGCGTACGACATCTGCGGGTTCAGGTTGGGCGTGTGGGGAGGGTCTGCGGGGGGAGGTCGGGATACAGGTAACTGAAGAAGTGCTGCAAATGAACGTACTTCGGACCATACGGTCGGGGTCGTAGGGATCATACACCAACGCTTCATCCAGTTCTTCACGCTCGCGACGGCGGCGCATGCAGATGAAGAACGTGATGCCCGCGATGAGGGCGACAAGGAACGCTGCACCCCCCGCAGCAGCGCCCGCGATGACACCTGTCGATGGTTTTGACGAGTTGTCGTCGCTCTCCTGTAGCCCTGCAGGAGAGCCAGTGACTCTGCTGCCTGACGAGGACGACTGCGACGAGCCATCAGCGGAGGTGGGCACGGACGCCGGATTTGAACTGGAGGTGGACGAATTGGTAGGCAACGCCGTGGCCGTGTTCCTCGCTGGAGATGTGCTGCTACTTGTCGATACAGCCGTGGGTTGCTGGGCGCTGTTGGTTGTTGTCGTCGTGTGTGTGACAGGAGGGGGTGTCGCTAATGTAGTTGTTGTGGTAGGGGGAGGAGCAGGTGGGGACGTCGTTGTGGAAGAGGTGGTGGTGGTGGTGGTTGAGGATGCGCCCGTTAGACAATCCGCAGTGTCCCCAGCAACGACGGTGTATGCTTGTGCTGGATAAGGGTGAGATACATGGAGCGTGAACGACGACATTAACACGTACACGATGCCAGGACTGTAAAACGATCCGCAAGACGCACATAGGTGAAGCTGATTACCTGACCTAGAGACCGCAGGTTCGATGAGTAGCAGTTGGATCATTTCGAACGAAGCACTGACCAACAGGAAGATCGACCGTCCAAGAGAAGAACTGTGCGTCGATTACACCGAGCTCCTCCAGTACTGGGTCTCCTGGCGCAATTTCTCGGTTGGGGACGACCCACATTTGCTGCAGTCAAGTTAGAACGACGGAGAGAGGTAACCAGGTCTGCGGGGTACGCACAACTGGTGGCTGGAGCACACAGAAAACCATCAGGAATGCGTCGATGGGATGTGACTACGGATGCATACGCACGTCCTCTGTCCATATCAGATCCACCTTGGAACATTGCTTGAAGGTCGGGCCCGGGGGTGAGGTGGTAAACTCTGCACGAACGAGAGCAACGGAGGCGACGAGGACTAGGGACAGGACGAACATCGCGTGCGGCTTAGCCCACGAGGGGAGCGACGAAGTAGCATAGGGCGGGGACACATGGGCAACCGACGGGGCTTATACGACTTGACAGTTTGCATCACTGACAGCGAGAACTCGAGCGAGAAACAGGCTCATGATCAGGCACCCACTCGGACTCTGAGCGCCGCGTCCGGAAGTGGACCACCCAGGTCCCGCTTAGCCGCTGTCTCCCGGCCCGGCCACGAATTTCACTCGGGCGCTTCTCTTCATCAGACAGATGCCGGCATCGGTTTTCACCGTGCTCCTCTCTCAATCTAGTCCATCGACTCCTCGCGCATCATACGCTCAACGCACAAAAGAAGGCACAAAATATAACATCAGTGTCGAATGGAACAGGCCTCAGACCCTCCGGTATCATATTCGCCTGGTGCGTGATAACCACGCTCAAACCGTATCAAATTCCTTTCACTGATGCTTATAGTCCAGAGCCTATATCCTACGAGAGAGTGCTATGGCATAAGGTTCGGCTAGACAAGAATGAATACGAGCGCAACAAGGCGCACTTTCCGCCCTCCCTTTCTGAAAGGACGGACGGAGTTGTGTACGACTGGAAATTGCTCTTCGCACGAGGTCCTCCTCGTCCCGAGGAGGGCGAAGTCGGAGACGTGTGGGTCGATACCACCCCAGGATTCGAGGACATTTACATTAGAGGCCTCTCAACGCAGCCATGGAATGTCTGGCACAAGTGCATAAATTACGGCGTCATGAAAAAGGCGTCAAAAACTGCCGGGAAATTCGTCCACAGCTACCACCCCTGGCTCCGTGATCGCCTCCTCCAGTTTGACGGCTACACTCTGGGTTGGTACAACTTTCGGGAGTACGCGCGCCATCGCAACAAATGGAACGACGACATTCGACATACTCTTGGGGTCACTGACCGCTACGAAGAGATAGACACGATATGGGTCGCTCACCACCTCAGAACGAATATTGCTCGACAGAGGGGCGGCAGTAGCCCATTCTTGTCCCGCAAACGTCCACTTCCTCCTCATATCCAAGGTCCGCTTCAACAGCGTTTTTTTGTTCCTTTTGTGACCTGCTTGACGTCGCTTATCGTCAGAATCTCGAACTCGAAACGACACAGATCAGACGGACTCTCCTACGTCGGGGACGAAGCGGCCACGGTCGGACTCACCTCCTCAGGGCGACTCATCCAGATCCCCAAAACGTCTCCGGGAGTACCAAGAACCTTCCCCCCGCATCCTACCCGTGGAATCCACTCAACATCAGCGTCTCCAGTCGGAAATACGACAGTCGCGCCCGCCGACTGCCATACATGACTTCCTTGCCACCTTGTCCATGCCGCTATCCCACCACGCGCACATGTTCTCAGCCCTCGGTATCGAGGATGTTCCAGTTCTCAGGAGCGTCGCGGTCCTTCCCCGGGTCTTACTCGACGAGGTGCTTGCCGTGCTGACAGAACGCGGACTGACCTTCATGGAGACCCTCGTCCTCCGCCAAGCCCTCATCACGCTCCAACACACTCCCGACGAGCCCACGAACGTACCCGTTCCTGCGCCAGACACCGTCGACAGTTTCCTCGCTCGCTTTGGCGGGCTCCCCCTGGCTAAACGTGGTGGAATATTCCGCGAGCTCGGCGTCGACGCCGCCCACATTCACGTTCTGGCGGAGCTTAATGCGGACCTGTTCAAGGACTTTGAGGACATGCTGGAGCGGAAGGGGCTGACGTGGATAGAGAGGTTCATCGTCAAGGCGGCGATCCGGCACCACGCTTGGGAGCGGAGTAAAGAGCCGCTGTTGGCAGCCCGACCAGCACCGGAAGGGGAGAAGTCAAACGTACGTCATCGGTTCGAATGCACGGTGTCGATCGAACCTCACTGCGAAGCTCGCGCCGATTATAGTAACCCATATACCCCATTGAGCTTGGTTGCAACACAGCGAGTAATACGGTCAGCCTCCGTCGAGTCGACGGAGGCTGACCGTATCAGCAATTGATAAATGTCTGACTGAACTCCCATAATTTGTCTCCGTCCCTTGGCCTCATTCCTCTCGCACCTCTTAGTTCTTCTGTTTGCGTGAGTGCTTGTACACTTCCACTTACCTACCCATTCTAATAGCTTCCTAGCGGCCATCGCGGTATATCTCAATGGACTCATCAACTCTCCGGCTGTATTGGAAGACAGAGAGTACGTCCTGATTCATGTGTCCGCTATGCCTATACCTTATCTGACGGTGCATTATCATCGAATCAGGCATTCTGCGTACAACGCACAACATCTCGCTCCTCCCACAAGAACAGAAGCTTCCCATCCCTCCCTTGATGAGGGCTAGAGTGCAGAAGGGCCAGTATAGCTACTACATATATCAAGCACCTGGCCTCCCAACTTGCCTCTATGGAGTCCAAGGAGACATATGGATCGATGTTACTCCGGGAAGCGAGGACGTTTTCATCCGCGGCCCGGACCCCGCCGCACTCGATGCGTGGACCATCTGGCACAGATACGACCCTTGCGGATCCATTCGGGCGCCCACCTCCGCGGATCACTCCTTGCACCTGAACCATCCGTGGCTGCGCTCGCGCAGGCTCGAGTTCGACGGGAAGCGCGTGGGGTGGTTCACTCCCGCAGAGTGCCACATCTTCCGGCTCGCTTGGCAGGCAGATGGTGGACCTCGGCAGATGCTTCAAGCGCCCAACTACGATACGCTGAAAGAGAGCTGGATTGCGCGGTTCGTCACCGGGGAGAGCCAGGTCCCGCGGCTGACCCTTGAGCGCCAGCGGCGCGATGCGGTCCCTCCGTCAGCCGTTCAGATAGTTAACCCTCCACCGGGACCTCAGGCGCCGCCGGTTTCTAACGCTACGGTACCCGTGCGAGTCAAGGAGGAAGAGAAGGAAACTGCCTCGGTCTCCTCCTCCAAGCGCGCTCGCTCCCCTTCGACGGCCGAGGTCGCCAGCCCCGTTCCCGCCAAACGGCTTAAGGACAGCACCGGTGGTGCCTCTCCTCCCGCGAAGGCCAGCAAGATCAGCTCAGCGCGCAAACCACTCAGCGAGCGACCGCAGAACTCCGCGAAACCCAACTCTACCCTGGCGACAACAACGAGCCTGGAGACCTACCTGTCCAAGCTGCCCCTCTCACTCGCCCACCACGTCGCGGTTTTCCGGTCCCTCGGCATTTCCACCCCGGCCCAGCTCGAGCCCTTCGCGCATATTGCTCCCGCCCACCTGGAGCACCTCCTCGCGACACTGCGCGCGAAAGGGCTGACGTTCCTCGAGGCCCTCGTAATCCGCGACGCCCTCCTCGTGCTCCGCGCCGCCCTCCCCGAGCCGTCCCCTTCCAAAGTGGCGGGCGGGGTCCCGGCGAAACTGTCCGCGTTCCTCGCAGAGGTCTATCCCCAGCTCGGGGCGCACGCGAAGACGCTCCGCAAGCTGGGCGTGCGGAGGGCGCACGTGCCGGTGCTCGGGCAGCTTGAGGAGGAGTCGTACAAGGAGCTGGAGGAGGCGTTGATGGCGAAGGGGATGACGTGGGTTGAGTGTTTCGCGCTCCGGGTCGCGCTGCGCGACGGGGCGTAGGTGGTTGATGCTGGTTCGTGTACGGGCTTGATGCCTGTGAGGTTGGGATGAATCTTGCGTGTGATGGGAATGTGATCTGTAGCCTCCGCGCTTGATATAATGGGAGTAGAATGAGAGTCAAGTCCAGACAATCGAATGAGCTTTGGCCTATCAACTAAGAAGATACTCATTGGGCTTCTGCGCATTAGTCAATATCAGGATCGCGCCGGCTTCAGGAGTCAGACAGCGTGTTATGAAGTTGTCCAGATGGTCGACTTTGAACGACGCCTGAGACTAGAAGAGCCGTGGCTGCCCGCTCCTCTAGAAGGGGCCGTCCATGTCATGATCAGCCGGACCCACAGACGCATGCTAAATCGGGGGCGCCGCCACCAGACGGGCGCCAATCTGTATGTTTGTCTTCAACCTCCATCCACTGATTATGGAGCGTCCGCCATTTGGATAGTTCAACTTGCCCTCAAACTATCTCCTCCTTCACGAACGACTTCGACCAAGCAATACCTTCCGCGGCCGGTTGATCAAAGACGTCCACCGGCCAACTGCATAGCGCCAACCCCACGTCAAACCCAATCGTGTCGGCTCACTTCCTCAGGCTGGCTTTCATTATCTCAAACGTGCCAATCCTCGGAAGTCTCATCCAACCATCGAGACATCACCCCTATGCACGGGCGCGATTTTGGTCCAGTTGGTGTCAATAATGCTGTGCCCCTCTTGGTCGTTACCACATGATCCTTGGTTCCCGAAGCACCCTCGCCATGCAACACCTCGTGTCGCTAACGTATCTGACCGCCGAGAAGGCTACAAGTGCGTCGCAAATGTCCCTTACACGCTGTATGCTTGGCTCACCCATGACCCCCCTCTCACAAACGTTGGCTCAGACTTCGCGTGCCTTTGAGATTCTCATGGGACGTCAGCACCAATATAGCGCACTCACAACGCATGTTCGTCAGGCGCGTGCCCGGAAATAGAGGTCGCGAGGTCTGATGTGAGGCCTGTCGATCCTGTTGAGGGTATCATGGCTCTCACCCTCATCATCCGCGGCCCCGCCATCACGGTGGAGAACGCGACCCGACCGCGTCCCGCGGCGACAGACCGGTCGCCATACCATGGCCCCGCATGCTGCGCGCGGTATATAGAGCACGCTTTATCGTGCTTTCCCTCCCGACCTCCGCCTCGGTAGCGTCACGCAGCAAGAGCCCCGTCTGCCCCATCCCGCCAACATGGTCGGCCTCGCGCTCACTCCCCTCGCTGCGCTCCTCCTCGCGCCCCTCGCGACCGCAACCCCGGTCCGCCTCACCACGCGCGCGGACCCCGTGCCGGATTTCGTGCTCGCGAACGCGCCCGTGTCGCACCTGTACTCGAAGGAGAGCTGGTGGCCCTCGGACGTCTCCGCGCACCTGACGCACGTCGTGCCCGAGGTGAACTTCACGAGCGTCGGGCCCGGGTCCGCGACGCTGGAGACCCTGTCGGGCTTCGCGGGGACCGTCTTCCTGACGAGCAAGGACGACGTGTCGGCGTCGCCGCAGCCGGATTGGATCACGAACGCGGCGGGCAAGCCGGATGCGACGGGGCTCAGTACCGCGCCCGCGACGATCGTGCTCGTCAACAAGCCGGGAGGGATCCTCGATGCGTTCTTCTTCTACTTTTACTCGTTCGACCACGGAGGCGAGGTGCGTGCTTTTCGTATTCGTCTGACGCGCGGACGCCGGGCTGATGGCGAGTGCAGGTGCTCGGGATCGAGTTTGGGGACCACGTCGGCGACTGGGAGCACAGCATGGTGCGCTTCGTGAACGGCACCCCGAGCGCGTTCTACCTCTCCGCGCACTCGGGCGGGTCCGCGTTCACGTTCAACGCGACGGAAAAGACGAACGGGCGGCCGACGTCGTACATCGGCGTCGGCACGCACGCCAACTACGCGACCCCGGGCAAGCACTGCCACGACCTGCCTCTGGACCTGCTCTGCGACCAGACGGACGCGGGCGCGCTCTGGGACCCGACGCTCAACTACCGCGCGTTCTGGTTCGACAACGCGACGGAGACGTTCACCGTCGCGGGCGCTGCCGGGCTGGGCGCGCAGGAGATCGACGCGGAGGGCGCCGGGTGGCTGTCGTTCACGGGCATGTGGGGCGACCAGGAGTACCCGGTCCTCGAGCACGGGCAGTACTGCATCGAGATCCCGGACGTGGTGGACGAGTGCCGTTTCGTGAGCGGACCTACAGGTCAGATAAGCTTCTTCTCTGGCGAGAGGGGCGCGGGGCTTACGTCTTGTGCGACTTTCCAGGACCGATCGCGAAGAACCTGGGCCGGACGGCGGTCTGCCAGCACGAAGATAGTTGCACGGTGGAGACGTCACTGTAACGAGATGCTTAAGAGGTCTTTGGATGATATCACTTGGGCGGCGTATCGCTATCCCGATGTATTATCTTGTCTATGAGCGCGTGAACGCGCCGTGGGTGCAGGAAGCCGCCGGGCCGTCTGAGGCTCCCGCGGTGGAGGATGGTTTACGAGCCTCGTGGCGGCGGGTACTGGCCCTGACCAGGGACGGGCGCGAATAGTTCGGGATGATGCATGGCCCTCCATTGGACGCCACAGGGCGCATATGGCCGCGGCCTCAGCCAGACAGAGACAGTACTTACAGAGACGGACGGCTTGCACGGTGTGTCGCGCTGGCTGCCCCAAGCTGCCCATGTCATGCTGTATACTGTCGTGAGACGCCACAGAGCGAGAGAAGCCACAGGCGGAGAAGCGCGGCCGGGAGAAGAGGAGTATTTACGGCCGGCAATTGCGGTGCGATCTGCCGTGCGAGATAGCCTCTTCTGCGGGCCACCCTCACTGAATGGATGTTATCCCGGTGACCGGGAGTAGGCCGGGCGACCGCGTGCTGTGGCGAACGGGCTTGTTTCCGCGCAGGTCGCGGCGGATGGGGCAGGTGTACTGGAAGGGCGGGTCGGTCGGGCAGCTTGTATGGAGCCGGTGCTGGGAGCCACGAGCTGAAACGAGCAGGTCTGATGACGCTGGCGGCTGCTGGCGGAGAGGCTCAGAGGCGCTCGCCCACGGCGGAAAGGACGGTGCAGCTTGGAATAGCGTCCTGCAAGCGACGCCTATGGCGTATGAAGCCTCTCTTGCCTGCCAGTGACCCCGCCGCTCCTTCTCTTTCTTTCTCCTCTCTATCTTCCCCTCGCTGTCCGTTTGATGTCCTACGTCGTCATCCCCCCGACCCCCATCAGTACCCCCGTGCCTCCTTCGCCCCATCTGGGCCGCTCTCCCGACGGCCACTCCCTCGCCCTCCCCGACCTCACACACTCTGCAGAGGGCCCCCCAGACCGCGAACGCAGCTCCTCAGAGACCACCACCATTGTAACTATTTATTCCATGTATGAAGAAGACGCAAGCAGCTGGTCTGCCGCCGCCGCTTCCGCCGTCAGCCAGGCTGCCCAGCCCCGCCCAGCCAGCCGGCACCTCAAGGACGGGGTCCGCATCGCCGGCACCGACTACCGCCGCTCCTTCCTCCAGCACGACCCCGCCGCGGCGCTCGAGGACAGCGCGTTCTACGACACCACCGCCGCCTACGACCTCCGCCGCGCCAGCATGAGCAAGCGCCTGAGCGTCGCTGACGGCCCACGGCACTCTGTCGTCTCCGCCGGCTCCGTCCAGCTCGCGTATGCCGACAGCAGACCTCCATCCGTTTACCGCCATTCGGCCGCGGAGAGCACGGCGAACGGCAGCGCATCGCACGCTCGTAGAAGTGTTGTTTCGGATTCTCACCGCCGTCCGTCCGGTCCACGCAGCAGGACACCCTCCTCGCACAGGCCGTCCGTTTCTCTTCAGTCCGCGTCAAGCTCAGAGAGTAAGCCTGTCCGTCCGTCACTCGTGCTCGACTCGCGGGATGCGAAGCCCTTGCCCATTACCCCGCCGCTCTCTCCCATTCCTCCATTATCGCCCCTCGTCATCCCACCATCCGCCGCAGGCACCCCGATAACGACCCCAGTAGAAGCTTCCCACCCATCCCCTTCGCCTTCGCCGGACCCGTCATTAGGCGTGCCCGCGGCAGACCTGCTCTCCCCCGCGTCATCCCCAAGGAGTTCCACGTCCGCAGTAAGCACGCCGGAAAGCAAGCACTCGGTGGCCGTGCGGTCCGAGGGCGAAGACGCCGACGCGTTCCACGTGCGGAGTACGTACGCGCAGCTCGACCAGTGCGGTGTCAAAGGCGACGGGTACGAGGAGGGGGTAGAGCGGACACGGGCGCGGGTGGGCGGGAGCCGCGCGAGCGAGATTCGCGCACAGCAGGCGCTCGGAGACGGGCACGAGAAGACGCGCGACCTCACACCGCAGGAGGTGCAGCTGTTGCAGAGCCTCGACAGGTGCGTGACCGCGTACATCTTGGAGGAGAGCAGGTCCCTTATGAAGTGGTTAGGTATGGGTTCTTCACGACGCCGTCGCACGACCGCCTCATCTCGCTGCCCGCGGCACCTCTGCGCCGGCCGCTCGCGCCCGGCACCGCCGCCGGCCCATCAGGACCCGCCAGCCCCCCGCTCTTGCAACGACTTCCCGAGACGCGCCCACCGGCCAAGGAAAACGGGCGCACGGCCAAGTGGGGTCGGATGATCGTGGCCGCGTCGCGCGATGAGGGCGGGAACGTCGACTTCTGGGGCGTCAAGCCCTCCAAGGAACGCAAGCTGCGCGAGCGGGTGTACAAGGGCATTCCCGACTGCTGGCGGAGCGCGGCGTGGGAGGTGCTGATGTGCCGCTTCGCGCGCAAGGGCAAGGCGGACCTGCGGCAGCTCATGCGGGACTACGAAGAAGCGCTGGACAAGCCGTCGACGTACGACGTGCAGATCGACTTGGACGTGCCGCGCACGATCAGCGGGCATGTCTTGTTCCGGACGCGATATGGGCAAGGGTGCGTCCACTGGTGTGCGTGCGGTTTATCGAGGCTGACTGGGAAACGACAGGCAACGGTCGCTGTTCCACGTCCTGCACTCGCTGTCGTTACGGTGCGAGGAGTGTGGGTACTGCCAGGGCATGGGCCCGCTTGCGGCGACGCTGCTGTGCTACTTCGAGCCTGAGCGGGCGTACGCGTCGCTGGTGCGGATCCATGATGCGTACAACATGCACGCCATCTTCAGTCCCGGGTTCCCGGGGCTGCTCGAGGCGATCTACGTGCAGGAGCGGCTAACGGAGCGGATGATGCCCACGGTGTACGCGGCGTTCAAAAAGCACATGGTGTCCACGACGTCGTATGCGACCAAATGGTACATCACGCTCTTCGCGAACTCGGTGCCGTTCCAGATGCAGCTTCGGTTATGGGATGCGTTCCTCCTGGAGGGCCACGATACGTTTGTCGTCGTTGCGCTAGCGATCGTATGGGTATATCGAGGTGAGCTGTTTGAGTATGCCTGTGGATGCCATCATTCTGACACCTACATCAGATCACATAACGTCTACCTCTGCGAATTTCGAGACTGTATTGTCTCTGCTCTCTTCGTTCTTCGTTCCTGAAGACGAAGACGCCCTGATGCTGTGGATCGAGAAGGTCCTTGGGGACTCCAAGATCCGTTCAGACATGGTGCAGTGGCGACAAGACTGGGCCAAGCTCGTCGCTTCTGGGGAGCAACACTCGGCTCTCCTATAGCCCCCGCATTCGCATGGTTTCGTTGCTCGATGGACACCCGCTTTCCCTCTGCACGTCGCACAAGCATTGCTCTCGAGTTCCTCGCATTGGTTTCTGCATCGTCGTTCCTCATCCTTAACCTCATCCTCCGCATTCCTTATTCCTCATCGTGTAGGGCTGTACTCACATATCGCATGCCGTGCGATAGGGCCGTTTGGTTAGTGCACATAGTTCGATTTCTCCCCTTCCCCCATCCGGATTCATGGTTTTTGATCTCATCATCCTCCACGTCGTTCGCTGCTCTCCGCATATCCTTGTTTAGATACACACATATCCCTACCTGTCGGATGCTAATCGTGATACCTTCTCGCCTACTTAGCTAGCGTTGCCTGCAGCAGTCGACCCGTACGATGTATCGATTGTGGAGGACGCCGTACCTTCTACGGGTCCCGAATACAAGGGCATGGAAACATCTCCGGGATATCCGGCAATCTAGTTCGTGCGGAACAAGGTTTGCTGAAAGGTGAGTCGTGCGCCTGGTTTTGACTCGGTCTGTCGGTCCATATGTAGGTGAGTGCCGTCCTGCTCCATCTTCGAAGTTCGCGTACTCGAACACTTACGTTGTGTCTCAGCCTGCCGTTGAACCTCTTCGGGGAAAGTCTCTCGTTCTTCTGGCCTCCCCTGACTCGCCGACGACTCGATCTGCATCGTGTTCGTGCGAGAAGGTCTGATGTGCGCCCCCGCGCCCGTGCCGCGGCCCACGATCCCATTTCCGCCCGCTGCCTTCATCCGTAACAGGAAAGTAGCCGCACCGCGCGTCATGTGCCCGCGTCCGTTTTTGGCTGCGAGCTTGTACTCGGCCCTCGCCGCTCTCTGGCGCGCTCGCGATAGCGCCGACGCGAAAGGCAACCCTTGTGTTTCTCACATTCTGCGAGACGAGCCTGCCTCGCATAAAAGAGTGTCGTCGGGGAGCAACTCGTCCCCCACAAGCTTTGCTTGCCAACAGCCTGCGGCCACCCACAGTGCCCCACACCACCACCAGCCAGCCCTCATTCACGAGGCTACTGGCCACATCCTAGGACGCGTACGAGCACTCATATAACGCTCCGCCTCCCCATCACGACACCGCGCGCACGTCTCTCGCGCCTACGCCCAAGTCCACCACAACCGCTTCCACCCCTCGCGCCTCGCGCCCCACCGCTCGCCCACCCTGTCTTCCAAGCGCGTCAGCCTGAGCGGTCTCATGTCTTTCTACACCACCTCCCCCACGACGCCATCCTCCCCGCTTTCGGGCTTCTTCCCCATCGCGCCCGCGGCCCCGCACGCGTTCGCGGCGTTCCAGCAGGACCCCCGCGCGGCGCACGCCGCGTACGCAGCGCTCGGCTCGGGATCCGCGCATAACGCCGCGCAGGGCCAGGCGATCGCGCGCGCGCAGCAGGCTCAGCAGGGCCAGCAGCAGCAGCAACAGCAGCAGGCATCGTTGAGGAAGAATGGCGTGCCGTTCTAGAGTGGAGGAGGCTCGGTCAACCGACCCCTTCGCTCCCCCTTCCCCGCTTCTCCTGCGCGCACCCCTCGGCGGCCGCCGTCGTCCGCGACGATGGCGTCCCGTCGACTGCGCTCCCTGCATCGCGCGCGGCGCAGACTCGAAGACGGGTGCGGCGTCCCGCGACGTACGTCTCGCCACCAGGGTCGCGACGCGTCGCAGATGGAGAAGACGAAGACGAGGAGATCCCAGCGCCCCGTCACGGTTACCAGGTTCCGGTCCCCATGCATTTGTCTCGGGCTCCCATTCCTCCCTCCCCTGCATCATGTCTCCTCGGTTCCTCCATTACGCATCCCGGGTGCGGGTGCAGGCCCAGCTACCCCCGGGCGTCTCGTGCCGTAATCCCCGCCGACTGCTTATTATCTCGCACGTCCGAGGCTGCTGCTTCTTGCATTCTCTCCGCACGTCATCATATGTTATCCCCCCCCCGCATCATCGCGTCCTCGCATGCACACTTGTATAGACAGCACTGTTGTATCCATAGGCACCTGTTATTGTGTCGTAGTCCGACCTTGATACCAATTCATTCGAACGTTTGCACTTCGCATGTCCCTGTGTTACTAAGTCCGCCGCTGCTATGTAGCCTTGGGGGCGGCCGACTCACTATTGTTTACTGAAATAACTTTCATGTTGTTGTATTGCGTCGCTGCGTCATGAACATCTATCAGCTTGCCAGGTCTAAATACGCCCGTCAACCGAGCCGTCTGAGAGATTCAGCGAGAAGACTCCGACCTTCGGCCCTGTAGAGGGTTCCAAGGACTGGCCGTGGCGGTCTTCAGACCTCGAACAGCACTCCTCGATGTGGTGCCCTCTGAAAAAGACAATGTTTAAGGCGCTATAGCCAAGTGGTTACGGCGACAGATTAGAAATCTGTTCTCCTTTGGAGGCGCAGGTTCGAATCCTGCTGGCGTCGGATATGGTTTTGTTTTTCATCCCAAAATCGATACGGGTGCTCATCTTGTGATGACATCTCAAGCGAAACGAGTCAATGGTAGCCCTTACCTCACGGGTGATTGAAGACAGTGAGAGCACAGACATCTTCTCCGGTTGTAGCGTGGGCAGAGCGTTGAACTTCATGAAGTATTCTGTACCGGTCAATCTCCTGTTATGCCGGTACCACCGAGTCAACCGGCGGCATGAGCGGTATGTCCTGGTCCCTGGGCAAGAGCAGCTGTGGCCATCTCGGCCGCTGTTGCTAACTACTGGCGAATACCGCCTGCCAAGACGGTGTCATTCCGCCCGTAGAGATCGAGCCTTTCAGACGTGCCCAGCAAGCGGTTGTAATAAATCGGCGTGATCTTCTGCTCAATGTAGCAGGTCTACTGGATGGTTCCTTCGATTGTATACTCATCAATGCATTAGAACATCCAAGAAATAGACAGGTCAATGGAGAGAGCGAGCTTGTCTGGTTAGTCTGTATAGGCGCGTCTCAACACTCGGGGAAGAAACATAGACTTCGAGAGGCTGCCGGTCCCCGGAGTCCGGACGTGTTGAGCAGTGGCACGGGGAGCCTCGGGGAGCCCGGCGATGCCATGTTCAACACGACGCTAGCCCAATAAACTAGCGATGGGCCGATGCAAGCGTGGTGATCGGGCATCGAAGGAAGTATCAGAAGCAAAGGACGTGGCTTGCGGTCTGTTTGCATGACAGTCGGCTCGGCATGGCTCGGCATGAGGCGTTGAGTTCCCAGAATGGTATACAACCCGCGCCGAGGTCCAGAGCCACGGTTCCGGGTTTGGAAGGGAGTTTCCTCGGCGCGGCCGGCAGGGCCACGATTGGCCGGGTGGAGGGCGTCCTCGGCGGGAAGCGCCTCGATCTGCTCGCCGTTGCCAACGTCGGCCACCGTCGACGACGACGATGGGATGCTCGTACGTTCCGCCTTACCCGCTGACAGCACGGGCCTAGCCCCCCGCTGATATCGTCTTCACAGAGCAGCACACTCGACGTCTGTGTCTAGGACAGTAGCCGATAGACTCCGCCATGAAATGTTTTCACGGCTCTTTTGCCGTCCTGCAATGCAAGTTTGCCAAACGGCTCTGAGCTACATGTTGTATGGGCAGCCGCATACACTCTGAGGTTCGTATGCCTTTTGGTCGTAATGGGAAGCATGCTAAACCAAACGTCAGTACGAGTATCCCCGATCTTCTGTGTCGTCCCGACAGTGCCGTGGCGGCGGCCATCCGAGTTCCCCGAAGCCGCTTTACATACGTGCTCTTCTACAGCGACCGGTAGTCAGCGCTTCAGCAGTGGCCGCAGGCCTGCGTATAGACGCCGCTCTCTCCGGCTTCCCTACTGGGCATGTGGACCACATCAGGCTCAGCATGCAGCATGCTCCGCCAAATCCGCCAGCCAGACCGGCTGATCAGCGTGTCGATCCCGACGCGTGCCTCTCGGCTCTGTGTTCCATGTACGAGGCCATCCTGGTGTTCAGCAGAAAACTAGGAGACGACTGTCGTAAAGTCAACGTCAGGTGAGTAGCCTATCCGTTGCTCATCGCGGCCTTCTCAGATCACATAGTGATCACATTCACTAGCCCGCACCCCACGGGAATCCGGCCCCTGGAAGAGGCACCGACAGAGTGGGCCCGTTCACTATCCTCCTTCCGATGGCCCACATTCTCGGGAGTTGCTCGTACGGACCCTGGTTGCCGAGCGGTTGGGCATGTTTTTCTTTGATGGCGGTCTTCGAGAGCCGCGCTCAGCCGCAAGACCTCGGGCTTCCGGGCTTTCCCCCGGAGCCATAAAAACCGCCGGAGACGTTTGAGTTCGCCCACTTCGACCTTTCCCTTTCGTTCCTGGGTCTTCGGTTTCTTCTTCCTTGGCAGCTGTGCTCGCCGACCTGTTCGAACTTGGACGTCCAGCTTCCTTAGTCTTCCCTTTTCGACCATACGGCTTGCAGGCATGCGCTTCTCCACGGCTTTCCTTGCTTCCCTCCTCGCGGGCTCGACGTTCGTTTTTGCCGCGCCCCTACAGCGTAGGAAGGCCCAGATCCAGAGCTTGACCACGACGCAGCTCGACAATTCCGGTGCAGTGTTTTGTGAGTCCTCTCTCTGATTCTATGCACTGGCGCAAGACACCGATGCTTCGTAGTCCTTACAAACGAAGGCGACGAGAACATAATTTTGGCGGCGGACATCAACTCGGATGGCACCTTGGTATGTGTTGTTTGTGGCGGTGCTTTAGATTTTAGCTTACAGTCGTTCGTAGAACTTGGCTACGGCCATCACGACTGGCGGCAGTGGCGACCACGGTCTTAAGAACCTCAACGACCCTGATCCGCTGTTCTCGCAGGTGAGTGAGTCGTGCGTTTGAACAGAAAGTGCAGCATCTAAATATCATTGCAGAGCGCGATCAAGGCGTCGTCGAAGGGCCAAGTCCTAGCAGCTGTCAACGTAAGTAGGACCTGTGTACTGTTTGAGCAGTCGTGACTGATACCCGCTCGTGCAGGCTGGTTCGAACACGATCTCCCTCTTTTCGATCGACTCGAAGGACCCAACCAACCTGCAGCAAATCGGTAACCCGGTCTCCTCTGAGGGCGAGTTCCCGATGTCGGTCGCGTTCAACAGTGATGGCAGCCGCCTTTGTGCGCTGAACGGTGGCGCTGTCGATGGCATCGCGTATGTGTTTCACGGATTTTCCGCAGCCTGATTGAACTCATCCCACCGACACATCCCCAGCTGCTTCACGGTTGACAAGAAGAACGGCCTCAAAGCGATCCCCAACTCGCTCCGTACCCTGAACCTCAACCAGACCACGCCCGCGACCGGTCTCGGCGGCTCCGCCAGTCAGGTCATCTTTAGCGAGGACGACAAGCAGGTGATCGCGTCCGTGAAGGGCGACGGCAACAATGTAAACGGCTTCATCGCTGTCTTCGACGTCCAGGACGACGGCTCGCTCTCAGACAAGTTCAAGACGATCACACCTCCTTCGAACTCGCAGCCGTTCTCGATGACGTTCATTCCCGGTCAGAACGCACTCATCATTCCCGACCCAAGCATCGGCTTCGACATCATCGACCTCAACGGGAACAGGTCCTCCGCGGTTAAAATCGACGGTCAGGTCGAGTCGGGCTGGTCGAGCTTCAGCCAGAAGACGAACACGTTCTTCATCACCGATATCGTCACCTCGATCATCACTGAGGTTAGCATCGACAACAACCTGAACGCCACGATCGTCAAGGTATACTTTTCTCCACAAGTTCGTTGGGCGCCGGGTGGATACTGATGGCGCTGTCTGTGCAGCAATACAAGCAGTCGTCTAACTCCGCGACGATGGACAATGACGTCGCAAGCATCAACGGCAATGAGTGAGGGTTTTTACGCCTATTTGAGTTCGCACAGTGTGCTGATAATCTACTAGCTTCCTTTACGTGCTCGCGCCGAACAAGACTGAGGTCCAGGTTGTCAGCATCCAGAAGGCCGGCCAGGGCCAGAACCTTACCCCGCTTGATATCAGCGGCCCCGCCAAGGCTGGCAACATCAACATCAGTGCGCATATATCTCCCCCAGCTCTCCGTGCACAGCACTCACGCGATATTACTTCTCTACAGACGCCAAGAACCTCCAGGGCCTGACGACGTTCTCCACTCAGTAGAGGTAGAGCAGATACCCGTTCACGCACGATATCCTTGTATGCTCCTCTACGGACCCGTCCGCCCGCTCGCTACTTCGCTCGTTACTGCTCACTACGCTCTCATCTCGGGTTCTTACATACGCTGTGGGTACTAGCTGCCCATCGGACACTCCTCTGGACACTGCCGGACACTTTTTGCGCATTGCTTCGCTTAGCACGTTATGGTCGTTTAGTCCTCGACCCTTCGTCGACGGTCGTTGGTTACTGGATGTACATGTATCCTTAGGTCTTTTGTAGTACATTTTGGGCAATGCTAGGAGGAGTCGCCAGCGCAGCGTCTTCGAAGATGGGTATGCGGTGGATCAGCACTAAAGTTAGCTCTTTTGACTAGAAATCGTCAGCACTGTATAGTCACATGCGGCTTGCTGGTCTCTCTAGTTAGTGGTGTGGAGACTGATCGCAGTGTTTCCGTAGCACCATGCTTGTACCGGTGAATTTCCTCTGCAGTAATTCAATCTCTCGCTTCTCAGCTACCGTCCCACTGGTACACCGCGACTACAGTGCCTCGTAGATGACAATTAGCATTAGTCACGAGTCTTGAATGTTGTGAGTAACTTGAAGTACTCGAACATATCGTAGCCGTGGCGGCCTCTGGTTCTGGCGCTCCTGGCTGACGTCTCGGGCAACACACACGAAAACTATTGGGTCGTCTCGTAACGTGAAAGAGCGCCGTCACAGACCAAACACTCTGCCACCCGGTCTTCTGGGCATTTGTCTTGGTCGTTAACGCTCCGAGAACAACGTAGCCCGAATTAGGCTACGAGTGTACGTAATGTTCAGCGCACGTGGAGCCCCTGGTCGCGTGGTGAGCACAGCATGGTATTGGTTGTCATGCCGGCCGCTTTCGGCAGCATGTCGCTGCATGCTGTCCTCAAGTTGAACTCACTTGAGCTCATTCACGACGCCGGTGGCGAGGATTCCGGCATCTCCGCTTCGGATGCGAGGCTTAGCTTCTCCCCGACAACGCTGACTACTTGCTCACACGCCCGTCTCCCGCTGGGTCAGCGGTTGCTACCTAGCGCCTCGTTGTCTTACCATGCCGTCGTTCTAACACCGGCAGGTTTCCTGGGGCTATAGCTTGAACAACGATTCCGAGGGCGGAAATGCCTCTCGGTGTAGTCGTTGTGACAAAGCGGCCCGCACGCTTTGCCTTCGGTCAGCGACAATTCATGTTCGAGAACGATTTTGGCGCTGGCATCGTATGTTAAGTTGTCGGTAACCCGGTTTCTATGCACCCCCTCATCGCTCGTCTCGAGGGCTGATCTCTTATACCTCTACACAGGCATTTCGCATTGATGTTGTTTCATGGTAGATTGCTACACGCGTCTCGGCCCCGCGCGCGATGTACATCAGCCTCTAGCGCACTCTAGCAGCGCCCGCAAGACAGGTATTCAGTGTATTGATCCTCCGGAAATATCAATTTGTTGATCCCCGTGGATGTCCGTACGTATGGCAAAAGAACTTCGCAAAAGCATTGGACATAGAGGAGATCACGAGTTGCGATCTTCGTGCAAGGTTTGTTGCCAGGAGTCAGTATCAGTATGTGGCTTCGAGCGCGCTGTTCCGCTGTCACCTGGGATTCCCGTCCTATTCGCAGAAAGCCGTCAAAGTATTGCCCATCATTATTCGACACCGTCTTTGTCAGGGGGCGGTGACCCGACCCCTGGTTTCCTGGCAAGTGCATCTCCGTGGGTCCATAACCTCGGGTACAGCGCTCACAGCGCGTGGCAGCCGGCTATGCAAGTTGAGCCCAGCTGTGGGTGCATGGATTGATGGCGGCGGGCCGAAAGAAGCCACAACAGCGGTTACCCCGTGTGGGGACTATAAAGCGGCGCATCCTTGTTCGAGGTCACTCACTTCCCCCTTCGTTTGTTCTGAACCCCTCCGGTTTTTCTCTTCAGGCAGCTGTGCTCGCCGGCCGTTTCTTCTTACATCCGTTCATCATCAGTGTCCCTCTTTTCAGCTGCACGACTTGAAGTCATGTACTTTTCCTCGGCTTTCATTGCATCCCTGCTCGCGGCTTCAACCGCTGTATCCGCCGTGCCCCTGGAGCGCAGGAAGGCGGATGTCAAGATGATGGGACAGACTCTTCTCGATGCTGCTGGTGCGGCTTACTGTGAGTATGCGGATTTGTTTCTACGCGTGGACGACTCGCTCACCTACCTCACTCGCAGTCATGACGAACGAGGGCGACCAGAACAGGATCATTGCCGCCAGCATCAACTCTGATGGGACTCTGGTATGATCTGTATACATTTCGTTCAGTATGGCCGTACTAACAACGACGCATAGAATCTCGATCGCGCTGTCAGCACGGGCGGTAGTGGCGACCATGGTATCACGAACCCCAACGGTCCTGATGCTCTGTTCGCGCAGGTGAGTATGATCCTTTGCGCTCGGAGGACTGTAACGGAATGCTTCCGAACAGGGCTCGGTCAAAGCGTCCGCTAAGGGACAGGTTCTCGCTGCCGTCAACGTGAGTGACCGCGTGGGACCGATTTTGTGATGTGTACTCAGCCGATCCTCCTTTTGCATACAGGCGGGCTCGAACACGGTTTCGCTGTTCTCCATCGACCCTAAGACGCCGACGAACATCAACCAGATCGGCAACCCGGTCTCGTCGGAGGGCGAGTTCCCGATGTCGCTCGCGTTCAACAGCGACGGGAGCCGCCTGTGCACGCTCAACGGCGGTGCGGTGAACGGCGTCGTGTACGTGCAGCCCATTTTTCTCGGATAAGTCCCCCATCTCACCTGGCCCGCCTTCCAGTTGTTTCGCGGTCGACAAAACGAAAGGCCTCAAGGCGATCCCCAACTCCCTCCGCTCGCTCAAGCTCAACCAGACGACGCCCGCGACGGGTCCCGCCGGGTCGACGAGTCACATCATCTTCAGCGAGGACGGCAAGCAGCTGATCGCGTCCGTCAAGGGCACGCCCCCCGCGCAGGGCTTCTTCGCCGTCTGGGACGTCGCCGACGACGGCTCGCTCTCGCAGAACTTCAAGAGCATCGCCCCGCCCTCTGGCGGAGCGCTGCCGTTCTCGATGACGCTCATCCCGGGCAAGAACGCACTGCTCGCGACGGACCCCGCGGTGGGCTTCACGATCATCGACCTCGCGGGGAACAAGTCCTCGGCGGTGAAGATCGACGGGCAGAGCGCGACGTGCTGGTCCAGTCTGAGCAAGAAGACGGGTAACTTCTACCTCACGGATATCGGCACGTCGACTGTGACGGAGGTCAGCGTGGACGACAACCTGCAGGGCAAGATCGTGAAGCAGTACAAGCAGACCGCGGGCTCCGCGACGATTGACAACGACATCGCGAGCATCAACGGCAACGAGTGAGCGTCTTTGACTACCTTTCCTGCTTCTACTATGAGCTCACCGCGCTGTTGTAGCTTCCTCTACGTCCTCGCGCCCAACGCCACCCAGGTGCAGGTCCTCAGCATCCAGAAGGCAGGCCAGGGCCAGAACCTCAACACGCTTGAAATCGCTGGCCCCACCAAAGCTGCTGGCGTGACCATTAGTATGTTCCTCCCCTTACGTACGGAGATCAGTGAAAGAGGCTTACGGCGGTGCTTTTGCAGATGCCCTCAACCTCCAGGGCATGACGACCTTCGTCAGCCAGTAGACGGCGCCGTTTCCAAGCCACACGGGTCCGACTCGTTCCGGAGAAAATACATTACACCCCCTCATACCCACCCTCATAGTTGCTGCAGCTTTACGCGCTCGATGATCACGGATGTATTGTTAGATATTTATTCAGACAAATGTTAGGGGAAGTCACTTGGTTTACTTTGTGCCTCTTGGGCTGTGAACGAACCGTCAGCGCTCTCAAGGACTTCGGGCGGTGGTAGGTTGGAGACTCCTTGCCATCTCCGGATGATAAAGAGGTGTTGAGACGGACCTCACTGGGGGACGACGGCCTCCTAACGGCAAGCTTGTGCGTAATCGAACACCACGGCCACCTGACTTAGTAATCCCTCGCCTATGTCACCGCCTTCCATAGCGGGCAGAAGACAACATCGATGTGTAAGACCTCCAGAATACGGTAGACTCCCCAGGCTTGTCCAGAGGATGCGTGGGCGAAAGCCGCCTCTTCCCCAATCTGTCGCTGCACACCTGGGTCTCAGGCTGTCAGGACCTTACAGCCGCCGACTCCAAGTCAACGATTAACCCGCAACATGTCCGCATTAGAACAGCAACCGAACCTTTTCGATGCCCTCCTCGAAGAGGCGGACCATGACCCGGTGAGCCCCATCACCGTGTAGCGCACCCTTGGACATAGTACTCTCAGCATTTACTCGCGCCCGCACGACCCAGGTTCGCATCCAAGCGCTCTACGAAGCCCACCGCACCTCCCGCAACGCCTCCCAAGCCGCGCTCATGCGCGACCCCTCCTTCACAGGCGTCGTCCCCGACCCGATCCTCTCCGCGCTCCTCTCCTCCCCGTCCTTCACAGACGCGCGCAACGCCGTGTCCCTCTGGGCCCGGCCCCCTACGCACATCCGCACGCTCGTCGCGTCCATCCAGGAACGCCTCCGCGTGCTCGCCCCGCGCGCGCTCTGGTGCATGCCGGTGGGGGACTTGCATCTATCTGTGCTGGAGGTCGCGCACCACCAGACGCCAGAAGCGGTGCACGAGCTCATGCGGCGTTTGTCCCCGGAACTCCCTAAGGTGCTCGCGTTCGCGCGCGGACAAGGCTCGGGACAGGAGAGGCCGAGACCGAGGCCGAGGGTGCGCCTCTTCCGCCCGCAGCTCGCGTGCGACCCGGTCAGCATCGTGCTCAAGTTCCTCCCTACAACCTCGGAGGATGATCATGACGGCGACGGGGACGAGCGGGAGCGGGAGCGGGAGAGGGGGTACACGTACCACCACCTGCGGCGCGACCTCTTCGCGCGCGTGAGTGCGTTGGGGGTGCGCATGGAGCCACGGTACGTCGTGCCCTCCTCGCACCTCACCGTCGCGCGCTTCGTGCGCGGTGGTGAGTTTGTGGACTCGGACGGGCGGCCGGACGCATATAGGCTTGGGGCACTGTGGGATCTGGTCGGGGAGATCAATGAGGAGCTGGAGAGGAGGTTCGACGGAAGGGCGGGAGGAGATGACGAGGGCGCGGCGTGGGTAGTCGAGGAAGTCGAGTGTCGGTACGGCACGCAGTGGTATGGCGGGGGCAGATCCTGGGCCCCGGAGAGCGCTTGATTGTATTAGGTAGGAGGTAAGTACATAGGGAACGGAATGCAGCAACGGTCACTGAAATCACGACTGGCACAAAGACTGGTCTATTGACGAACGATTCCATATTCCCGAAGAGCGAACTCTTTTCCGTCAACCACCAAAAAGATGCAAACCAGAGACACTCAGAGTGCCGCCGCCCGCGCCCGGAACGCGTCCTTGACCACCAGCCACTCGAGCATCGAAACCCCGCTAGCACGGAGGAGCGCCCCAAGCTCGTCCCATGCGGAGGGCATCGCACAGACAAGGTCAAGATCAGCGTCCGTGACGAGTCCGAGGGCGTGCATGTGCGGCGCGGCGTGTCCCAGTGGACGGCGAAGGCTATCAAGGAAGAGCGTAGCCGCGCTTGGTACGGATAGATGGGGGCACTGGGCGCCTGTGGACTCCGTCGGATGCGAGATGGCTGGGGTTGAGGCTGGCGCAGAGTCTAGCGATTCAGGATAAGATTCTGTCTTGATTGGGGGGTTGTTGGAGAACACCTTGCGGGGAATGTGCAGGGGACAAGTCGTCGAAGCCAAGTGAGTGTCATAGTTGGATGAACTTGCAGTCTCGAGAGGGGTGAGGACGCCAGGCGGAGTGTACGTAGTACAAGTTGACGAGCGAGAGGACGGGGATCCACTCAAGGAAGGCGTCGAAGGTGTATGCGAGTAGCATGGCAGGGTTGGGCTAGAGTTGACCGAGGACCAAACCGCAGGGCGTAATACGGGGGGTGAGAAGGCAAATTCGGACACGCCGTCGTCGGAAGGGATGGGTGAGGCAGGCTTGGGAGCTGTTCGGGGAGTAGTGGAGGAGGCGATAAGCGACTGTGCAAAAGGCTGATTGACCGGAAACCGTGAAGCCGGAGCTAGAAGAGATCATGTATAGAAATCTGCCACGAAAACACGAGCGTACGCACCAGGAGAGCCCCCCTTCTCCCGTGGCGATGTGTGCGGTTTGTTTTCAGGACATTTCTCTTCTTTCAGCAGTGGTTTGCTTTCAGCAATATCATCCGGCTTCTCAAAGGACCCGGAATCGCAGCGCTTCATTGCGGGCTTCGTTTTAGTTTCTCTGTACCGCATATAACCTTCGCATTTCTCCAGAATATGTTTCTGTCGAAGTTGCTAGCAAGGGAACGCCAAGATGAGAAAATCGAGACTTACGCGGATAGAAGTCGGAGACGGCCATGCGCGGTCACATTCAGGACAGTGGAAGCGGTTGGTCTTTGAGTTGCGGAGCAGGAGAAGAGTTGCTTGAGGATAGCCAGGGAAGTAGACGTTGGTGTACGGCTGGTGTACCATGCGACGGTGGTAATGAATATTTTTATGCAGCCGTCCGCAGCAGAAGCCGGAGTTGTCCGCTCCTTTTGGCCTAGAGTGCATATAGCAGATGTGAGAGGGGCGGTGAGACGGAGAGACAGAGACGTACATTTTGGCAGAGGGCCAAGGCCCAAGTCTGCGACTAGCGATGCGGAAGGGTGTGGTGGAAAGAGTTGAGACGGAGGGATAGCGGGAAGGCAGGCAATATATGACCGTCGTGGAGATCCATTTCGACGCAAGACAGCTTTGCGTCCGATCGCGAGCGTCGAGTGAAGCAAACGAGAAGCAAACGAGAAGAGCACTCAATCGAGACGCGCCGGTGGCGGTGTGAGACGCCCGGCCCGGCGGACCGCGCGTGTGAGATTTCGGGTGGCGGGGCGTCGAGACTCGAGACTCGAGGCGCGGACGGCCACTCGAGCTCGACCGCACAAACGCGCCCTCTCCGTTCCCCTCTCACGTCCACCCTCGACATCGCCAACCATGTCGCGCAGAACAGCGTCGATGAACTACCCGCCCCCCGCCTTGTCCCCCGTCGACACCGCCAACACTCTCCTCTGCCTCGCTGACTTCGCACACACCCTCGACAGCCTCCCCATCGACCTCTCCCGCAGCTACGGCGACCTCCGCGAGCTCGACGCCGTCCTATCCGCCTCCATGTCTGCCCTCATCGCCCGCATCAATGAACTTGTCCTCATGATCGAAACACGCTCCGGCACAAACGACGAACGCCTCTTCCTCCTCAACGAGATCGCAGAGGAGGCCGCCCGCCTCAAGCTCGGCGGCGAAGACAAGATCCGCGTCGCCTGCCACGCCGCCGATGGCCTCCGTGCGCACCGCAACCACATGAAGGCCCTCCTTGACCACGCCCCGGACAGGGAGTTTGTCGCCCTTGCCGAGGCTCTCTCCCGCAAGACCGTCTATCCCCACGTCGCGTCCCGCAGCTTCTATCCACCCGGCATGGCGGGCGAAGGTCGTCGACCCCGACGCGCGCAGGGCGCGTCTGCGGGCTACGGCAGCCTATTGGCCAACGGAGACGCGAGCCCTGCGAAGAAGAGGCGGGTCGCAAAGGACGAAGACGTCGACGTCACCCGGACGCCCAGCAAGAAAGAGCGGGTCGATGGTGCCCCCACACGGCGCCGAGGGAATGGCGGAGGAGCGAAAAAGTGCGTGTATGCGTCCCGTTATTTCTTTCCATTCTTCTATGCATGTTGCGGTTCTCGTTGTTGGTCTACCACCATCCGTATTTTCCCTGTGCCGATCCATTCTATTCCTCCGTTGTCTCCGGAACGAACCGCAGTAGCTGACCGTCAAAACCAGGGCTGCCGACCGTGCTCCCTCTCCTGCCGAATCCGTTCTCTCCGTCGCCTCACACCTCCCCCAAGCCATGGCCGCCCACCCCACCTCCGTCTCTGCCCGGCAAGCCGGCGGCGGCCGCGCAAGTAGCCACACCAACGCGTCCAACCGCCGCACCCACAGTGCCGCTGCAGCTGCCGCCGACGCACGATACAGCGCGCAGCCCCCTCCATCGAGTCATCCCAGCCTTCCCCTACCCTACATTGGCCCCGGGACACCCGGAGTGCCCGCGGACGCGCACGGGGCGCGCGCCGTCGGCAACGGCGTGAACGGCGCGGGGGCCCTGGGCGCGGACTGGCCGCACGGCCAGCTCGAGGGTCCGGGCATGCCCCCCGTGAGGGGATTCCAGCACGTCTCGGGGACCGCGGCGGGAGCGGGCGACGCGGGCGCGGATGCGGGCGTGGCGAGCGGCGCGGGCGAGGCGGACGGGGACGCGGAGGACAACAAGACGTACTGTTTCTGTGATGGGGTTAGCTACGGGGAGATGATCGCCTGCGACGATGAGGAGTGCGAGCGGGAATGGGTGCGTTTGTCTGTCCTTTCCTTCTTTTTCCCTCGACCCCGTCTCCGACTCCGCTCCTTCCTTGGCTTTGCGTGGACTCCGTATTTCGTAGAGGCTGACAACCATTCCTCTGCAGTTCCACATCGCGTGTGTCGGCCTCACAGACGTGCCGACCGACCAGTGGTTCTGCAGCACGTGTGTCGAGAAGAGACAAGCCCAGAAGAAACCCGGCCGCGGCGGAAAGAAGAGGTCGGGCGGCGGTCGTGCGGGCGCAAGGAATCACGCTGCGTGATTTCGCCCGGACACATCCTATCTTATCTTGTAGTGCGTATGCTACGCCTCTGTCCGTGTCAGGTTGATGTGGCTGACGCGCTATATCCAGTACCAGTTCCCTCTAGATTCTATGCTCTGCTCGTTATGTACTATACGTCCACGAGGTGTTCTACTAATTGTATCGTGCGCTTGTTCATTACCCTCCTGTCCTTCTCAGCGGTCAAACCCAAGCCCAAGGCTATGCGAAATACTCCCAACTAGATCCTCCCAGGCTGGCCCCGCTCTTCGTCCCGACCCGACTCAACGCTCTAGTCGATGACAATTGCCTCAGCCCGTTGTTCCTGCTCCCACTTGAAACGCGCCTTGCGCAGCTCCCGGCCCAACGCCTCGCCCAAAGGCCATGGCACCGCGTTGCCAATCTGCCGGAGCATCTGCGTTGCCATGCGCGCCGTCAGTTCTCGAGCCCGAACAGTGATCACAGCGAAAACGAGGAAGATGTCCAAAGAAGGCATGGACGACCACTTACCGTCTTGATGTCGCCGTCCTCCGCGACGAATTCGAACCAGTCCGGGAAACCTTGCGAACGCGCGAGCTCGCGCACTGTGAACATCCGCTTATCCTGTATCCGCGTGCGCATACGGGTAAGTCTTCCCCTCTCCACCAGAAACATGCGATGTAGCAGAGGGCTGACGCTCACCCGGTAGTGAAGCACGTACGACTGCTTCGCGCTCGGGTGCACGTTCGTCACCGTCGTGTGGAACCACTCGTCGCCGCCGAGTCGACCGTAGTAGCCTTTGCGGAACCCCGCCTGCGCGTTCGCGGAGAGCGGGTTCGTGCACATCCACATCCGCTTTTGCAAGTGGCCCGGGAGCGCTACACGGGGCGGGGTCAGCGGGAGGCTCGAAGACAGGCGATCGATCGAAGTGGGGACGTACAGCGATAGTCTGCGCCGGCCTCGACGGGTATGTGGAGGACTCTGCAACGAATGGGGGGCGCTTTGTGAGCACAGCAGCGGGGCGGCGAGATAGGAAAAACGGTCGCGCGCGCGAGAGTCGATGCTCACCGGTCGACAGATTCATGGTTGAGTGTGCGCGTGAAGTGCTGGAGGTCGCCTTCGGCGACGCCGGGCGGTGGTGCGCGGCGGCAGCGCGCTTGGAACGACGTGCGCGGCTCGACGGCGTACCTCTGCCCCGTGGTGTCTGGCCCGCACCATGGTTCGCGGTCTTTACAGGGGATTGCGAGGCGCGTCGAAGTAGTGCGTTTGCGGGTATGCGCCCTGGGCAGTGTCACGGGTGGGATGTTAGTATGTGGCCTGTGTAGGCGGAGATATGGCGGGAGCTTACCAGTCGAACGAGATAAGGTCTGAGATGGCATCTTTGATCGAAACATGCTTGAGGGGTGCTGTTCCGGGTGCTGTGAGGATGGGCTGGATAGGCTTCGGAAGTTGGGGGAGCTTGATCTCAAGGGATTCCTTAAGAATGGAGTTGTGGGTGGGTTGGGGGAGGAGGGGAAGTGGCTGGCCCTGTTTTGCTGCAATGAGGAAGAATCTAATTCGAGCTTGAGGTGTTCCATAGTGGCCTGCTTGGAGGAGACCAAATCTGACTTGATATCTGTGAATGCAAGACCATGCATGAGTGTTGGGCAGAGAACAGACAAAGTAGAAGGACTATGCACTTCATGCTGAGCAGAGCATGAACAAGGAACTTGAGGCCCCCTTTCTCCACAGGCCCTTCAGCCCTACATGTCCCAGCCTGGGTGGCATGCAGATTCCACTGAAGGAATCCTCTGACATTTTCAAAAATGCAGAACTTGGGTTTAAGGAAGTCCACCCAGGAGAGTAAATTGAGCATAAGGTGACTCTTCTTGTCATTGGCTCTCCTGAACATGTTCATGGAGGAGTGGGGTTGACTGAAAAGATGGTCAGTGGTTTAGAAGTCTGGCAACAGGTGACAGATCTACCAGGGAAAGCCAGCAATGATACAGTCTATATCATCAGGCATAGGTGGTGGTGGAAGAGGTTTCTCCCCCTTGAGATCCTTGACTGGTTCCTCCCGGTGTTTAGCATGGGTCTTGACAGCATACCTCAAGACTGTATTGGAGCACTGGTTGTATACCACAGTAGAAGGGGAGTTCTTTCTGAATGATGTAGGGTTCAATGCACAGGTAAGCAATGAGAAGGAAGAACATACTTCATTGTAGCAGCTGCACTGGGAGAGATCTCCACAGCATGGGTAACTCTGATTGCTCCAGACTCCTCCATGGCCATGCCAAAAGCACCAACACCTGCAAAGGGATCAAATGCTCTGAGGCAAGAGGAGAACCCAGCCATGGAGTTGACTTCTTTCTTGCAGCTCTTGAAGCATGGTTTACATGCTGGAACTTCTTTGACCTTCAGCAAAACCTTCTCCTTCCAATCAGGCACCATAGAAATCATCTGATATCGGACAAAGAAGTGATAGGGTGATGCAGCAAGCCAGCCTGGCTTGGCCTTAGCCACAGAATGATGAACCACAAAACACTTAGAAAGGAGTGCCTTGACAGGTCTCATCTTCCAGGTATTAGTTCTTTTAAAGAAGAGTTCCTGCTGTAGACAAGAGAAGTCAGTTAAGAGAAGCATCTACAGGGACTAGAGCATACTTCATCAAGGAGCCCTGGAGGTGCTCCTTTGACACCAGAAGATATATGCCCAAGTGGGTGGTAAACAACCTGAGAGTCTCCAGAGGAAGCAGAACCATCTTCAGAGGAATCAGGGTCAGGTATGATGGAGATGGACTCAATCCTGCCAATCTCTGCTAAGCCACCATCTAGCTGGATCAGTGCATAGTCATTGGGATGGTATGTGATGCCCAGGTAGGAAATCCCTTGGTTGGCAACAGGAGTGCATGTCTTCTCATCTGGATATTGACTTTTGAGTAGGCAGGGGGGACAGTTGTCAGGAGGGGAGAGAGAAGACATGACCAGAGGTTCCTTAATGTCTGAGAAGGAGGCATCTGTCTCATTGTACATGAATCTGCAACCAAAACACAGCATGAGTGCAGCCACTGAATGAATGATCAATGTGAACCATATCTACCTGCAGAAAAACTCATTGGGCCTCAACTCCCTCTCCTGGGGGCAGTCATAGACAACAGCCTTGCCCAATACTTGAATGCCTGGCTGAAGGTCAATAGTGCCACAAAGGTTGCAGAGAAAAAGTTCCTGGGGGTTTGAGATCTCCTTGAGGAATGTCTTAGAGGAATGTTCAAACCACTGGACATGTAGATTTTCCTCCTCATAATCAATGTAGATGATCTTCCCAAACCTATAGACAGTGACATGATCAGCCAGAGACTTAGAGAGTGTCATCCTGAGTACCAGAAGTAGTCTACCAAGGAAGCATTCTCTGGAACTTCTGAGAGGTCTTCAGGTATCTTGGCTGGGATTCTATTCTCCCACACACCAGCAGGCACAATTACACAGTCTCCATTCTACTACTGAGTTAAGCACTACATGGACACAATTATAGGGATGATATGACTCACCTTAAAGGACTGGCCATCAATGCAAATTTGCCCAGCTTGAGACCAATCAAGCTCATGCCTACCCCCAAGCCTGTAGTGGGCTAGAAGCTGAGACAAGAACTCCCTCCTGTCACTATCCTGCTTCTTGAGAGAAGAGATCTTAGGAACTTTAAGTGGGAGTCCAACAACATGCATATGCTCAAGAAACAAGCCTCTAGTCAGACTGTCAATTAGAGGTGTGATGTGAGTTGGGGTTTGGTGCTCGGGGTGTAGAACTGAGGTGTCCCAGTTCTTGATTGACTGCCCTGTTTGCTGATGGAGAAGAGGCCCTGGTAACCTATGTTGTGGTGGGTTATAATGGAGCTGGGGCTGGGATGCAGACAACCTATGATGGTGCTGAAGGATCTGTTTCACAAGTGGAGAGGAGAGTACCAGTCGTTGAGATGGAATCTCCAAGTCCTGGATAGAAAGTTCTAATGAGGGCACCTAGTAATCCCAGTTGATGAACCAAACAAGTATGAACACCATACAGCACTCACTGCATCATTGAAGTCATGTGCTTGAATATGCTCACCGAGAGCAGGGTCCCAAGAGCCAATATACTCTTTCTGAAACTCGTCAATTGTTGTTATCCTACCCTCCAGTGCAACTGAGATCACGAGTTGGGATAATCGAAGAGGCCGATAGAAATCAATGTAGTAGGGGCGGTATCTCGCAGAGGGTGTCTTCAAGCAGTACCAGGCCCATTGAGTCTCAATGTAGAGCGGACTGCATGGCGCCAATCAGAACAAACTCAACAGGGGAAGCACAATGTGAACATACTCATCTATGTTCTCAAAATTGATTGAGTCGCGGAAGACTGCAGAGGTTCGTAGCCGACATGGGCCATTGAGATCGAGGTCATCTTCCTGACTAGCATCTTCCTCATTCAGAAAGACGGGGGTAACAAATCCCACTACTTCGACCCGTGCATTTGGAGAAGAGGGATTTTGGAGGGCGTTAAGGGAGACGAAGTCGAAGTCATGAGCGGGATCGAAAATCTCGAAGTCAGTTAGGATGCGGATGGGTTTTGTAGAATCGTCGGAGCGGAGGACTGGATCCGCAATTTCCCCTGGTATAATTGTTGACTCTGTCTCGCGCAGTTCATCTCCTGACGCAACGCGCGTACACCACGAGCCAAACAATATTAAGGTGAGCCATATAGGGCTCATCGTTTCGACCGTCGGACTCACCGTTGACGGGGAGCGCAGCCCTCTTGCGAGGCTCTGGCGGCTGGGGCGTCGGACTTGGTGAGTCCTTTCGGGGGCGTTGAGTACGCTATGAACTCATGATCAGGATACGTATCCATTTAAATAGTCACTTAACACTCACCCGTGCTGGGCATACATCCGACTTCGAGCGTTTGCGTTTGGCATTTCGCTCGGATACAGCGCCGGAATCCGGAGCTAGGCGGCCGGTTGAAGAACCTAATCCGTCGCCGGATCCGAATGATACTTCAAACGCGGTGAGTCGGTTCGCGCGATGCGACATAGAAGATAGGGCCTAAGAGGTCACATACATAAGTTGGTAAGCACGAGGGACATCTTGCAGTGAAAGGGGTATTGTCTCACGGAGTGCCACTGGTGAACCGTACGTATAGTACTGCTGAGACCTAGAGCGCTTTGGGTACTTCGAAGTGAATGGCGCGTCGACTTGCTCTGGTTTGGCCGGAGGGAGTTGAGGTCATGGAGGCGATGAGGTGAACGAGACTCACCTGAGCACGCGGAGCACGCGGCGCGCGTTGGCGATTGTGGCTGGGGCGGAAAGACACGAGCAGGAGCTGGAAGACGAACGAGAGGAAAAGAGAAGAGCGCGCCGTCGAAGAGGATGAGAGGCGCTCGAGCAGCCGCGTCCTGTCTCATCAGGTCTCGTCGGTTACCCAGCCTCAGCATCAGCGTATTCGTTATCTCTTCCGCACCAGTCAAGCCTCCCTTCATCCGACATAAGCCCCACTCCACTCCACTCCGCTCGACGACGCTACAAATCGACACGTCTACGCGTCGGACCATGCTGCGTCGCGGCCTTGGCGGACACACGAGCAGCCGCCGCGACAGCGTACGCCCAAACTCCATTCAAGCACCAACGAACGCAAACATTGCGACTCCTCATAGCCCGCGTAAGTGCGACTGGTGCGCAAGCCCATAGTGGGGACATAAGCTCCCGCCGCTCCCCCCGCCGTTCACCGTGGATGTGATTGAAGGAAGTGAGTGCTCGCCTCTGGTTGTGCTCCCTCTCCCCCTCCAGTGTCAGCATTGCGGCCTTTAGAGGGCCGTGTAAGTGCGACTGGTACACAACTCTCGCCCATCAACTATTCGTCTTCCCCTCTAGTGTCGACCGCACGAAGGGACTGAGCGCGTTACCCGTGGTGTTGGATCCGTCAAACTTGGAGCCTCAAGGGTTGTTCGTTTGTACAGGGTAGGTGCGATATGTTATCGTCTGGACTTCAGAATCTATGGTATCGATTGTAGTAGTATTTGTAGAGCGCTTTGTACAACTTCCTCGCTACTATCAAACCTTCTGAAGGCTGCGGTCTCTGGATACCGACATGCCCAGCGTTGCGGCAAGGAAACTCATTGCGTCTGAATATTTTTCCCATTGTGATTATCGTGCCTCTTCCGTCACAAGACGGAGCAGTCTGCAGCTGGGCACATTTCTCGTCCGAGGCTGAATTGCTGGGGTTAACGTCGCCATGCCGGTGAATAGTGAAACAGTCACACTGAGAGAATGGTAAGGGAGATGACCGTGGACACATGCCATTGATGAGTAACGAGTGACATGAGTTGTATCGTAACAATCATCACTCTGCTGTATAACCTCTCCCAAATCTCGCCACATTCCAAGGGTAACGACGCCCTCGCGATGGGCGCGGCACCCTTCTAGAATATGCTATGTAGCAGGTTATGTAACGCATACACTTAGATCCTGTTCACGGCTTGAAGCCCTTGGGCTTGAAGTTCCACTCAACCTGGAGGACGCCTTCGTCAAGAGAGGCACCCAGGGACTGGAAGAGCGAGGGGCTCATGTCTGCAAAGCGTCCGTGGGTGAGATCTACCAGACCGGCATCACAATAGGAGGGTAGAACGCACCGATATCACCGTCACCGCAGCCGGGGCAGGAGTCACGAACGAGGCCCAAAGCCTTCTTCCCATTCTTCTTGTTAGTGATCTCCATGAACTATCCGGTAAAGAAACAGTCGTCAGCGCGCGGGGAAGTAGCGTCGGGAACGCACATGCGTACCTGGTCACAGTTCACGCCTCCATGGAATCGAGAGGATGCGATGGCGACGATATGGTCGCTGTCCTTGTTCACCTTGCCGCACGCGCCGAGACCGACTTCAAAGAACGTTCCCTACAGCCACATTCATTGTAAGTGATACTGAGGGCCTAGATATTCCACAATACTCACCCGGCCAGAGTGCGTGACGCGCTTCTCGAGCGTCGCCTCCGAGACGGGGGTGGGCGCGGCGACGGCAGAGCCGACGAGCGCGAGCGCGAGGGCAAAGTAGGTAGTGAAAGCAACCATATCGACTCGTGAAGAAGTTCGTTCAAGCGTTCGAAAAGGAAAGAAATGCGCAAAGAAACCTGCCGCACAGCGGAGAAGAAGGCGAAAAAGAAAGGAAGGAAGAAAGAGAAAAAGCAGAGAGTGAAGCCCGACGTTCGACGTCCCGGTGAGCTGACTTGCAGACTGGGGAACCCGTCGGGGTGCGCGCGCAGCATTTATACGCCCTTCGGCGCGCCAGGGGAAGATTGAGGTGCCTGGCGTCCGCGGGGCGAGACGGGTTGGACGATAGCGCCGAGCGCCGGAGCAGGCATCAAGGAGGCGGATGCATAACTCGATGGGAAGTGGGCGGGTGTCCGCGCCGAGGCCCCTGGACCGAAGAGCGGAGAGTTGTGGCAGGTGGGGGAATACGAGACTCGAACGAGACTCAACGCCAGGCGACTTCGTCAGAGCACAGCATTCGAGGGGCTGATCAAAGTCGGCGCTGCGCGCGGTAGCTCGAGCATCTAGTGATGGGTGGTTGATGGAGGCCCTATCACGGTGTACGAATGTTGAACGACATGGATCGCAATGGCTGCAGAGGGCATATCAGGGAGAATATCCGCGTGTAGAAGGATACGCACCCACCTGTGCTCGCTGAACGCTCGTGCCTCCGAGCACCCTTCGGCGAGCGAGCTTCAAAATTGAGCGATATGTACCCGCGTTATAGATTCTGTACGCTCCTGATGTAGCCGGCGATCGCGGCCAGACCTGGGCCGACCCCTAGTGGATGCGCTCGTAGGCTTGCTCAGGCTGTGCAGAGATTGCAAGTCGCTCAGATGCTATGCAGCCCAGAGTCCGGAGACGTGCGCCGAGAACTACTATATGGGCTAAACGTTAAGTGCGTCAGCTCCTGAACCAAGTTCCATGCCGATGTATTTACTCACCTCCACCGTAGGAGCGCGCTCGACATTCGAAATCACTCGCGCCTAGACATAAGATATGTCACGGCGATGACGACAGTGCGAGGGCTATGCTTCCCAGCAAACGAGACACCAATCACTGCGTGCTGGTTGAACTGACGCTGGAAGACTGCCCACCCTCCTCTCCCCCCAACATTTACTAGTTGACAGCGAACCCTCCGTGATGGTAGATGATACACCATGTATATCCAAACAAAAAGTCCCAGAATGATACAAACAAGAAACTCGCCTGAGCCCCCGAAGCCATTAACGTCCGCTACGTCCAAGCCGCACCTTCAGCCGCGACGCCGGCAGCGGTCGAAGGAGACATACTCCTTTCCCTGTACCTATCGATAGCCTCTTGCGCCTTCGTCTCTCGCCACTCGCACCCATCGCGGTACTCGCACGTCCTAAGTAAGTAGAACGAAAAGCCTGTCAGCCACAACTATCTGCGGATGGATGGAGACGGGGGAGACAAGGAGAACTTGAAGACACGTACACGCAACGCCGCGTCAGCCCGACCTCGACGCCCTCGGGCGCCCGCTGGCCGTGCCACCACGCGAGGACGCGCTCGAGGTGCTCATCTAGGTACGAGTCGTCGAGCGCGAAACACTTCGTTCCTAGGATGTGCGTCTCATCCGCGGCTGCTTCTTCTGTGTCGGAGCCTTTGTCTTTGTCTTCGTCCGACTTGGGCGACTTGGGCGAGGCCAACGCGGCCTCCAGCGGGACACCTTCATTCGGCGGTTCAGGCACGGCTGCCTCGGACTCTGCAGCTGCAGCACGCCCAGGCGAGGCGCCGTGCGAAGCCACAGGTGTAGCGCTCCCCTCCTTCATAGGGTGGTCCTCGGCCACAGAGGCCTCCGCTCCCGCATGCTCAATCGCCTCCTTGAGCACCGGCACCTCCTCCACCCTCGCGAGCAGCGACTCCTGCAGCGCCCACGCGAGCTGCGGGTCCTCAACCAACCCCCCTCCCCCTCCCATTCCCGCTCCCATACCCCCAGCGGACTCCAACCCCCCAGCGCCCTCCAGCGGGGGCCCAAACGGGTGCGTGAGCAGCCCCAAGTCGCCCTCCTCCCCGACGTGCCCGGACCGAATGGCCTCCCGCAGGCTCTCGAACACCGCCCGCGCGAGGTCCGCGTCGCCCCCCTCCGCGCTCCCCGGGCGCACGTCGCTCACGCTCGCCTGGATCGCGGCGGCGAGGTCTGCCGCTTCTTGCTCCGAGAGCGCGGCCCCTTTGTCGTTGTCGTTGTCGGAGGTGCGGCGCTTGCCTTTGCCCTTGCGGAAGCGAGAGCGGGAGAGGCTGCGAGGAGAACGGGGAGAGCGGGAGGGCTGGAGGCGGTAGACGAGCGTGAGGGTGTTGTCGACGCCTTGGATGGAGAGCGCCTCTGCGGCCTGGCGCCACGCCGGGGTGAGGTCGTTCAGGCAGACCAGCCCGGACAGGGCTCGTGGGGCAGCTTGGTCGCCGGGCGCTGTGGCTGCCAGGCCGGACTGGGCGAGGAAGCCGTCTGAGAACCGTCGGGCGGGGTCGACGCCCGCGCGCTGCCAGAGCACGGCGAAGTCTAGCGGGTCCGTCGTCCCGTCCGGCCGTGCGGTCGAGAGGAGGCTGCTGAGGAGGCGATGGTAAAGCATGAGCTGCAGGCGGGACGCGACGGTGTCTTCGTCTGGGGGAAGCGAAGGCCTGGTTCGTGTCTTGGTGTCCGACAAGTGGAGCTCGTAGCGGTTTGACGCGTGAGTCTCGGTGGCGAAGTCGGCCATGGTAGGGAGGTGCGCGGTGGACGGTGTGGGCGTGGTTGGCTCGTCCTGCATAGGCTCTGAAGGTGCTTCATTGGCCTTGGTTGGCGAGAAGAATGTTGTGATGTCTGGTTGGCTTGCGTCTGACTCCTGTCGACTCTTCTTCCTTCTTGGCCGGGCGGGGGTCGATGGCGCTGTTCCGGGAGCGGGACGCTTGTTGGGACTAGTACCGTTTGTCGTCGACTCCGGTATCGGTACAGGTTTGCGCACAACTTCGTCCTAGTACGTTCACTGAGTGAGCCAAGAACACATTGGTGCGGACGCGTACTCACGATAATACCAGTGACAAGCTGCCCGTGGAGAATGCCGAAGACTGGCATTTCGCGCTGACGAGGGGCCATATGAGTGGCACATAGTGTCTAGAGACGGAACAACTCACGCAAATACCCTGTTCCGTCAGCGATCGGAAACAGGTAATCATGTTGATGATACTGTTGCAGCAAGCTGAATCGTCGCCCACGTAGACATAGCAATAGGGAGCTTACCGTAGTGCCCATCGTTCTTCGTCTGTCGCGACGTCGATGCGTACGGCCTCGGGCGCGATCTCTAATTCAAGAGTCTTATGCACGGACTAGCATTCGTGTCAACTCTCTTCATTCGCATCGCCAGTACTCGAGTGCGGACTTTACCTTTCCGCGAGTAAGGGTACGGTCGTTCACTACCGCCACATCTTTGCTCACTTCGATGACCTTGCCTTCACTCGAGACAAAAGACGTCGGCCGAGTGTCGAGCTTCAGGTGGCGTTTCTGCCGCAGGCCATAATCGAATTGAACCTCGCACCTGCAGACCATTCCCAATTACTCCACATATGCCGAACGACGTTAGAAAGAAGACTTACCAGGACGGCCCCGTCAAGTCAGTCACAGACAGCTGGCCCCTGTAGCTCCGGAACTGTTCGTACGGGCTACGCTTGGGCCGCGACCCGCTACCCTGCACACGCAAAAGTGGGCGTTAGAGTCGTGAGCCCTCTCGACGATGATACTAACGCGAGAACCTCCGATTCCAGCCCCACGGCCCCCTCTCCACCCTCTCCCGCCCCTGCGTGCTCTGCCTCTTCCTCTACCTCTGGTGGGGGCGGGACTTGACGTGGCTCCGGGACCAGACGCGGGTAGCGGTGGAGCGAGCGCTGCGTGGGCAGCAACAATGGACGCGTCGATCTCGGCAAAGTCTTCAGCTGTGAAGCCAGAAAAGTACGCATCGAACTCGTCCGGGGAAGGAGGTGTCTCCGAGATAGGCGGGGGAAGCCGTAGTTGGTAGCCGAGCGACGAAGACCCGGGGACGGAGGGTGCGGACGGGACGAGGTCCTCGATCTCGGCCAGTGCAGTGGGGTCGATAGGGGGGTAGAAGGCGTCGTACTCGTCGTCCGACGACATTCTGGAGGATGGTGAGCGTTTGGCACGATGAGCGGACAGATGGGTACTTGCAATGGGATCGAGAGAGGGCGGAGAGGAGTGGGGAATAGGGGCGAGCTACGGGAGACATCGCGCAAGCGCGCGAAAGGAAAGAGTCAGGACGCGACGCGCTCCCGGCACCAACGCGTGTTCATCGCGCTCACGTGATGATTCCCACGTGGCTGAGGTAGCTCCAGGAGCTCAAGCCGCCGACTCGAGACTCCAGTGTTTCCGTACGAGTCGCTTCCTATTCGCAGCGCACGTCTTCCGTGCACGTCATCAAACAATACACGCGGGATCCCTGTGACGTCGTCGGCGTTCATACAACCCGCCGTTCTAACTTAGGCACCGAGGGCATGCATCGTTCCGAGTAGGTTATATGAGTCCCCCGTGCGTCGCATGGATTGAAATGGAGACTCGTTGAACAAGCCTGAGGGGCACGCGCGAAGAGCATGACTCCATCGATACGTCAATGTAGTCCTGGCTTATCAGCCGCTCGCGCCCTTGGAGACCCACAAACGATACAACACCCCAATCGCGAGCTTTCTCCAGTCACGGCTGACTGGGAGGCATTAAACAGTCCAGGCTCTGGTGAAGGGAGTCTGGACTGGTAGCCTCCTCTGATATGGCTAACGTGTAGCTTTAGTGTTCTAGATGCAATAGGCCCTTGTGTAAAAATATGCCAGCCCGCCGTCGTGGCTTGCACACGAACGGCGTGCTCACCGCACGCAGCCACTGACGTTGGAGATCGAGTGGCTGCTAAGCGAGAGCAAGCGCCGCGGAAGGCGGAAAGCGGAAGATCGGAACGGTCCGAGGGGAGCGCAGTGGCGGGGCCGGGCGTGATTTGTCTGACGACTCGCGGGCCGCGCGGGGACACACTCTCAGCTCTGCTCACGACAGTCGACCGACGGTGGACGAGGCTGCCAATGACCGCCGCACGATCTCCTTGCGTGCGCACGGGCCCTTGCGAGGCGGAAGGCGGCCAGGCGGCTCTCGTGCGGCATCTGTCCGCGCCCGGACGGGCCGACGCCGAAGAGGCCACGGGCTGGCGAGAGTGGTTCGACTTTTGCTCGTGCGAGTAAGAGCCGTCTCCGGATGGCCAGCTTCTTGTCCCGCCAAGCAGGCCACCTTCCGCCTTCTGTCCCTCTCAAAGACCATGTAACTAGCCCCTCCGCCTCCCCCCGCGCCGCTTCCACTCCTCCCTATTCTGTCCTCCGGCCATCTCGTCTTCCAGGGATCGTCCCGGGTGCGCTCCTCGAGCTCTTCAGGAGGCCGCCCCCGCCACCCTCTACAACGCCCCCGCTCAGCCCGGACCCGCTTAGTGCATCAACGTTACCCACTTCTCGGTAGCTCCTACTCTCCGCCGTCCTCGTTGGTGCGCACCCACACGTGCACCCGCCATCGACGCGATCGAGTCGAGACCGTCCGCCACCCACAAGAGGCTGGGAATGCAAGCCCCACGCGCACGCCTCCTATAATCCCCTCTTGCTCCTTCACGACTCTTAATGATCGCACGGTCCTCCCAATACACAACAAAAATCCTCCACGCCCATCTCCTCGTCCCCATGGCTCTCCTCGCCTGGGCTTTCGCCTGGTTCGCAATGGTACGCCCCCCCTCTTGTCTCGCCTCATCTTGACCCGGTGTTCAATTCGCGCCACCCCCTTCTGCTCCTCAGAGCGTCCTCATCTTCCTCATCGGACGTCTCGTTCCCCAAGCGCGGCCCAAGCCGCCACCAGTACAGCTCATTCTGAAGCCCCGTAGCCCTCAGAAAGACCGCATCCGGAGTCTTCCTCCGACGCCCGCCACCCCTCCGCCCAAACCCCTTCCCGTGGAGCCGGACGACGCCGTCTCGTGTAAATCTCTTGTGAGCGAGCACCAAGGTTCCACCGAGTCCGAGGCTTCTTCCTCCCAACGGCCGCGGCCGCGACGTGCCTCCAAGTCGCGATGGTCCATCTCATCGCATCTCCGGTACGGGCGCTCTGCCGCCGTCCCGAGTCCCAAGTCCTCGCTCCTCTCCGAGGGTTCTTCGACTCTCGTCGACGCACCCTCCCCCAGGTTCTTCCCCGAGCTCGCGATGGTGGAGAGTGAGTCTCCTGAGGCGACTCTTGACGACTCCAGGCCACCGTCGCCGATGGATTCACCCCGCCCTGCACGGAACATGCGCCTCCCGAAGATGTTCAAGAACCTCTCGAAAAGGATGTCGTCCTCCCGCGCACAGTCCGGCTCTACTGGGGGCGTCTCGCCGTCGCCGTCTCCGGCCCTCGCACCCTTGCCTGTGCTCGACAAGTCCAGTACTGAGCCCATGAAGCCTGACGTCGGTGCACCATCGAAGGACCGCGCCACATCCCTCGACGCTCCGCGTCAAGCGCAGCCCGGCCACCTCCGCCTCCACCAGAGCGAGCACTCGGCGTCGGGGGAGGTATTCACTACCACGTTCGTCAATCCGTTCCGGCTCAAGCCCCGGCGGCCCAAGACGGCTTCAGGTGCGCCTAACTTTCTCTACGTTACTCGTTCCGCTCCCGTGCTGACGCCGTACTATCTATTTCTCCGCCACAGCTCCCATCGAGCTTCCAAGCACGCCCCCGCGCCGCCCCTCCGGCCCGAAACGCATGCTCACATCGCTCTCGCTCAGCCTCTCCTCCACGACCGCATCGCACGCCGCGCTCGCGCCCGACTCCCCGCGCTCGAGCACCTCCTCCGTCAGCACCTTCTCCGCCCCTTCCTCGTCCTCCTTCTCGCTGTCTCTCTCCCCCGGGTCTCCGCGCCCCCGCACCCGCGCCCAAGCCCAGGTGCAGAGGACGCAGCCTTATGGTGCGCCGTACTTTGCGCCGATGCCGGGAATGAACGGGTCCGCAGGGAGTGTTGCGTCGTCCCCGGTGCAGGGACGAACAAGGAGTAGAAGTAGGAGTAGACCCCCACCGAGGCGCGCGGCGTCGCTAGAGGCGGAACGTAGACCTGAGACTGTCGCGGAGGAGAGTGGGGAGGGTGAGGAGCCGGGCAGCGACGAAGCGGGAGGGGAGGGAGGGGCGGGCGGGAACGTGCTCGGACTGGAGCTCGGACTCCGGGCGCGTGAGCAGCCGAAGGAGGTGCGCACGGAGCCGGGGCGCGCGGGGAGGGGGACGAGGTATATGCACCGGGCGGCGGCGAGCGAGGGCGGGGCGAGGGTTCCGGTGAGGTAGTAGACGCGCGTGCGTGCCGCCGGTTTTTCTTTTTTCTTTTCTTGGGTTAGAGAGGGGGTTGGGGACGGAGAGCAGTCCCGTCCCGCCCGCCTGCCCGCGGTTTTTCGTTCTTTGTTCGTGGCATGACTGACACGCTCGCACGTACGCACGCATCGACTCCCGACATGTTGTATCATTATCCATCCTCATTATCACCCTACCCTACCTACCCTACCCTATCCACTCGCATCCCCACCTTACCCTACCTCCACACCGAGTATCACACATCACGTACCGTAGACGACCGTAATCATCCGGGCACGCGCACAGCAGTAAACTCATCACCTCGCACGCACGATTTGTCGCATATCGTTATACCGTTCATATACATACTTATTCGCAATGCAGTCCCCGACGTCGACGTGTCCGTCTTCGCCGCATCCACGACTGTTCATTTGCCACACCGAAATCAAAGCATTCGCGCTTCGAATTCATTTCCGAAAGTGCGTTTCTCGGAGGTTAAGCTCAAGCGCTAAGCCCGTCGTTGGCCAGGAGAGCTTCCATCGCCTCGAGCACCGGGTTCTTCCCCGCCGCGATGTCCAACATCGTGCCCTCCTCGATGCACCGCAACAGCTGTGCGTCCAGGAGGCGGCTATTACGACACCCCAACGTACAAACGAAAAGGTGTCAGTAACCCGATGTGGGCTGACCGCATGCACTGCAGCCTGTAGGGGGAGGACGCACCGGAGGTGGTTGACGAGGACGCCGATGCGCGGCCACGCCTTGAGCTTGATCATGGCGTCCTTGGACCCGACGGTGAGGCCGCCGCCGATGTGGTTCACGGTGACGGGCCCGCCGAAGAGGAGCAGGGCGTACACGGGGACCTAGACACGGGCGGGGTGACGTCATCAGCAACTACAGAAAAGTCACCGCCAACGAAAGCCTGAAGCAAACGGCCAACAGCCGCACGCGCACCTCAGTCGCATCCCTAAGAAAGACCTTGCTCGTCATCTGCTTCTGGAAGTACGCGAGGAAGGGCGAGCGCCACGCCGCGGCCCCAAAGAGCACCGAGCCCGGGTGCACGAACACCCTTCCTTCTTTGAGGTCGTACATCCGGAACTCCTTCGCCGTGTTCTCCCGGCGGACGGTGCCGGCTTGCACGCGGTCGAACTTGATCGCGCCTTTGGGGAGGTGCACGCGCGCGACGCGCGGCCAGAGCGAGCCGAGGAGGACGGCTTTGAGCACGCCCTCGGCGCCGGCGCGGGTGTTGAGCGCGGGGTCGTTCGGTTTGGCGGTGGGCAGGACGAGCCCGAGGTCGGCGAGGGCGGAGAGGAAGTCGAGCCGGAGGGAGGAGACGTCGCGCACGGTGCTGGGGGAGATGAAGTGCTCGTCGCAGAAGGCGCGGAGCCGGCTCTGGGGGGCGCCCGAGGCGCGCAGGGCGAGGACCTCGTCGTAGGCGTGCGCATCAGTGAGGAGGTCGGAGTTGCCGGTGGCGAAGCGGGCACGGGCTTGGGAGGCTTCGTCGCGCTTGTCGAGGGGGTTGAGGAAGAGGGGCTTGGAGGAGAGAAGGGCGGCGACTGTTAGGGCGGGGCCGAGGCAGCGGAAGATGGTCCCCAGGATGAGCATCTGTGGTAGGTCGATTGACACGTGGAAATAAAGAATATATGAGATGCATGACTTACCTTTCCCAGTCGCAGATCCATGGGCAACAACGCCTAGCAGGTAGGGATGAGAACGCGCTACTGATGACTGATAGTCACACTAACCATATATCGACCGAGTGCAGTCAACTCGCCATCGGGCTGAGTAGCACCTAGTTCCTCAAGGACTGCAAGAGCCTTATCGACGGCATTAATATCTGGAGGGTCGATAGCACGGGCCAAGAACGTCTGCAAAGCTGTCAGACTACCGCACATACGGTGCGTGCGGCTCAGGCTGACCTTGACATCATTGTGAACCACCTTGAGTGTAAGCGAGATGCTCTCGAGGGGAACACGCTTGATCTCGGGGACGGGGAACGCCCCCATCCGCTTCTCCTGTGCGCGGGTGTAGAGCTTGTAGCACACGCCGGGTTGGGTACGCCCGGCGCGTCCACGACGCTGCCTCGCAGCCGCTCGCGTGACCCATTGCTCGGTCAACTTCGTCAATCCGGCTTCCGTATCGTAATGCGTCTCCTTGACTTTGCCGCCGTCAACGACGTAGATGACGTCGTCGATCGTGACGGAAGTCTGCGAAAGGTATGAGCAGGGTAAATGAACCACGTTAAGTAGTAGCGTACCTCCGCAACGTTCGTCGAGCAGATGATCTTCCACTCTGCGGTGCGTGCGAACACCCTCCTCTGTTCGTCACTGGTCAGATTCGCATGTAGCGGGAACACCTTTGAACCCGGTATGCTATTCAGCTTTTCCATGCTTTGGCGAATTTCTTGGACACCTGATAGGAATATGAGAATGGCGCCTCGTTTCTTCGCCGTTGCGACGATATGGGTAACAGTGGCAGCTATGAGCTGTGGGCGGTGGAATTAAATGTGACTGCGTCGGACACAAGTGTGAAGACATGTCCACTCACGTCATAATCGAAGGAGTCATTCCGCATGATGGTCCGGATAGCCGCTTGGCAGTCCTCGTCGAGAGGACTATTATCAAATTCATCATAATCACCAGCACCTTTCCCTCGCTTCGACAATTTCGAGCCGGACGGGCGATAGCTCAGCTTCGGTAGGAAGTCTTCGAGGTAACTGTCGAGAAATCAGGGTCACCTCCAGCGAAGGTGACATAGGGCAACTCACAGATCGTCGACCGGGTGAGTGAAGCCAGGGATAGTCAGCAATGGTGCGTTGTTGAAGTACTTCACAAACACTTCGTGGTTTATCGTGGCCGACATGAGGATGATCTTGAGTTTGGGGTGGATCTTCAACAGCTCCCGCAGCTCGAGAAGCAAGAAATCGCCATCCACCGAGCGTTCGTGAACCTGTACCAGACGTCTATCAGCCTGGACATGGAACGTTCCTCGCAATATCGCACTCACTTCGTCTACAATGACATGCGTGACGTCGTTCAGTTTGTCTCCCGAGCCTAACCGGCGGAGAACCACGCCGGTAGTGCAGAAGAGAATCTTCGTTTGCGGGCCTTGTTTGGATTCTCCACGAATGGCGTAACCAACGGAACCATCTTCCAAGCGTTCCGCGGAAACCCGGGCAGCTACTCCCATGGCGGAGAGACGACGGGGCTGGGTAACGATGATAGATGCTTTCGACCCTTGGCCCGCAATGATGAGTTCATCAAGGACGAACTGAGGTACTACACAGTACGGGATCAGTGCGGAGAAGGGGCCATCTACAATTAACGTACACTGCGTCGTCTTTCCACATCCTAAAGAAGCCGTCAACGATAATTAGGACCAAGGTTTACGCGCCCATACCTGTTTCGCCGACGACAACGACACATCGATTGCTCCCAAGAAGTTCCAAGAACTGTTTCTTTGCGGTGAACGCTGGGAGTTTCTCTCGACTTGCTAGCATCTTGGTGTAATCGGCTCGGCGGGTGAGGAGCTCGAATTCTTCTTTGACCTGTGCATCTGTGCGGTTGTCCCGCCTTGGTGGACGGGCCTTTCTGCGCTTTCCCCCGAATGAGACAGGAGCGTCATCCGTATCATCTACCATCTCGTCCGTCTTTGTGTGTCTTTGTGGAAGCAGGTATTGCAGGACTTCCGAGATGCTCGGTGGACCCTCGTCCTCAATGGTAGCCCATTCCTCTTCTATGAGACGCATGGCGGCCATCACGACCGATTCGGCGGGATCCCGTAGCGTGTTGGACTTGAACGCAAGAATGAGTTTGCACAGAATGTGGAGGCGGACGTACGCGGGGACAGACGTCGAAGATAGATACATTGGTGGGTGTGTTCCCGATGCCGGGACTACGTGATTATCTGGAATGACAACATGAAGAGAGAGAGGCGCCACGGGTAGCGGGATGATGAGCTCTCCACTTGCTCCCAACTTGCCACCCAAAGACTCGATTTCCTCGCTGTCAATCTCCTCCAGATCTTGTGATTCGACAGCATCGTCCCGGGACACGCCCATTAACCTGCAGTTTAGAGCGAAGACGAGCCTTCCCCAATCTTGTGCTAGCTCTTCGTCAGAGAGACACTCTTTGACAACGTGGGTAGGCCAACCGCATTCCTTGACGGCTTTTTCCTCTATCCAACGACGCTTGAGATCGTCCGTACCGGAGTGCACTGCAGTCACAAACGGATCTGACGAGTTCGCAGAGGGAAGGAATCGCTGCGGGAGGTCGCACTCCGGAACTTGCAAAATCAAGCACTCTATGCAGGCTTGGAGTGATGGGAGGCGGTTCAGTAGGCTAGACGTCAAGGGCGAAGGTTGTGATAATGCAGTGAGCGCATTCCGAGCTTGTACAGGTGTGAAACCGAGGCGTTCTAATTCCTTAGTCAGCTGGGAATGATAACCAGCAGCGATTCCCTCTTGGTTTTTGTCTGAATCAGCTGCGTCTGGGAACATCGATAGCCCCTGCGACAAATTACGTCAGTTGATCCAACCCGAACATATTGGAACGCATATAGCCACCTGTTTCACAGCATCTTCAACAAACTCTCGTAAGGAACTAGCCATTTTCGCCTCGGGTGCGTTTGAAAATTCTGGTGAATGAGACGCCGATGTTACGCCGCCGTCGGGACGACTAGCAACTTCCCGCTTCGCTGCAGCCTTCTCTTGCCGCTCCTGCACCGCCTTCCTGGCGGCGAAGGGATCAGCGTCGTACATCCAGCTTTGGTGTTCTGGAGCTGCTTTATGTTCGGCGGCAAGCTGGTTCCAGTAATCTCGAGGGCCAGGTGGCAGAATCCGGTTCAGCTGGATGCTATTGCAACACTATTTTTGACAGTATGAGCAGCTTTCCATGTTGGCGCAGACGGATGTGCTTACGCGATAGAGCGCATATGTGGCACCCCAATGACGAGCCTCAAGGGCAGACGGCATAACGTATGGCGGGTGTGGCTCTAAGCGGACCGACTCGCGCTCAGAATTCTTCTTGTTGACTCTGGTCAGGGTGACAGAGAATGAGTAGCCATCTCCCTGCCTTCGCTAGGAAAAAATTACCATCAGTCGCGAGACACACGAAGACTCCTTGGGGGTATGTGTATACCGTATCGACGATGGGCTTCTCCCAGCCATTCTTCTGGCATCTGCCATGGACATCAGTGAGTTAGGACGAAGAACATTTATGAAGACAATTAGCTGAAATGTAGTGAGCCACACTGACATGTACGTACCTTTCGTGCAGCAGACTTAGAGGATATTTGGATCCGGGGGGAAAGAGGGGTTTCTCTTCTGGCGTGCCAGCGACTGGCTGAGCAGGGGCCTTGGAGGCTTTGGCTGAGTTTCCAGCGTTCCCAGACTTGACGATGCCTCTCTTGGGCTTGGGCGGCATGCGAGCAAGAAGGACGAGAAGACACCGACAGACGCCCATTACACACTTGAAAAGCTTACTCAGCTGAACCAATGCAGTGCGAATTGCACTGACCCGCTCGCCTTACCGAACCAACCCATACCTATCGCCCTGTCTAAGGTCCGAGTTCTCGTCATTTCGGGCCTCGGTGGCTTGTCCTCCCTCCACTTCTACTTCTTCCCCATTGTCCCTCTCCCCTTCATGGCCGACAGTGATCTCTACAATCTCGAGTTCTTGTCTCTCGTTGCCAAAATCACCCAGGAGATCGACAACTACACTGGACTTAGCGACAAAACCCTTGCCGAGTTCGTCATCTCTCTTCATGACCAGTCCAAGACCCTCCCCGAATTCAAGGCCAAGCTCCAGGAAGTTGGCGCTACATTTCCGGACTCGTTCGTTGAGAACGTAGACCGCCTTATTCTCACACTCCATCCAAAGCATAAGAAGAAGCCCACTGCAACGCAGAATGACTCCGAAGCTCTGGTGGTCGACGAGCTGGACAAGCGCAAACGCATGTTCCCCGGCCTCGCACTCAAGGATCAGGAGTGGGAGTCGAGCGTACCGAAGGACGCAATCATGAAGGAGGTGGACGACATGATGTCTCAGTTCGAGGGTGCGGCGAAGAGGGCTCGACCACGGTCACCCCCCGGCGAACGTTCTCCCAAACGTCAGCGACGATCCCGTTCTCGCTCTCCTATCCCTCCACCGCGCCACCGCAGCCCGAATCCATACCGCGGAGGTCGGGGATATGACGATCGAAGAGACGATAGAAGGGGAAGAGGCGGGGGCAAGCAGCTGGACGAACGTCCTGTGCTCTTCAAGATTTACAATGGGCGCGTTAACGGCTTGAAGGAGTTTGGTGCGTTCGTTCAGCTTGAGGGCGTGGCTGGACGAGTGGAAGGTATGTAGCACTTTGGCATGCTTTATAAACGTTCCCTCACGGTCTGTAGGAATGGTGCACGTCTCCAACATACAGCAAGGCGCGCGAGCAAACTCCGCCGGAGACCTGCTCAGTCGCGGTCAGTCTGTCAAAGTCAAGGTTATGAGCGTCGCAGGGAGTCGAGTAGGGCTATCCATGAAAGACGTCGACCAGGCTACCGGGCGCGACCTCACGCCACACCTTCGAATCAAGTCAGAGGCGGAGCTGGCTGAGGAGGAACAGAGGCGAGCAGCCAACGGCGCGAACGCGATCCCGCTCAACTCCAAGGGCATGAAGGAGGAAGTGGTCACCAGGTCCGCCAAGCGACTTACGTCCCCGGAGCGTTGGGAAATCAAGCAACTCATCTCCTCGGGCGCGCTCGACGCATCGGAGTACCCAGACCTCGACGAAGAGTTCGCCAATCCTCATGCCCGTGCCGAAGTAGAAGAAGAGTTAGATGTTGAAGTCCGGGAGGAGGAGCCGGCATTTTTGGCAGGGCAGACGAAGAAGACACTTGAACTGAGTCCCGTCAAGATCGTCAAAGCGCCTGACGGTTCACTCAACCGTGCAGCGCTTGCCGGTGCCTCTTTGGCTAAGGAACGCCGAGAGCTACGTCAGCAGGAAGCCAATGAACAGGCCGACTCAGAAGCCCGCGACTTCAGCGCGCCTTGGCTCGACCCCATGGCTAAGGAGGGTGACCGTGTGTTCGCCCAGGACCTTCGCCGAGACCTACGAGGTCAGAAGGCCGGTGAACAGCCGAAGTGGAAAGAGGCGACTTTCAACAAAGCGACGACGTTCGGTGAGATTACCTCACTTAGCATCCAAGACCAACGAAAGAGCCTCCCTATCTACAAGCTCCGTGATGCACTGCTACAAGCTGTTCGCGAAGTGAGTGATCTCTCCCCGTCACGCCTATCCACGTGTGCTGACTGCTAGTAGCATCAAATACTTATTGTCGTCGGCGACACTGGTTCGGGAAAGACGACCCAGATGACGCAGTATCTGGCAGAGGAGGGATTCGCCGACAGGGGCAAGATTGGCTGTACACAGCCTAGGCGTGTGGCCGCTATGTCCGTAGCAAAGCGTGTAGCGGAGGAGGTTGGTTGCCGTCTCGGACAGGAAGTTGGTTACACGATCCGTTTCGAAGATTGCACAAGCCCCGAGACGCGCATCAAGTACATGACGGACGGTATGCTTCAGCGAGAGTGTCTCATCGACCCCGACGTCAGTCAATACTCCGTTATCATGCTGGACGAGGCGCACGAGCGTACCATCGCCACAGATGTTTTGTTTGGTCTGCTGAAGAGTGGGTTGATATCTTTATGTCCACCGTAACGCATTATTGACGCTGGCTACAGAGGCTATCAAGCGTCGTCCTGACCTCAAACTCATCGTAACCTCCGCCACCTTGGATGCTGAGAAGTTCTCCAAGTACTTCTTCGGATGTCCCATCTTCACCATCCCTGGTCGCACATATCCTGTTGAGGTTCTCTACACCAAAGAGCCGGAGACGGACTACCTCGATGCTTCCCTCATTACTGTCATGCAGATTCACCTCTCTGAACCCCCTGGTGACGTCCTATTGTTCCTCACCGGTCAAGAGGAGATCGACACGGCATGCGAGATTCTCTTCGAGCGGATGAAAGCACTTGGACCAAAAGTTCCCGAACTCATGATTCTCCCCATTTACTCCGCCCTTCCCTCTGAAGTTCAGTCCCGTGTCTTCGAGCCAACACCCCCTGGTGCTCGCAAGGTCGTTGTCGCCACGAACGTCGCAGAGACTAGTCTCACCATTCCAGGCATCTACTACGTCATCGACCCCGGATTTTCCAAGCAGAACGCGTATGACCCTCGCCTCGGTATGGACTCGCTCGTCGTCATGCCGATTTCACAAGCCCAGGCACGTCAACGTGCAGGTCGTGCAGGACGCACCGGTCCTGGCAAGTGTTATCGCCTCTACACTGAAGCGGCCTTCCGAAACGAGATGTTGCCCAACTCCATCCCCGATATCCAAAGAACGAATCTCGCGCACACGATCCTCATGCTGAAGGCAATGGGTATCAATGACCTGCTTAGTTTCGACTTCATGGACCCTCCTCCTGCACCGACGATGATCACCGCGCTCGAGTCGCTGTATGCGCTTTCTGCGCTTGACGACGAGGGCCTCCTCACGCGCCTTGGTCGTAAGATGGCCGACTTTCCTATGGAACCGCCGCTCGCGAAGATGCTCATAGCGTCCGTTGAGCTTGGTTGCTCGGAGGAGATCCTGTCCATAGTCGCAATGCTGTCCGTACAGAGCGTCTTCTACCGACCAAAGGAGAAGCAGGGACAGGCTGATTCGAAGAAGGCGAAGTTTCATCAACCCGAGGGCGACCATCTTACGTTGCTCACGGTCTACAACGGGTGGAAAGGCAGCAACTTCTCGAATCCTTGGTGCTACGAGAACTTCATCCAGGCACGGAGCATGCGTCGTGCACAGGATGTGCGCAAGCAACTTCTCGGTATCATGGACAGGTACGCATTCATGTGCAAAGAAGCGAAGTGCGTCCGAAAACTGACTTTTTGCAGGTACAAACACGATATCCTCTCCGCCGGTAAGGATTACAACCGTGTCCGGCGTGCAATCTGCTCCGGCTATTTCCGGAATGCAGCGAAGAAGGACCCCCAGGAGGGTTACAAGACACTAGTCGAGGGCACACCCGTATACATCCACCCATCCTCTGCCCTCTTCAATCGGAACCCGGAGTGGTGCATTTACCACGAACTGATTCTGACAACGCGCGAGTACTGCCACAGTGTCACGGCGATTGAGCCCAAGTGGCTCGTCGAAGTCGCGCCGCAGTTCTTCAAGGTCGCAGACGCGAACAAGATCAGTAAGCGCAAGCGGCAAGAGAAGATCGAGCCGCTGTACAACAAGTACGAAAAACCGGACGAGTGGCGACTGTCGAAGGTCAAGCGGAGCGCGCGCTCGGTACGTGTTCAGTTTGCAATTGTATCGCCAGCCGGGCTGACATTTCGTTGCAGAGTCAAACGTTCGGTTGATCGCTATGGGCTTGGTTGGAGGCTCGGGTGCTGTGTTGTATCTATATATCGCTGTAATGCTACTTGCTGTAGTCGCGACCTTTTTTCTCTTTGCACTTGTGCGCGTAATGCGGAAATAGCCCATCAGGGCCTTCCAGGACACAGTGATGCATTGCTATCATACAGTGAAAACGAGTCTCACGAGATTATACAGATTTGGTTCGTGTAGTGCGAGCATCGTCGTTGTCTCCCCAGTAGAATAGCTCGCTTTGTCAATAGTGCTCCATTAGAAGCTTCCCTTCCCCTAGCCGCGGGAAGATTGGCATATGGAAGGTGGCCAAGTACGCGTCCATGACCTTCGTGACAAGCTAGTCTTCCATGAATTCATATACAGGAGCTAATATAATCTGTCGAATTAAAGTAAGTTGTAACGCCGCGAAGGGGCTACGTGTACGAGAAGGGCGCACCCACCGTCGGAAGCTCCAGGACGAGACGCGCGGAGCACTCAGCCAACAAAGCGCAAGGCGTCCGCGGTTATATAGTATTTGGCTACCTCGCCCGACTTGATTTGGGCTGCGTTCGGGTCCGGGGCAAGCATGAACGTCTGCGAGAAGACGCGCGGAAACCCGTCTACTGCGTTACGGGGCGTGTTGGGTGGGTTCCCGGCCGGGCCCTTGCCGTGTGTCACGATTCCTGAGACAGTCACAAGCAACGATGGTGGCTGGCTGCCTGGGTACGTTTCAAAGGGCTCGTAAGCACGTTCTATACTGGTATGGATGCGAGGCGCGATGAGAACGGACCAGGAATCGGATGACAGTCGAACGACTGGACCTCGTGCTTCGTAGCGGGGATGCCCGCCACGAGCTCCCGAACGCCGTCGACCCCTTCAAACGGTTTACCATTCCAAGTGAGGGCCGAGTTGGGTCGGTAGAAGTTGGGGAGGTCGTCGATGCGGGTCGGCGAGTCGTATGTCGAGTAGTACAGGCGGGTGAAGTGGTCCGCCGCACGGGTGGCAATCTCGATACTGACGACGAAGGCGCGCGGTCAGCGCGAGGTCCGTGAGTGCACGGAGCAGAGGAGAAGCAGAGAAACGTAGACGCACTCGTTCTGTGTGAGTGTGCTCATGGCGAGCGTTGAAGGTGGGGCGCCTGCCTCTAACAAGGAGTCTTGTGCAAGTCTCACGACCTGCCAGTGGGAGGTGGACTGGAAGGCAGGGCAATTTTCGCATGAGCGGCTGAGATACCAGCTTTTGAGGAGATGGTCTGTTCTTACTCGGAGTTAAGATTGTGATTGGCTCGTCTGTGTGGCGGGATCCCGAGTACTGGTCTGCAAGAAGAAATCTGGGTAACGGTTATGGTGGGCGTTCGTGTTGAAAGTCCCCGGGGCCGGCACCGGCGTTCAATAGTCCAACGCACAGCCACTGACCACGTTAGCGCGCCAGCAGTGTTGTCCGCCTCAGCTCCTCCGTCTACCGCCGCTTCCACAAATATCTTGCTTCCATCCAATGTGCCCTTACTGACTTCCATGTCCAGATTTCTTCGCTATTGATCTATGGCCGCATAGACTTCCGGCGACCCACGTGGCTATTCTGGCGATTGTCAGGCGCCGCCGGCGGGGGAGTCAGCGGAGGGTCGGGGGCGGCGGGGCCGTGACTACATTCCTATGTCAAGGGTGGAATTCGTGGGAGGTCCAATTACAGTCATCGCCGTATTCTGAAACGCAAAACAAGCCAAAGCAGTCATTATACTAGTACAACGATACAAGCATGATAGGAGTACAGTTACAATAGTAGAGGGAATTGGAAACTTCGGTATGGCAGTGTAGGATATTACAAATTGAATTGATAGAAGACCGGTACGCGCAGGCCGTGGTATCATGAGAAGGCATCCCGCCGGGCCATCATGCTGTGGCACGAATGGTGTCCGGTATACGAATCGCCGCCTGATGTTCTGTGCCCTTGCCCTCGAACCAAGTTTCAGGGCCCTGCGGCGTCGGATCATACATGCGGTCAGCTATATTCCGAGAGGCAACGCCTTAGGGTTCAAGAACATCGTGACGAGCTCTCACCTTGCGGTTCTTCAATCTCAGCTTCCTGATACGACGCGCAGTCCACTCCCCCGCTGTCGCACCGGTCGAGAACTCCTCGCGGGGGTCACGCGCCACCGCCTCTGAGATCTGTCTGCTCCGCTCGCTCAGAGGGCGGAGGACAACAGCGTCGTTGGGGCGCGTGAAGAACGCCACCGAGTATCGCTCATGGCGCGCCTGCTGACCTGGTGGCGGCCTGGAGACAGAAACCCTGTCAGCCTCCCCCTTCTCCTCGGATTTGGACAGAGGCCCCGGGTTAACGAAAGACGCACATGACGCGGTGAATGTTCGATCGCAAGATCCCGCCACTGAATATCGCCAGCGCGTCGCCGACGTTGCAGATAGCGTGGCCGGGGAGGGGCTGAATGCGGGTCCAGTCAGTCTCCATGAGGGCATTGCGGCCCGCTCGTGCCCACCTTAACGTAAAGCCACTCCTGGGACCCCGGCGGCATGACCTGGAGGCCCCCAAGACGGTTGTGGAGAAACGTCTGCCCAGCCAGCAATGAGTTGCCGGTACACGGAACTACGGGCCACGGCGAACTGACTACTTACCAGTGTGCCAAAGTCTGTGTGCGCTCCGATGCCGGCGCTGCTCTGGTTGGGCGGGGTCTTCACAACTCTCGCTTCGCTCCCGGATGGCGTGGAGGTGGCGTGGAGGTTGGCGAGGGAGCCTTGCGGGAGGCCGAGTTGTCGCTCGAATATGTCGAGCATCGTGTTGTTGACCGCCATCGACTTGCGCACGAAGGGCGTGATGGCGGACGCCATGCGCGCGTTAACTGTCGACGGGTAGGCGCGGTGCGTGAGGCGTGGCCAGGAGAGTGCATCATCCTGCGCGATGTTCAGGAACTCAACCGTGTCCCGTGTCCCGTTGAGATCAGTGGCGATGGTGCCGCGCGCCTTGTAGCTGTGCCGTGAGGTCAGTGTACTGTTGCACGTGGCGTTGACATAGATAGATAATTGAGCGTATATTCACCCGAACGAATCGCCATTGTCGCCTTGTTCAAATCTCATTTTCTCCGACAGCGGGAGCGCTAAAGTCTCCGCGCCAACGTCGAACATAGCGTTAACCTCACGGTCAACGCCATGGTTGCTCAGGCTGTGGAAGTGAAAGGTCTGTCAACGAGGCGCTCGAGAGGAAGAATACCGGAATATGCTACTCACTACCAGAACCCAAGGTGAGTAGCGGCGTGCCAGAGCTTGGCTATCTCATCCTTGTTGCCAGCTTTCAACAACCGGTAGTCAACGACAATGAGGGAATGAGTGGGAACGTTAGAAGGGAAAGCAGGAATGGTGGTGAGGCCAGGCATTGTGCTCAGCGATGCGGATCCAGTCGATGGCGGATGTGCCGGTCGCACCCTGTCCTTTTATCTGCGCCCGAAGACATTGCCACGTAGAGTAGTGTGGCCATGACCCGGCCCAGTATGGACGACTAGCCCGAAAGGGGCTGGTGCTGCTCTCCCGGAAATGCCGCGGTTACCACAATTGCACCAAGCATCGGGCAGCCGGGGAGCGCGGCTTCCCTGCGCCCGTCCCTTGGAGGCGCGAAAACCTGTGGCCGCAAGAGATCGTATCGGGACGACGTCTAGAGAAGCGCGGGAAGGTTCCTGCGCCAGGACTTTCCGGGGATTGTCGGCCAGCCGAAACCGTCTCCAATGTTCTCAACCGCGCCCGCGCCCCGGGCCGCCGAAGACAGGCTAGCCTCAAGGCTAGCATACGTAACGCTCAGCGTGATCGGACGGCGGGGATAGCGTGGGGTGCGCAGTCGAAGAAGGCAAGCAAGATACATGCCGAAGGCGCAACAGACGACAGGGACCTGAGTGTGACACTTGCTCTCAAATAGCATTGGGCGGCCTCCCCTGTGGACATGCGCGCGCGTAGCGCCACTATCAGGATGTTTAGTGCGGGGGTCTAGTTCAGAGGTTCCGTAATGCGCTGGGCCGAGGAGTCTTGTCCGGAACATAGGGGCTGCGGTGGACGTATCATCAAGTCTAGCTGGTAAAGGGATGAGCTCGCGTCTTGGAGGCCGGATTGCACTAGTCTGAAGGCTGACGTCAATAAATTAAATATCCGGCATACCACCTAACAACTCATTCCGACCGCCAAGGATGAGTAACCGGTCGGTGACCGCATGAAATTGTATCGCCGGCACATGAGCGTCGGCATGATCCACCGGTCAACACTTCTACTTCCTCGCCGCCTTGCACCCGCGGGTATGCGATCGAAAATAGCGTACTGCTGTCTTTGTCCGACCCGCGTCAGGCGTTGGAGCCACAGGGGACAGCTGATCCAACCTCGCGCGCGAAGACGAGGCACCTCCCGGTAGCATGTAGGCCGCCGTTTAACAGCCGCCATTGGACAAAAATGCCCGGAGACGATCGTTAGGACGGCGCGGATGTCATGCGGACGACGCCTGGCCGAACTCCGTTCCGATGATGCGAAAGAGGAAGTCGAAGTAACGCCGGAGGATCGATGACCTGTGGCCCTGGAGGTTTTGGTCGGTGGTGCGGGAGAAGATGTGGGTAGGCATCGTGATGGTCCGTTGTCAGAAGTCGTTTCTCAGCAGCGGTAGCAGTCCTTGAATGTCACGGGTTGTCTGACGCGAAGATTGCCAGAGCTTGTCGCAATCCAACGACCTGCGAGTTATCGGCTTCGCATCCGGACTTCTACGAAAACTGAGCAGATCCTCGGAGAGTAGACGCATGCGCGCAGCACTGAGCGTGTTGGAGGAAGACAGGATGAAGAGTGGCCGACTTCTCGACTCGGGCCGTGGCGGGACGAGGCGGAACGATCATGTGATGAGAACAGCCTACCTAATGCGGAGGACGCACCGGCAGGGACAGTCGCGCATGGCGGCATCTGCGCGGCGCTGAGGGGGCCAGAGACACCGACGCCTCCTCTTCCGTCTGTGCGCGGCCTCTGACGACTGCTTCTTTTGCCGGACCTCTCTTTCCAGCTCGGCTTTGCATCTATTCCGTCGAATCAGCGCAATAGTCCGACCCGCACGAACTAGCTTGGAATTCTGCCGACGCGGATATCCGGGTAGTCTGTCGGGCTCACAGGAACCTCCAGCGGATCGGAAGCGACGGACATCTCCAGGACTATCCCGAATATCCTCTGTGCTGTACGCTTCGGCGGGGAATCGACGGCAAGATGTGGGAGCGCACACTCCAGGACCTCATCCGTGGTCTGCGCGCCAATAAGAAAGATGAAAGCAGGTTCATTGCACGGGCCGTGGACGAGATACGGAAGGAGATTAGGAGCAAAGACATGGAGATTAAGGCGGCAGCGGTCCTCAAGCTTACATATGTGAGTGTCTTGCAAGATTGATCTATGCGAATCTTGCCGTTCAAGGTACTCCCAAAAGCTTCACATGCTGGGATATGACATGAATTGGGCATCCTTCCATGTCGTCGAGGTCATGTCTGCCCCGCGAATACACCTCAAGACAATTGGGTACCTTGCAGCCGCTCAGTCATTCCAGCAGGATACTGATGTGTTGATGCTCACGACAAATCTGCTCAAGAAGGTAAGAAGATCGCACGTTTAGTGGCATGACCCCCTAGTATTGAGTATACGAACTATAGGATCTTGGTTCACGACCAGAGGAGATTGCCATTGCGCTTAATGGTCTCTCCCATATCGTCACTCCAGAACTCGCGCGCGACCTTTCCCCCGAGCTCATTGCAATGCTAAATCATTCGCGTCCTCATGTCCGGAAACGCGCCGTGCTTGCATTATACAAGGTGTTTTCCAAGTATCCGGAGGCTTTGCCCCAGAGCATGAACAGACTTCGGGAGAAGCTTGACGATCCCGATCCAGGTACTCCTTTACGAACTTCACGAAGATGCTTACGCTGAACCCTATATTCTAGGCGTCGTGGCTGCCACAGTGAATGTTCTCTGCGAGCTAGCTCACCAAAATCCTACCGATTATTTGCCATTGGCACCTCACCTGTTCCATCTATTGACTACGTCTTCAAACAATTGGATGCTGATCAAAATTATCAAACTTGTGAGGCGTGCTACCTTCCTGCGGGGGAAGTATCTTGGTCTGATGTTCCCTTCAGTTTGGAACTCTTACCCCTTATGAACCTCGGCTAGTGAAGAAGCTTCAACCGCCCATCACCGATCTCATCTCGACGACGTCAGCGATATCTCTTCTGTACGAATGCGTTCGCACATGTATCATCGGGGGCATGCTTCAAGGCCATTCAGGCAACGCACTAGCCCGCACCTGCGTGACCAAACTTGCAGGATTCCTGCAAGATGCCGATCAGAACCGTGAGCATACACACTTCTTGTTGCGGTTACGGAGAGGTTGATTGGTTCTTGCAGTGAAATACATCGCGTTGCTTGCGATGGTCAAGATCGTGCCCACTCATCCAGAACTGGTCGCTGAATACCAGGATATGATTCTGTCCAGCGTGAATGACGAAGACGTCAGCATCCGTATGAGAGCGCTGGATCTGGTGTCAGCCATGGTCTGTATCCGCCCTTCCCTTTCCTCGACAATCCGCAGACAGAAGGCATACTTATGCGTACTTCGTTAGGTCAGCCGACACAACTTGCAGACGATCCTGCAACAACTTTTGTCACATCTGGTCAAAGCCGAACCTTCCACGCTTCCCTCCGCGTCAGAAGCATTGTCACAATTTGCGCCATCAGGAAGCCAACCAGCTCCTCGACCTACAACAACTCCGTCACAATCTCCGGCATACCGCCTGACGCTCTCTCAGCGGATCCTCTCGTTGGGTTCGCAGAACCTGTACGAGCACGTGACCGACTTCGAGTGGTACGTCTCGGTTCTGGTCGACTTGGCATATGTCGCCCGAGCCGATGTCGGTGCCGACATCCGGGAGCAATTGGTGGATATCACCGGTCGCGTGCGTGGCGTGCGGCGGTACGCGGTACAAGTAATGGTGAAGCTCCTAAGCGACGACTCGTACCTGCATAATGCCTCGGAGGAAGGTGGTTGTCCAGAAGTATTGTGGGCGGCGGCCTGGATCTGTGGCGAATACTGCGGGTAGGACACTGCTTCTTTCCTCAGCGCTGCCCTCAGAAGCTCACCGCCGCCGGTACAGCGAACTTGCGGAGCCGCATAAGCTGCTGTCTTATCTCCTACAACAGCGCATCATGTCACTGTCCTCGGACATCATTGCCGTTTACCTCCATGCGGCCATGAAGGTCTTTGGATCGTGGGCGGCAGAGCTCGCTGACCGCTGGGATGACGACGACCTGCCCAAGGTTCGCGGTGTGGTTGACGATGTGCTCGAGCGCCTCGCAAGTTTCGTGACCCACGCAGACATCGAAGTGCAGGAACGGGTGAGTATTATGCCGCGTTGTTACCCTGCCGTAACTCATCTCCGTCCTCCCTCCTCCGTCTGGCTCCGCTATGTTCTTCACCGGCTCCACGGGTTCTGATGTCCCATAGGCCGCAGAGCTCCTCCAACTCTTCACCTTCATCCGCGCAGACCTGGCCGCATACAAGCCGCATGCACGCCCTGCGCCGTCCGACTTCAACTACGGACACGCCAGCGCAGATGTGGGCTTCGGCGAGCCATCCGGACTCCCTTCCGCCCCATCGGCGGAGCCGCTCTTTCCGAAGAGCCTTTATCTGCTTAAACCACTCTTCGGCGCGTATGAACTCAACGCTGTGGCGCCAACTGCCCAGGCTAGCGTGGCCGTTCCCGACGGGTTGGACCTTGACGCATGGATCGTACCCCTCCAAGCGGAGTCAACGGAACCAGAAGATGACGTCGGAGAGGGGAAGAAGAGCCGTAAAGGCAAAAAGAGGGGTAAGGACCCCGCGGGGAAGGCGAAGCGCAAGGGCAAGGCGCGGGCGCGAGCGGAGGACGGCGTTGCGGACGGCGCCGACGACGAGCACCCGGACCCTGCTAGCGCAGCCGCGGCGCAGGCCGAGACCGAGGAGCAGAGAGCTGAGCGCGAGCGCGTGAGTTGCTTCTTCCGTTCCATCCTTTCTACACGTTTCCTTCCCCTCCCTCTTCCCCATCCTCCCTTTCCTGGCCTGCTTCCTTTCGGCACGTCTATTTGGGTGCTGTCCGCACGTTTCGGCGCGGAACGGTTGGCTGACATGCGTATCCACCTGTCTCCTTGCCTCATGTACTTGTGTCCTATGTGGGCTGCTTCTCGTGTCCCGCGCCACAGAGGAAGGCAGAGCGGCTAGAACGGCTCCGGGACGACCCTTACTACCTAATGGACGATCGTCCGCCACCGGCAAGGCTGGTTTCCAGTGCGGACGACGTCGACTCAATTCCAGTGGTCAAGCTTGACGATCTGCCGCCTCTTACTGCGCAAGGTACGTCCATTCTCCTGGCTCCATTCTCATTCGATGCCCACGAACTGACGAAATCCATTGCCCCCATTCTGATTTGCATTGCCTCGATGTCCTCATACACGGCGCCCACGGACGCCCTCGATACTCTCCCCCTCGCGTCTGTAATACCGTTCTCGCACCCCTGTTCCTACCCCGGCGGGATCGGGCGGCCTGTACCCTGTGCCTCCTCGCGCCGGGGCTCTCCTTGGTTCGCGTGACCATCCGTCCACACCACCACATTCTCCTCCCACTGCATCCCTTCCTATTCTTTTGCCCTCTTCTGGGTACTCCGCGCTCGCGCTCGAACAGCCCCGACCTCGCGCCTGCCCAGCCTCCGGAGCGCGCCCTCCGCGCCGGCGCAGATCTTCGCCATAGACCGCACCGGCGAGATGCCCGCGGGCGCAGTCTCCCCACAGGCCCTTCCCCCTCCACAGCTGCGCTCGCAGTCATACTCGCAGCCGTTCTCCCCCATCCCCAGTCCCGTCCCCGCGACTGCGAGTGCGTCCGTGTTGTCTGCGTACAGTAATGGAGGCAGCAGGCCGGCCACTCCCGCGTCGCGCTTCCCGACGTACGACGTCGCGGACGCGGACGCAGACGTGCCCCGGCCCGGCGGGACGCCAGAGCCAATCAAAGTGGTACGGGCGAAGAAAAAGACAAAGGATAGTGGGGACGGCACGAAGAGCAAGAAGAAGAAACGGACACCCAAGGCCGAAGAGACCTGAACCAGAGCTGAATGCAGGACTGGCCCGGCACTCTGAGCGCCGTGCACGGCTGCTCAAGGGTAGGTGGCGGTCAACTCAGTAGGGCGACGATCCGTTTAGTCGTCCTGGTGTAGATCAAGCCCGGATAATACGGACTTCGGACGTCGCGGGGAAGCTGCCTTCCGAGCGTGTGGCATGTACCTAGTGCAAATACACGTTTGTTTCCATTACTGGTATGCTGCTGAGAGGCTATGGTATACATCGGTGGTAGTACTGCGGTGCCTACAAAGTGCTGGACGGCCAAGACGAGACGAGAAAGGGAGGGGGAGAGGGCAGAGGTAGTCAGAGATTGGGTGGATGCTGGAAAGGCTGGGGATACATGCAGTGGCAGGATTAGCTATGCATGGATAGGTATGTGTAGCTCGAGACGTGGTGTGGGTGTGACAGTGGGTGGTACCAAAACAAAGAGGGCTGGATGGAACGGAACCGGGCCGGAGAGATAAGACGATGTAAAGAGGGACAAACCAGGGGATGATAGATGGATAGGGACCGTCAGATGTGACTGTCCGTGCACTAGCGCGACGGGCAGGCAGGGCAGAGAAATGTGCTACGGAAGGCTAAGAGACACGGCGGCACTGCAGACGTGCGCAGGGGCGCAGACGCGGCAGCAGTTGTGCGGGTGCACACCCACGCGCGCAAACGCGGTCGCGGTGGCGATCGTGGCGCCGCCCCTCATCGGTCGTCGTCGACGCGTTCGACCGAGTCTACAATTTCGTTGATAAGCTCTAAGGTGACCCCGGGGATGATGCGTTCCGCGTCCGTGAACGCGCGTTGAAGTGCGCTTAGTGCGACCCGTGCCTCCTGCGTCGACACCCGGGGGAACAGCTGGAGGAATTAAGGAGGGCAGAGACCGCGTTGTTAGCAACCAGTCTGACAGGCTGCGTCGTGCGGCACAAGACGAGCCCGCGGAGGCAGGGACTCACCGAGGCGATGGCGGGGAGCACGACCGAATCGAGCATAGTGGTATCTGGGAGCTCCTCATCGACGTCGTGGTGGTTCTGGCCCGCGTAGGCCGACCCATAGTCCTCCTCGTCGCTCGGCTCGCGGGCGAGGCTGCTGTTGCCGTGCCGGATCGTGGCCTGCTGGTCGTACTTCTTCGGGACAGGAGGGGGATCGGCCTTCGGGGTCACCGTCGCGGACGACCCATCAGACGGCCCTCGGCGAGTGTACGACGAGCCGCCAGAGTTCGATGACCCGTCCGAGCGCGTCGTGCCGTTGTTCTCCCACGTCAGTGGCGGCCCGGAGACCTGCACAGGGTTCTGCACTGCGCGCCCTACGGTGCCGGCATGACGGACAGTCCCAAAGTCCCAAAGATCCTCCGGGTCGGACCCGCCGTTCCTGATGGGGAGTAGGGTGCGTTAGTGGGTATGATGAACAGCGCTGCGCGTTTTAAGGTATAGAGGAGAACCCACAGGTCTTCCGCATGGTGCCGCTCTTCCTCCTCGATTCTCTCACCGCCCTCTGCCTTCCAGCGCTCGTGGCGCTCGATAAGTTCGGTCAAATAGCTCGTCTTCTTTGCCATACGAATGAATTTGTGCTTTAGCAAATCCCGAGCAGATGGACGCTAGTGATGGAGGCGCATGAGCATGTGGTCAAACTGCGAGGGGAGACAAGGTGCATACATCTTTCGGATCACGTTGTAAACAACAGGCCACAAACTCGCGGAATGATTTCGAGAAAGGGCCCTCGAGCGTCGGTGGTGGGTTCTTTGGGATCAGGAAGAGTACCTATTGCCGTGGTTGTCGGTGGATGCAATCTTTGCGCTGAAGATGGATTAGTTCCACATACCTTCATTGGGTGTAATTCGGCATAGGGCGGCTCTCCCTTCGCAAGTTCGATGGCCGTGATACCCAAACTCCAGATGTCGGCCTTGTGGTCATACCCGCTTTGCTTGATTACCTCAGGCGACATCCAGTAGGGGGTGCCGACGAAGGTGTTCTTCTTGGCAGAGAGGGTGCCTGATAGCTGCCCGGACACACCAAAGTCGGCCAACTTGACTTCCCCATTCGCGGAAAGGAGGATGTTTGCCGCTGGTGGAAACTTGAACACATGGCCGAAAGGCGCCGGCCCGCGACGACGCACCTTTGATATCTCTGTGCAGCTTGCCCTCCGTATGCAGGTATTCCAGACCTTTCAATAGCTCGCGGACAATGATCGCAATGTACTCTTCGCGGAACACGCCGGGCTTCATCTAAACCATCAGATGTAAATATCATGCAACCACGCAGGCTGGTGATGTCATCTCTCACTAGGTCTGAGCATGAACCGCCGGAGCAATATCTGCACAGCCGGCCCCGTGAGCGGCTTATCATGTGGGTAGGGTCGCGAGACATACTCCATGACGATCCAGAGATGAGATCCCTTGAGGAAAGAGCCGTGATATTTGGTGACATGAGGTGAGTCCAGTTGAGAGAGGATCTGAATCTCCTGCTGGATGTCTTCAATCTCGTCCTCTGCACTTTCGAGATCGATGATCTTTATGGCCACCGTTTTCTGGGTACGCTTGTCGTAACTGGGGAGTATTCAGCGGGTGCGCGGTCAGGCAAACAAGCAGAGAAGAACGCGCACCCCTTGTAAACCTCTCCGAACGAGCCCTTGCCTGGTGCGTATGTCGACGATTAGACGAGCTAACACGGGATGACCATGAGGGATGGGCGCACCGATTCTGTCCTGCTTTACATAGAACTCCTCCGGGTCCTGGTGGTGGTTCTCCTTTGACGCGGGGGATGTGAGTATCTCCAGCAATCGAGCGACCATCGCGATGGACGCGGCGGCCATGGAGACTGACCATTGTGGAAGATACAAGTCGTGTGGCTTAAGTGGACGTGGATGTGGTCGTGAGGGACGTTGTAAGCGTTGGAACGGAGGAGAGGAACGGAGAGCGGAGCAGAGGAGATGGAGCAGGATGCGGAGAGCGTGCAGAGCGAGCGCGAGGAGCAATGAGGCAATAAACAAGAACGGAGAGGGAGAGAGAGAGCAGCTTTCCGAGACGAGCCAACGGTGGACGACCTCTACGGCAGCCGCTGCATCGACAAATCTGGCCGAGACTCGTCCCGCGCCGCCGCTCCCGCCCGGCGCTTCCGCCCTCCATACCAGCCTCCGTCTGAGCCACTGCATGGTCCAGACTCTGGTCTCTCCCCGACCACCAACACCAGCCTTGTGATCGCGTCCGTTCGTCTGTCCGCCGCGCACTCACGCACCCATGTCTGCTCGAAAGCGCCGTCTGTCCTCGGACACCTCCCCCCAGCGCACAAAGAAACCCGCCACTGCCGCAGCGGTCGGGGTCCGCGACGAAGACGACGAGGACTCCCTCGAGTACCTCCTCGCCCAGATCAAGGCGCAGGAAGAGAGCGAGGCACTCGCCCGCAAGCTTCAGGACGAATGGAACGCGTCGTCCGCCTCAGGCCCGTCTAGCAGTCGCGCGCCCAGTGGCTCAGACGGCCGCAGTCGCAGCCTCAGCTACGCGACGCCCGAGGACATCATCGACATATCTGACGGAGGGGGTGATGGAGAAGACGACGAAGCTATGGCACGCCGTCTCGCGCGAGAATGGGAAGCAGAGGACGGTGCCGAGGTTCAACCTCCTCCGTCTATCCCGTCGCCCAACAAAGGCAAAACAAAGTCCGCGTCCGTGAACGAGTTGCCTCATGTCGGTAAGATAGATGAATGCCGGGACATATTCGTTGGCGAGAAGACCTGCTCGTGCGGAGCGAAACTACCCTCTCCGCGGGGCCATGTATGCATACCTCATCTCCGCCTTCGCAATATATTGTCTCATTACCGCCGCAGGTCATGTTTTCAGGGCAGATACCTCCACCCGGTCTTCTGCGCCTTCTGCACGTGTTTTGTAGAGAATGCAAGCAGAATCACTGTCGCGGATGCATGTCGCCCGTCGCCTGCCCGCAGACCTGTAAGGGCAATCTTGGGGACCATGTCTGCCCCGTCGAGACCTGTTGCACCAACGTCCGTGCGATTGCCTTATTCGAAGCCCTCGGCGGTTTTGACAAGCAGTATCTCGGCGAACGCGAGACTTCTGACCAGCGTGCGCGAGAAGCTGCCGCCAAGGCACGCAAGAACCAAGTGGGCAGCGTCGGGCCAGGTGGCACGGGCTATGGAATGGGCAGTAGCGGCATCGGCTCGTACAACGTATATGGTGCCGGGTACAGTCCCAGGCGTGGTCGTGGTGGAGGTCGCGGTCGAGGGCGTGGCAAGCAACCGGAATCCACGACCACGCTCTCAAATTTGGACGCCCTTGCGCTTCAATTCGACGAAATCATTGTGCGCGCGTTCAAGACTATCACCAACTTCTTACCTGCCCCATATGCCGATGATCCCCAGATCTACGACATGTTGCCTCACCCTTCACTCGATGCCTTGCTTTCACTTTCGCAACTTCCCGACCTGCTTGGCAATCTCCTCCGAAACGACTCGGTCACGGACTGGATAACTCGGATAGACGTGTATCACGCGATGATTGCCCTCCTTCGGCGAATGGCAGACTGCGAGCTTACGCTTGAAGTACTCACATCTTACTCTCTTCGCGCACATTTTTTAACCTTGCTATATAATTACACAGGTTGTTGTCGGGTCCCGCTGGGAAGTCACCAAACCCTGCGCACTGGACGACTACGTGTGGGAGGATGGCACTATCACCTGGGCGCGCTCCGACACGGACGAATTCGTGCGCGCGCTGCCGCTCTATGCGCACTTTACCAAGCTCACCCGACAGTGCGAGGCCTTCCTCGCAGGCGCGTCGAGCATGCTCGCGCACGGCGCAGACGATGGCGAGGACTCCGAGATGGCCGTCAAGGCGACCTCGCTTTGCGGGGACATCATCGCCGCGCGCAAGGACATCGAGCGCGCCATGGCCGTTGTCGGTAAGGACCCAACCGCCGTTTTGCGAGACCCCAGCGATGAGGCCAACGCTGCCGGCCCTTCTTGTTCTGCCGCCTCACCGAACGGTGATTCCAATCTCGCCCGAAACGGAACCAAGGACAAGGGCAAAGCCCGCGACCCTATGGTAGGTCTCGAGCGCGCGTACGCGAGCGAGTGCGAGCGGCTCGCGTTCAAGTACGTCGCCCTCGCCCAGCCCGCCGCGGATGGGAGCGAGGGGCTTGACTTCCCGGGCCACAACTATGCGGCGGAGCTGCGGCAGACGGCGGGTGCGACGCGTAACCCGAAGAATCGACTGCACCTCGTCAAGGAGCTCGCGGTGATGGCAACGAGCCTTCCGCCGGGCGTATGGATCCGCGTGGACGAGGTGCGGAACGACATGATGTGCGTGTGCCCTCGTTCGTTCTTCTTTCAGCTCGTTCTTCTTCAATGAGGTGGGATTTGCTGAGGCTGACCATGATACTCTTGCGCTTTCAGAAAGATTATGATCGCCGGACCGGAGGGTACGCCATATGCGGGTGGCCTGTTCGAATTCGACTGCTTCATCCCACTCGAGTACCCGCACAAGCCCCCGCTCTTCCACCTCCGCACTACCGGTGGAGGCACGGTGCGCTTCAACCCGAATCTCTACCACAACGGCAAAGTATGCCTTTCCCTCCTCGGCACGTGGCCGGGCCGGCCCGAGGAGCAGTGGTCCGCCAAGTCGACACTCCTGCAAGTGCTCGTGTCGATCCAGAGTATGATTCTAGTCGAGTTGCCGTATTTCAACGAGTGAGCCTGTCCTCTCCGGCCCTGTTGTTCCCTCGCGTACCTCCCTTGAGATTGTTGAACTCACGCGGAGTGCATACGCAGACCCGGTATGGGCAAGGCGGTCGCGACGTCCCGTGCGAGTATCGCGTATAACAAGAACATCTGCCTCCAGACCACACGCTGGGCGATCGTCGACTGGCTCAAGGATGAGAACCGAAATGGGGTCTGGGGGGTACGTCCCGTCTCCCTCAGCTCGCTTTCTTTCTCATGCCTTCCTCAACTAACACGCGTACGTCTGCTCTATCACAGGAGGTCATCGCGTCGCACTTCCTCACCCGCCAGGTGGTCATCCAGAAATGGTACGCGTCCTCCTCACCTTCATGCTGTTCCCACGTGTCGGATACGGCGTCTGACCAACGTGTATACTTTAGCATCCAAGACTGGGCCACGACGCAGCCCTCGATCCGCAAATTCCACGCCTCATCAGTCTCCCCCTTCGACCTGCCATATTTCCCAGGCAATCCCATGGCAGGCCCCCAGCCGGTGCCACTGGACTGGGCTATGCCGCCCGCCCAAGCGTCGAGCGCCGGGATGGGCTGGGGAGATCTCGACTTTGACGACGACCCCATGCTCGTCGACGAAGAGGAGCTCGTGACGGTCCCCTCGCCGTTTGCAGCGGAGTCTATGTGGGTGTCGGGCATCGCGCAATTCAGCGGGTCGTTGTCGTATCACCCGCACTTTGGGGCTGGCAGCGGTGGCATGGGCTCCCTAGGCTCCATTGCGGGGCCCGCTGGTGCTGGTATTGGTACTGGTGCTGGTACTGGTACTGGTGGGACCGGCCACTTCACGCGTGCGACACGACGCGGGAGGGAGGCAGCGCAGAGCACGGTGGAGAAGCCGAAGGAGAGGGACCTCCTGGCGGAGTTCGACAGCGGCATCGAGCGGGTGCGCGCGTGGAGGTTTGTGGGAGACGGTACCCCGGAATAAGTAGACTGGACGGATTTTGCTATACAAATGACAGACTGCGTGTGCGTGACGAGATAAACCCAAAGCTCCAGGCCGCTGAACGGCGCACACGAACCCCGACGGATACGACACGATGACGTTTCTGGAGGACCTAAAGCCGAACGAGGCTAGTGGCACTTACGATGCTCCTGGAGACGATGAGACGAGTCAGCGCCTCGTGTATGCGAGCGTGCGGGATAGTCCCTGCGGCATTACGGAGATAGGGGACAAATGAAACTCACCGGGGCGTGATCGGTCTCGTAGTCGACGTGGACGAACGCACGCTCGACGCCTGGGAGCGATTCTATTTTGTACTGCAGCCTCTCACCGACGTTGTGCGCCTTCCACAGGGGCGTGTCCGCGTTCATGACGATGTCGAGCTCGACGAAGTAGTCCTATAAATACACGCGAATGCGCACCGCGTTAGTGGGCCGTGCACGTCGTCCCCGACCAAGCGGGATGTGGGAATATACTTACGGGTCCGCTCTGTGGGAGAGGCAGGACCGAGTCAGCGGGCGCAAACGGGGGCAAGGAATTGGTAAACGGGACTGACGTGGTACGCTCGCACGGTATCTATTTTCTCGATCTCGTCGCTGAAGGTCACCGCCTTGTAGATGATGAGCTGGAGGAACTCGTGCGGGGCCGACTTTCCGGCAAGGAGCTGGAATTGTTCGTAGATGGTGTGTCCCCACGAAAGAATAACGCCGGCAGCGATCTAGGAATGATAAGATAGAACGTTAGAATGCGTTCTCTCGATCTCGAGTTCATTATATACGCACCATCATCGCTCCCAGGGGGTCGAGGTCTAATATCACAGAAAATGTTGAGAAACTATGTCAATCGAAAAGTCTTCCGTAAAGAAACGTACACCAGATGATCTTGCTGCCGCCGGCAGACATGAGCACACCTGTGTCAAACAAGGACATATAAGCGTGGCTGAATACTATTCTGGGACAAGCACGCGCACCGAAGCCGTTGATCCACAGGTCGTTCCTGTGGTCCTCCCACAGAACCTGGACCTGGCTTGACCGCTTGCGGAGGTGGAAGCAGTACAGGAAGAGCACGAACTTGACACCTGCGCGGAGCGCCAAGTCAGAAGCTTCATATCGTGGGGGAAGAGGAAGCTTGGCGCACCCCATGCTGCGGAGACCTCAATAAGCGAAGCGAGGTGAAGGGCGTTCGTCTCGTTGTCGGACTCCCGGGCGATCATGCTCCGGGCGGATTCTATGAATACGACGATGTTGACGGAGCCCATGCTAGTTCTGGCGTCAGACGCGTGCGCATCCGAGAGTACATAGGGACCTACAGGAAGCCTAGGTTCCAGGGATGCGGATGAGCGTCGGAAGCCAGATATCGATTGTATGACTGCTCACCATAGAGAATGTTGCCGATGGTCTCGAGACGTGAGCCACCCACGGGCCACTTGTCCTTGTCCATCTTTTCGGCCTTGTGGTGGAGATAGAAGAGGAGCATGTTGCTGCTCATGTCGAACACGGCATCGATACCCGTAGACAGGAGAGACAGGGACTCGGAGGCGATGGCCGCATACACTATTCAAAGGACTGCTCAGAAACGACCTAGTCTAGCATAGAGAAGATGCAACTTACTCTGCAAGACGCACAGGAAAATGTTCGCGAGCAAGCTCGCCCATATGGCAATGCGAATCTGCGGGTTGGGTGAATCAGATTAGACAAAGATAGGCCGAAGCGGGGAAGGAGAGCCGTACCTGGGTTTGCGAGGCGCCTTGCTCGACCTTGGCGTCCTCCGTGTGCTCGTCCATCGGTTTCAGTAGGGACGAAATGAGCTGCAGTCCACAAGAATAAACATGTGCAGCGCGAGACACGAAACAGGGTTGGCGGGGACGCACATCGTTCTGCCTCTCGTAGAAGCGCTTGACGTGCTTATCGCGCCTACGGCGGTTGAGGCGATCGAGCTCGGAGCGCGACTTGAAGCCATGGCGAAGGGCGTAGGGGTCGAGATGGGCGTTCGCGAGAACGTCGAGGTCGCTGTCGGACGCGCGCTCGACGTCTCCAGCGGTGCGGACCGTGCCAGTCTGCTGTCACCAAGATTAGATCTCGCACAGACGCCGGTTCGACGACGCGTACCGAAGAGCCGGGCGTCCCCGAGCCCGACGACGAGGACCCGGCGCGCGTGGCGAGGTAGTCACAGTCTGCTTCGTCGAAGTGAACGTTGGCCATGTTCTGTGCGCATTTTTGTCAGCGTTCGCAAGGCGGGACGGGCGGAGAAGGAGGCGTAGAGGCGACAGGGGCGGAGGACCAGGGAGGCGGTAGCAATCACTAACCACGAGATTCTCGATCCACTCCCTCGGGGTCCGGATTAGGAAGTCCTGTCGTTTGGGTCAGCCGCATCGCCCCTTGTCCTCGACCACAGTCCAACTCACTGCAGCGGTACGACTTCGGTCGGGCGAGCAGGAGAGGGAGAACGAGACCCGCGCAACACAGCGAGGGGGAGTGCTTGCGGGCCGCGTCCGAGACCGCCGTGGACTTTAAGCCACTGTCTGGGTGCCTCGGCTGCTGGCGTCGCCAATCGCGCGAACTCTCCGCCTTCTCGGAGACGCGCCGCTCGCCGCCCGCATGGAGCCGCCTCGTTCGTCCCCGCCTCTCATTCATCGGACCTCTCTCCCGACCGTCGCGTACTCGTCCAGGGCAGCGACCGCATCCAGCACCGCTGCATCCTCGCCCTTCTCCCGCAGTCGGCACCTGTCTCAGGCAACAGCAGCGCCTGGGCTCCACTTCAGCCAAGGCGCATGATCGCACTCGTGCGCTTGCTGAATACCCGCCTTACGTTCCAATCCTTCGAAGACTGCGACCACCATTGAATCGGCAGATGTACCGTTCGACGGGGGTGCCCCGCCCAGCGGATTCTCCTTCCTCCGAAGTCCCCGACCCCCCGTATCCTCATCTCTCCTTTTGTTCATTGGTTCCGCCTTCTCATCAGTCTGGCGAGCGTTCGGGTACAGGCGACGCTCCTCTCTTCTTCCCCCCGTCTTCTCCCTCTATCAGAGCGGCGAAGCTCCCGAATCATCTTCGCCCATCCTGGCGTTGTGGCATTACTACACTCTGCCACCGGCACCCGCATTCATACCCACGACAGTCGAGGCAGAATCTCGGCATGCATCAATCGATGTTCGCTACCTCTTCTTCTCCTGCAACACGTTTTGAGGTTCCTTCTGAGGCCAACGAGCATCTCTGTCGGCGGAGGTAAATGCCATAAAGTTCTCTCCCGCGAACTTCCTTGGGATTCCGTACAACCTGACATCATAGCAATTCTGATCGCGGCACGAGAACCGACAGCTCCGGCGGCACAAGTAGACACCGTAAATTATCTGTCACGCAATCCCTCGCTTCCACTACGAATTCGGGCGACAGCGCGGACTTTGCACTCGAGCGCGAATTTGGACAGCGAACGTTACGAAATAGTCATTCTGATTGTGTCCGAACAAAGCAAAGATGCATACATGCGTGCTAATAGTACATACAATGGAGGTGAGCAAACCGTCCCTTTTTTACACCACCGCCAGGGTGTAACGCCGACACCCGATGGTCTGACGTGTATGTAGCGTTTTTATTCCAGCCCCCTTTTCCGTTCAGTCCTGGCCCATCGCAAGTCCGACGATGGCGTATACGTTCGCCGCGACGATGATGATCCAGATGACCGCCCCAATTGCGACCATAACCTTCCCGTTGGCAAAGTTCACGGCCTTGCCCGCCGCGTCCCGCTCGGGGTCGGTCAGGGTCCCGATCGCAGCCTCTACTGAGGACGAACCCGAGCGAAGCTCGACGACGGCGGTCTCCGCCTTTTCTTCCTCCTTTTCGCTGGAGTCCCCCTCCTTCTTGACGGAGCTATCCTCGGACGCTGATGAGGACGCGGACGAAGTGGTCCCGGGCTCGGGCGCATCCGAGTAGATGGTCATGACGCTTGGCGAGGACGTGAGGAGGATGAGTGGGAGCGTCACGAACGGGAGCACGATGCTCAGCACAACCTGTGACGCGACGAGGAGCGTGTTGATGCCCTCTCGGCCGACTGCGATGGCGACGACCAGCGAAGGGACAATGCCCAGGCAGCGCGTCACGAGGCGGGTCAGGACGGGCTGCGCCGCGCGGAAGAAGCGTCAGCCCGAGTTCGCGGTGGGAGGCCGAGGAAAAAAGGGACAAGGGGGAAAATACAGGGGGGCGGAAACTCACCGACATGCTCCACTGAATGAAACCCTCAGAGACGATCTGGGCCGCGAGGGTCGCGATAATGGACGAGCTCTGGCCTGCGGCGAGGAGCGCAAGTGCGAAGAGCGTCGCGGCAGCTGTAGGTACACGTCAAACCAAGGCGGAAGCGTCAGCGCAGCACGAGGGCAAGGAAGGCGAAGAAACCGCCGTAGAAAGGAAAGACCGCACTTACCTGCGCCGAGGCGGTCACGCAGAAGTGCGTAGGCGTCGAAGAGCGTCGCAGGCCCGCCCGGGGTAGCCTCGGTCCCAAAGAAGAACACGGCGGCGGCCAGGACGAGGATCCTGCGCGGGAACGTCAGTACGGGTTCGAAACTCTGAACGCTGAACGCAAGAATCCATGAAGGCCCCGAACGCTCGGGATCCGGAGGCGCATGCCGCAGGCCACAGGCCACAGCGAACAGCGACCGGCTCCGGGCCAATGGGCCAATGTAGACGGCGGCGAAGAGGCGGAAAGGCTACACTCACAAGGCGTTGATGACCACCGCAAGCCCGAGCAGGCTCACAATCATGTCTGCAATGCCGTGCCAGAGGTGGCCGCGGACGAGCGCGAGCGGCCTGTTCTCCCACTCAGCGTGCGAGCGGGCGGTGGGTGCGCCTTCCGTCCGCCGCACACGGAACAGGTCCTTCGCAGAAGCCGCCGCGCCCTTGCAGAGCGTGCGGGGCTCGCGAACCGCCCTGCGCCAGCCCGATTCTGATGCCCTGGGGGCAACGACGTCTTCGGCGGGGGCGGGCTCCGCAGGCGTGTGCTGCGCGCGGTCCTGCGTTGCGAGTGCCGAGCCTAGGAACAGGCTGTGGGGCATGACCGTCGCGCCGATGATTCCGATCGCTGTGAGGTGCGCGAGCGCGAAGCGATAGCAATGAGCCGTGGGTTCGCGTGGGAGGGCGAAGTGCGAAGAAACCGGCGGCACGTACACGTGTAGAGCCCGCCAGCCTGGAAGAGCGTCTTGGAGGGCACGAAGCCGTCGAAGGCGTCGCCCCAGACGACCTTGGTCTTGGAAATGATGACTGCCATGCAGACCAGGACAGTGAAGACCTGCCATGGCGTGGAAAAGGGGAGCAATAAGTCAGCGTTACACGTAAGAAATGAGGAGCCCATTCAGTCGGCAACACTCGCTCGCCAATACCAATACAAAGCGCAGGCCATGTATCATGCGACGACGCAGCGATTCGAATGCTGCGAGCGTGATTTTCCCCGACGCATATCGCGGGAGCGAGCGAACGAGCGAAGACCGTATGGCAAGAGGACGAGACGCTCACCAGCGCTGCAATGCCCAATTCAAACGCCCGGACGGGGTGCCCGCCGATCGGGTTCCGGAGCGCAAGGAGGAGCAGGACGTCGGCGGTGGTGATCAGGACGCCCGCCCAGACGTCTAGCTTGGGGAATAGCAAGGAGAGGGCGATGGCCGAGCCCAGCAGTTCGGCGAGGTCGGTGGCCACGATCGCGACCTCGGACAGGGCGTAGAGCGGGTAGAGCACGCCCCAGCGCCAGAACATCTTGTGCCGGGGCCGGTCATGGAGGAGCAGGCGGCAGTGAGCGGCGAGGTCTGCGGTGTGAACCAATGGGGCCCACCGGGGAGTTCGGTCGGAAGTGAGCACGAAGAACTCAATGAGCAAGGGACGGCGGACGCACCCAGACCGGTGACGCAGCCGAGGCGCGACGCAAGGACCTAGCGGGCGCGCGGGATTAACCGTGGCTCAGGGGACCGAGCCGGAAGCGTGCGTACCTGCATATAGATCGCGAACAGGCCCGCGAGGAGGACGATGAAGAGGAGCTTGTAGCCGTACTGCGAACCCGCCTGCAGGTCCACGCCCCAGTTCCCGCTGCCGTACACCCGTCAGTCAGCGTTCGAATTCCCCCAAGAAGCGGCCGAGAAACCCGAGGGAGAGGAGTGCTCACGGGTCGAAGTACGCGACGGCACAGACAAGGCCCGCGCCTGTGTGCTTCACGATGTGCTCCCCGACCGTCTTCGCTGCTGCAGCGACGGACGCGGAGTCGATCGAGAAGGACGTCGCCGCGCGCCGCAAGGGCGAGGGCCGTTGCGGGCTGGGACCGGGACTGGAGCTACGACTGGATCCAGATGCTTGCTCCTGAGGTTCTGCTTGAGGTTGGACGCGGGCCTCACAGTCGATGCAGCACTGCGAGGCGGACGCGGGGGTGGTGACGTCGGCCGTGGTGGTGGGAGCGACGGGGGCTACCATAATGTCGGTCGGCGTGGTGGAGGAGGGCTACCGTAGTGTCGGGCGGCGGTGCGGCGAAGTGCAGAGTATGTACCCAGCTCGAGCCTTCTGCGAGCTCGATGCCTCTCCGTCGGGGCGGGCGGGGGAGCACCTATATATCGTGTCGGGCGCGCCGCGACTCGCGAGCGGGCGACGCCAAGCGAGGTGCGTCCGGACGCGCCTCCAGGGAGAAGCGTCGAGCTCGTCCGCCGCCTCTCGGAGGCACAGCGGCCTGTCGCTCTCGGCTCTCTCTCTCTGGGTCTGGCATTACGCCCCATTCACATTGTTGCATTGTGGTTCCCCCCCTCGACAGCCGGGGGCGTCGGCGACGGCCTCTTGCGGTGTCTGTCGAAATGTTCCTTCCTGCGAGCTCGCAACGTCACGCGAGGGGTGACATGTCTCCATCGAGCATGTTTGTCCTTCGTTCGCGCCTGCGCTGATCTTCTCCAGTTCAGGCGGCAGTTCGCGCCGTCGCGTGTGTCGCAAAGGGGACTGGGGGAGCGGCGCGCAGAGGCGGGCCCGACGGTGTGGAATGATTGAGTCGGCGGAGAGGCGAGCGATACTGCGCGTGGATGGACGGACGAGGGGCGGGCGAAGGCGAAGCACGACGAAAAAAACGAAGGCAAAGAAGGCGACGGCGCGAACGCGAGTGCGAGGGCCAAGAACGTTCCGAAGGGCGCGACGCGAGAGCCGCTGTGGAGCGCACGGGCGGTAAAGGCTGCGGTAAGCTTCAGAGTGTGCGCGTTGCCGAAGATGGAAGGCCGGGACGGACGCGGGCCCTCCCTCGCGGCCCTCGAGGCTGGTGTGCTCACCTGCACGTTTGGGCGGCGGCGAGCGCCGCGGGGCGCACCGCACCGTTCGGGGAATGATCCGACGACGCGGCAGTTGTCTCGCGCCCTCAGGCCTTGGGCCTCGAATGCTGCATCAACAAGATTGGCTCCACCAGGCGGTGAAAGTAGACGGTGGAAGTTTCGTTCGCGTTTGATATTCCTCACGCTGTATGGCTGGGACATGTCCGACGCGAGTCAATACGACGTTCGCATCCGGTGTCCTGTTGATCCAAAGCGGACGTGGAGGAGTGAATGGTGCTCGATACCCGACCAATGAACGATCAGTGGGCTATCCGGCGGCCGCTGATGCTAAGAGACAGTGAGTTCGCGAAGAAGCTGCATGTCACAGGGCGCAGAGCCGTCAACCTCCGGACTTCAACATTCAAACAGGGAGGCACCGTCGTGGAATGCACTCACAGGTGGAGAGTGTAAACGCCCAGGTGCCGTACGGAGCACGCCTTCAGTGTGGCGAAGATCGAGGACGAATTGCAAAGTGCGTGTCTCATGATCGTGTATGTGGTGTTTTCGAAGGCGGATGTAGTAAGTATCCCCGTCAGACCTACCATGCAGAGGGGGTTCACAATCGCACCATACGGTCGCGTCAGATCATTTATCGCTGTCATATATGGAAGCAGTAAGTATACTCGCGTAGTGGTAGCATATACAAACCGGCGGTCCGTGCAGCTATTCACAAAAAAGCATTACAAGTAATGTGGCTAGTCAACAACAAAAAAGATTCAGGGCTCTGCGCGTTCGGATTCGTCGTACTCGTCGTGTTCGTGGCTTAATTACTTCGTGCGTCTTCAAGCTTTGGCATTACGCGCTTCAGGCAAGTCGGCCCCCAGCGGCGATAGAAGAGCAGCCGCTTAAGTCGCGGTTCTACATGAACTTGCGATGTTCCTGTACGGCAGGGGCATGAGAGGGGCGGTCGCGTCGGCGATCGGAGAGAAGTTTACTCACCGGGTAGTGCGTGGTCTCGTGGTCGACGTGGACGAAGGCGCGCCCGACGTTGGGAAGGACTTCTATCTTGTCCTGAAGGCTCTGGCTGAGGTCGTGCGCCTTCCAGAGGGGAGTGCTCGCGTCCATGACTACGTCGACCTCAACGTAATAATCCGGGCCGCTCTGCGGGAAGACGTTTTTGGGGTCATGCGCGGCTAACGCGGAGCGCCCGGGGTGTACGTACGTGGTAGGCGCGGACGGTGTCGACCTTCTCGATCTCGTCGCTGAAGGTCATGGCCTTGTAGATGAGGAGCTGGATAAAGTCATGCGGCGCCGACTTGCCCGCGAGGAGCTCGAACTGGCGGTAGATGGTGCGCGACCAGGCGAGAATGACGCCGAAGGCGATCTGCGGCGGGGAAATCTAGTGAGTACCGAAGTCGCTTATGGACACAATAGATGTCGAATAGATGTCGTATACAAAGAAGGATGATGATAGTTTCCGAGGGGCGGGTAGCCGGGGGCAGGACTTACGATAATAGCTCCCATGGGATCAAGGTCTGGCGGGAGAAGAGGTATAAGCCGGGCGAATGAGGGCGGGGGGAGAACAAGTACTCACACCACCTCAGTTTGCTCCCTCCCGCGGACATGAGCAGGCCTGTACGTCCCCACAGTCGTGAGTCCCTCTGTGTAACCATTCCCTCCGTTGACATGCATACTCACCGAACCCGTTGATGAACAGGTCGTTCCGGTGGTCTTCCCAGAGCATGCGGACCTGGCTGGACACCTTGCGGTATCCGAAGCAGTAAATGAAGAGGAGCACCTTCACACCTGTGTGCTGCGGTGAGTAATCGTGATATCTATGTCGTGGTTACTGTACTTACCCAGGGCGGCTCCGACAGCTATGAGAGAGGGGACGTGAAATTCGTTCGTGTCCTCGTCGCTGTTGTGGGTGATCAAAGTCCGCGCGGACTCGACAATGACGACCAGGTTGACGGAGCCCATCCTGGAAATCACGTCCGTTAGGATTTCGAGCAGCTGGACGCCGCCAAGGACTTACAAGAAACCTAAGGTGGGCTGGTGAGCGTCCGTCGAGCGTGAGATCGTGGAAGGCAACACTAACCATAGACGATGTTACCAATCGTTTCAAGGCGGGAGCCGCCGACGGGCCATTTGTTGACATCGAGGGCATCGGCCTTCTTGTGAAGCCAGAAGAGAAGGACGTTGCTGCCGATGTCGAAGACCGAGTCGATCCCCGTCGCGAGGAGGGAGAGCGATAGGGACGAGATGGCCGCGTACACTGCGGGGGCGAGGCGGGGTGAGTAGAGCGTGCGACATAGCGGCGGGATACGCACTCTGGAGGACACATAGGCTCAAATTGGCGAGCAGACTGGCCCACACGGCGATCTTGACCTGTAGGCGGTGACGTTAGTCGGGCGCGGGGCGAGCAACGGCGGGGTGGCGCCCCCCGCCGGGGACACGGGCGCTTACGGGGAGGCGGTGGTGCTCCTCCTCGACGCGAGCCTCGGTGGTGTGCTCGTCCATGGACTTGAGAAGGTCATCGATGAGCTATTTCGGGCGTGGTCAGAAAGGCTGTCGACGACGAGGGTGGAGAAAAAGTGGACGGACATTGTTCTGGCGGCGCTGGTACTGCTCGAGGGGCTTGCCCTTGCGGCGCTTGCGCAGTTCGCCGAGCTGATCGTCGGAGAGGTAGGCTGTACGGAACTTGAAGGGGTCGTCAACCTTTTTGCGACCCGAGGCTTTCTCGACGGTGTCGAGCTGTTGGTGGAGATCGGGTACCGTTGCGTCGGAATGCTGAAGCGGTCCGTCACTACGGCGCACAGGCGGAAAGAAAAAAAAAGAGCGACCGACGTTGGACGCCGAGTGCGCTGGCACCGAGGGCTCTGGATGGCCGTCGCTGGAAGATGTTTGTCCGGACATGGGCTAGAGGCGGGCGAGGCGCATCGAAGGAGAGAGGGACGGCGGCAGGGGAGCGCATAAGAACGTCGGGGGTCAGCGCTGGGTCAGGCGGGGACCGAGGGAGTGGTACAGACTGCGACTGGTGCGATCCTCTGTGTTCTGGGGCCGTGTCCGCTCTGTCGGTCTCCATCTCACACTCAAATCGAATCTCGACGCCGCCCACACGATCTACTCACCTCCGCTGCTCGTTCGGCGACTCTGCGGTCGGCTTGCTCTGGCTCGTAGTGGTACAGAGGAAAGAGAGGAGAGCCCCCCAGCGCGAATTGCTCAGGTGCTGTGCGCTGGCGCCTGATCCCGGCCTTCCCTTGGCCAGCGGACTCTGAACTTTTCGGCCCCCCCTCCGCCCCTCGAGCCCCCTCGCCTTCCCCCGTGCGAGCCCCCTACACCGCCCGCTGCCTCCCCCGAGGCTCCTGTTCGCCTCGCGCCTCCCATTCGCCGTCCCCGGCCTGCTCTGCCACGCCCGCCACCACGCGACGGCGCGAGCCCGCCCCCCGGGTCTCTGCGGGCGGCCTTCTCATCTTATCTGATAGAGCGCGCAACCTTCTCCCATCTCCTCCCACCGCACGCCCTGCTCACGTCACCCGTGTCGACATCCACTCACGCACGCCTCTCCCGCGCGCCACGCCCCGCCTCAGCCCCCCATGCGTTCTCAAGACAGCGGCCTGATTCCCTTGGCCATCTTCCTCGCCGTCCTTCTGTGAATGCCCGAGCCGTATTATTAGCCACCACGCGACGTCCTGCTCACCTCCCGCTCTTCCATCCAGGTTCGCCCTCTTGGCGTGGTGCATTCTCTCGTCCTGCCTCGGGCGCTCGATCATCGCCAGCCTCTCCGACCTGTGGCAAGCGCTCCTCGACAGCGCACGCGCGGGCAGCGACGCCGAACACGCCAGACGTCGAATGGCGGGGGCGCGCCACCGCTGGGAGGAGGACGAGCTGCTCGAGATGGAATCCCGAGGCAGATCGAGGCTCGACTCCTTTTAGGCATATCGTTCACGGTAGCGTGGGTCGCCACCTGCTTCGGCTGACCTGCTGACCGCCCCTGTTACACAGACCAACGGCTTCCTTGTACGCTACTCTATCTGTAGCACGCTGTGTATTGCGTTCTCCCAAGGCGATTCAAACAGCATGACGTTCTCCGTGCATCACTCGGCGGTTGTGGCGTTGTCCACCGGCAAAGTGTGAAATGCGTCCGATGCGCTATACTCGACGCTCGATCGTCACAGGCACTCGCCGGTGCACGTTCGCCATGCGAATCGAGAAAGTCGCGATCCGTCTTTGGCGGGCATCCCCGTCGGGGGCACGGTCGATCCCTCTTCACATCGTCTTCGGCGACGGACGCGAGCAAGTCTGCCAGCCGCGACACAACTCTTCGGGACCGGCTGACCCCCGAGTGACCGTCAGCCGCAACCAAACTCCGCCCTCGAGGCCTATAAAGGACGTCCTCCCCGACCCCTCTCTGCCAGCTCGCTCTTCTCTCTGCCACCACGATCTCTTGACGAGAACGTCCGCTGGTTGCTTTCTGTCGCTGTCGCTTCGCTGTCTACACCACACCACATCACTATCCCATCACCATGAGGATCTCCACCAGCTCGTCCTTCCTCCTGGCGACGCTCGCGATCTCCTCGTCGTCCTCTGCCCTGGCCCTTCCCGCGGACTCTGGCGCCGTCGAACAGGGCCTGACACCCTCATCGAGCTTCCGGTCCCTAGCTATGGCAGGCCGTACAGACGAAGTTGATGTCAAGTTGGGAGCCCCAGACTATCGTGGTAGCACTGCCGCTGCGGATCCTTATGACTATTCTCGTGAGTCTGCTTCGATGCACTCTGTGACGGCTGTCTAATATTCTGCAGACTCGGAGGCCCAGGTAGCGCACTACCGTCGGGGTCTTGACCTTATGGGCCTGCTCAGCGGCATACCGGCGGTCGGGCCTATCCTCTCACCCCTTCTACAGCAGGTCCTAGACATCTTTGGCCTCGAAGGGAAGAGCAGCAGCACTGGCACTGAAGCCATGACAGCTCCTACCACTCAACAGCTCGCTCTTCTTGAACAGGCCCTGGGTCTGGCTCACATCAAGATGGCTAGCCTTCCTGGAGCTGTTCAGCGGCGAGACGACGCTACGACGATGACGACGACGACTGTATACGCTCCATCCTCTACATCGTCGACGTCCGCCTCTAGCTCGACCTCGGGTCCCGCTCCTGTCCATCCTCCTGTGTCCCCGTCGGGAGGTCAGAAGGCTCCTGTTCCCGTTGGCTCTGCCCCGAAGCCTCCCGTTCCTGTCGGCGCGGCTCCCAAGCCTCCCATCCCTGCCGGCGCTGCTCCACCTTCAGCCCCCGTCGTGAAGGACGCTCCGCCCATGTTCTCCAATATGTCATCAGACACAGAGGACTATTCACCCACCACGACCGACGGATCGACGTCCAACGCCTCTTCCTCGGCCTAGCCCTCTCGTACGGCTTAACCTCTTGCGCCGCCCACGCTCCTTGTCCCCCTATGGACGCGTATTGAGTCATGGAGACAGTATGATTATGTATATATGTTCGAGCAAATATGTCCAAGAAAATACAACATGTGTGTATGCGAGCTCTTTTGCACGTCTGAAAGAGCGAAGTTTGGGTCAAGCGCGGCTGATTTGGAGTTATTCGTTCACTCTTCATCGCCGATCTTGTACAGCAGCTTCCCTACGGTGCTGCCACCCTTCGTTGTCAAATCGGTCTGCGCCTCACGCGCGCCTTCTGTCGTAAATGGATACACCTTGTGGACGGCAATCTTGAGTTCATCCTTAGCAACGAGGTCGAACAGTTTCTCTCCGTAGTAGCGTGCCTCCGCCGGGGTGTAGATGTAATTGGCCATTCTGTTCGATACAGACCGTCAGCCGAGGGCACACGCGGCGCTCGGACTAAAGAACTCACGTGGGACGAAGCAGCGCGAGGTTCTTCTCGACGAGCTTGAGAGGCGCGATGGGTTCGACCGCGCCAGAGGCGTTGCCGACGCTCACGAGAGTGCCCTTGCGCCGGACAAACTTGAAGTTGTCCAAGAACCTGTCAGCCGGACCCCGGTGTCGCGTCAGCCTTTCCGCCGCTGAATCGCCACTGGCCCCAGTGTGACCGCGCCCTCGGACGCGGAAACAGGGGAAAGGAGGGGAAAGGAGAAGAAGGAGACGCACGTGTCCTTGCCCACGCCGTCGTACACGACGTGCACGCCCTGGCCCCCCGTGAGCTCGAGCGCGCGCGCAACAACATCCTCCTGCGTGTACAAGATCACATGGTCCGCCCCGTGCGCGCGCGCGACGGCAGCCTTGGCGGGCGTCGAGGTCGTGCCGATGACGGTCGCGCCCGCGCGCTTGGCGAGCTGCGCGAGGAGCAGCCCAAAACCGCCTGCGACGGTGTGCACGAATACGACGTCGTTGGGCCGGACGGGGTAGGCTTCTTCGACGAAGGAGAGGGCGGTGAGGCCTTGGAGGGTCGCGGCGGCTGCGGTGAGGAGGGGGACGGAGGGGGGGAGGGGGAAGACTTTGGACCAGGGGACGGAGGCGTAGGTGGAGTGTACGCCTAGGAAGTTCTGTGGAGGGCAACGTCACGGTGCGTGCGGGAGTAGGTGAACATTTCTCTGGTCCGGACTCTAAGTACGAGCAAGGGAGGGACGCACGACAGCGACGCGGCTGCCGATCTGGAGGCCGCGCTTCTTGTACTCTTCGTCGCCCTGAAGGGCCGCGTCGTCGGTCGGGAGCGCGACGACGGTCCCCGCGGCCTCCATGCCGAGGACCTGGGGGAAGGTCTTGATGGGGTACAGGCCCTTCCTGCGCACGCCACGACGCGTCAGTCGCTCGTGCGTGCGGTGCGCGTATGCGGACGAGAAGCATGGGAAGCGTGCCTGTAATAGGTGTCGATGAAGTTCACACCGGCGTACGCGACCTGAAGACGATGTGGGTCAACATTGATTCTACTTGAGTGGAAGTATGAAAGGTGCTCGCCTTGATGATCACGTTTCCTGGGCTAGGTGCAGGGGTAGGCAGCGTCTTGACCTCCAAGACGTCGACGTCGCCCGTCTTGTCGATCGCGATTGCCTTCATGGTCTCGGGGAGGGACATCCTGCCTCTCGGTTGTGTAGTAGATCCTGTGCTAGAAAAGTGTCGGGTGAGCACCCTGATCCTCGCGGTGGCTATATGCGCTTGTTGTGGTAGCACTCCGCCAGCGAGCTGTTGTGGTAATCGCAGTCGCGAGGCAAGAGTGTCGCGAAGGCGCAGCGTCATCGGATTAGAGATTGTGTGCGACGGCTATATATTTGGCTGAACCCAGTGAAAGCTGGCTGACTCATATACGAGGCCCAGCTTGTGTCGCGATACTTACTGCAGTGACGGTCGTGGGTTGAGATCAAGCCGCGTCGCGGCCTTCCGACGTTCCTGTTCCGGGTCATGTGTGAGTAGAAGTCCCGAATGCAACCTGTCAAGCCGTAGTCTCCTGTTGGCGTGCTAATGACGTCGTGCCTACGAACTTGAACACACGGAACGCCAGAATATCGTAGAGTACAATCGTTGTATCGCTACATTGCTACCTGATACAAGTCACAGCGACAATATACCACACATACAGTCCTTGTTATGTACACCATCTCCAAGGTTGACCACACGAAGAAACATACGTACACCACCTGCGACTTTACGCGCCATCGGACTCTTCCGCTGAGGCGCCGAACGCCACCAACAACGTCTCGTAAATCATTACGACCTGATCGTCCCGCTGCACCATCCCGGGCCGCTGCTCCCGCAACGCGTCGATCTCCCGCGCGACCATGTCCTCCTGCAATTCCTCTGGAACCGGACCGAGCGGCGAAGGAGGGAGGGGTGGAATCTCGCCCTTGGGCGTGGCCGGAGGGGACAACAGGCGATAATGGCGGAGGAGCGAGCACAGCGCGATGAACGCGCCAGTGCGGCCGACACCTGCGGAGCAGTTGACCACGATGGGCGGGTTAGGGTCGAGGTTCGCGACGCCCTCGTAAAGTGAAATGTCGCGATTTGCCTCGTCGACTTGGCGCGCGAAGCGGAGCAGCCCTTCACGATCTTCGCGCGCGGGTACGCCGTGGTCTGGCCAGGATGCATAGAGGAGATGTTGGAAGATGACGGGGGAGCCTTCAGGCGCGCGGGCGGAGTGAGAAAGGGCCTGGAGAGTGACGACGGAATGCACGCAGTGCGCGTCCTCGATGGTTTGCGAACGCGTAAGCGTGACTTTGACTGGGGGATCGGAGCGGCCGGCTTCGGGCTCGATGATCCAGGACTGGCCTTCGAGCGGGGGAAAGTAGACATGGGCCTTGCGCATACCGCCTTCAAGGTTTTGCGTGAGCTGCACGACGGTGCGCACGCGATTGATGCTCCGGAGGTTGGAGAGGGTGGTACCAGGCGGAGGAGATATGCCTTCAATGAAGATGCTCAGGAAGGCGTGCGCTGATTGAGGGAGGGGAGCCTGAGTCGCGATCCACCACTTTCCACCAGTATCTTCCCTAACCCAATTCGCATTGAGATAACGGCCGGACGTACAAGTGCTGGAGCAGTCGTGGCTCGGCTCTCCGGGGCAGACGACGACTCGTGTGCGATCGTAGGGGAAGATGTCCGCGTAACGGTTGAAGAGCGCGTTGTCTGGATCTGTGCCAGCCGCAACGGAGTAGTGAGAGACGTGGTCTGCTTTGGTGTTGATTGAAGACGCGATTGACGCTATCTTGTGTCTTTTGAGCGAGCTAGATTGATGTCGCGATGCCGCGCGTGCTGCCATGCGCGTCCGCTCGCGTTTGGCTAGAGTTTGAAGAACATTCGTAATATGTTCCGCGTTGTGTGAGTTCGTAAGCCATGCTGGAACAGGAGGGACGGCAGAGGTAGACATTGCGTATGATGGAGATGCGACAAGGAGTGTTGCATCTTCTCAACTATGACATCGTGTCACATGATTGGGGGCAGATCAATGGAATACTGTACAATTTCGACCGATGCGGCGCGTCACGCATCACAAGAGGGCCATCCGCGACGTTTGGAGACATGTGTCACGCATCACAGAAGCCCTCGCCGCTCGCGACACACGCGTCACAAGACCCGAAAATGGCCGAAAATCACCAAAATTGCCCTGAAAATTGCAAAACGGCCCCGCCTACGGCGGAATTGCCTTTTCGCCTCAGAACTGAGCTATCGGTGCCCTCTGGGCCCTCTCAAAAGCAATTTTGCGGTGCGGCGCGGGGTCGCCGACCCCGCGCCGCACCGCACTACGCAACCTGTCATACGTCACACCCCGGCGCGACGCGCCGCTTTGGGCATCTGAGGGTGTCATGCGTCACACCCTGCGCCGCATCGGTCGAAATTGTACAGTATCTCTATTGGTCTTCCGCTGTTGTTTGAAGCTTGAAGCTGGGTATCCTTCGTCACATCTCGTGTCTTTTCAATCGTCCTGGCTTCGCTCCAAACATGCAGTCTTTGATCGACTCCGAGACCAAAGTCAAGTGTGTCCGACAACCAAGTCCAAGTGTAGGGGCTGGCTGACAAGAAGGCCCAGAGTCAGTTCCACGCTGGACAAGTCTGTGGGAAAGAAAAACTTAACGGATGGGAGTCCGGAGACATGTTGGACGTCTCAACAGGTATAGCCTGTGTGGCTGCCAGTTTTTCTCGGGTCTTCACCAACTGAGTACTCCATTTCCGCGTACCCTTAGGGCACCCCACAATATATCCAGCTGTCTTTCCCTTCGCCAGTGACGCCGAAACGAGTGGAACTTACATTCCAAGGCGGCTTTGTAGGAACCAAATGTTCCGTAGAAGCGGTGAAACCCGGCGGTGGTCAGAAGTGGGAGGTGCTCACGCGCATATATCCCGAAGATGTAAATCGGAAGCAATCGTTCGACCTCGTCCCAACATCGGAACCTGACGCAGAGTGGCAGGTGGAGGGCTTGAAGTTTGTTTTCGAGGAGAGTTCAGATTTCTTCGGTAGAGTGACTGTGTACGATTTACAGTTGCTTGGAACATCAGCAAGCTGAATCCGTGGGTTGCAAATGCACTGGGCTTGTGGAATGTCGTGGAGGGGTGACAAACACCATGGTGCTATACACCAAGGTACATAACGAGTCACTCCGCAACAAGGCCTCCGCCAAATTTAGTCCTTCAAGATTCGTGTCTGACGCCGCCTTGCTTGTACCGGTGAAAGGAATACTAATAATGTACAGATCTACTGCGTGTATACAGTGTATTAATCACGTCCGCGACTTGTGTAGTGTCCCGGACACCAAACATCCAAAGTCCGAATAACTTAATGCGCCTCATACGAGTCCCAGGCGGGGATGACACGTCCATCGATATCAATGTCGACCCAGCGCGCGCGTTCCGGGTTCGGGTCGCCTTGATAGTAGTCCCCGTCGTCGTCGAACCCGAATGCGCGCTCGAAGCCAAATCCGAGCGCCGCCATCCTGCAGATATTCGACCTGTCGACCAGCCCGCATCAGCACAAGGCCAGGGAACCATCAGCACTCAACGGCTATATACAGTGTACTCACCCCTCCATGCACACTGTCGCACCTGGCACGATCTCGCCTGGCCATGCCCACAGCCCGCCAAGCATTGCAAGGTCGACAAGCGCGCCGCGCGTGAGTCGTACACGCTCTTCATATGGTTCCTCGTCAAACTCGGCCTGCACGTACTCGCGTGCGGACGCGAGGGCGCGCACGTCCGCGTTCGTGCTCCGCGCGAGCGAGAAGAGCGCGGTTGCTGGGGTGAACGCGGACGCAAATTCTGCCGCCGCGGCGGGGGAGTCCGATGCGAACCACATGACTGGCGGTGCTGGGAACTGGTCGGCGTGCCCGAGTTTGAGCCCGCTTGGAGGCTCAGAAGCTGAGAGGTCGGTCACGTCGACGCCGTCGGGAAGGGGGGAGCCTGAGACATTGCCGTAGAATTTGTCCCATGTCAGTCGGGCGCGGGAGATGAACTTGTCTAAAGGGATAAGTCCTCCCGGGTAGAACATGAACGCATGTGCTCGCCGATCGCCTCGTCGTACGTGTACGGCGATGTAAGGGGCGGGATTAGACTGTTGAGTGGAATCTTCGCTCGTCGGGGTATTAGATGTGTCTGTGGCTGTGTCTCGGTGGGATGATGATTGCGACGGAAGTGAGAGAATAGAAGCAACCTCTTGACGGGCAGCCCGGATGAGAGCAGCATTACGAGCATTAGGCCTGATAACTCGCTCAATTGAAGTTCGCAGGTTCTCATATATGGGTTTTGCGCGATGCATATGGTGCCCATACCTGCGAGGACTCGTGAATATCCGGACTGACATAACCTGCCAATGACGTACGGGTTTTCGTACTCCTCGAGGAAGTGGTCGCCAAAATGATATCTTGCCGATCTTGAGCTCAATACCTACGGCTGTTAATGGGTAAGCAAGAAAATAATACAGAGCAAACCCACCCAATGTCTGAAAACAAGCGTTAGTGAATATAGGTTAGACGGATGTCCGGAGGCGCACCTAGCCGTTCTTGGGCAAGCGACGAGCTCTGTGCACGGGAGAATGTGTGTGGGTCTGTTTCGCAAGTATTATTGGACCGGTATTGACGTACCTTCAGGTGGAGGCGCACGACAGCCTGGCTCAGGGCCAGGTTCGAGGGCACGGACGTGCTGGAAATGATCTATCCATCTGGTGACAGGTTTAGACGCAAACCACAAGGCAGTCTATATGAAGGACTCACTTTCCACGATTCCAATAGGTGTCATCTACAAGGAAAGTGCGGTTTCGCTACCCCACCCATGAGCCTGTGGTATGTTATATTCGAATGTAGAAGCAAGCTTACCTCCCGTGCGAAAGCGGCTGCGTGTGCCATGAGCATGAGATCCCTTGCAAGACCAACCCGCCCGTCGAGCATGTAAGTAATAGTACTGGAGCAAACCTTGGTCCTACCGCCCTCGGGTAGATGCTCGGTCGGAACATCGTCGTGGTGTTGGACGTCAAGTATCCCCATATGAGGCGTGTCCCAGTACTCTGTATGCGGCATCCAGCCCTCCATGAGCTTGGCGCATTCTGCACGATACTGGTCTCCGGTGAGGGGGAATGTGGTGTAATTCTCGTATGAGATGAACTGGGCGGACGTGTTATGACCGTGGTCGACGGGAATTGCGGACGGGGCAGCTTGTTGTGTGGACTGAGAGGAAGTGACGCTAACTTCTGATGATCCTGTCTCAAACCCAAGATCCTCTACGCCCAGGTGATGTTCCAAGAGAGTGGATTCGAGGTATCCAGGTGATCTGAAGGACACGGTGATGGCGAACAAGAGGAAGGCGGCGAGTACGGACCCTGCAATGAGCGGTAGCCTGCTTAGAACCACGGTCGTCCAATGCTTGACAGACCACGCGCTCGGGTGCTTGGAATGGGCGTCGTAGTCGTCTCCTCGGCTCCGATATCCGGAAGAGAGCAGAGGCTGAGACTGTTGTTGGCGGTAGTCGCGGCTTTCGTCGTCCCCAAAAGCGTCTAGCTCGACATTTGTGAAGCCCTCTTCCGCGCGGCCAGCACGCGAGTGGGGAGTCCTTGGTGTCAACACGCCTTCATGGTGGTCGGAGTAGGGCCTGACGAGGATGTCCCGTGGAGGCGCTGCTGGCATTCACGAGTGAAGAACGGTTGAACGGGAAAGAGAGACAGGGAGATGGCGGATGACGACGACCAAGAGCGGGCGAACGGCGCGCAAGAGACGAGGAAACGGTTGCTGGCATTCTAATTTGGCACAGGCAGCTGAGGCAAAGTCCAGAAGCAGGCCGACACGGCCGTTCTCCCCACGGGCGTTCGACTACGATCATCTTCGACTCGCCACTCTATCACGTCTCTTCTGCTGAACATGATGTCGGTGATGTCTACCTCGGATTGAGAATAACAGTTCGATGCACTGACTTTTGGTTCACCCCCACGCCCTCTATAACACCGCTAACAAAGTGTCAGGTCGCGTTGGACTTGAATCCACACTTGTTGTCGGGCCGTCTCACCGAGACTTACGCCTCACGCTTATTCCGTATGGCGAGAAGTCTCCATGGTGTTGTCAAGATCTATTACCGCCGCATTCATTGTCCTCCGAGTGGGCATCTCCACCGGGCGATGGGCATCTCATGGAAAGCTTAAGGACTGCAGGAGGCGACGCCGCTGCCAGAATGAACCTTGCCGCCGCTCGCGTGACGGCACCAGGACATACTCCCTTGGCAGGAATGAGATGGGAGCGCAGCCTCGTGGGGAGACTTCTCGGAGTGTACGGCTCCTGTGGTAAGTTCTTGAGTAATGCCTATCACGCGTACTTCGCCCATACAGTGCTTCTTCAATGGGATTCTTGTCCACGTGTGGTCACGGAACCTCTCCAGCCGCGCAGCGGTTCACATATAAGAACAGACCCAGTCTATCTCCGTTCCTTCGTGCGCATTCCTTCTACCATGGACGACCCCCAGGCCGTCGCCGTCGCCGCTGTGGCTCTCCTTGTTGCTTCGTACCTCGTTGTGTGGTACACCAACCCTGTGAGCGCTCATATCGTAACGCCGTTATGGAAACAGCACTGACTAGAAGTGGGAAACGACAGCTTCGTGCCATTCCCACTCTCGATGGAACGGATGCGCCCCTGTTCTGCTACTTCACAGCGCGTCGCTTCGCGCGTAATGGAAGGGCCATGCTCAAAGAGGGGTATCAGAAAGTATGACCCTCTGATTCGTATATGCATAGCCTGGACACCGAAGAGCTGACCGTCCTTGGGAATGCGGCAGTTCTATGGCCATGCATTCAAAATTGCATTGTGGGATCAATGGCTGGTCGTCGTGTCGGGGCCTAAGATGGCGGACGAACTCCGCCGGCGTCCTGACCACGAGGTTTCTTTCATCGAGGGAGCCGAAGAAGTATGTGAGCCGTCTATCATGATTAGTGTGTTGGTCTCAATGTGTCCACAGATTGTCCAAACGAAGTACACAATAGGCTCGGACCCTGAAGAAACACCGCATGTAGTTGACATCGTCAGGGACAAACTCACTCGGGCCCTTCCGACGATTTTCCCCGAGGTTGTCGACGAATTGAGTTCCGCGTTCGCAGATCACATCCCTGCTAAAAACGACGGTATGATCAGATTATCCAGCGTAGTCGCACAGAGACTGACCTGCTTCTGGCAGAATGGTTATCTGTCCACGTCATGACAACCATGCAGAAGGTTATCGCTCGTGCTTCGAACCGTGTTTTCGTTGGTCTCCCGCTGTGTGCGTAATAGTGGCCATAGTGGCCTCATCTCCCATTCTGATTTTTTGGTTAATAGGCAGGAACGACGAGTATCTCAAGCTCGCGATCAAATTTACTGTCGATGTATTCAACGACAAGGATTACGTTAACCGTTTCCCTAAAGTCCTGAAACCGTAAGAGACCGCTCACAGGCATCTATCTGTGACTGACGAGGCGTAGGTTGGTTGGCGCGTTAGTGAGCGATGGAAGGAAAACTGTCAACGCCGCTTTGGTACATCTCAAGCCTTTCTTAGAGGAAAGGCTTTCCAAGATGGAAGAATATGGAGATGACTGGCCCGACAGGCCTGTACGTCGTTGCGATGTTTATGAGATGGTAGCTCATGAACCTGATTGTGTTTTCACCAGAACGATCTGCTTCAGTGGTTCCTCGATCACCCGGGTTTCAGCAACAGCTCACAATTCCTCATCACCAAGAGGATCCTCAACATCAACCTCGCAGCCATTCACACGTCCTCAAACGTGCGTTGCATGGATCGTCATCCGTTGCATGGTCCAAATCTCACCTACTCTAACAGAGTATTACGCACGTTCTCTACCACCTTGCAGCTGAGCCAGAATACCAGCAACCTCTCCGAGAGGAGATTGAGGCCGTTATCGCCTCCGAGGGTTGGACAAAGGCGAGCATGGGCAAGATGTGGAAACTAGATAGCTTCATGAAAGAGTCGCAGCGCTACAACGGCATCTCCCTCAGTGAGCCGCCACTTTCCCCTGCCTGAGCCCGTCGCAAGAAACTGACCAAGGTCACTCTCGTCAGCCGCCATGACACGGAAGGTGCTCAAAGGCATCACGCTTAACGACGGCACGTACATCCCGGCGCAGACTGTCGTCGTTGTCGCCACGGATCCGGCACACCACGACGACAGCAACTACGCGGATGCGGACACCTTCGACGGTTTCCGCTTCGCGCGCATGCGCGAGGAAGACGGTGAGGGCACGAAACACCAGTTCGTCAATACCTCGCTCGACTACTTGGCTTTCGGACATGGGAAGCACGCTTGGTACGTTCATCTCCTTATCTGGTTCGCCCGATATCGCCGAAGCCGTTAACCGCGCGCTCCCCCGCCCGCATTAGCCCCGGTCGGTTCTTTGCGGCGAACGAGCTCAAGGCGATGTTGGCGTACATTGTGCTCAACTACGACCTCAAGATTGCTGGGGACGGTCAGCGGCCTGCGAACATCTACTACGCCACTGGGGTCATCCCAGCGGTGAATGGGCGGGTGTTGTTCCGGAAGCGCGAGAGCAGGGTTTGATGTCATGTATTGAATTTTCGGACGGCAATGATTCATTTGGACTTCCTGACCATCGGAAAGTGATTCAGGAACCTGCTCTAGGACGCGAATGTGGTGGCATTTTCGTCCATCTCCGCGCGATGCTTCTAGCTGTGGATAGACCATGCGCCTTATCACGAGTTCAGCATTGTTCCACACACGACTTCCTTTCCGAGGTACTGTTTACAACCGCGACTCAGAAGAAGGCTGTGTAGGTACTAGTTGAGGTGGGTCCCTTCTCGTGCCCTCCCCGGTCATCCAAAGTTTGACGACCAATCACTCGCTTCAAGGAACGCGTGGTCGGGCATGCGCCGATGCTCCCGTCATGTTGATGACCTCTCGGCGCGACCCTTGCCCTTACGTTCTGTGAACTTGGGTAGCACTGTTACCTTAATAGGCGGCCGGCAAGTATCCGCTATTGACACCGTCAATCGCCGATTGACTGTCGAGCTCGGTCGCATCCTCTAAGACGGCGAAAAGTACGTTAATGTCTGTTGGAATGACTTTTGGGTAGTTAATGGTACGACGAGCTTAAGCAGACATACGTTTTCTACTGCCAGATGGCCGCAAGAGGGCTCTGCGGCCCGTTGGGGGCGGTCACCCACGCTTAGCTTCGATGCAGATGTCAATCTGGATTGGGAGACCCTCGGGATATAAGTATGCTTGCTCCTGCGAGAGGGGGTGCCCTGTAGCTCTCTACCCCTTCAGCGATCTACGACGAGCAATGAGCAGCCTCCAGACTGCAGTCTACGCGGCCCTGGCATACTTTGTCGTGCGCTGCTTGGTACAATGGTTCACAGACCCCGTCAGTATCGTCGTCCCTTTGTATCCCTCGTTGTCTGGCTCAAGCGTGCCGTTTCTGTCAGCTGAAAGCTATCCCCGCTATGGGCGGCCCTTCTGCACCAGTGGTCTCTATCATCGCGTTCGTGAATTCGATTAGACGCAGGAAACAATTGATACAGGAAGGTTACAAGAAGGTATGTCCTGTTCAGTTTAGGATATGACCACGCCTCAATGAGCCCCACGGTAGTACTACGGGTCCTGCTTCAAGGTCATCTTCATGTCATGCTGGGTGGTCGTGACGACGACCAAAGAGGCTGCCCAGGACATTAAGTCGAGGCCGGATAATGAACTATCTGTGGTCGAATGCATGAAAGACGTGAGTGTAGTCGTCTGCTCTGTGTTAGGACGCCAGTAACACGCAACGGACGCTCAGCTTGTCCAGACACACTGCTCGCTTGGCCATGAAGTTCTCGCGGACCCTTGGGAACATCACGTCATACAGGGAAAGCTTACGCGTAACATCGACGTTGTCATCCCCGTGCTGGAGGACGAGTTGGCGGCGATCACGGACGAGCTTGTTCCGCCTAACAGTCAAGGTAGTCCCGACGTTGTATCTAATTATGAGCCCCTTTACTGACAAATCCCGGCATAGACTGGGTGAAAGTTGATGTCTTCAAATTCGCTGAGACGCTTGTTGCGCGCATGACTAACCGCATCATCTTTGGACTGCCGATTTGTAGGCCGTATATTGTACGAAATTAAGGCTTGCATGCTCAACTCTACCGCACTAGGCCGGGATAAGCAATTCTTGGACCTCGTCACTAGGTTCCCAATGTCTGTTGGCATGGACAGCTTGATCGTAAACCTCCTCCCGGAGCTTCTCAGGCCGTGAGTGTTAGAATTGCACCTGCTACCCCCCTATCGCTTACATCAACCTCCGGCTAGGACCGTTAAGTTCTTTGGACGAGGAATGAGAGTTGTGCGACGTGTCACACCTTACGTTTCATCTATCATCAACAAGCGGGCCATAATTCTAAACCAGGACGGCAACAATCCAGAGGAAAAACCTGTGAGCACGCTTGATCTAGTAAATATACGTATCGTGTTGATACTTGCGGAGAACGACTTGTTTCAGTGGCTCTGGGACGAAGGGGCGTTGAGGCATTGCTCAAGCGAGGAAATCACCAAACGTATTCTCCTGACGAACGCCGCAGCATATCATACGACTTCCATGGTATATCCCGCACTATCCATTCAATCTTTCCCCTTGATAACAACCCATATCCTAGAGCTCTACACAAGCGCTCCTGGATCTGGCCGCTGCTTTCGATGACTGTGCTCAGCCGCTTCGCGCAGAAATAGAGCCACTCATCGCGTCTCAAGGCTGGTCAAGGACTGCGTTCAGCTCTATGCGCAAACTCGATAGCTTCCTCAAGGAGTCGCAGCGGATGAATGGTGTGGCCCTGCGTGCGTCGTGCAGTACCATATATAACGTCTGCTTCACGCGCCACTTTCTGACCATCAACCCATTTAGTGTCCATGTTTCGCAAAGCGATGGTCGATGTGACGCTTGCCGACGGGACTTTCCTCCCTCGCGGCACATGTGTCGCCGCAGCTGCGGTCCCCTCACACCTCAATGAGGACATCTATCCAGACGCAGACAAGTTCGACGCGTTCCGCTTCTCGCGTATGCGCGAAGCCGAGGGTTGCTCGACGATGCACCAACTAACCAACACGTCTGCGGAGTGGCTGGCATTCGGTCATGGCAAGCACGCGTGGTGGGTACCCAGGATTCGGGTGTCCCGTGCACGACCGCTGACGAGAGTTCTCGGCTATTGGACAGTCCCGGCAGGTTCTTCGCATCGGCGGTTTTGAAGGTCGTATTATCGCACATCTTGATGAAGTACGATCTCAAGATAGCTGAGATGAATGATCAATCCACGACGATCGCCGCAGGTTTGGGCGTAGCGGCCCGTCGGGAGGGGAAAATCTTATTGAAAAGGCGCAACGACTAATGACGTCTCCTTGCATATCGTTGGTCTTCATGTCACATTTCTTGTGGGCTTTCTGTAGGAACAGGCGGCGGATTGAGTACATCGCGTATCATTCCAATATTCCAATGTAGCCTTGCAGTGAGAGATGTTCAGCCCCACCAAACGAAAGCTATCAAGACACCCTAATATACTCTTATGGGGTATCGGCGGCGTAGGCGACGAGCGAAGGTGCGTGGCCGGTAGCGAGAACCCGGCAACTACGGAGAATATGTAAATCATGGACGTTTAAGGCGGGCACAAATTACTTACACCGAGTTGTCCAATGGAAGAGAACTAGCTGGCGCATCGCATTCCAGGTTTATGTGTGGACACGATATCCGCCTTCCGTTCTCGCTCAGCGTGAGGATCGGGCACAATGCGGCACGATGGGCTAGGCATTGTATATGTTGGTCATCTGCCGATGAATGTCTTTTGAATATGTGGCGCCATTACATGAGGGCGATCACAGTCAGCGAGTAAACGGAACTGAATGATTGAGACTCACGAGGACTACTTAGCGACGTCCTCTCCTGCGGCATCCTCGACGACCTCATATCCTGCCCATACTACCTCCGAGCAGCTCGCGCAGCCGACCAAATGTTGCTCGGCTTCCAACATCTCCTCTGTTATGATGTACACCCCGCCACATCGACAATGGTAGGTCCAGGTTCCACTTGCAGATTCTTCGAAATCCTCGAGCGAGACGATTTGCGCTGGACGAGGTCCAAGCCCCGCTCCGCTTACCGACCTCGTATGATCGTATTCCTCCTTGAGATGTGGGGTAGAAAGAGTTCGGAACGCATCTTTGAGGAGGCCAATGTCTACGGATGCCACGACGCTGCCTGAGGCTTGTTTGTCGGGATGATGGAGCAGGAGAGCGCGGTGGTAGGCGGCTCTGATCTCCGTTGGACTGGCGGACGGGGAGACGACCAATAGACGATAGTAATCCGGGACAGAATGGGTCATAAAGCAATAATACGATGGCAGGGCTGCCGTGATAGAAGAGGGTAGAAGAGGGCAGAAGGCAGATGCTCGAACGCGGACAGGGTCACTTCCAGATTCCAGTTGGCGCTGAGGCCTGAGGCGCGACCATTGTTCGTGCGGAAGATCAAGTTGTATAAATTTATGCATCCAGGAAGATACTCTATATAGGATGCGCACAGCACAACTCCTGGCGACATAGTAGTAGCGAACAGCATGGCAACACTGCCCCTCTCGGTGTATGAACAGGGAACCTAATAACGGAGCACAAACAATGTGTACCCCGCTTGGAGTGAAAGGCTACAGGGGTATATCGTAGTATCGGGGGGGTATCAATCCGACAAGACCATATCATCGTCACTCTGCTCAATGTCTGAGCTAGACAGACTAGGTGGCAAAGGGGGTGGTAGTGTGGATGGCGGAGGCGGTAGCACAGATTCCGGGAGAACGGATGCCGAGTTGAACGCTCCGGGCAGCCGCCACGGAGGTACCTTGCTCTCACTCACAACGGGACCGGATCCAGAAGAAGCCAATATGTTCTGCCAAAGCTCGTGGCGATCTTGAGTGAAAGTCGTGCTTACAACAATAGGTCGTTCTTCCGCACCGACCGCGGGGAGTGCCATACCGTTGTAGATCGGCAGCTTGGATGAGAGAAAGTAGGAATCGGGGTACAGCGCGTAACGAGTGAGTTCGCAGCTAGGCGAAGCTGCTGTACCGTCCTCGTCATGGCCAGTGGACAAAGTGACTTCTGATTCCGCGGCCGAGCCCAGGCTCGTCCCTTCGAAGAGGACGTAAACTTCCTCGCCGTCGTCCTCGAATATGGAGAAAAGAACGTCTTCCAGAGGTTCCTCTGCGGGCGCGCCGTTTGCAATCCGTGCCCAAATACGCTCGCGCGGGTCTTGCGTTCCCGCCCAGCCTGGAGGATAGCCCCAGCAAGCCATGTTACTTAGCCACTCGACGTGTGCGCCCATGTCGCCTTCGCGTAACCCGAGGGCGTCACGCAGGTCGTGCCCGCGTACTTCTCCTGGCTTAAACTCTTCAAGCCAACTGAGTCGGCGCTGTCGCCAATCTCCAACTTCGTGGATACGATGCAAGGGGGCAACAGGGTCTGGGCGATAGAAGAGGAACAGCTGCCGGGAGAGCGCAATAAGAGTGCGGTCCAATGGGGTAGGACATTCCGCGACGGTGTGAGAGGGGTCGCCACAGTTAAAGCACCTGCGTACGTCCAGCGTGTCTTCGTCCCCATCATCGTTTGGGAGGTTGTCGCCTAAGGGACCATCTGCCTCCAACGCGACATAGAGGGGGACCGCTGAGTAGTCGGGACCGTGGTGCTCGTGATCAACCAGAGACAGACCGTCTCTATCCTCTATGACGAGTCCTCCCGGGTCGTCCATGGATCCGCCTCCCACTTGTCCAGTGCCTGGTTCACCGTCGCCGCGTCCCAGCGGCCCTTGGCTACCTCCCGACCCTCCACATGCAGCGCGGGGATCCAGTAAACGTACTTTTTCTTCCAACGTTCCTGGCCGGGGTCCTGGATGTTCACCGTCTTCAGTTCGAATGGGCGTTGCTGGCGGACTTTGGCCAGTTCGGCCTTCGCAATCTGGACAACGTGGTGAGTGAGTGTATGGGTTGGATGGCGTGGAAAGAGGGGCATGTACATCGCAGAGGGAACACTGTGGGCCAGAGTAGAGTGTAAGGCGGGCGATGCGGCCGATTCCGCGAGCTGCCATTAGCCGCAATGCCCTCTCTACTAGTATGATCGATGAGTTAGGGCCATTGATGCTGCACTATGAACGGGTGTCATACCTTCTCCAAGACCGTGAAAGTGCGTGAACGTCAAGAGCGGGGCACCGCAATACTTAGCACCATCGTGTCATGTCGCTTCATCACGTCCTCTGGTGTGAGTTGTGTTCCAATCAATGATGAACAAGGCGCTATAGCCAAGTGGTTACGGCGACAGATTAGAAATCTGTTCTCCTTTGGAGGCGCAGGTTCGAATCCTGCTGGCGTCGGTTCTCTTTTGATTCTGGCTCTTCACGCTGGTCCAGATGTTGATTATGTTTTTGTCGGTCGTTGTACGTGTCCGCATTTGAAGAATAGTATCAATCGTTGCATTACAAAGGCAGCACTCCCAGAGTGATAATCACATTACGCAGCAGTACTATACATCAGGTATACGATACAGTCCGCTCTACAAGAGTTCCAATAATGATACAGTGTGCATGTGAGTGAGGAGATGCGTAAAGTCCGATGTTCGTGGGTCGTCATAAGCTTGCGTAAACCTAGATGGCCGTGGCACTAGACTTGAACTTCGGCTCGGGCGTACCAGCGCGAGAGCTATCAGGACGAGGCTGCTGAGCGTAGCGTGGAAGGCTCTCCAGAGGCTTGGAAATCAAGAAGCCTGTGTAGCACGAGCCGGGTTAGCCATGAGAGATGCGAGGTCATGAGTCGCATACGTACCCTTCAAACCCGCAGCCTTCTCCCCCTGCCTGCCAAACCCGTTCCCCCGGTGACTCGAGGTAGCTTCCTCCTCCTTATCGCCCTTCCTGAAGAAGCCGCCGACAAAGGTTGATGCGGGGCGCGCGAAGGGAGGGCGACCGTCCTTGTGGAGTGGCAGCACGCCCTTGGCCTCCTCGCGCCAGGAGAGGATGGAGCGCTTGTGCTTGACCTTCTCGCGGAAGAGGCCGAGGAACATGTTGAGGCAGCCGATGGAGAAGAGGAAGAAGGCAGCGACCAGCGTGAAGTCATCGACGTGGTGCGAGAGGATCGTCGCACCGATGAGGCACTGGAAGATGCCCAAGGGACCAAGGCCAAAGTCCTGACCGAGGACGGGGAAATAAGTCGCGAAGAAGCCCGCGGGCCAGCCGACCTCCGCGAGGATGAGGACGATGACCTGGAAGATGATAAGCAGGCGGTTGACAACCGCCCAGAACACGCCCGCAGGCTGATTCGGGACGGTGCTGCCACTGAACAAACCGAGTGGTCAGATTTACGTGAGACATGATCCCGATCTCTTGAATACTCACTCAATGTAGTCACAGTCCTGCATGTCAGAACTCGGCTGGGAAGCAGCGTGGTTCACAGCCTTGATGTCGTTAACGAGGACAAAGATGCTGCTCGCGAACACGAGCAGCATAGAGATGATGCTCAGAGCACGGACGGCGTTGAGCCCAAGGAAAAAGTCTACAGCATACTTTCAGTACCTGATGTTGCAAGGCCGTGGAGCAACTTACATGCGCGAGGTGGAACCATTGTGGCTTGGAGTATGGCTTGTAGAAACAAGTAAGATGGATTCTCGTGTTCAGCTGTTAGCGAGCGTAAAGGACTCTAGAATAGTCCAAAGGATAGAGAATGTGTGTATGACGGTGTGTCAGAGGAGATGCCTTGTAGGAGGAAAACTCGAGCAAGGGGTGTCCCAGCACCGGAAACGAGAATCGGAATGTTGGTGGAGGTCGTGAAAGAGCAGGAAAGACCTGACGAAGTGGCGGGTGGCAGATATGGCGGGCGCACATTCTATGGTCTTTATAACAATAGGAACGTGTACACGCTTCAACTAGTGCCGCCTCATTGTCCGCGGCACAATTGTTCACCGTCGAGGAAAGAGGCGAGAGACAATAGACCGCCGGTTGCCGACTATAACGTTTGCCTTTTTGACTTCATTACGTAATCTAACGAGATCCGCTGGCGGGCGCTCAAGAACGTCCAAACCGCGCCTGGCCTCCCCAGAACCACTCATCATTTACAATGCGGGAGCAACTCGAGAACAACGCCACAACTTTCCGTATGGCTACCTCCGCTCGCATCACCGGAGGCTGTGAAAGCGGATGAGAAGTGGGCCATCCCACAAAAGCAAGGAAGTAGTAACGTCGTACGTAGTCGCGACGTGCATACATTATCCAAGAGCCCTTCGACCGGATCCGATGAATCTGAACAGCATCGTCGTGAGCATTAGCAGTAGTCAATCATTAGTCCGACTATCCAAAATGCCGTCCGCACAACCACCGTCTCCGTACCCGAGCACGTCGTCACGCGCGCTCTGAGCCCCCGCTGACCATCCCCGCTCGCTTGACAGGCACGCTGCCTCGCCGCGTCCCAGGCATACCCGCTGGGGCTGTCTCGTCTACCACACGCTGCCAGCGATCGATCAGGCGTGATACGCCCTGGTACGGCTTCTCAGGAGACGGCGAGCGCACTTGAGTTTGCTGCGCGGGTGGCTCTAGTTGCCCTGACACCTTTCGCTCCGGCCGCGGCGACGGCGGGGGAGGCATCATCGACGCTTGAGACGACTGCTGCTCTCGCGCAGCCTCCAGCGGAGACCGACGTGGCGGGAGACCACTGATGGATGCGCCCGTGGCGTTGGTACTTGCACCGACGTTATTCGCACTAGAGAAGGGCGTCTCCAGCCGACCGACAGGCGAAGACCTGGGCGGGAGGCCGGTTGGAGACGTGCGGTACTTGGAGAAGTCCCGCCCAAGTGCGGCACGGCCTGTGTCTTCTGGAACGGCGAGGCTGTCCTTCGTCATCACTGGCGAGGTCGTCGGTGACAGCTTCGGGAAGCGTGTCGCCGCGGCGGACGGGGAGGCGGCGGCGTAGTCGAAAGAGGACGCGTTGCTGGGCGTGCTCTTGTGCATCTTCAGCGCGGCTGGTTTCGCAGGAGGGCCAGGACCAGGGCCGTGTGTCTTAGGCAAACCGGAACCGATGGCCTCGTACTTCTGCACCATGTCTGATATCGAACTTCGCCTTGCTGAACGGCGCGACCGGGGAGTGTCGGGGGGTGATAATGCCTGTTGTGCGAGCGCGGCGGCAGCCTCGGATGAAGAGGCGACGCCGCCCTCTGCAGCACTGGACCTGGACGCTGAGACTGGCACGATGAACATCGACGCAGGACGGGAGCGGCCCGTAGCAGACTCGGGCGACGTTAGAGAAGTGGCTGAGGAGCCTCCTGGCCGTTTCGACGGGGAGGGGGCCGGCTTTGTCTTGCTCGGAGACGATGGGCGCATAGGCTGCGGAGAGGACGACCTCGGCTTGGTCGTCAGCGGAGGCGGCTTCATCGTCGTCGCTGGGACGATGACTGAGCTCCTCTTGGTCGGCGCAGTTGGCAGCGTCGGGCTTTTCGCGCTCCCGCCCCACAGGTCGACCAAGTCATGTACCGAGCTTTGCCGACTCTTGCTCTTCGTCCGCCGTCTCCTTTGACTCTGTCCACCCCCAGTCCCGTTCACCGGTACATCGCCTTTCACGGCCACCTTCTCCAGTTCCCTGGTCTTCTCCTTCGTCCCACCCCTCGGCACGTACCCATTCAGCTCCTCTGGGCCCCCATCGCTGCTCGAAGAAACCGACCCCTGCTTCGACCTCCTGCTCTTCGGCGAGGGCGCCGGGCTCCAGCTATCCGCTCGCCCAGGCGAAGGCGTCCTCGCCGTCTGGCGCGCGCCCGCGCCGGTACCAGACGGGATCTGCAGACCCAGGCCCGCTGTGTTCACGTCACCACGCGTGATAAACGCCTTCGTCGCCGCCGAGGTTTTCGCTGGGGACTTTGAGCGCCGCGGTAGCTCCTCACGTGCGGGCTTCGCGTCCGCCTTGCGCTTCTCGCGCTCGCTCTTGCCCACGGGGATGTTGTCGAGCCTATCGAGAGCCATGTCCCAATCGCGCTCGAACGTCGTCGCTTGCTGCGCTTGAGCGGGGGCGGGCGCAGATGGCGGGAGCACGTTCTCCGCCTCCAAAGGCTTCGCGAGGAGAATGGGGCTGCGTTCGATGAAACTCGCGCGCTTGCTTGGCGAGTCGCGGAGGACGGGCTGTGTATCCGATGGTGCTCCGAGCCCAGTCGTGCGGATGCCCAGAGGCCCGCCCATCCCTTCGTCCGCCCCGGTAAGCCAATCCTGTGGTTCCGTCTTCGCGGCTGACGGACGAGGGGGAAGGCTCGGAGTATCCGCTGACCCCGACCCCAAGAGGTCCACGGACTCCTCCCGCGCAGACTTCATCGTCACCGAGCTCCTATGTTTCCGCGAGAGAGACGGACGGCTCGCGATAGGTTGCGCCTTGCTTGGTCCATCCTCCGTCTTGGTCGGCATAGGCTCCATAGTGCGAAGGAATGTCGACTGACGTGACCCGGCGGCGCGCGCTTCGCGCATGGCGGTCCCTGTGACTTGTTGCGAACGCACCCCATCGAAACGGCCCTTGACTCCAGGCGCTGCCTGCACGCCTGTACCAGTACCCAAGGCTCCCATGTAGCTATTGCGTGAGGGTGGTCGGTCTGCAGGACGCGGTGGCATTGCTGGTGGCCTTGTATTTGGAGGAGCGCCAGGCGATGGAGAGCCGAAGGTACGATCCAAGTCCTCGAGAGAAGGGAACCTTTCCTCAGCAGATCGATCGTCCTCCGACGAAGACGGACCCTTGACGTGTTGTTTCCACGTCTGAGATGGGGGCGGTATAGGCGACAGGTTGGAGGACTGTGGTTGGATCTGGGACTGAGGCAGCTGCGGTGATGGTGTGGGTCGCGAAGCGTGGATGTGGTATGTGGTGTTATTAGACCCCAGGCCGGCGGGGGTAGGTGGAGTCACATTCATCACCGCAGTCGACGAACTCGACGAGGAGCCATAGCTAGCCAGACCTGTTCGACTCGCCCTTGCCTCGCCAAGAGTAGGGGCTGATGGTTGGGCTCCAAGCCCGAGGCCATCAAACGCGTCTTTCCCAAGTATGCGACTTTGACGTAGACGAGACGGCTGCTGTGGCGTTGGCCCAGGTCTTGGAGCGGAAGGAGGTGACGAAGAGACTGGCGCAGCCTTTGCAGGATCGAAGGCGTCACCGAACCCAGATCCAAACCCTGACGAGGTGGTATCGGCGGGTTTGCTCGTCCCCGTTGTTCGACTCGTGAATTTGCTCCCGAAACCTGTCGAGAAGTCGCTCTCGAAACCGCGTCGCGTAGTCGTGTCCGGTTTCTGCGTCGAGCCAATACTCCAAGCGTCGGTGTCGGCCTTGCTACTGAGTGACGCGGTATCGCCCACTGAAGGCAGGCCGGAACGCGCCGCGCGCAGACCCTTCCATGACCGGTCGTCGTCTTCTCCAAATTTGGTCTCGAAGGCGACGGGTTTCTCTCTACTAGGGTTACGGGACGGACTCTTGGCTGGAGCTTGTCCTGCAGCTGGACGGCCTCGTCGCATAGGTGCGATTGCCTCCAAGACCTTCTCACGCGCCTCGACACCAGCATTCTTCGCGGGCGACTGCTGGGACCTGTATGAGACGAGATCGTCGAGAGGGTTCGTGACATTGGGGGAGATAGTCTGCAGCGGCGCCTGGAGAGAGCGTGGAGAGAGTGGCTCCTTGACGGGGATGTTGTACGTGAACCGAGATTTCGTTCCACGGAGGCCATGTACATGCAAGAGGATCTCGAACACGGTTGGACGCTGAGCCCCGTGTTCCTTCAGCATAGACCCTGTACTTCTGTCAGTAAACTGGGCTGCAGCGATTATCAGGACACGGACCAATTAGACTGTTCATTTGCGCAGAGTATACAGGGTATGGGGGGATCTTATATTGTACGTTGAGAATGGCGAGGGGTCCATGCTCTTCGAAGGGCGTCGTGTAGTAGCAGAGCTTGTAAAGGAGCACACCGAGAGCCCATACGTCGCTCTTTTCGTCAATTGGCCTCCGCAAATGGACGTCGATCATCTCTGGTGCACGGTACTGGAGTGTGGTATGTCGGTTGAGATCGGTTTCGAGCAAACGTAGCTCCTGTATGTTGGAGGGAACCTTCTGCACCGGAATGGCACTGCCGAAGTCACATAGCTTGTACGATGTAGGTGATGATTGCAGGATGTTCTCGACCTTGAGATCGCGGTGGAGGATGGGCGGCTTCAAGGCGTGCATAGCAGCGAGTCCCTCACAGACCTCGACGAAGATGGTGAGGATCTCTGATTCGGTGAGACGTTCCCGCAGTCTTCGGTTCATCATGTCGATGATTCCTCCGCCGGGGCAGAACTCCATGAGGATAAAGACTTCGTAGGTTCCGTTTGCCATGCGGTGCCATGCAGCGTCGATGAGGAAGACGATGTTGGGATGTCCCTTGAGGATTCTCTGGATGGGAAGCGTTAACGATACCGCAATCGGCATTCAACACACAGGGCAAGCCTAAGCTCGGCCAAAATGCTTAGGAGGGAAGGTGGATTGCGCGGAGGGTGCATGTCTTGCTCTGCGTGACGAACAAGACCTGAAGGGAATATTCACCATGATATCCACCTCCTTCTTGACTTCTGAGAGCATGGCTTCGTTCGGCACGGCGATCCGCTTGAGAACATGGTGCGTGGTATTGTAGACCGGCTGTGCGGTCCTGACGAGGTAGACGTGGGCGAAGCCGCCTGGAGAAGGGTCGGGATTAGATGGCTGGGTGATCTAGCAACGAGCATGCACAGACCCTGGCTCAGGTAGCGCTCGACAACGACGGTGTACTTGTTGACGGTGATGCTCTGGCCAGGAACGAGGGTGCCCTTGTTGGGCTGCGCGTACGCCGCCGGGAAGGCCTGCATGGCCGGCGTCGGGGAGGGCGGCGGCGGGCGAGGAGAGAGAGAGAGGCGGAAGAGAACGAGTGTGCGGTGGAATAGCTGGCCGTAGCCGACCACAACCAGCAGTCGCCCGGCAGGTGCCGCCGCGTCAATGGGCGCCTGTCTCTCGGACGCGTCAACAGGCGACAATAACGCGCGCTGTGCCCCTAGGCTAGGGGCAGCGCACGTGCGGGCTATGACGTGAGGCGGACCGTCGAGACTCGGATCGGTCCCAAGACTGTCCTAACTCGGCGTTCCCTACGAGATCTCTCTCAGAGGACGCAAGCTGCTTGTCCGTCTTCCCCCACACCGTCGCACTCGATGTCCCTCCACCCGCTCACGTCCATAACCCCGTCAGATGGCGCGGACAGGCCCGGCGGCCATGCCCACCTCCACCACCTCCACCACTCTGCCCCCAATCCCTTCTCCCGGCCCACCACCCCCGGGGGCGGCACGACTGATCGCAAGACCCAGATTGGCTTCTGCGGTCTCGGTGCCATGGGATACCCCATGGTCCGCAACCTCGCAAAGTGGCGGAAGCACCATATCAACGGCACCCTTCCCATCCTCGTTTGGAATCGCACCAAGTCCAAGGTCGATCAGATCATGAAGGAGCTCGGCGAGGATTTCGTTGTCGTCGCCAGTTCTCTGGAGCAGGTAGCACAAGAGTGCGACGTCATCTTTACCAACTTGTCCAACGACGAGGTCGTGAGAGATGTGTATCAGAAGTTCGCGAAGGCCTGCGGGGTGCGTTGCGTGCTGCTATTTCTTTTGCATGCTTCTTATGCTTCTGTCATGCAGGATGCGCAGACTCCCAAGAGCAGGATCTTTGTAGAGACGAGCACTATCTATCCCACACTTGCGGGTAGGCGGATGTTATAGCTTGTTTGAATCGCCTTCTGACGCATTGCCTATCTCCAGCCGAGCTGGATACTCTCATGTCCAAGGTCCCTCAGGCGTCCTTCATCATGTCACCCGTCTTCGGTGCCCCTGCTGTAGCAGCAGCCGCGCAGTTGCTCATCGTCATGTCGGGTGATTATCGCTCGAAGAAAGAAGTGGCCCACATCCTTCATCCCGCCGTGGGCAGGAAAGTCATGGATCTCGGCGGCAACATCGAGAAAGGTGCATACGCTCCTCAAACATGTTCTTTCCCGCACACTCACCGCCAATGCCCGCACAGCACCCACGTTCAAGCTGATTGGAAATTCGATGATCCTTGGATCCCTAGAGCTCATCGCCGAGGTTTTTGCGCTCTCGGAGAAAGCGGGCATCGGTGCACCCATGGCGTACTCGCTCATCAAGGAGCTTCTGCCTGCACCAATGTCAGATCTGCATATTTTTGAACCGTGCGTAGTGTCTAAGCGTACGCCCACAGATTCCTGAGCTACGGCGACAAGATGCTCCACGACCACTTCGACGGCGAGAAGGGCTTCGCGATAGACGGCGGTCTCAAGGACTCCCAGCACATCAGGCGATTGTCGACTGAGCTAAATGCGCCCTTGCCCGCTTTGGTACGGCATCTCATCACTTTTTGCTAAGACACAAGTTGACGTCCATGGGTTTCAGGACGCGGCACACCAACACATGCTCACCGCCAGAGCGCTGCACGATAACCTCGCACAGGCCGGGCACGCGAAGTTCGACGTCCTAGATTGGAGCTCTCTCATCGCTGGCGCGCGCGTCGCGGCCGGCTTGGATGGCTTCGACAGCAGCAAGGTACGTCGCCTTCGGACCTGCCGTATGTCTCCGTATTGAGCACTAGCCATCAGCACTCGAAGGTCGTGGTCGAGACCGAGGAGTAGATGTATAGACAGGAAGACTCGAAGCGATAGACATGCAGTTCCGAAGTTGAACATACTATCCCCAGGTGTACAGTGATATTCCCAAGCGGTTATAAGAACATGTACTGTTGTGTACTGGTATTCATCTGTTGTAGCCATTTACGCCAATGGACCATGGTAGTTGTTCAAAGGGCACATCCTGACGGCCTGCGCCACAACCGACGTCATAAAAGGACGACGGTAAAGTCATGCCAGACTTCGGGACAACAAGGGGGCATAGATTGACTATTATCTATGTAGGGGTTACGGGTACGTACTACGTATAGAACAGTAGTGATGGTCAGCAGCGATAAAGCGAGCACGAAGGATTGGGATAAACGTAGGAGTACACGAATAACTTATGCGAAACAGAAGTTGCGAAGGGCTACGAAACGTCTCACGCGAACGAAATGAACGTCCGCGGAGAACTGGAAGAACGACGGACTCGGTCATAGAAGACTGACAGGACAACGGAAGTTAACTTCCTGGCCTCACGATCGTCAACAAGAACGCCATGATAGGGCACCAAGCGTGAGCGACTGCGCCTGTCGCGAGGCTCGCTGGGACAACGGGCGCTGTACACCAACGACCGCAGGCCCCACAGTACTAGCCTGCGCTCAGGGCAGGGCAGGTGCGCGAGCTCGACACTACCGGCCGCCCCCGCTACTGCTCCCCGCACCCCCGAGGAGCAGCTCGCGCGCGACGTCCCGCCCCCGCCCGTGCTCCCACGCGTCCGCGCCCGCGGCGGCGTACACCCCCGCCTGCACGCGCTCGGTGTCGCCCGCGAGCCCGAGCTGCGCGGCCGCGGCGTCCGCGCGGGCGAGGTTGGACTCGTTCGGGTGGATGAAGATGCTCTCGGGCTTCGAGCGCGAGCGGGGGCGGGTACCCGAGCTGGACGAGCCGGGGCTGGGGCCCGGGTTGAGGGCGGGGCGCGAGGGCGGGTAGACGGGGGAGGGTTCGGGGCCGAAGGGGTCGTCGTCGTGAGGGGAGTGGAGGAGGGCTTCTTTCATGGTGAGGTGTTCGTAGCTGTGTGGAGGGAGAAGGAGCGCAGCCGGTGACTGGTGAGAGAACGGAAGAGATGGGGGACGTAAGAGACGTACTCGTCGTGGTCTCGCGGGGCAGAGTCCAGATACTCAATAATGAACTGACCCGCCGCGAGGGTTGTTACCGCAATGACGATCAACCTATGCGCACGAGTATGTTATAGAAGAAATCTGGGAAGGAGCAAGATGGACTCACCCAAAGCTGAACGTCATCCCTATCAACATGTACATCCTGAAGACAGGCACGACGTTCAATACGCGACATTCGGCACACGACCAACGTCGCTAATGCATCCACCTTCCCTTCAACAATACTCACAATCTAGCAAAAGTGACAAACCAATAAAGGCATGCCGACCATAGTGCATTGGCAAAACGTGATGGTCGTCGGTGTGTCCAGGGGTTCCACTTCTTCGAGATAGCGTATGTCAAGATCCTGGAGCGTGTGCGGGTCGACAAGCCGCCCTTGCAAGACGGACACAGCAGAAGCGACATACCTTTCCGATGCGCAGATGGCAATAGTCAAGAGAGAGGCGATAATGAATGACCACGCCGAGTCCAGGTGGAGACCGTCCACCAGAACATGCTCGCCTAGCAATGCGAGGTGGAGGTGGTCCTCCCAGCCGCTTCCCATCATGTTTGCTGCACTTTTACGACTTGTGAAGGCGCTCTTGAGGGTACGTCAACGGACCAGGCTGCGTCAAGGCGGGCAGGAGGTAGAAGGAAAGACTGAGAGTGAGCGTGAGAGACGGTTATAGAATTAACGAAAGCTGAACAGCCATGATTGACCATCGCGCGGTCTCCCACCCGACGACTCCAAGCCGCAGCATCCGAACTCCGAGGGTTCCGACTTCCTCGGGCGCGTCATCTCGTGTGTATCTCAGATCGCGCTCTGGAACGTCGGCTTGCCGACTCCAGTCTTAACGACCTTTCTAACTTCCAAGCTCTTCCATCAAACTGATTGAGGCCTGCGGAGGGTACAACCATTATGCTGACTTGATCACGCACTCCCGTCGAACTTCCAAATTTAAAGACTCCCCAGCGGCCGTTGAGGGAAATGATAACGACAGCGAAATAGTGTTCGACACTGCGGAGGACAAGCATATAAAACCAGTTGCAGGCGCGACATTACCAATCCTCCTGCCTCGGTGTCATGCATGAGCTGAATTTGTGTTCGCATTCGTATGGGGGCATTTTCGACTGGTGTCCCTGGCCCAGCCAATCAAGACGACTCAGTCAGCCCGGCCCGGAAACTGGCGCTCGTTGCATCCGCGACAGCGCGATTGGGAAGGCAGGACTTCGCGTTGTAGCGACATTTCTCGAGCGACTCCGCCCTCTTCGACTTTTTCGCACCCGCGGAGAGTCACTGTCTTTGCAATGGCAAGACCGTTCACAGGCACATCGCCTTCCGCAGGTTCTCTCTCCAAATAATGTTGGGCGAAGACCGACGCGACTAAGACACGTCTACGGATTTCGGTAGCCTCCGCTAGTCGTGCATACGGTGCGGTTTGTCACGGACGAGGTCAATAACATGGCAAAAACAACTAGCAGATTGACTCAACGCTACGGCGCGATGTCTAGTACGACGACGAGCGTGGGCGTAAACAGGTGTGTGTTACTGTCCTGGATTCCTGATGTTGCGGACTCATGGAGGTTGATGGGTCTTTGCTTGAAGGTCCTCATCGTGTATACGGGCCGCACGGATGTGCCAACGCCCAAGAGTCTCACCATTCCCGTTGAGAAGAGGTAAGCTCAAGAGCCCTCCGGATATCGCTGGAAGAAGAGGTCGGACTGTGGCCGCGTTCGCATAGGGAATCGTAATGAAGATTTGCGCGGACATTCAAGCCTGTAGTGCGTATCCTACTCTGTTTGCGCGTTCGACATATCGCAAAATATACATATCCAGGGTGCTCTGATAATCGTACAATCTGCTTGTTCTCCGCTATTCCGTTTCGGACCCGACCAAACGCAAACCTGCCCAACGGGCATCCACAACCTATCTCTGGTCCTCGTCCCTATTCGTCGTCTGAGTCGATCATAATCGCCTTATCTCGCTTTTCCTTCCATCGCTTGAACCGAGCCTTGTGCAATTCCCGGCCCAACGCCGCGCCTACCGGCCATGGTACCGCATTCCCGATCTGCCGGAGCATCTGTGCTCACGCGTAATTATCGTCGTCAGCTCCAATATAACATAACGGTCGCAGCGAAGGGGAACGAGAAGATTCGAAGTATCAGAAGCCACTTACAGTCTTGACGATCCTGTCCTGTGCAACGTCTTTTTCCACAACGAATGTAAACCAATCCGGGAAGCCTTGCGAACGTGCGAGTTCGCGCACGGTAAACATCCGTTTGTCCTGTAAATCAACAGGGCTCAAAAGTGAGTACAAGTCTCGTATCTTGTATATTCTGCGTAACAGAGTAGCGGCGATGAACAACGTACCCGATAATGAAGCACGTACGACTGTTTCGCGCTCGGGTCGACGTTCGTCACTGTCGTGTGGAACCATTCGTCGCCACCCAGGCGGCCATAGAAACCCTTGATGTACCCGGCGCGCGGGATTGCAGCTTGCGGATTTACGAGATGCCACGGCTGTATGTAGCTGGGGAGTGCTGCGCGCATGCAATAGGCGTTAGCGGATGCTCAATGCGGGTGAAGCTGGAACCCACAGCGGTAATCCGCTCCAGCACGCATGGGAACCTGGAGCACTCTGGGGAAGAAGGCAGCTCTCGTCAGCGACCCGGCTCGGCGAATGGAAGGATACATGAGCGCGTACTCACCGTTCAACAGTTTCAGCCTTGAGCACTCGCGTGAAATGCTGGAGGTCGCGCTCTTCGTCCGCGGCGTCGTGTACGCGCGGGCGTCGGGCCCACGCCTGGAACGGTGTGAGCGGCTTGTCCTCTGCGTACCGCCGGCCCCTAGTGCTCGGCCCACACCACGGCTTGCGTGGGTCGCATGGAATCACGAGCCGCGGGGACGAGGATGTGGTCGTTTGCTGCGGTGGTGCCCTTGTGGAAGACGCAGGCAGGGTATCGATATGCGTGTCGAGTAGGGAGCAATGAGGGCGTACCAATCGAATGAGACGAGGTCGGAAATGGCTTCTCCGACTGAGACATGCTTGTACGGCGCAGTCCCGGGTGCTGTGAGGATGGCCTGGATAGGTTTGTTGAGCCCAGGGAGCTTGATCTCGAGGGACTCCTTGAGTATGGAGCTGTGGGTGGGCTGTGGCAGGAGGGGAAGAGGTTCGCCTTGCTGGGCTGCAACAAGGAAAAATCGGACTCGAGCTTGGGGTGTACCGTAGTGGCCTGCCTGTAGGAGGCTAAATCTTACTTGATACCTGTGAAGAGTAGCAAATAGAGGAAGGCCAGAGTGGCATTGGGTGAGTACCAAGTTGATAGTAGGAGAAGCTAAACAATTTACTTCATGGACAACAGAGCATGTACAAGGAACTTGAGTCCTCCTTTCTCAATCCCTCCTTCAACTCTATACCTCCCAGCTTGGGATGCATGAAGGTTAAAGTTGAAAAAGCCTTTGACATTCTCAAAAATGCAGAACTTGGGTTTAAGGAAGTCCACCCAGGAAAGTAAGGTGAGCATGAGGTGCCTTTTCCTATCATTGACCTTGATGAACATGTTTAGAGAGGAGTGAGATTGACTGGGAAGTTCAGTTCAAGCTTCATGGTATGCTTGGAGAGGAATAAAATATACCAAGGGAATCCAGCAATAATACAGTCTATTTCCTCAGGTTTGGGTGGAGGTGGAAGAACCTTCTCACCCTTCAGATCATTGACTGGCTCATCCTGCAGTCCAGCATGGGTTTTGACCGCATATTTGAGGACTAGATTGGCACATTGGTTGTACATTACAGTAGATGGAGAGTTCTCCCTGTGTTCAGGGTGAGCACATAGGTACATAATTAAAAGAGGAGATATACTTCAGTGTGGCAGCAGCACTGGGAGAGATCTCTACTGCATGGGTAAGCTTGATGTGGCCAGTCTCCTCCATGGCCATCACAAAGGCACCAACCCCTGCAAAGGGATCAAATGCCCTGAGGCCAGAAGAGAACCCAGCCAGGGCATTGAACTCCATCAAGTTATCCTTGGAGCAGAACTCACAAGCTGGAACCTGGTTGGCCTTCAGCAAGACCTTCCTGTCCCAGTGGGGCTTTGGGGAAGTCATCTGGAACCTAACAAAAAAGTGATGGGGAGAGGCAGCAAGCCAAGTGGGCTGAAGTACAGAATGGTGGACTACAAAACATTTGGAGAGAAGATCTGTGATAGGTTTCTTCTTCCCATTGTAACTTTCAGTAAAGAAGAGTTCAGACTGAGGAGAAACAGTCTGAATCTAAGATATGTTCCATAGGTGACAATGCTTACCACATCATAGAGCTGAGTAGGTGCTCCTTCAATACCAGAATGCATGTCCAAGTGGGTGATAGGAGATATGAGTTTCTCCAGAGGAGGTAGATGGAAGCTCAATGAACTTAATTCTACCTATCTCTGCTGGACCATCCTCTGACTTGAACAGTGCATAGTCATTTGGATGATATGTGATACCCAGGTAGGAGACTCCATGCTTAACAGAGATGCATGCCAGGTCATCTGCATTCTGACTGGTGAGCAGGCAGTTAGGGCAGTTATCAGGAGGGGGTGAAGGCATGGCCAGAGTGTTCGCAATGTCTGAGAAGGATCCATCTGTCTCATTATACATAAATCTGCAAATGAATTGCAACATGAATGTACCTAGTAAATGATTAATGCAAGTCTCATCTTACCTGCAGAAGAATTCATGAGGCTCTGGTGTCTTGTTTTTAGGTGATTGGTAAACAAGAGCCTTGCCAACCACCCGAGTGTGTTGGAGGTCAATGGTGCCACAGAGGTTACAGAGGAACAATTCCTGAGGGTCTGAAATCTCTCCAAGAAGGGTCTTGGAAGAATGCTCAAACCACTGGACATGGAGCTCCTTCCTCTGCTGATCCATGTAGATGATCTTCCCAAACCTGCACATAGTTGGTTGCACTGTTAGATGGAAGTCTGCTAGAGAAGTACCCTCTGTGGCTTCTAAGGGATTCTCAGGTATGCCAGCTGAGGTTCTACCCGCCCATGAGCCAGCTGGCACAATAACACAGTCTCCAACCTGCTAATGCTAAGTACGGTGTAAACACCATTACACTTAGCTCACCTTGAAGTGCTCATCATTGATCCTTACAGCACTCCAGAAGTTGTCATAGATCCTGCCAGACATAGGCCAGAAGAGTTTGTTGCCATCCACAGCCGTACAGCGGGCGAGGAGGCTTAGCAAGAAAGACCTCCTTTCTGATTCCTGCTTCTTGAGGAAAGTTCTACTAGGGAACTTCGGTGGCGCTCCAACAACATACATGTGTTCATGAAACAACCCTCGGGACAGGCTGTCTATCAAAGGGGTCACATGAGTGGGAGTCTGATACTCTGGACGAAGGACCAGGAGATCCCAGTCCCCGATCAGCTGTGAAGGTCGTTGGTGCGAAATAGGCCCCGGAGGCCCGCGGTATGAGAGGCGAGGGAGTTGAGAATAGAAGGTGGACCAACGGCCGCTACGGTGGAGCTGCATAATTTCTTTCACAACTGGAGAAGAGAGAACCCGTTCTTTCGATGAGCTGTCCAGGTCCTGAATAGTAGTCTCCAAGAAGGGTACCTAGAACCACCTCGTCAGTCATGTATAGGTCGGCGTCGCGGGACGATACTTACCGCCTCCTTGAAGTCTCGCTCTTGGATGCGCTCGCCAAGGGCAGGGTCCCAAGAGCCGACATACTCTTTCCGGAACTCGTCCAACGTCGTTACCCGACCCTCTAGCGAGGCCGAGATCACCAGCTGGGAGATACGAATAGGCCGATAGAAACGTGCGTGATGGGACCGGTACTTCTCTGAGGGTGCCTTCAGACAATACCAAGCCCACCGTGTCTCAATATAAAGTGGACTGTGCAAAGTTGATCAGAATGTTCCGGGAGGAGGCGCAGAAAGGCAAGCATGATACATACTCATCGATGTTCTCAAAGTTGACTGAGTAAACGAATATCGCAGACGTTCGGAGCCGTTGTAGGTCATCAAGGTCGAGATCATCCTCCTGACCGACGTCCTCCTCATTCAGAAAAACTGGAGCAACAAATCCCACTGCCTCAATCTGATCACGCTGAGGATTCGCCTGATGGAGAAAGTCGAGCGAAATGTATTCAAAGCCACGAGCAGGATGGAAGATTTCGAAGTCGGTGAGTACGCGGATGGGTTTCGCGGAGTTCTCAGAGCGAAGAACTTCGTCGACGATTTCACCTCGTATGACAGTCGCCTCTGTCTCTCGGAGTTCGTCGCCGGATGGAACGTATGCGCGACCTATGGCAAATGGTTTCGTATCTGAGATCCGTGCCGTTCATCGCTGGTCCCGGCAAACTCACCACGGACGGGGAGACCTGTCTTTTTACGAGGCTCTGGCCGAGGTGGAGGACTTGAGGAATGTTGTTGACCGCGCCGACCATCCTGCAAACCGATCGATACATATCTCCATTCCAGTAGCGAGAATACTCACCTGTGGCGGGCGTGGATCCGGCTCGCGCCCACGACGGGCACTTGGCTCGGACGCAGCGCCGGCATCTCGTGAAAGGCGGCCAGTCGAAGAACTTGAGCCATCTGAACCAAACGAAACTTCAAACGCGGTGGGCCGGTTCGCACGACGCGACATGGATGGTTGGGTCTAAGAAATCGTATACATAAAATCGTTGAGCACGAGGGATTATGCTGTAAAGGGATCTCAACTTACCGAGTGAAACGGGGTTAGAGCGTGGCGAAAGAACACTGGCTTACACGAAGTTAACAGGAGAGCGTTAGGACTGCGGCAACGGGTAAAATGGCGAAAGATACTCACCGGCGCACCCGCACCGCGGGTGGCAACTGTGGCGGAGGCAGAGGAACGCGAGTTTTTGCTAGGACGAGAACACAAGCGAGAAGACAATATGGGAAAGTGCGCCGGGAATGTGTCTGGAGGATAGAACTGGATCCACGACGGATGGTGCAGGAGTAAAGCCGGAAGGGCGCAGCAGGAAGCCGCCAGGCCTTTGTCGCAGCGTGGGTACGGCGGCTTCAGCAAGAGGAGTTTCCGAGGCGCCCAAGCAGACACGTCCTCTGTCCCATCCGTGTCTGCTTCGCACACCTTCCGCCTGGCCGCGATGTTGGCCTCAGCATCCAGGTCGCCTGTGGCTCGGCCGATCCTCATTCCATCTCGGACATACGCCCTCTCTTTACAACCGCCACGAGTCTATCCTCGCAAGCCCACCCCTCGAGTCTACTCCGAGCGCAAGACATATCTCTACAACCAGTACATCCGTCTTCTCCAGTCGACAGACACGGCACCCCTCATCCTCTTCGAGCACACCGACTTCTCCGCCAAGCGTCTCATCCAGCTCCGCGCAGAAATTGCTGCGGCCGCGATCAAGCATGCTGGCACCCCGGCCTCCCTAGCGTCGCCCACACCCACTCCGGCCGCTCCCCCCGCAGTGCCGACATTCACCATTCTTCGCACCTCACTTTTTGGGGTCGCGCTCCGCGAGATGGATGCGTTCAACAACGCGACACGCAAGGGCATTGCGAAGAACATTAACAGTTCGCTCGCTGCGCTCTCCTTCCCCAACCTCAACCCGCCGCAGCTCAAGGCCGTCCTGCGCGTGCTCGCCCGTTCCGTACCTCCACGCGTACCGAAGACGGAGAAGGAACTCGAGGACGAGCGTAAGGCCGCTGAGGCCGCATTCGTACCGGGGCGGCGACCCAAGCGGCAGCGGCCAACGCCCGTCCCCGACCTCAAGCTGCTCGGGGCTCTCATTGAGGGCAGGCTATTTATGGCGGAGGGTGTGCAGAGTGTGTCGGAGCTGCCGACGCTGGACACACTCAGGGCGCAGATTGTAGGTCTGCTCAGCGCGCCCGCAGCGCAGCTGACAATGGTGCTGGGCGAGGCGAGCGGAGGGAAGCTGGCGAGGACGCTGGAGGGATTCAAAAAGAGCCTGGAGCCGGAGGCGCAGGACGGCCAAGCTCCTCCTTCATAGTAGGGCTAGAGGTTGGCTCATTTGTACCGCATACATTCATCTAATACGGCATATATTCCTCCGTGCTACTTGAGCGTTCGACCGACCGAATATAAGAAAAGAGTGCCAACGCATAGACAGCGGATTGAAGTCGTACGCACGAAGCGGAAAGCAGTAATAGGATACATAAAACCGAAAGGATATCAAACAACAAAGGGTGATAGACAAGAGGTGATAGCTGGAAGCTATCTCCGTTTTGAGCTTCTGCTGGTCTCCTCTCGATCTCCAGGGGAGGCTCTTCGTTTCCTACGTTTTGCGCAGACATCAGTCCCAGGCTAGCCCTTCAAAGAAACGAACGAAAACTGACCTGCTACTCCGATCCCGTTCGTCCGTATCAGGCGTACCTCGCTCCTTCCTATCGCTGCTGCGCTCACTGCGTTCGCTACGCTCCCGCTCTCGCTCCCGTTCTCCGGTCGTACTGTTGCCACCGCCGCCACCGTAGTCCAGACCGTCTACAGCAGGGGCACTGCCGTCGATGTCCTTGTACTTATTCTTGTTTCGCGGCCCGGTAGGGACATTCGGCGGGAGCGGCGATGCGGGACGCACAGGCACGCCTAGAACAGGATCCATTTAACTCAGCTATTGCTCTCTACGACATGATGGGGTCCCACATACCTCGTCCACGACCGGCAAATGCAGCACCACGGCCACGCATACCCGTTCCGGGTGCCATTCCACGCCCGCGGAACTGTGCCTGCGGACCTGCGCGCGGGGCAGACGGCACGACAGGTCCAGGGGTACCGCTCCCTTCCATGCCAGGGTACATCTGTTGGCCCATTGCACTCGGGTCCTGAGGTACACGCGCATAAGCTTCACTCGGGCTACGCCTTGCCTAGACACTCACCTGCATCGCGAACTCGGGGTTCATTCCCATGCCCATCATGCCCTGCCCTGCGCCGCCGCCTGGACCGAAACCTTCGCCGACGCCCATGCCCATCCCGACCTGACCGTCGGGGTTGCCCTGCCCGCCGCCGTTGGGCCCTCCTGCGCCGCCGTCTTGCATCATGCCCATGTCACCCATACCGACGCCCATTTCCATCATGGGGTTCATCATCGGGCCCATGTTCATCATCTGGTTCATCATCGGCCCGCCGTTCATGGGCATCATCCCTCCGCCTCCTGGCCCGCCAGCGCCGCCACCAGCCATAACGGTCGTCGCGCCGGCCATGACCATGGTACGTACGTCTTGGGGAAGGGCGAGAAGTTGCTCCTCAGATAGACCAGAGAAGTTCTACAGTTGGTACAGGACAGTTAGCTCGTGTGCGGGATGCTCTGAGCAATAAACAAAAGCGACGTACGAGGACGTTGGTCTTCAACATGCCAGCGTGCTCGACCATGTTCTGCCGCTGGTTGCAGTACATCTGCCAGGTCATCTCGTCGAAGCCGTAGTTGAACCAATCGCTCAGGTCAGAGCCCGGTCGCCGCCAGGGCTTCTCCGCCATGGCATTGAGGTCGTACTCCAGTATTGAGTGTCCGTCCAGCATACCAGTCTCATTGAGTTTGATGGAAGGATGTGAGGGAGGTGCTCTGGGAGCCGGTAAGGTATTGGGGTCGGGTCCTGCATCTTTCGCGCCGTCTTTGTCGCCGTCTGCTGGCTTCTCAGGAGACGTAGCAGTAGCCCCAGATGGTTGCGAACTCTGCGACGCGGGCTGTGGCGTGGCCGAGATCTTGCTAATGGCAGCCCGGTCTATAGGGGTGTACTCGGTCGTTAACGAAGGTGGTGGTCGGTGAGGGGCTAAGGAAGTGTGAGCAACTGAGTAAATAGGCTGTATGCGCGTTGCATCACCTTTGGGTACTGGCGTTGACTGCGTGGAAGCCGAACGCGGTGCTGTTGGCCTTTGATTCCTGCATAGGAGCACATGTCTGAGGGCGGCGGCGAAGTTAAACGAGACATGTTGTACTTACCGCAAGTCTAATGAATGCGACTTCGCTGGCTCATCCATAATGATTTCAACGTCCTGTAGAGGACAGTGAGATCGTTATTAAACAATTCTGGACTAGAACGTACGTCCTCGCTGTCCTCATCCTCTTCATCCTCCTCTTCCTCGTCACCGTTTTCTGCCGGTTCTTCTGGGTCCCCACCGTCGCCGTCGGTGGCATCTGCGGCTTGCTCTTCAAGCTTGGCGACGAGCCCTTCTGTTATAGAGCGCGTCTGCTCGACGGATATTCTATGTGAGGCCCATACGTGAGGAGAGCTTGCGAACGAACCAGTGTCTCTAGCAACTCACGGTTGTGGCACTGAGAATCACGCGAGATGGAGAGAAAAGTGAATTCCATTGCACTTATTGACGAAGTACAAGAAAGGTATAGGGGAGTAGGAATCCCTCTTCCCGCAACCAGAGTCTCACCAGATGTCTCCACGGCCGCAGGCTTGACCAGCTCCTCCGTAGCCGATTCTCCGTACAAGTAGCTGTCATCGTCATCCATGCTGTTGAAATGGGAGGTTGGGTAAGAAGTCTTATGCGTATACTTAGCACTCACATTCACGTTGATCAACGGCCTAGCAACGAAAGACAGAGGATGGCGTAAGGAGTTGTACAGTGGCAGACGACGACTAGAACAAGGTGAGGAGCGTTCGACATCACAGCGTCTACTGGTCAGGTCTCCAGCACGTGACTCATATTTCTGAAATTTCGCTTTCGCGCGTCCTACGCGTTTGATCATGCCGGCACTTCGCTTTGTATACTCTTCTATCCTGCTCCAGTTGTACCTACCCGCAAGTTCACTGCAAGCCTGTCTCTAACGGCGCAGGAGGATTATAACTACTCGATTGACGCTACAAACCTGGGCAACCCCCATCCCTCTACCCTGTCCCGACCAACAGAATCTAAACCCGCAAAAAGATGGGCAAGTCTCAGAAGAAACGCAATATGCGCAGGCATAACCCCATGCGGGTTCCGGACTCGCATCTTGCAAAAGGATTAGCCTCTGCTTCTGCATCATCTTCCAAGGGTGAAGCCATCCTTCCGATCATGCAAAAGGTGCGTTTAAGCCGCGGCAATCGATAGATTTATGCTGAATTTATACTCATCTCGCTCAGTTGGAAAGTGTGGATCCCACGGAGAGAAAATGGGCTTGCGTTGCGGTCTCTAATCTCATTCACAATGACCCATCCACACGGCGACTCCTTCAGGGGAAAAATATTGTCGGCATGCTTATTAACCGATTGTCCGACAGCGAGGAAGAGGTTGTAGTGGAGGCTGCTGGATCTTTGCGGTATGTCTCTTGTTGTCCGAGTGCTCTTTGTATCGTAATCTCTGTCTCAGAAATCTATGCATTGATGGTGGCTTTGACATTTGCGCCGAGATGTTCAACAAAAATATATTGGCACCTCTGAAAATCTTCGTTCCCAAGGTAGGCTACATGTCTGCAGCCCTGATGATTTGGGGTTAAGTTTTGGTTTGCGGATAGATATCTAATACTTTGTCGCAATACCTGACATCAGCCAAGAACGCGCCGGAAAACGCGCAAAAACTTGTCTACGAGTTTGCGGACAACGTGATTACCATCCTCTGGTGTCTATCGTGCGTCTTCTTTTGTCATTCTACTTGACCGCGTGTGATACTTACTTGGGAAGACCAGTGAGACCTCAAACAAAGCCTTGAACGCAATCAACCAGATTTCCCTTGTGCCGTTTCTGATGTCGTTTCTTGCATCGAGAGACAGACTGCCGCTGTCAACCGTAACCTCCGCAGGTAAGTCGGTTATGTTCTTATTTGGTGTGCCCGCGTGTTCACCATGGCAATAGCGCAATGTCTTTACGTCCTTTCGGATGAGAATCCCTCCATCATCGATGAAGTACGCCTGAACGCTGAGTATACGGCATGCCTACTCTCCATCGTGCGTCCAGACACCACCACCCCAAAATCTAATGGCAAAGAGAAGGACACGTCCGATTCCCGGGAGTCTTCGCTGCGTGTGCTCTGCTGCGGTGAGTCAACACAGAGCGTGTTGTTACGTCGGTCATCTCACGATCTCTGGCAGGTATTCTCAGGAATATCTCCCCTATCCCACCACCTTCTATCGCCGCAACTGTGGACCTCGACCGGGACGTCGTTATCCCGACTCTAGAGCCTGTCCTGATCTCAATAGACCTTCAAGAAGCATCGCAGGCGGCACAGCATGCCCTCGATAACCATGTAAGCGCCTTAATCACCGTCGCTTCACCGTTTTCATGCTGTAACTCGGTTTAACTCCGCAGGAACCCATACCGGAACTCAATGACCTGTCGTTGAAGCATGTACCGAAATCCGACCACAAAACAGATTCTGAACGGGAGCTTGAACAGATCGAGACACGACTGCGCACGGTCCAGCTCGCTCTCGAGATTCTCACTGGAATATGTGCCACACTGCCCGATCCGGAGGTCTTCGTCGGTTCGTCCGATGGCGATGCGGAAGTTCAAGCTGACAACGAAGGTGAGTCGCGATGCGTCTAGACCTCGTTTGATGTGATATTCACGCGGCGACCCTCGCGGGCGTGCAGACAACGAGGATGACGAGGTCATGGATGACGCTCAGGACAACGATATGGCTGTGGACGACGCCGCGCCAGCCGCCGACGCTCCTCCCCCGCCAGCGTTCTTCACGACCCTTGTTGCGCCGTTGCTGAAATTAGTGCAGCCGACAGTCCTCTCGTTCCCTCCCATCGGCGCGCCGTCGCCGCATCCGCCCACATCGTCGGCGCTCGGCGCTGTACACGTTAGTGCGCTCGAGTGCCTGAACAACATATTTCTCTCTATGGCGACCTCGCTCGCGGGCCGGCTTTCTGGTCTCGCGCCTGAGAACGGAAGGACTGTGTTTGAGGCCGTGTGGACTGCGCTCGGCACGGTGGGCACGGACATCTCGGGCCCGGGCCAGGAGCGCCGACGGGACATGTGGGACATCGGCGTCGGCGTGCTCTGGGGCGTCGGCCAAGTCTGGAAGGGCGCCCTCGTGCCGACGGAGGAGCAGGTCCAGGTGCTGACGCAGTTATGCAACGCAACGACGGACATAAGCGTAAAGGTCAAAACGATCGGGGCTCTGGAGTGCCTGGCGCAGAACCCACAGTCGGTCGACACGAACAGGGTATGTCGTCGCTATATTCGCTATCTAGATCGTTTTCTCCCGTCTCCTTCTACGTATCCCGCGGCGCGGATGTGATCGGCTGACGCCAGTTTTGCCCCCCTGCCCTCAACGCTCGTGTGGCGCTCCGGTTTCAGACTATCGCCTCGTACCTCCTGTCCCTCCTACCGCCCTCAGCAACGCCGCCGACGCCCACAGAGCCGCTCTTGCAAGCTGTATCAGCGCTCATCGATATTTTCTCGGACGAGACCCTCCCTTACGACGCCAACTTCCGACAAGGGCGCTATCTCGAGGCGCTTGTGCCAGCGGTAGAAGGCGTCCGGCGTGCCGTACGAGGAATCGATCGCAAAAAAGAGCGCGAACTGCGCTTACGCGGGGAAGATGTCCGCGACAACCTGACGGCATTCATCCAGTACCGACGCGGGCTCAAGCTATAGCTTTGAGGTGTTGAGATTGAATGGGCGACAAGTGTTGTGATGACGGTGGTGGTGGCGGCTGACACGGAGGCTGTAAGGGCAGTCGGGCGCCGATTGACTTTTTGGCTTTGATATCCGTTTCGGTGTTCATTTTACTTACCCCCAAGCGACGATGACTATCCCATTCTTGGCCTGCTCCGTGTACGGGCGGAGAGATTGCGACGCCACGGTAGCCTCTTCTCTCGGGGAAGTGATTATTTGATGGTAGCAATATCGTTCTAAGCTCGGACAATGTCGGATAAGCCAAAATGACCGGCTTCACAGAAGAAATTGAAAAGAATGCGATGGACGCTGACAGCCTTGGAGGCGCGCAAGACATTTGCCTCCGAGGAGTCGCGCCCCGCCTCTAAGCCTCGTGTCCGGTCAGGTTGACCGCCAGCATCGGCTTGCAGCCGCGATCGCCGAGGATCGATGGATGTGCAGGCACGGGCGACATGTCGAGCGCAAACACGATGACGTCGATAACGCGCCTGGATGTTTTGTCGGCGAAGGCCCGAAGGCTCGAAGTCGCGAAGCTTCGAATCTACGCCCTGTCAGTACTGTCCCGGCGGCAGTCCTCGAACAACACGGGAGTCTCGTAAGCGCGCGAGGCCCCCTGCTGCTCGCGCTCCGAGCCCGTTCGAAGCCTGATTTTCGCGCGCACGAGCTCATCGGAGGATGCACGTATGGAGCTCTTGAGAGATCGATGCCATATACCCCCTGGCGCCCGGTCGGCCGTAGAGGGCATATTGAGTCAGGGAGGGTTCTCCGCGCGCTGGTGGTTGAGCCTGTGGCGATGGCGTCAAGGGTCCCAAGAGACGTGGCTGTTCGCACCGAGCTCTTCCGTGCGCAGTCGGTCTGGAGGCCACAGGGACCCTCGAGATTGCTCGAGATGTTGTCGAGGAGCCAAAGACGGCCACGAGCGTGGGCTGATGGGTGCGTGTATGCCCCACAGCCGTTCTTTGGCATTTGGAATTGCTATTGCTCAGTCAGCAGTTACAGGAATGGGGAAAACTAGTCAAGTCGTTGCGACTCTCAAGGTTAGCTAAGAGGAGGAACCTGCCCAAGTGACAAAGTTCTACTTTGAGCCTTACAGCGAACTTCAATATTAGTCAGAGCTCGAATAATCAAACACGATATGATTATGATGCCTACCACCGCATACTAGTCGTACGAGGGCAAGTCCTGGGCGACGTATCATGTGTTGATTATGTTTACCACAACCTTCCGCAGCGCGGAATAGACGACGGGTGGCACTGGTCAAGCTGAAGGCAAGCGCGCCGGTGCTCGGCCCGGGGGCCGGGAAGTGCTAGAGGGAAGTCACGTGAACAGCAAACGCGTCTGTTTCCCACGGTTGTGTCGCGTCGGTTCGCGTCGCGTCGTCGCGATCATAGTGGTAAGCGTAACTCTTCCCCGACCAGTGACTACTTGCTTGTGGCCCTCGCTCATCTGTTTCTACACCTACATCAACTATCTGGTGGCGCCGTGAAACAACCCATTGCATCAGCGTGCTCGCAATTCTGGCAAGTGGGCCACGAGAGAAAAGGACTATATTCCTCTCCACCATCATCTGCACCTAGTACGTCTTCACTCACATTCACAATAAACTTGCCTATGGAAAGTGACATTATGTTTGATATCTCAGCACTAATGGGAGACCTCAGCCTACGCCACCTCCCTGACCTCTCCGAAATGTCTGGTGCCGCCGACCTATCCGAGACCTCCTTTCAAATCCCTGCTGCGGTCCAGAATACCGACGACCTCCTGGCCGACGATACCATGGGATTCTTTGACAATGAGAACGTCTCTCTAAGCACACCCATTCCACTTTTGAGGCAACGAACCCAAGCACCTCTGACTCTTGCCGAGCTCACGCCACGATCGAAGCCCGCGCCCGTGAGGTCATTCCCCCGCCATCATCCCGCCGTCGCCACGCCACACAGAGCGACGATCGCTGCGGAGCTCTCTAATGCCATCTCTGAACAATTGCCACCGTTTCTCAATCAAGACCCTTCCTTCGAAATCCCTCCCCCACGGCGCCATGATGAGGACCTCATGGCGGAAGACGAGGTCAACTTCTTAGCCTGTGATAACTTTTCCCCAGATCCCAGCGCGGAGATTCCTAGTCTCTCGTCTACGTCCGCACAATCGCGACCTCCTGAGACGTCCTCATGCTTGTCGGACAAGGCGCCAGCTATACCCCTCGAATCCCCATATATCCAACGAGCTACCCCAACTCCCAACGATAGCGTAGATTCTGCACCAATGGTCCCGGAAGCTAATGCAGATAGTACCATACAGAATGATTCTACGGTGGTTCCGAATTTATCGGAATCTATCCCTGAGAACTACGTCTCAGACGCTGTGTCCAAGAAGGGGATAGTCAAGGCTGTTGCAAAACCAAATCTTACGGAACGACAGAAGAAACTTCTTATCGGCGACAAGGCGAAGCGAAAGAAGGTGCGCTTACTGGTGTTGGTCGCATATGTCTTCACTGAGACAGAGTTTTACCGCTTCCAATAACAGGTGACGCCAACGACCGCCACTTTGAAACCCGGCAAGGTTAAGCCTTTGACGGTGTCCTTGGCACGCAGACTCTCGGGATCTGTCAAGAAGCCCGTACAGACAACGCGACGTCGACCTCTGCAGGGCGCTTCTGCTAAGTCCACCGTTGGTCCTAGTCGTAATGTGGCAAAAGAACCCAACGACGATGCCATGCCGTTCCACGCCGGCGGTCTGGCCGATGCCCTCATGTCATTCGGCCAGAAGTTGATGTCTAGTGCGATGAGGTGAGCGCAGTCAGCCCCTTACGAGAGTCCATTCACCTTTGAACTGGTATGCGTAGACCGGAACAGCCAGAAGGGTCCGAATGCAAGGACATCGACCCGCCCTCAACCGTGTCCACCTCTAGGGAGGTCGCACTGGCACAGGTCGCCATCAGCCATCAGCCAGTAGTGGTCGACCGTGAGGTGGATTGCCTGACGCTCTCTCAGCTATCTCCTCGGAAACGAGAAGTTCTAGAGCTTCATTCGGGTGAAGTGGAGCCTACCGGGGAGACTACCCCTCTCGTCGACGATCAATTAGTCCCGTCTCTGCCGTCAACCACGGACCCTGAGCGCCCTCCTTCACCCATGCGACAGTCAATCAAACGCGCCGGGTCACCTGAGGACATGTTGCATGGGTTCAAGCGTAGCAAGACCATGTCCGCATCCGAGACCTCGGAGCCATCCTCCTCGAAGGGGTCAAGGCCTCGAAAAGCGACCCTGCAACCCTCGCTGGCGAGGAACGCGCCGGCGGCGCCTTCAACGTCCGCAACCTCCGTTCGTGCCCGGCGCACGGTGTCTGCTACCACCAAGGTCGTCCGTGCGGATCGTGCAACGAATGCTAGCCTCGCGAGCAAGGCCGGCGCTTCAGTCCTGCGGACGACGACGCTGTCAACTAGCGTCCCTGGGAGGGAAGCTCACGCTGTGACGGCGAAGAACGCAGCGTCGAGACCGGAGAAAACTTCCCAGAGCAGCTACTCCGCCGCGCCGTTTGGCAGCGGCGGTAGATCAGGGCAGCAGTTGGCGTCTTCGCAAAAGGAAAATATGTCTGAGGAAGACGAGCAGGTGACAGGAGAACCGAAGCACAATCGGCCTGCGTCCTCCGCCGCTGACAGACCGGTGCGTTCGCAGTTTTCTGTCAGCACTGGCTGCCATTTCTTTCCCACCCGTCGTGTCCTTTCGCTTCCGCCTCCGTCCGGCAGTGCTACGAACAGCGTCTACCGGTGTGTTCGACAGGGGACGTCAGACGTCTGCCGATGAAAATCGCGCGGTTGAAATCTGTTGCGCATTGAGCGGACTTGACATCTCGGCCCAGGTCTTGGATGGCGCCTCACGCCCAGCATTTCTGCGCGCTTCGTACTAAATTCAATACTGATGTACCTGTGCTTCTAGTCGACAAGTTTACCTCCCGCGAAACCCACGAGACCGATTGAGTTCCAATTCGCGACCTCGACGCGCGTGAACGTGCGCGGCAAGGCCGAGGCTGACAAAGGCAAGGCCAAGGGGGCGATGTCAGACAGGGATGCCGACGGCGGGGATGCGGAGGCGGGCACGTCGGCGTCCCTGCGTCGCACGCGCGGACCAGGAGGCATCCACCACCCCATTCCCGACTTCAAAGCATTACACGCGATGCAAGAATCCCTTCTCGCCTCGCGGCGCCGCGCGGAACCGCAGCCGACGGTGCCAGTGCAATTCGCACTTTCTACAGAGACACGCGCGGCGGAGCGGGAGAAATTCGAGGCCGCGCGACGTGCGCGGGAGCGCGAGGCGGAGCGCGCGGCTGAGGAGGCTCGGCGACTGCGCGAACTCGAAGAGGAGGCGGAATTGCGCGAATTACGACGGCGCGCGGTGCCCAAGGCGAACGAAGTCCCGGAGTGGTACGCGTTCGCGCCGAAGAGGGCGAAGACGGGCACCGAGAAGTGAGCTTCCTGGTCACCTCCTGTCAAGCTACTCTTCTCTGCTGCGCGCCGGAATTGGAGGAGTGGGCGTCGGAGTCCCGCGCAAGTCAGGGCTGTCCTTCTGCCCGCTCGTCGCGCGAGCACGACAAGGCCCGCGGAGAGGGGGTGAGGGGGGAAGGTGTTTGAGGGTGTGTACCCTATACTGCTATTTCGAGGCGGGGGGTGAGGTTCGAAGGAAGTGCGGGAAGCACGGGGTCAGGCGGAGGAAAGTGGCAGGGGTTGCGGCCGCATGCGGCCGTCCGTGCAGGGTGGCTAGCGCGTGCGCTGGCCACACCCGCGCTTCTCCCGCCTAGCCCTTCTTTCGCCCCCTTGGCAAGATCTACGCTGTTCGCAAGCCTTGCTGTCGTGTTAGATTGTCACGAAGTACTGTATTTGTAACCAACGTTTTCCAGTCCGCTGTATTCCAAACGCTTCTGGGATACAATGTCCGAACGAGGCCAGGCTTCTAGCTCCCCCAGCTGCGGACCGCGATAGATAGTCGGCATGAGGTAGACTGCCGTCTTTCGCTGGAGGCTGTTGCGTCGGATGACTGAACGAGTACGTTTATCAGCACACACGCGTGACGTCATGCAAACTGCATACATAGTCAATCTAATCATGCCTGCTAGTCTGGGCTTGCGCAGGCGTGCGCCGCCTTTTTCGGCGCCTTCGGGTACTCCGCCTGTCTTCTTCAAATACCTCAACGCCAAAGAAGCCCTCTCCGAACATCGCAAAACTTGGCGCGGGGACTTGCTCATTCTTGAGTGGCCTCCTCTTATCGGAGCGGAGTTGAACGAGAATTCACGTCAGTTACGCAACAGCGGCGATCAGCAGTATTTATCACGAATTTCCCGCTCGTCGCTCGCCCTCCGAATTCTCCAATTCATAAACAAGGCATAGTGCTTTTCCGAGTCCCGAGACCAATTCGGGGCCGCGGTGTATACCAGAAGCTGGGGGACCTCGCAGTCGGCTCGCGAGAGGTGTACCGCCGGCGACGGGGACGACTTCTTCCCAAGGAACTCAAAGACCGGTGGCCGTCGTTCACCTTCGTGAACTCCGCTTTCACATCAGCTTACTTGCAGCGCGAGAAGTACTATATTGCACACGCCCCCCCTGAGTCCAGACCACTAGTCCGGACACCTGATTCTGGCAATCCCCCCCGCCTACCCGAATGTCTTCTTGCTAATCGTGCGCATCACGACCGCGGTCATGGGCTCGCAGCAAAAATAACTGGCGAGAAGGCAGGGGCTGAGCTATTCCTGCGAGAATCACTTATGTCCTTCGATTTCTGCTCTGCGTACGTACGTACATGCGGGTGCCTCCACTAAAGGAAATAGAGCCCGCTCGCCACGAGGTTTTGCGGGAATTACGCCCGAAGCTACTGGGGAGGCTGTGCCTCTCGCGTAGCTGTCACTGTAGACCGAAGCAGGCCGACCGTCCAGGCTCTCGGAGGCCCCTCCGCTCCCGCCGGCCGCGTCGCCGTAACCCGGAGCAAATGCTGCTGACGCTCAGCAGTAGGCTGGACACTCAGAAGACGCCGTCGAGGATGCTCTGAGCGCTAGACGTTGAGCCGTCGAGCACCGCGGGAACCTGAAACTTGAAGGGTCTGGGGTCCACCGCCTAATTGCCGCCGCCCAGCGATCTTCCTGAGGCTCGAGTGGGTCCGTGTCCAACTGGCGTAGACGCGCGCAGCCCACATAACCTCGCCCGGAGGCGCGCGATGCCGTTGCGCGGCCGTCTTCGAGACCGGGCGTACGGCTGCGTGCGGGGAAGGAAGCTGGGCCACCAGCGCCGTGCGTATGGCACCGACGGCGACAGCTGCCAGTGGCGGCCACGAGCGCCGCCGCGTGGGGCGAACGTGGACGAGGGCGAGAGAGGGGATGCCACTCGGGACGGAGTGTTGTGTCTGGAATCCGTATGACATGTCATCATCCTCCGACAGGGCCCGGCCTCGAGGCTATGGGTGGCTGGCGGCCTTCCGGAGGCACCTGGTGGGCGGGCGTGGGCCTCGGACGCGCGAGTCGCGTCGTCGCCCAGTCGTACAGAAGGGGTTTCGTCTTCACGGAGGGCGAGCGTCACCTCAACCGTGATCGCTCCTCGGACGCGGCGACCAATGGAATGAGTTTTGGGGGCCGGCGTACTAGCTGGCCGATCGAGGGCGCGGGCATGCGACAACTGGAGACGACTAGTGCACGTCTGTGCGGCTGGAATCCAGCTAGCCAGAGGCACAGCACGTTTCACTGGGCCGTGCCAGTGCGAGCTGCGAGTGGCACAATGATCCACGAGGCTTTCGACATCGCGCGCCGATTCTGGGACGCTGGGATAGCCTGGGCATCTTTGGGGCAGCGTCTCCCATGGAGGCCTCTGAGGGGAGAAAGTGTTCAGCTGAGCCCACTGTGATGGAGTGTTGCAGCGCGCGCAGGCGCGGTAGTGCAGAGGACGTGCGCTTCGGTTTCCGATGTTAACGGCCTTCGGCTGCCTAGTGTCTCTACCCGAGCGCCCCACCGTTGAAAGAAGGGGGGAGGGCGAGGCCCTGCGCGCTATACGGATATCGCTGCGACCATCGACCATCGAGATGATTACATCTACGTACCCCGATTTTGCATAGGATGAGTAGGCGGCTCGGACCCACTGAACGTGATAGCTAGAATGTCCAAGTGTCGTTATGTCTGTATCCTCAGTCAGCTTGTCCCCGATCGGTCATAATGGATGCTGCGTCACCGTCGCATAATATAGACATCCGCATTTGGATGGAAAGGCGGCCGCCTCTCTCTCACAGTTTCGAATGAGGCGCGCGACATCGGACGAACTTGAAGAGCCTGGCACGGCTGATCGCTAGTATGGGTACCGCCTTTCCAGACAATGCCCTGCTAACGGTACCAAATTACCGACGTTGAGGTGTTAATTATACCGGCACGAGACCGCACCTTTCCTTCTGCACAAGCGGCCCCCCCGAACGCGGGAAGTTCTGATATCTCATGCAGCCCAAATATGCGTCGGCACCGCCGTCGCGTAGCTCTGCGAGCTTGGCTCACACGCGATTGTCGCGCCCTGGGAGCGAAGAATCCGCACGGAGGCTTGTGCTGCTGAGTGGCGGGGCATACGTGGCGGGGGCCGCCGGCGGTCAGTGTCGCGGAGGCGGACGCGAAGGCAGAGACAAGACTCGACACGACGGGCCGCGCCGCAATTGCCATACGCAGGCTAGAGCCCCGCAAGGGGGGCGAGCCCGTCGCGGGGTAAATGCGCGCATTCAATATTGGATGTGTACTGTATGCGTGCTGGCGCGGTCAATAATATTCAGTGGTCCGTCATCATCTATCACACGGCTGCCCCGGGGAAAAGGCACGCACCGGTCGCCAACGTCGTCCCCCCTCAACCACATTGCGGCGCGCAGTGACACGAATCGCGCGCGCGCCCCGAAGAGGACGTCACCGGAGAATGAGGGCTCTTCACAGCGGCGACGACCAATGTTTGCGACGAAAAGGGGAGCATACCCGGACGCGCATGCGGGCGGGCGGGCGAGCGGGCGGGCGGGTGAGGCGCGACCCCGCAACTCCGCGGCGCGCGGAGACGGGCCGGTCGCGACTTTCGTGGACACACAGAGGCGCGGAGTGGGCGAGCGGGGACCTCGGAAGAAGGTGGTGGGCAGCGTTACCTCGGCCGAGGGATGGGGGTTGCTTCTTGCTGGTTCTTCGAGCGGATGGCTCGGGAGGGACGGGGACGGGTGCGGGGGGCGCCAGCGTGGGCGCCGCACTAGCCCGTTTGAGGAGGAGGGGTCCGGTGCCGCGCGAGCGCGGGCGCGCGTCGAGGCGAATATTTGCGCGCGAGCGGGCGGAGGTGGGGAAAGGCTTGGGAAGGCTGGCGGTGGCAGGGCGTGCGAGCCTTCCGAGCGAGAGTGCTGCATTCGCGGATGGATGCGACGCGCGAGTGGCACAACTCTGACCAGGACCAGGGGCGTGTTGCTCAGAAGCTTCCTGTGCGCGTACCATCTGTCGCGCTGCGTGCAGGTCAGGGTCCGAATGCGGGCGTGCGGGCGTGCGGGCGGAGGAGTCGGCGTTCGATTGCGTTCTTGTTTGCGTGTTATTACATGAAAGGGACGCGATCCCGAGAAGCTCGCCCTGTACATGTTCACTCTCCTCCTGCGGGCCACAAGCGGGTCCCGATGAGTGGCGGCCGGCTGCGCCCTGTGCGTCTTGCGCGTCTGCGCGATGACAGGCAGGCTTGGAAAGACCCTAGGCAGGTTTGGGCTCGGTTTGAGCACCAGGCGCGGAAAGCCAGATGGATCTGCTGCACGGCTACAGTGGCGGCTACAGATTACAGTTGCTGGACGCGAACGTCCTCGTCGAAGGCCCTTACGTGAGCGCGGCAGCCCTGAGCGAACGGGCGTCAGTCTCTGGTCAGGGTTGGTGATCGAAGCAGCAGGCACTGTATCACGATCATCCAGTGAATGGACGACCGACCTACTGTGCCCCCAGGGTTCCCTCATGTCGACATGTAGCCAGCCAACAATGCGAATGGTGCATTCGTGCAAGATTGAGTGCAGTCCGCACTAGGCCGAGGAAGGCTGCCGCGGCGGTCCGCAGCGCGATCCTGCGCTGCGTGGCGAAGGTGATTTGGAGATTTGGAGAAGGGCGTGATTACACACTGCACAGGTGCCGCGGTGGTTATTTGCGGAGCTGGCTGTCGGTCAGGGGACGGCGTCGGGGTCGCTCGCGCGTGATCGAGCGGAAGGATGTGTAAGAATCACCTACGGGGGTCTTCTAGGAGTGGCCAAGGACCGGGGGACGAACTCGGGTTTGAACACGTTCGAGTGTTGCGCAGCTGAAGAATTCGCGGCTGGTCGTGCGCTGGCTCGGGCTCGATCTCAGCTGACGGCGCTGGATGATCGCTGAATGACGTCGCGGCCGAATTCGAAGAAGTGTTGTCGCATGCGTTGGCTGGAACGTCAGCACGGGTACGGGCAGGAGGTGCGCGCAGCTGAGGCAGGGAGGCCGGGGCCCCCGCACCGGAGGACGAACGCGTGTATCCAAAGCTCGTAAGAGAAGACGACGGACACAGCTCCACGTGCGCTCCGACTGCCCTGCCAGTGTTCGTGCCCGTGTCTCGTGCGCGAGCCTCGATCGAAACGCATTCAGTCGTCGGCCTCCCCGGCGCCTCCTCTTCTGCGCGCCAGAAGCGCATCCCAGAGGACGCGCGACGAGGGAGGGGGCGAGGGCGCATCGATGGGATCGCGACAAAGAAAACAGTGGGGGGCGCACCTCCATGCATCGCATGCATTGCTCGATGTCCTGCCATGAGCGCAATAGACACCCGCGCATGCAGGGCCGCTCGCGCGCCCGCACATCCTCAAGGGCCCTTCGGACGCGATTCGGGCAAGCCCAACATCCTGACGGCGTGGTGCCCGCGGTTTGGGCGGCCGCGGCATCCGCTGTCACTCCAACTCTGCCATTTCCCGCGCGAAAGCGAGTCGCACAGGGCGTCCTGCACGAACAGCGGCGGGTACGCCCGCGTTCCTAGCAAGATTTGCTCTCTTCCTCGCCTTCCCCTTACGGCACGCGCCTGTGCCGCGAAACGTTCGCGCGGCCGATGTCCGTCGCGCGGCGCCCCCTGGCAGACGACAATCCCCCGCCGCCGGCGCCGCGGGCTTCCCCCGGGGCCCAGAGCGGGCCAGGCGGCGGCGCGGCGCGCTGGGCCGCGTCGGGGTGGCGACGAGCAGCCGCGGCCCAAGGACGAGGAGCGACGGGCAGCCGTGGCGGTGGTGCGCCCCGCGCGCGCGTGCGCGAGCGGTTCTTGCAGGTGGACGATGAGAACGCGCGAGCTCCATCCGGGCACAGAAGCATACCTGCTCCTGCCACTCGCCTCCGCCGGCGTGGGTGAGGGTGCGCGGGGCAGGCTCGAGAGCCCGCGTCCGATGCGGTACCCGCAGGGCCGCCTTCGACGCGTGAAGCTGAAGCTTTGAAGCTTTGAAGCTTGAGCTCGAGGCTAGAGCGCGGAGGCGCGCACAAGACGTCCTCGGCCTAAACGGAGCGCCCCTCGTCTCCTCTCGCGCGCATCCCAGAAACGATGCGGAGGAGAGCCCCCTTGGAGCCCCGCGCGGCGGCGCTCGCTGCTCGGGCCCCTTCGCCAGCGAGCGTCTCGGGCCTGGATGCGGCGGCGAGCGGCCTCGGAGGACCTGGCTGGGTGGGAGGCCCGAGGCTGGCAACGGGGAAGCGTCCTCCCCAGCGCCGCGCAGGGCGCGTACCCAGCCGAGGAGGGCATCACATCGCGCCCCCCCGCCCGCGCGCACGTCCCGGTGTCGACGCCGCACCTGCGTCGAGCGGGCAATCGCGATGCGATCACTTGTGCCCGGCGTCCATTCGAATTCGCGTCCGCGGGTGAGGGGGACGAGAGAAGCTCACCGGGAGGGCGGCGGGCGCGCGGACGCGCCCCTTGCGCCCTTCGCGCGACGTCTGGCCCCTGCTCGTCCTGGGTGCCACAATTCTCCTCCGGATCCGCGACTTCTGTGAGGCCGGCAAATCCAGCAACGTCATTCCTTCTTCGTGCACAAAGAGCGCCGGGTACTGGGTGTGGGGCGTGGCAAGCACAATCGAGTGCGCACGAAGAGTGGTCGAGCGGGCGCATCGAGGTACAATGGCGGCGCCGGAGGACGAGCGGGCGCAAGGGCTTTGTGGCTCGTGCCTCGGCGGGACGGAATCTCAAAACGTGATCGGACACGGAACGGGTTCAGGCAGGCAGGCGACCGGTCTCCTTCCTTCTTTCGAGGCGGCGAGCCACACACGCCCCCGCGCGCCTCCCTTTCGCCGCCAGCCTACGGCGGAGGGCCAGCGCCAAGGACAAAGGAAAGGAGCGTTCAAGGCGACGAGGCCGTGTTGGAGTTGATAGGCGAGGGAGAGCAAGGGCGGGCGTGGCAGAGGGCTTTGGGGAACAAAAGACGACGGCGGGTCGGAGTGAGTCAGAGCGGGAGCGCAGTGCGAGGGTGGGCGCGGAAGGGCCGTCGACAAGCGTGAGCTGTGGCCACCAGCAGCCGGCCCAACGCCGGGCAGCAGGAGCGCACCGTCTCGTGGCCGCGCTGTGGCTTCATTCCTTTTCCAGTTAGCAACAAACAGATCCGACGATTCCGATCTAACGCTTATCCGTTTCCGGTTTACGATAAACCTCCGCACAATTATTGTTTATTTCTCCCACCTTAGTTTTTTCGGCAACTGATATCCTCATTTTGGCAACCAGTGGACCTGCCGGATTCGTGGGCCCGCTAATGGCTGGTTTCTTGTGCTCGCACTATGTGGATGCATCTGGTCGGGCATATAAGGTGGAGTCCTCCGCCTCCATCCTCCCTCACCATTCCACTCCCAAAGCCACATCCGCCCTAGCAACTCATCCTCTCTCCTCTTCTTTGCTACGCACTTCGAGCACATCTCCGCTCACCTGCACCATCCTCACCTGCGTCCATCACCGCGAACTGCCCTCCGTTGACCACCACCAACACCACTACCTCCGCCACCGCCACCATGTACTCAACGTTTCTCGCGACTCCCGTCTGCACTCGCACCCACCCGTGCACGTCATCGCACGACGCGTCCTCTACTCCCGTGGCCTCCGTGCCCGTCTCGTGCGCAGCCGGCTCCGCGCCCTGCCCGACGAACGCAAGTTCCCCCCAGTGCTGCCACTGCGGCTGGCGTGGTGCGCACGCGCCCACATGCCCCTTCAAGTAGTCGCGCACTGCATGTATCCATAGTCTCTCGTCGTTCTACCATGTGAGTATCCTTCTACCTCGTTCGACGCGCCCCCCTTCCCTTCTATCCGCTGCACACCGCCACCCTTCCTTGGCGCGCAGTTGTCTATCCTTCCCTCCACCTCCCGTGCTATGTTCTCGAGCGAGACACTGACCCGCTTTACCTTCAGCTGTCACCTCGTAATCGACCACTGCTCTCGTCCTTTCGATCACGCAACTTGTATCACCATCACCCGCATGTTTCATGCTTATTTACATTCGCCCGCGTCTTCAAGCACTCGAAGAAGCGCTGTCTGTGAAGGAGCCGTAATGGAGGAGGAAGAGAGGAGCTCTCGAGAAGAGGGAAGGAAGAATTGCTATCGTTTGTACATACCCCCTCACCGTCATCGCTGTCTGTATCCCGTACGTCGAGCACACCACACACTCTGCCTCCCGACACGCATTCCTGCATCATTCGCCCGGCCTGGTGTTCGTGCTGTGTTGTAATCTATCTGCTTTCTATCATCACCTCATCTCCACGTTCGCGTTCTGAGTTTGCGTGCGGTGCAGGCAGCAGGCCTGGGAAAAACCGCCGACATCGAGCAGACACGCGCAGCCCATCTTCTGGCTGTGTGTGGCTTCGGAGACCATCTCTGGCACGCCCGGCGCGCGCGGCTGCGGCGGGCGGCACGTCGAGGGAGATCTTATCTATCATCAGGGACGCGTCGCAGCAGCCGGCTTGGGGGGTAACGTTATCATGACGCACCCGGAGCTGCCTGTTTCCCCGCACTCGCCTTCCGTTCCGCTCGTTCGCGCGTGCGCGCGAGGGCGATCTTCGACTTCTCCCTCGGCACCATCACGCCCCCCGTCCACTCTCCCCCCCACTCGCACTTCTTTCCTCGTGCGCGTGCATTGACTAGCCTTTGCGCCCCAACCGCGAGCGCGGGGCATTCTCACAGCGCAGGCTTCGCGCGTTCCACCATTCGCTCGCACTAGGCCCCACCAGCGACCACCTGCACCCCTGCGACGCGAGGCTGAGGCCGCGTCCAATCCGAGCACGCGCTCGCCCGGATCGCGACGATCCAGGGCGGCGGCCCCAATCCAATCTACCATCGCGTCCGCGCCCGCCATCGATAACGGCGCGCTGCCGAGGAGCGTAGGGCGTGTACTCACCGCCCGGCATGTGATCTTGGCGTCCGGCGGGTGGCCCCCACTCCGGAGGTCGTCAAGACAATTGGAGCGCGGAGCGGGCCCTCGGAGGGGGGGGGAGCTGAAACGCGAAACGCCAAACACCCGCTGTAGGGCCCCGTCGGACCACCACAGTCGCGTTCCGGGGAGCTTGCGGGGACGGTGGGGCCGCTGTTTGTTGCAGAGTGTACCCTCATACTGAACTTCTAATTGCTGGGAGCGAAACAACTCTGTTCCGCTCCACACAAGCACAGACCTTTGAACGTGCCGCCTCGTGCCGGCACGGTATCTCTGCGACTCGTCCGCGAGCCCTCCACGACGCGATGGCCAAGGTCCAACGCCTCGAAATTTTGCAGGAGCTGCGTGAACGGTTAATCCGCCATGTTCCGTGGCCCCGCGCCCACGCGGATGCACGGTCGCGTCGTCGAGGAACGGATGTCGGATCCCTGCCGTCGTCGTCGCCAGGCGCCGCTGACCAACAACAAGCTTTCTAACTTTCTGAGACACGGCGCGGCACGGCGCGGGCAGGGTTTGGCAGCACGCAGAGGGCTCTCGCAGGATCGCTCGGCACCGGGCGCGGCATGGCAGGGACGACGACGCGGAGAACAATTGTTTCCGTCGAATATGTGCCTCCGTGCGATAAATTCAGGCGTTCAAAAAGCCAAAAACCAACAAGGCATCCGGATCCCGGGGCCGGAGTGCGGTCGACACACGCGTGTGTGGCCGTGCGCGGCGGTGTCCATGCCGCCTTCCTGAAAGGATCATGACGTCCTCTCGTGCATTCCCATATCAGACGAGTCGGCCACAGCGCCTATTTCGCTTGCGTAGGCGGTTGAGTAACGATTGCTCCACCCATACAAACAATGGGATTCCGGATACCCAACACCCTACGCCCCGTCTTCCCATCTCCCGTCTTCCGCGTCTCCGCGCCCCGAGCCCGGCGCCCCGGTGTCGCGATCACTGTCTACTGCGTCATGGGTCGCGTCGCGTAGGGAGCCGCGCGCCTTTGATAAAGTCGAATTCACCGGCCCCGCTCCCGGTGGTCCGTACGAGTCTAGCGCTCAGCGTAGCTTGTCGCTTTCGCCCTCCGACATCCCCCTTCGTCCTCTGCGCTCCTCAAGAACACACCCGCCGCACGTTTCTGTTTGTGATCGATTTTTTCGATCATGTCGCTTATCACATCTCCGAAATCATCCATGACGCCGCCTCGTTGGTGATCCAGATATCTCGTCCACCGGCAAGTTATACGACTGCACTGCCTCCTCGCGCCTCGAGGTGGACGACACAGGCGGCGACAAAAACTTCCCAGCATGCGTTCGTGTATGACGATATCCTGTCCAAGGAGGCGCATGGCGCACCGGCTTCACAGCACGATCACAACGCGGGTCACAACTCCTGACACCATCCGTCCAACCCCCGTTCCGATTTATCTATCTTGTGAGTTCATACATCATTCCGTGTCTTCCTCGGCGTTCAATAGACCCGCCGCCACACAAAGGAACGTCCCGCGCGTTCCGCTCACGTCCACCGCTTCGAACGACACGACACCTATGACGGCGCGCGCAGGATTACACCCGCCCTTGCATCATACCTGCTCGCGCTGCCTGCCGCGCGTGCCAGCTGACCCCGTCAGCTGCGCGTCCTCGTTGTCGCCGCGCGGGGCGCGCTGCGCACGGCCTCCCACGCCGCGCGCGCTCCAGGCGGAGTCGCGAGCGTGCTGGGGGCTGCCGCCGTCCACTGGCTCCGTCGGCGCGGGCCCGTGGTGGGTGGCACTCTCGGGGCTCGCACGCGCGCCCCGGCGTGCGCGCCCGCCGTTCCGACGTCCGTTCCGTGTGAGCTTCTTGGGCAGCTCTGCACAAAGCACCGGGGCCAGGGTCTCTGCACCCACGCACGGATCAGCAGAACGCGCCCCGTGGGGCACGTCTGTTACTCACTTACCCACTCTTCCCACTGGCCGCCCCTGCGCGTCCTCGAGCGTGCGCACGCCCACGCTCTCTCGGATGCCCGAGCTGCTCGAGCCCTGAGGATGAGTCAGATCAGGCACGGAAAGGAGGAATGGGCTTACCTTGCCTTGTTCTGAAATTGGACTGGCTAAGTCGAGTGCTCACACTGTGCCCGAAAGCTCCGAGCCTCAAGGACCGAGGAGCTCGCGCTGCGATCGGGTCAGGTCAGGCTCGGCGCACGTTGTCTTTCGTCGAGCGAACCCGCCGGCGGGTGCCGTGCGGCAGGACCGCCCAGTGTCTGATGAACACTGGATGAGCAACAGTCCGCCTCGGAGGAAAATCAGGTCCTTAGGGCCTAGGGGTCGGGACGCCGTGCTGCGCGGGGATGCCGTCCGTGAGGCCCGAGCGAGAAAAAAAGATGTTGTCTGTGGGTGTAAGATGGCATCGTGCGATAACCGCTGCTATCCTCATCCTCGCGATAATGTTGGACGATAATGCTCACCTCCCCAGTGGCACCCGCCGGATTCGGGCCGTGGTGGTGGATAAGGCGGGCGCAGCGAACGGCGACGATGCCGTATGCACGGCGTCGCTGTTCGTCGCGCGGCGGGCCAGGCACGCCCCGGGACGGCGAGGAGGTCGTTGGATAGAACGCACGTCGGAAAGCCGGACGGAAACTCGAGCGCTGGCGGTCGAAGCAGCAACGGCTTCGCGAGTCGGAGTGGCACTGACTTCTGGCGCCAACGGACGTAACAGCCGACAGGCCGAGCGCCCGGGCCTGGCCGCTGTCAGTGCCGCTCGTCTCAACTTGTCGACAACCAATATGTGGCTGTCTCCTGCGTTAAGGTGAGGAGCACCTGACCCTGTGTTGATGTATTGTTATTCATTCACAGAAAAAGCCAAGTACGCACAGTAGGCTCTAACGAGCAACAGCTGATATTGGCCCCGTTCGAATCTGCTTCCGCGCACGTTGCACGATCATCACCCAACATCTGTTACCCACTCGGCGGCGTGGCGCGTGCCCCATTCGGGCTAAAGTACGTGCGATGCTGCCCGCCGCGGACGTTTCTGCAGGAACGCCAAGCCGTACGCGACCGCCGAGCGGACCTCACCAGACACACTGATCCGTAAGCCATGACATTCCACATCTTGATTGTATGCTGACCAACTATCGGTCGGCTACTTGAACAGACATCTTGAGCTGCGAGCTTGCGCCTCGTTCCATGGCTTTCAGATGCATCGAGCGCTGTGCATAGTAACCACATATGGAGTGAGTGGCACAATCACTGTATAACTTGTGGACCCTGAGAGAAAGTGAACCTTCCCTCTTACAGGGCTACGACTCGGATCTGTTACGATGTGGCTGGGAAAGTTTACCGCTACGTCTCATAGAGCCGTCTCTCTTAGGGGACCTCTCAGATGATGACGAGGCACCTCAGCGTTGTGGCAGTGAATATACGGCGGCATACCCAGACCGAAGTCTCGGAGGTTGCCAGTACCACGGTATCCCAATACCTCTGCAAGCTCAGTTGGGCTTAGATTCGAAACCATGAGACTTAAGTGCCTATTTATTTCACTCACGCGCGCTCAGCTGATAACCAGCTCCGCTTCTAGGTGTTTTCCGGGAAAGTGCGCCCCAGGCCGAACTAGGCATGCCCATCCCTGTCCTCCGTCCTGGTTGAACTACCTCACGCTCGAGCTGTCGTTCTATGTCCGAGCGGAGGATCAGCTTACGTATCCGACCAGCGCGTACCTGCGACGTCCCTGCGGGTGTTAGAGAGCTGTGCTGTGGATGTCGTCCCAACACAGCTCGCGAAGACGTGCGACCCTGCATACGGTGCTCGTTCGGAATCGCAAGCGCCCCTTAGGCTCGCGAACCCAACCCAGACTGCGCGGAGAATCCCTTGGGGTGGCATCTTGGCGGAACTGCTTAAGCAACGAGTACGGCAGACTTTCAGCTCTTATATCGACAGTCGCACGACGTCACGCAACACAACGCCCATCCATACGGGCCGCCGTGCGGACCGTGTATCCTGCTCGCAGCTACGTCCAGGCCTATTTGACGTCTGCTACCCTTGGCATTCCGTCGTATGGCATTTCCCCCGTGCTTGCCGGAACAGCAAGAAGCACTTCCACGGATCAGGCGTCTGCGTCGTCTCGTACAGCGTGACCGCGTCGAAGTGGCCACGCCCACCCTGCGCGTGTGGTCACTTGACCGTGCTCCGCGCTCAAGCTCAAACTCCGCATCGAGCAATCAGATGTCCACCACGTCTCGGACGCGTCGACGATCTGCACCCGGCGCCCGCGTCCATACACTTCCTCATTCCGTCCTGCGCGGCTTGTGCGGCCCCAGGTCCAATCGGCGACGGGAGAAGCGTCGGCGGGACGCACGGCAGGTGAGTGCCTCAGACATTAGAGTACAGTTTACTTGACGATTACTCTGCAGGCTTGAATGCCGCGGCGGGCCCGGGCCGCGGTGAGGATCGCGCGGCGTGCCGCGCATCGCGTCGATATGGCGAAACACGTCCGATCCAGCAAGATCGCGCGTCCGGCTCGCGCGTGGGACCCGGCACGACGTGCGTGCGGGGCCCCACCACGAGCCCAGTGTGTGGACGAGTGGTCTGTTATGTATCTGGTGTGGCTGCGATTGGCCTACGCGCATTCGGGGGCACTCGCGGCGCCTTGCGCGGCCGCCTCTCCTGCGCCGATCCGGCGTCCAATGCTGATCAAGCTTGAGAATTGTGTCCCTGCAGTAGAACGAGTGGGGCCGCCCCGTCGCCCATCGACGGCCCTCCATGAGGCGGCGGCGTGCAGAGTGCGCCCTCGGCGCGGATAACATCGTGTCGCGATGCTTCCGCGAGGGGCAATGAACTTGCTCCAAGGGAGCAAACGCAGTGGACACGCCCTCGGCCAAAGGAATATTCCGCCCCTCAATCCTGCACTGCTCGCGCGCTCCAACTTGAATGCAGGAAGGCGTCAAGTAGCTGCATGCGGGGCTCCATTAGGTTTGAATTTGATTTTGGAGGTAAGCCCGACAAGTCCCGGGACGATCGCGGTAACGTTTAGCTGAGCGGAATCTACAGGTCCGATAACCTCAACTAGGGAATGGACAAGTGGAACCCATGATCAGCTGCGAGGCGCTCATCTAGATATGCACCTTTATTCTATTAGAGCTCTCCATTCCCCACTTGTGCGGTACGTACACTGTATGCAGTGCACTGCGCCCCCACACACGTCAGCGCGCCTGCCGTCGCGGGTGGCTATCTGTCCATCCCAGGCATGGCACCCCTGCTCACACAAAATGCTCACGGCCCCGCACTTGCGAAAATTTGTGAGTACGTTTTTGTCATTCAGCTCTCATGAGACCTCACTCCTTTCTTTGGTCTGACAGTCCAGGGATGTGCGATTTCTCGACGCATTCTGGAGCAGTCGCGCTCGGGAGCTAAAGTTCAACCCCGGTGTTTGCTATGCGTCCGACGAGCGCGAGCGCACTCGCCTGGTCTCCCGCTTCCCAGAACATTTCCGACCGGGCCGCTATAATCCGACGGCGCTGTTCCGCCTCCGCGGCGCTTCAAGCCCTAACTTTCTCTCGGTCCCAACCGGGACGTGAGTTCACTTCTTGCTGTCTATCAGTACGATGGACGTGTTCCGTCCAGTTCCGTGGCCATGGCAGTCCCGTACGTCCGGCATCGGCGGCCGCGACCTGCGAACGGCGGAGTCGCGTCTGAACGTCGCTGTTCAAAGCTCGTGCCGGACGGTGCGAAGCCGAGTCATACGTGCGACTGAATCGCGGGGAGGCGAGCTTTGTCCGGGTCTTCTCCTTCGTCCGTTCCGCTGAATTAGTCTCGGCGCGGATTCCCGGAATCAACCTATCACTGGCGGGAGTCCCTGGCACGGGGCCCGCGTCACGATGGTTAGTACACCGGGCCCGATGGCCGCATTTGTTGCATTATCGCTCGTGCTCAGCGCTGACTAGTCCTCAGGCATTGACACGGGTAGCAACGACTTGGTCGGAGCACATACCGTCGCGGGCGTCATCGAGGTGACGAACTGGTTTGTCAATGGAGGCCATGAAATGGCAGGTGTTCGGTAGCGCGATGCCCGGCGCACCGCAGTTCTGTCAGCACACCCCACCACAGAGCCGACGCTAGTGGTTATGACAGTGAACTCGTCTATAGCGCGGGAGCAACCGGGAGAATTGTGGCACGTCAACTTAGCAGCTCAAGTCAATGGTCGGCGAGGGATGCCGAGGCCCAATGTCAGCTTTGAGACTCAGCTGTGCGAGTTGGGCTCGAAAGACCCGATCGATGCAAGGCACTAGGCCCATTCAGGCGACGCGGCCCTGATCGGCGGGCCCGGGGACGAGCGCGCACGCCGCCGCGCGTGCCGCGTTCTACGGACGCGCTTCTGCCCGTCCGACGCGTTCTCGCGTTCTCGTGTTCCGCGCCGCGCTCGCTGCGACGTCCTCGCGCTTCTGCGCGCGACGTTATCCTCGGCGGGCTGCCACACGCGCGTGGGAGCGCGAGGCCCAGATGGCCGCGCAGTGTGGTCTGCTGAGCAGCCGCGAGAAGCGGGGACGCGGATTCTGGGGACGACGCGACATGCGACGAACGCGAGGAAGCATCGAGACGTGTCGTCGGAGTTTGGCAGCGGCGGCGGCGGCGGTGGCGGAAGCGCGCGTGCACGGTATGTTCGCGAACATGTTCTATCTACCCTCTCCTTCGTTTCTCGTTCTCAGCTGTTCGCGCTCTCTCGCGCCATAGACGCGTCACCCGACCTCCCAGGCAGCCTGCGAAACGCCCTGGCTGCGCTGGTTTGCGAAGATGGCTATACTTGTCCATGCCACACTCCGAAACGCCTTCGATTCGAACAGATGCACGCAGCGTCTTCTGCCCTTCTCTTCCCCTGTCGGCCGAGCCCGTGAGTGCATGTTGGTGATCCATCGATGATGTATTTATGGAATTCGCACTCTGCCACAGGCTGAAGCTCTCTCACCGCCGCTCAGGTGCTAAGTGTTGAGAAGCGTCGATGCCCGGCTCCCGCACGTCAGGCCCTGCGGCTCCTGCTTCTCTTCTGTTCGCGAATACGACCCCCGTTCGACGCGCTATCACCCGCATTCTACCCCGGACCGTACCCTCGAACATGGCCTGGGGCACTGGAAGCCACCTTCGCTCGCGTAGGGACGTGTTTGTCGTCTGCGAAAGCACGGGCCCGCGTCCGGGTCACATGCCTCGCGCTCACACGTAAAACGTATCGCGTCGGCCCAGAGGAGGACGGAGAGAAGCCTCTCCCTGCGAGTTCGACAGCGTGCCTTACAGCGCGACTCACACGGTGCGCACCCGTCCTCCTGCTGTGGCGTCACTTTCGCGCCGGGTGCGCTCGCGCGGCCCATTGAGAGGCCTGTGCGCACCTGCCCGCGCGACGTGGCGTTCGAACGTTCGCGAACGCATTTTGGGACCTTCCTCTACAGGGCCAACGGACGTCGCAAGGTTGGGCCAGGCCCGGCCTGTGGCGAACCCACGCATCCAATCGCCGCGCTCTCGGGCTCGCACCTGAACCTGTCCCGCGTCATATCGCCGCCCGCAGTGGCTGGGCATCCTGGTTCGCGGCGGAGTGCGCAACTTTCGCGGGAACGCTTGGTACCCGGGGAAGCAGCTCGTTTGCCTGGTCGGCGGTGGCGTGCGCACGACGTGACCTGTAGAGTTCAGGGTCGCCGCGATGGTGGCGCCTCTTCGCCGTGCCCGCTCACTGGCTGGGATACGCGGTTTCCCAAAGTCCCCGCGCGCGCATGGGGCGTCTGGTACACACGAGGCTGACGTAGATGGTTAGCGGCCCGCCGCGATCACGTTAACCAGCTCAAGATCGAGGATCGCCGGAGGAATTGCAAGCCCCCGAGGGGAACGGGCTGGAGAACCGGGACACGCACGTCAGATTAAACCACACAGAAGGCCGGTCTCAGGGCACCGCGTGTTCGCGCAGCGCTCGCACGTAACGGGCGGATGGAGGGAAGGCGGGCAATCTGGGAAAGGGGTACAAAGCATAGTACCTGCGGCTGCGCGCCTCGCGTCTGTCCGTCGCGCGGGCTTCGCCAGCACGTCGGATTGACTTCGCCTTCGACGCGCGTCCAGGTATATTCTCGACGCCGCTCCTCATGGGACAGCACGTCGGGGATGGGTTATGACGCGCGGGGGGAAAGGGCACTGGGCATTCTAGGCCGGCGCATGCAATACCCGATAACGTGCGAACTTATCCAAGCTTATAGTACTCGCCAATAAGCATCCCGGGGAGGGTTATACTTAGCATACCTGAGTTAGCGCAGTCTGGTGCCTATTCTAAGTACAGAACCCAATGTCCCATACTTAGACCTATCGTGGCGGCAGGCGGTCTATTGCGCAGTGCTAAGTGCTAGCCTACCATGATGTACGGCGGTGACCGGCGTACTTGGACGGCGATTTCTTACCACTTCTCCCAGCGGTGCACGCCTCGCCGTACACGCGCTCTATGGGGCAGTTGTTCTACCAACTCGATCCGACCTCGTTCGGAGGGCAAGAGCAGCGGTGGTGCGCAGGCATCAGCTTCTACGCCAGGACTCACGCAGCGGCACGCTATGACGAGCGGGTGCGCTCAGCACTCACCGCCCCCGGACTCACGAAGACCCGGGCGATCCGCGAAGCTGAGCGCGTACGTCAGATACGCGTCTCAGAACGAATGAGGAACTTCGAGTTCCCTGGTGACGGTGTGCGCACTCGAGAAGCTTGCATGATGAAATGAGAGCGCTGGAAGCCTAGGGGACATGGCGCGCGGTTTAGACGACCTTCATTCGCTGCTCGGCGAGAGTGCGGGCGGACGACGGTACCGTCGTAGACAACGAAGGGACCAATAACGCGTCATCTTGGGCGACGCGCTCTCGCGGAACTTCGCGCGGCGGTGCAGCGTCCTCTGGGCATCATAGGACGAGGGTCCTCCGGGATCAGGCCACACTCGCGGTGGGAGCACCCGCAGCGAATTCGAAGCCCAGATTTTGCGCTCCTTCCAGGCGCGCGCTCCTACCGCCGTTCTGAGTGATATGGTTAGCCTCGAGGCACAGCCCGCCCCTCCGTAGGCTAGAGAACCCTATCCCTGAGAGCCCGCCCGCCTGCGAGCGGGCATCCGAGCACTCCAGCGGGATGTGCACCTGTCCTATCTCCCGCCTTCGCTTCTGTCCCGCCGACCTGCGGCAGCGTCGCACAGTGGGGCCTGCATGGCAGATGGCCTGCTTCGACGTCAAGGGTGAACGATCGCGTCCCGTGTAGCTCGGGGGGGTCGTCGCCAGGGGGTCAACGCGGCTTAGGGCCAAGCTGGTTCTGTGGGGGTCCTAGCGCTGCGAGGGGGTACTATGTTGCGCGGGAGGGCGAGCGCGGGCAAAGAAGGTACGATGCAGTTGTGTAATGTTTGAAGCTGGTACCGGAGCGCACAAAAGCCGATGCGGTACGCGCCAGAGACCACAGGGAAGTTATCGGCCTATGTCACCCATTTGCACGATATCCCCATGATGCAAGCCCGGGTCACAGGCCGTGCCCATGTGAGTGCTCGGAATTCTATGACGAGCTCTGAGAAGACAAAACCTGCAGAAACTGTATGTTTTGGAGTTAGCAAATCTATGGTAGAAATAAAACTGAGTCAGACAGAAGGGCTTCTCCAGTCCGACGACTGCGCAAGCTTTAGCTTCTCCGGCCGTCGAGGATCGCGGTCTGCCAAGGTTTGAACAAGACGTAAAGAATCCGTGCCAGAGGTACCTCATCTCGTGAACTCGTGGCCACAGCTGTCCACGCCACATCGGCGTTGACGTCGGCTTCAGGTCCAGGCCGTCCGGCCAGGTGAAGAGCGGTTACCAACCAGTCCGAACGAAGTTACCCGGCGGCCCAAGAAGTCGGCGATCGGGTCGGGCTTCGCGCGGAATGTGGGCCTGCGAGCGAAGAGAAGAACTGCTTGAATTAGTACACAGATATCTCGAGCGCGGAAATGGGCAGGGAAATGAGATCTAGGGCGTAGATTGAGTAGGTGCGTGCCAGGCCCTCGAGCGCAGCGAACTTGTCGTGATCAGGAGACATCGGGCGACGCTCTATACGCGCAGAGGCTTCTCTTTCGGGTCGAACGGCGTGGCAACGCCTGGCGGGGGCGGGCGGCACGTACCTTCCTTCTGCATGGCGTCATGCGCTCGCGCGGGCGCGGCTTGGCGTGTTCTGCGGGCGAGAGAGCCGTCTCGCGTCTAGTGGTGAGTGGCCTAGGATGCCTCTTTGGGGACAACATTCCTACGATGAGAACGCGGGGGTGGGGAGGGCTAGACCGCGCGACGGCTGAAATGTCGGCCAGCAATCGTCGCGTGTCTGTGCCGGCGGTCAGCTGCAAACAAGAAATACGAATGAGCTTCTCCTGACTTAGCTTTCGAAGTCTGCCACATCACAGATGGTAGAGGTGGGGGATACGGACCTGTGGAGATGTCAGGATGCTGGCGAGCTATCGGTGGCGTGCGGTGACTACGAGAGGTCCGCGAAAGCTCTCATGACGGTGTGGACGTGAAGACCAAGCCGGCAGCGGCGCGTCCGCACTCCGACCGCGCCAACTTGCAGGCAAACCGGGCTGGACCTGCTCGTGCTGATGAGGGCGCGGGCCGCGCACAATGTGGCTTGCGCTATCCGAATATTGGCGGCCAGCGAAGGCGAAAAGCGACGACCAGCGAACGTGAAGAACCGAGGGTGGGAGCGAGTGTGGAGTACCACGGCGCGCGCGGGGCCGAGAAGTGTTCTGGGGTGGACGAAGTTGTGTCAATGCGCCTCGTTGCGACCAAACTCGCACGAGAGAGATGCCTCGAAAGGAGATGTGCGGTGCGCGATGTCGTTCGCGGCGCGACACCCTCGGGATCGCGTGCAGGCCGACGACGTACAGCTGGCGGTTCGGGCACTGCGCGTGCTGCCATCGCCATCGCCACCGCGCGACCGCGATCGCCCGCCGTCGCCGTCGCCGCCGCCGCCGCCACCACCACCACCACCACTGCTGCTGCCGCCGCAGTACCGCCGGACATGCGGGCGGTAGCAGGCGTGAAGGGCGCACGCGAGCGGGACTGCGAGGCGCGAGTGATGTCAAGTCGAAGCAGCAGCGCGACTGGGAAGAAGCACGCGGACAATGGATCGTCGCTGCTGTATTCGGTCCCGTGTCGGCGTGCCCGCCTGACGTCATCTGCGGCCCACGGGCGCTGCCCTCCCCACGCTAAGTGAGCTTGATGCGGCGAGTGCTTCTCGCCCCGTCGTCCAGCGCAACATGGCATATTCAGTACACACATCGCGATGTTATCAGATAACTTGCAGGAGATCCGGCCTCGCACGTACGGATCAGCTTCGCGCAGCCACCCCACACCAGGGTATATTCAGGGCGCCCGACATAACGTCCACCCGGCCACATCTTCGCCCTACACGATGTAGAAGTACTTCTGGGGCCCGAACACCTCCGCGTTCTCGATCTAGCCGCAGTTCAGATTGTGGGAGCATGTGAGCGTAATCTCATGCTCACCCAGTCAATGAGGATCCCCAGAATGAGATCCAGATCCTCGCCCTCTTTACCAATGTCGAGCACGTCCGTGCGAGCGTACTTTGCGTAGTCGTTCCCCTTCGGCGCCTGGTACGCGAAGAATATCCAATGGTCCCCGCACGTCACCGCCCCCGCGCGCACTCTTTCCTGTGATTGATATGTCAATGTCTAGCAGCCACTTGGCATAGCGATGGATCTCGGCAGCACGTACTCAGTCTCCCGACATGAACTAGCAACCGCCAGCACGGCTTGCGTGAGACCGCTCGACAACTCGGAAAAAGTCCGGGCCTCAAAGATGCTGTTAGACCCTGCATGAACCAGATCGGGCCTGCTCAGAGCCCCGACAGGTTCGGACAGAATCAGGCCTGCAGGCGAGTTAGTGACGTCAGGTGGTAGTAAGAGCACTTGTGGTCGAGAGGTCACCAGGCGTATAGTACACATACCCGAGTACTTGGAGGGACGTCGCGCGACCAGGTAGTCGATCACGCCTTCGAGCGATGGTCTGCCCGTGTTGAGAGCGTTCCAGCCCGGGATGATTGTCATGTCGTCCACGTCGGAACTTAGCACCGAAGCCAGGCGGAGGAGGATAACATCGATCAGCATCCGGCATCCCGCCAAAGACTAAGTGGAGTGTAGAGTGCATCAGCTTGGCGTTGAGTAGGCGGACGTCATTGCGCTCCTCCTCGGAGCGCCCACGCACCGTCAGCGACATATGCTTTCGGACTAGAGCGACGAGGGCCTTGGTGTTTGCAAGCGTCATGAACTTTTCAGGATTGGCGGTATCTGAGGGCTCCTCTGCGCCTTTCTGGCGAGCGAGAACACGCGCGGCGTCGTCTTTGAATCCGAGTCCGTACGGGTAGATGCGCTGGTCCTGGAGATCGAGGACCGTCCCGGCGATCGACGGCGCGCGCTGCGAAGAGAAGAATGCGGATCAGCAATTCGGGACCCGACTAGTGAAACAAGCAAACAGAGCTCGAGGGAGGCAGCTTCCATAGGCGCGCCCCGGTCTCCCACTGTTCTCGGGTTAGAGGGCGGGGTAACGCCGCATCCACTGTCGTACGAGTGGGAGAGACGTACTGAGCCCTGTTTCAGCTTGGAAAAAAGGCTCTCAATCGCCTCGACAACGCCGGCCGTGCGCTCGTCGTCTCGGTCTAGGCCGGCGACGAACGGCAGGAGCGCGTGGACGACGGGGTCCACGTCGCCAGCGGTGAGCTCGGAGATCGTACGCTTGCCACGTCCGGACATCGTAGACATCGTGAAGTCGTGATGCGGTTAGTAGATAGGGATTGAGCTTGTTTGATGAGTGTAGGGTCTTGAGATGGACGTGTATTGAGGTACCTCGGGGAGACGGACAGAGTCCCGCGACGCGCGTGGCCGGACACGTCGCTGCGAGCTTCCGGACCCGTGTGCTTCACGTCACCATCATGGAAGATGATTGTCGAGCGCGGATGCTCACTGGCGCGCAGATGGGAGAGCAGATAGTCTCGAGGATCACCGGAACCGAGGAGGGCAGGAGCCACTGCAGAGTTTACGTCTGCGAATGTCGTGTGGAGTCGCGGAGAGAAGTGGCGCAGATCGAGCTGGCGTTGAGTATGAAGTTTTCCAATGTGATCGACGCAGAGTTCGCGTACGTCATCGGCGCCTCCGGCCCCTCTCCCCGTCAACGCACCAACGATGTCACAATAATCGCGGACGAATCGGGAGGGGCCTTGGATAAGTCCTTGTAAGACTTAGCTTCGAGAGGTTATATTTACGTTTCTCTTCCCAAGCTAAAGCACGTACATTCTGGGACATGATGTTGATACACGAATAGCCCTGCAATGCGGCGCTGGAGCTGCGCAGGACGAGCCAGTCAGAAGAAGGCGTCTGAGCGCATTAATCGTCCCCGGCAGCAGAAGACCGCCACTAGCCCTGCGCGCCATGCATCCCGCGTTCAGGGTTTCAGAGTCTCAGAAGCCGGAGTCACGTCGTGCGGCGGGAGCAGACCCTCCGACACCAGCCACTCGCAGGCCTGGACACGCGTCTCGCGCCGTGTCATGGATAGTGATTGGGCCATCGCCATGGGCGGGCTGCGCGGAATGCGGGAACATTGTATAGACTAGTACGTACTTTCACGTACTGACATCGTCAATCCGCTACGCCGGCAACCCATTATCCTCATTGGCGTGGTCTCACGAGCAATGTGGGTTCGTATAGGCAAGGAAGCGCAGCCAATGGAATTTCAGTAGCAAATAAACAGGCGGGAGCGACATATCCCCATCGGAGAAGAAGGGACCGTAGCGCCGCGCCGTTCCTGACATTCATACACATTCCTGTGTGCCCAACACGTATCTGCGGGTGCGTGTGGTTGACAGCACCTGCCAAACGTCTCGCGTAGCGTGGCAAAAGGGGTGATATGGGCGTCCCAGCCAGATGCCGCGGCCAGATAGACTCCCGGATTGACACGCTATAGGAGGTCCCTGTGAAGATGTATTATCCGGAAACATCGGATCCCGTACAATCTGCGACATACCAGCGACATGAATGCGAGATTGAGTAGCTTCGGGTCCGAGCCCGCTCAGTGTAATGAACGATGTAGGGAAGGTGCTAAGCAACCGCGCTAGACCACCTGTCAGAAATTCTGAGGGTGGAGACGTCATTGGTGGACGCTGCTTTGGCCGTTGGCGGGATAGTCATAATGGCGTCCGGCCGAACTGGTTGTTATTACAAGAGATGGGACAGTAGATATGAATACAGTCGAAGGCAACGGATGGGCAGCTGCCAGAAGCTCCATACATTGCACGCCGACGAGAAGGACGAGTCCCCGATGGGACCCTAGTCGACCTTGACTGTGCCATCAAGAATGTACATGACCCCGTTCGAAGCCTGCGCGGGAGAACATACGGTCATAACCTATTACCTCTAACACGCCGGGGGCCCCGACTCCGGAGGGTGAAAGACGCTGCTCACCTCTTTCATCCCGATCAACCGCACGGAACCGTCGAGGACCATGCGGGCCCACTCCGGCGCGTCCTTGTCGCCGTCAGCGGCGGTGAACGTAACGTTCTTGCCGGGGAGCAGCGTCTCGTACTCCGCGCCGGACGCCAAGGAAATGGGTGATTGCTGCACCGTGTGGGCTGCGGTGAGTGATTCTCCGTACGGGAAGCCTCGAAGAAGCGTCGTGAGGCGCGGACGGGGACTCACAGGGATGATGTGCGCCGACACCCAACGCTCGACGTTCCGTTTTGACATGCTATCAAACTCAGCCTCGGAGAGGATTACGCCATCATCAAGGGGTTTGGGGTCTTCATGTCTATAGTCAAGGAGTGCCGCCGGCGAAGGCGCAGACTTGTCGGCGCCCATAGGGGGTAAACACGATGAAAGCTTGTACTCACGGCTTGCGAGGCAGCGCGATAACGGCCTTGTTTGTGGGGACGAGGACAGTGATACGCTTGTCACTTTCAGAGAACTTCTCGCTCAGTTGCAGCTCCCGGGCATACGAGAAGAATATCGAGGCCGAGGTCTCAATCGTGAGTAGGTCGGCAAGAGACGGCTTGCCGGCGTGTGTGATCGGAACAAAGGGCTGTCCGGGACCGGGTTGGGAAGGTGGAAGGACCATTTGCTCGTCCATGGACGCGGAGGCCATGAAAGGTAGCACAAGGAGAGACAGAAGGTGGAGGCGCATGATGGATGGGGTTTAGCGGAGCTGGTCGAAGACGAAGGTGATTGTAGACTGGTCTGGAGGTGGCGCGTCATAGAACGAGGCTGAAACACCCCGAAACAGTATGTATTTCTCACGCCACTCTCGGTTTACGGACCATCATAATGATGCACAATTCTTGAAATTGGCCTCCGATTCTGCGACATTCTTGGTTCAAGTTGAGACCCGACGCGACCTCACGTTACCACCCGTAGGACGGTAACACGTTTCCTACGACGACGGTCTACCACAAATCACATTGCTTGTTCGCCATCAGGAAATTTAGTGCTAGTAGTTAAGTTGCCAGACAAGCCCTCAGACTCCCTGCAATACGCTGACGGCTCAAGGCGGCCGGAACATTCTGGACATGTTCTGTTCAGTCTTGCTGCAACGTATCAAGTCTTCGCTGTAGCAATATCGTTTAGTTTAAAACGTATGGAACCTTTGAGGTCACTCGGACAGGCACGTTGGATTCTTGCAACGTTTGTCGTCCAGTTCATCGCATTTGTTAGGTAGCAAGGTCACTAGTCAACAACCTCGGATGCCTCGAGATAGACAAGCCTTGGACAATATCTTTTTCGATCGTGAAGCAGGTACCAGAGTTCGCTCCACGATGTTGGGCTCGAGCGGTCTACCTGTGCCTGGTTCTCAGAAGCCCGTGCGTTCCGACCCTTCTAGTGTGTGCAAACCAGGATTCCCTAGCATTGACGTGGAATTGGTTAGTTGACAAGGGAGGATTTACTTTTGAGAACGCCGTGCATAGCGACACCCCTAAGGTTCGTTTTGGAGTCTCAACATGGAGAATCCTTCCGCTTCTTACTCGAGCTTTTACGTCGATTAGGTGTATGAAGAAAAATTTGCGGGCAACCGGTTCTATTTTCTATATCCATAGAACTTCTCAAGTTCGTCGTCGAGAACAATGGCATTGGGTATGGACCCGCTCTCGATACATCGTGTTTGTGATGCTCTGGTGTGTGCGGTCGGCCATTACATCTAGGTTTGATGCAGAGGAAGCCGACACGTCCTGGATGAGAAAGTGCGTGACTGAAGTTATCTAGCTATCCCCGATCACCGCCGACACTTGAGGCAGCACTTCAATCTGTCACAAGATGGGACTAGATACTCAAGGAGTCCGTGGTCAGATACCGCTATCTAGTAGTTCTTGCGACAGCTGAATATTGTTGAAGAAGGGGCCCGAAGAAATTTACGCCTTTCGTATACGTAGTCGCCGCCGCCGCCGCCGCCAATTGCATCATGAAAGCTATGGGTGAATACCTGGAGCGTCTGCAGGTGGACTGTATCGACGTGATCTTTGGGTACATTCCGGAGCATATCGTATGTTTTTTACCAACCCTCGAGTTCTCACACTGACCGGGATGGTCATACCAATAGCATCCATGAATCTTGGAGATGCTCCGCACATTCAGCCACGAAATGTATCAAGGCTTAGCAGTGCGCCACACATTCCATAGTCAGCCCTTCTCCAATATCATGAGTCATGCGGTACTGCGTAACAACACCGCGTGCCATAACCCTCTCTCTGACCGCTCAACGGTTGCGAGGCATGCGGGGTGAATGCTTCTAAACCCGTCCAGAGTGCTGCAGCTCTCAGCTATTCACTCCTCCACTCGACGTATCCGCCTATACCTGCTAAGCAGGTGTGCTGCTGAGCGATGTCAGAGCGGTACACGGATGACATCGAAGAAGTCTACCGTACGTACAAGGCGGTCGCTCTCGCCCCCATTCGCTGCGGCATACTCGGCTGACCGACTCATTCCCGGCCGCTCTTCTGGGCGTGGCGTAGAAGCTCGCGCTCATCGCATCTATCTTTCAATAATTTCAGCACATTTGTGTATCGTGCCACCTCTTCGTCTCGCACGCGCCCATATCAATCCTATGCCGCTGCCGAGAACCTTCCGCCTGCGCACCGCGGGCTCCGTCGAGCAGCGCATTTCACCGCGAGCACCTGGAGAAGGAGCCTGCGTGAGGGCCGCACTCTCTAGATCCCGCGGGAGCTACGGCCTGTGAACCTTAGTGCACATGGGCTCTCGCAGGCCGTTCTACGAGAAGCATTCCATCGGAACCACGATGTAGTCGCCCCTCTGGCGTAGACTTCTCATCGGCGAGGAAAGCACCTCTTCTTGCCCCCTGCCGATTGGCCAAGGTCCTCAGCCGTGCGTGGTCGATGTTGATGGTGGGTGGCACGACGTCGTCCGCGGATCGCGGCGAACCCTCTTGCCCTCCGCATGAGACAGCGACAAGCTCCCTCGGACTTGCACTTCGCCATACAGCGAGGGCCTTCTAGGTACGGATGGCGAAGCTTCAGGGCGAGGACGGCAAAGACGCGGTCGAGAAGGTGTGGTTTCTTGGGCGAGCCCGCCGAGATAGGCAGGTACTCGCACGTATGCAAGAGGCCACATCCACTTCCGCCACCGCCAGTGCATCTTCAACGCCGCGCGCCCTTCCGACGGGTTCTCTGCCTTCTGCATCGCGGCGGCGTTCTCGCGTTCCTTCATGTTCCTACAGTCCGGATATTGAGCCTAATCTGATGGCTTCCTGTCACTCGACCCTGTGCGCGATCATCACATCGCGGATGCAGTGGTACGCACCTTGCGCTAACATGACGTGCGGGGAACCAGAACACGAGCACCAGCATCTTTTGCGCAGCCAAGCCGGACAGGTCTAGACAATCGAAAGTCCTGCGTCCCACGTAACTGACTTGAAGTTGATCGCAGATAGCCTTGAGAAAGTCATCTCAGCATCGGACAACCGGCCAGAATTCATCAGCGCGAGGATTCTCCGTACCAGTTATTGTCAGTCCTATCCCCAGGACCACCAATAGTAAAAGTTTGTCCCGAGGGCGGCCGAAGCGTTAGACCGATACGCTTGGTAAGATGGACGGGATGAACATGCGTGGGTATCGAGAATTTGATCTTACAGAGAGCACTTCTCTGTTCGACTAGAAAATTGTGTAAAAGGACAGGTCAGAGAGATTTCATGTACTCAACTAAGTCAGTAAGTACAAGGTGGTTTTGTCGACGTCAGCCAAACTTTCCTGGGATGAATGGTCCTGGCTCGGAAAATGCAATCTGTCACCGAAAAATCGGCTGTAATCCTTGCAAAAAGTAAGAAGTCGAGTCAGAGTTACTCTCTCAACATATGGGCTGAGATAACATAAATGGAGGTCGCCGTGCCCAAGAATGACTCTAGAGTGGCTGATGATACAAACGTTCAGGTTCAAGGTTGCTCGAAGCTATGCTGGCGCGTAAGCGCCCATAAGCGACACGTCGCGTCCGCACTCGGTGGCCGACATTACCGCTCTCCGCCTACGACGCACTCTTGGACGGCCTCCCCCCTCTGTTTGACTCCCGGCCCTTGTGATTCCTCAGCTTTCATTTCGCTACTGGTCAGACATTAGAACAGTCATGGTGCGCATTTGAAGATAGTCCCGATTGTGGCTCTCAGAGTAACAGATCCGCTAGGTCGTCCTCGCAGCTTCAATATGTACTAAGGGCGGAAAAGGTATGTCTCAAACAGTGTCCCATGTACGTTCGCTCTCAATGAAAGAGCACATAGCGGTTATATCCCGCCAATTCCGTGACATGTCAAGAGCGAGGATAGAGTCTCTCCTTGCCTCTTTCCCAAAACTCATACCTACCAATACCCAACACACGTCCGTCGAGACCGCCGACGTTCGATATGTTTACCAGCCACTTGAAGACCTCTATATTCTCCTTATTACCAACAAAGCGTCCAACATCCTTCAGGACATCGAGACTCTGCATCTCTTCGCCCGCGTCGTGTCGGACATGTGCCGGAGCGCAGAACAACGCGAGATTATCAAAAATGCGTTTGAGCTGCTTGGCGCGTTTGACGAGATCGTGAGCTTAGGGTATAGGGAGCAGGTCAACCTCATGCAGGTACGCAATGTGCTCGAGATGGAGAGTCACGAGGAGAAGATCCAGGAGATCATCGCACGGGTGCGTCTGTATCTTTTATTCGGTAAGGACCCCAGCGTTTTGACATGATGTTTGGACGGAATAGAACAAGGAGGCGGAAGCGAAAGAGGAACTTAAGCGGCGTGCCAAACAACTCGAGATGCAGCGTCGGGAGCAGCAGCGCCGTGCGGCTGCAGGCGGGTCCTCAGGTGGCAGTTACCTCGGAGGCGGTATTTCTGGGTACGCTCCTGTGCCACAGCGCGAGTTCAATGCCCCCACCCCCGTGCGCACTGCGTCCCCTGCCCCGTCGAGCCTGCGTGCCCCCGCGTTCAAGGGAAGCGGCATGAAGCTTGGCGCGAAGAAGAGCCAACAATCTGCATTGCTCGATGCGCTCGGTGGGGAAGCGCTACTCTCGGAAGACATGTCTGCGCCGGCGACTCCTGCTATTGCGAACACACCCGAACCCCTTGCCACTGCGCCCAGAAGCGACCGTGGCAGCCTGCCAACAGTTGATGCAGAGAGGTGAGCTATGTTCCTTCTATTCATTAGTGCTGCCATTCACCTCTATGGTGTATGCAGCGTACACGTCGTTGTGAAGGAGTTCCTTAACCTTGAGCTCATGCGCGAGGGCGGCCTGAACAACCTTGAGCTCCGTGGCGACATGAACCTGCAGATATCGGACGCGTCCCTAGGCCGAGTGAAGCTTGTTCTTGCACCCGCACCTGCGGCGTTCGGGCCCGAGTTGCAATTCAAGCAGCACCCCAATGTCGGCAAGTTTGTCGCGAACCGCGACCGGGTCGTCGCACTTAAGGACCCCTCGCGCTCTTTTCCTATTGGCCAACCGCTCGCGGTGCTCAAGTGGAGATATGCGGGCAAGGACGAGACCTACGTTCCCCTGTCGAGTAAGTCCGTCTTCCTCCGCCATTCGCCCTTCCATTCTTCTCGTGGAATACTCCAGCGAACGTTGGGCATATGTACTGACTGCTGCCGGGGTACCACAGTCAACTGCTGGCCCACTCCGTCCAATGACGGGACGTGCGACGTCAATATTGAGTACGAGCTCGAAAACGAGGGCGTAACCTTATATGACGTGGTTATTTCCATCCCCCTGCCGTACGTGTATACCTTCCTTTGTCAACTTCTGACGCTGAGTTCTGTTGTACCAGTGACGGCTCTTACCCCACTGTCTCTTCTCACTCAGGCGAGTGGGCACTTAACTCGTCGAGCCACTCTCTCGATTGGACAATCCCGCTCATCAACTCCGATGAGCGGTCTGGGTCGCTCGAGTTCTCCGTCGGCGGCGATGACGCGGGTGCTTTCTTCCCTGTCAAGGTGGCGTTCGTAGCTCAGGGCAGCATCGCCGGCGTAAAAGTTGCTAGCGTCACGAGTGTCGAGGGCGGTGACGCGGTCACTTTCTCTGAGGATGCGGTCGTGGCCGTAGAAAACTACACGGTGGTCTAGACCCCAACGTCTGGAGGAGGGAACGCTGTACATTGACATGGGTTATGTATTCGTTACGGAAGTGAGGTGTATCGATTGGATCCAGGCCTGCAATGCTACTAGTCCGACGGGTGCCAAAAAAGCTACTACCAGTGAAACAGTCGAGTCGACATGAGTATAACTACGCACAAAGTCCCAACTACATTCTGAGTCCATTGAGTCCACAAAAGCATTAGAGAGCGCGAGGAAAGTTCCGTGCATAGAGTCATTTGTACCGAGTCCAAACCATGCCCCATCCTAGTCCTGTCTCTATCCTTCCCTTATTACCGGGACTGCGGCGTCCCTCGCGAACCCACCGTCTGGGATTTGACGTGCAGGGCTCCCATCCGCTCCCCTAGCTCGTTCACGCCCGCAGAGCTCCCGTTCCCGTTCGGCATATTGATCAGGTCGTTCATCGAGCTCACCCGCGCACGCCCGGGAAGCCTCCCGTTATGCGCGTGCGCTGGCACGTCCCCGCCCGAGAGCCGATTACCCGCGCTCCCAGGGCGGTGTGACGGGAAGTACGACGAGCTGCGCATGCCCGCGCCGCCATTTGCACCGTTCATACCGGTCACGCCGTTCATACCGTGCATGCCGTTAAGGTGCTCATACCCTTCGGGCGTGAGCCTCCCTCCCGGGAACGGCGCGGCAGCCATCGCCATGCCCATCGGTTGCGGATAGACCGGCATGGACGGCATGAACGCAATCATGGGCGGGAGAGACGGGCTGCGGGTCATGCCGCGCTTGACGGCGTTGCCCAGCGCGTGGGCAGCCGCGGCGGAGGGCAGCTTGGGCGACGGGGCGCGCGTCTCGGGCGCGAGGAGGAGCTGGAGCCCGAAGAGGGACAGAAAGGCGGCGTTGCCCGCGTTGTGCGGCACGCATGTGAGCGACTCCGCCCCGAGGGACTGGAGGAGCGCGGGGAGGGAAAGGGGCGTCGCGGGCTCGCGGGGCCGGCCGGAGGGCTCCTGCATCGCACCGCGTTGGCCGGTCGCGTAGAGCTGGCGCTCGAAGGCCATCGTGTCCACGATGAGGACGTTGTGAGGGAGCTCTACGAGTGGGTGAGGGGAGTAGAGCGGAGAGGGTTAGTTCCCGAACGGCGACCCTAGTGGAGGCGCAGCCCGATGCGTCGCCCTGCATCTCGGGATATCCAACCCAAACTCTGTTAAGGTGTAGTTTTTACCTTATCCCGACTCAGCAGATAAGGGTTAGATGGTGATGAAATGAGTTTGGTAGGGAATTACGTTGGATGCCCCGAGATGCAAAGCGGGCATTACCTCCCTGGCCTCCAGGGAGGGCAGCGAAGCACTTACTGATCTTCATCTCTTCCAGCCGCCGTAAATCTCCAGCGTTCCCATGACTGACGAGCACAACTGTATTGGGAGTCGTCTCAGAGTCTGGACTCATGAGGCTGCTGTGAAGGGAGGAGCGGGAGCGTCAGCCACGAGGGACCGAGGAACTAGTATAGAACAGCGGGGAAGAGGAGCGGTACCTGAGCAATGCATTGACCATCTGCGGGAGTTTTGCTTTCGGCATCATCTGGCTTTCACCGAACTGAAGAAGATTCCCGTGAGATCCAGGGCCGGAAGACTCGAGAAACCGGCGGGAAGGCTGCTCACTCCATACTAGAACGGGAACAATGTGCGTCGGTCAGTGTCTCCGCCGAAGTCGTGGACTCGTGTGACGCCAGCGAACACGCACCGCCCATGGGAAGCTCGGCCTCAATCTGTTGTGCACCTTGTCCGCGTATTCCGAGACTATGTAGTGGCCGCGTCTCAGGCCCGAGGTCCGTTAGCTCGCTGAATGGCAAGGAAATCCGGGGAAAGCGGGCAGAAGGTCGACCGCAGCTCACCTGTAGTTTGGCTCTGGATCTGGCGGCCACGCCCCGGCACTGTATCGGAGACGAGAAAACGGCGGGCGCCAGGTCAGTGGGGCTAGCACGACGTCAGAAGTTGCACAATACTGACGTGTCCAAGTGGCCGCATCGAACGGCGGCGTAGCCCCATTCAATGCAGGACGCAGTGTTGCGCTCGGACCATTCGAAGTCCAAGGCCAAGAACGTCTTGTCCTTCGCAGCCCATAGCTCCCGGATTGCTTTGGGCTCGCCGTTGCGAACACGGGTTTTGAGTGCGGCGAGGACCACGGCAGGCAGGGTCGCGTGAATCTTCTTATAGGTGGCGTAGTCGGAGACGGTGCGTAGGTGGCGCTGCGACGTCTCGAACGGGGCAATACGTAAGATATTTTCGACCATGGGCAGCGTCTCGCCGAACCTGCGGACGCAGTTAGAGCCTCATTCGGTGGATCGACGGAAGAAGTCTACTCGCCTCGTCTTCAGCATCTTGAGAAACGCGCCGACTGTAGACATGCGGACCACGATGTGCGCCCGCCCGGTCCATGTGTCGGTCACGGTGATAGTTGGCCAAGAGAAGGTGAGGAACTCCTCGAAAGACTCAAAGAACACGCCCCAAGATCTGTCGAACCTGCGGGTGCCATACTTGAGTATGATGCCGATGTGGAGCTTTACGGGTAGATAGAGAGCTACTCGCCATAGAATATTGTGCAGCTGGAAATAGCCCATGTAGGCTGAATAGACCTACAGCCAAAGCTGGCTTCGGTAGATGGTCGGGCCATCGGAGAACAGATTACACATACGGACTGGAGGTCACAATCCCATCCTTTGGGGTCCACCAGCGTAAAGTTCGACATTCCTCCGCCAAGAGTTTGGATGACGTGTTGATTGCGCTAATGTATGAGGCGTTCACTGGTCTAGCTCACGTCCAGTTTGATTGATGCTGTCTATGGTCCTCTGGCCGGCGAATATTGGTTGTCGCGAACGACGGACCTCTCAGGAGGGACCGCAACAAGGCCGGGGATGAAGGGGAGACAGACAGAATGTCTTTCGGGCGAGACGAGCGGCGGCATCGCGAGTGCGTGTCGAGCGGCTGGCTAGAAGCTTCGCTGTTGCGATCTCGGACATCGCTCTCCGCCGTGTCGCCTGGTCGTCCGTGGTCGACCACTCGGGCAACAAATCCCTCACATCCCCGCATGCCATCCCCGGCCAGCCCTCTTTCGACGCCACCGCAGCTCCCCAGATTACATCATTGCCAAGGCACGGCCCGCTGCACGTGTAAATGCATTTCAGGGCATCAGGCAGCCTTGGAGAAGGGGCACAATATCATTATATTTCGTAAACATGATCTTCAGATGCAGAGACACGATAGAGCAGACATACAGCAGTGAGCACATACAGGACTAGTACAAACGGTAACACTCTGAAAATAAGCAACAGAGATATGGTACACGCACCATACAGCCGAGGACAAAGTCACTCTGGCTATAAACGCAGGTCTACAAACACAAATAGTCAGTCATCGGTCGCTCCACCGACACGTCACCAAATTACAAGTCAGAGACTTGAATGGTTCCACAAGGAAACACACCCATCGTGCGCGAACACGTCGAGTGAGATTGCAGACAAGATTTCATCCCCAGAAGTATATGGCCTACAATGGAGAGCGAGACTCACCGTAATCAACCACGCCACTGCCAGCATGTGTTGCGCAGGATCATACATCACCGATAAAGCCATGAATGAGAACAACCTGAGAGAGAAAGAGCTATGAGTGAATACTTCAGGAGAATGAAGAGTTCGCAAAGCAAGTCAGATACGTTTAATAGTCGTCTCATAGCCCGTAGGCGTCGAAGTGAGCTGAGTAGAAAGCTCATCTCAGAAGACAGAATAATTACACGGAAGCTTACCTTTCATCCTCGTTGACAACGCGCCAAACAGCGAGACAGTGACCAGAAGGAGAGTATGGGGAGAGGCTAGTGCCAGAGGTCACGGTCAAACTCAGCATACGCGTAGGCGCGCATTTGAGCGCGTCTCTCACGTGATCAAGCAAGCTGCAGCCGGCCCTGAAGCAAGCCACTATGCCATAAGCTATACAGTTGGTTCCCAGGCTCTCACCCGCACCGTCACTAGAGTAAGTGTCGACGACCCCGCTCACGATACTCGACGTTGAACGTACTTGAAGATGCAGATCTTCGTCAAGACCCTTACGGGGAAGACTATCACCCTCGAGGTGGAGTCTTCCGACACCATCGACAATGTCAAGGCCAAGATCCAGGACAAGGAAGGGTGCGTTCACCCGCCGTTGTACCTGGCTAGAGCGAATGTCACTGACGTCCTTGCGCTAGTATCCCCCCGGACCAGCAGCGCCTGATCTTCGCCGGCAAGCAGCTTGAGGATGGCCGCACCCTGAGCGACTACAACATCCAGAAGGAGTCCACCCTTCACCTCGTGCTCCGGTAAGTGAACTGAATTTGTCTGAAGTTTCCATCGTCCTCATCCCTACTCCCCTCCTCCCCTCCCCCCTTCAAGTCTCCGCGGTGGCATCATCGAGCCTTCGCTGAAGGTGCTCGCGTCAAAATACAACTGCGACAAGCAGATCTGCCGCAAGTGCTATGCTCGCCTTCCCCCCCGTGCGACCAACTGCCGCAAGCGGGGATGTGGTCACTCGTCTCAGCTCCGCCCGTGCGCACCATGTCCTTCCTCGTCATGAAAACTGATACTGATTTTGAGCGGGTATACAGCAAGAAGAAGCTGAAATAGTGGTGTGCGCACTACGCTGGCCGCTCTATGCATGGCCTTTGGTTGGGGCACGCCGCGAGCGCAGGGGAGCCTTCATGCATGTACTACACTCCATATGCACCGCATGATATGCATTTACGACGTCCATGTAACGCGTGCGTCCGCCCTTGTATGATACGACTGAGGTTGATTTCTCTTTTGCACTTCATGAGTGTTTCTTGAGCGCTACGAGACGGCGTCCATTTCTACCCTCCGACCGCGGTGATGTACGATTTCATGCCCCTGTCAGCATAGCGAGCTGCAGGGGTCTGCCAAGCTTACAGAAGGCTCGTACAGGTGTACTCCTACTTTGAGCTTCAAGGCCGGTCAGAGTCCAATCCGTCTTGCCTCTCCTCGCACCCGATGTCAACACTTCACTCGCGTCAATCACGGCGGGGCGAAGGGTTGTCATGCGATTGCCTCGGATGCGCGCCCGAACCCTCATACAGAGCGAAAATATACTACAGGGGCACCGTGCTATCTCCACCTCGTGTGTTGGCGATTTGAGAAGCGGTTCGAGGTCTTTACTCCCCGTCTTCTGACTCTCTTCCGCCCATCGTCATGGACCAGACCAGTGTATCCATCCTAGCCGTTGTGCTAGTCTATTTGACCTGGCGCTGGTTCCGGAACCCGGTACGTTCAGTGTCCATCCATCCGGCCCAAACGATATCAGCATCTCACCCGCCTGATGCACCCAGCTGAGGGTGATTCCTACCGTAGGCGGACCTTCTATCCCTCTGTTCTCCTATATCGGCGCCGTACGGTTCCTTCGCCATGCGCAGGATCTTATTCAACAAGGTTACGAACAGGTGCGATTCGAACGGACTATGTCCTGGGTCTTTCGATCCCTCAATGCTGACGCCACGGGCATGCATGGTAGTACCATGGGACAGCGTTCAAGATCCCCATGTTCGACCAGTGGCTCGTTGTTCTCAGTGGCCCCACCCTCGTGGAAGAAGTTCGCAAGCTCCCGGACGATGTCGCCTCAGCGGCACGCGCATTGCAATACGTGGGCTGCCCGTTCTTCTTTGCGCTTCTGTACGCTAATTTTGACGATGGTCTGGAGGTATAGCTGACCCAAGTGGACAAATATGTACCAGCGCACGTTCTCGCAAACCAGTACCACATCGAGGTCCTAAGCGAGAAGCTGACGCGTCAGCTGGGCACTGTGCTTCCGCCTGTGATGGACGAGCTTCAAATGCTGTGCAGCGAGACGCTTCCCACTGAAGAAGGCGGTGAGTAGCGAAAGTGCTATGCTGGCCCGAATGTCCACTGACGCAAGACAGCAGACACTGTCTCCCTGTCGTGCACGAAATTTATGTTGGATATTGTCGCTAGAGTTGTCGGCCGCACGTTTGTTGGCCTCCCTATGTGTATGCGCCTCTAACATAATCACTCTGTCTCCGATTAACCTGAGATTGCGGCTCTACAGGTAGGGATCCTGTATACCTTGAAGCGGCCTCTTCTTTCACTGTCGAAATTGTCAAGGCGCGAACCGTGATCAATTTATTCCCGGAGTTCATGAAGACGTGCGTATTTAGGACTCTTGGTAGTGTTGACCTGTCACCATTAGCTGACACCTAACGCAGTTTCGTTTCGCGATTCATCATTGGGCCAAAGGTCAACATGAGGAACGCCCTCGCACGGCTACAACCAACCATTCACGAGCGAGAACTTCTGCTAAAACAGCGTGAGAAGGGAGAACAGATCTCCGAAGTTCCAGTATGTAATTCTACCGGAACATCTACCGGAACACTGTTCGCTCAGCTAGTACGAACTCTTCATAGAATGACTTCTTACAATGGCTCCTTGAAGAAGCTCGCGAGCACAAGGAGTCGAACATGTCTGCCCTCACACGACTTCAGCTCATGAACTTCGCCGCCATGCATACGACGTCTAATGTGAGCACACCTCGTGGAGTCCCACATCGGTTGATTAACTGACGGCTGAGTTGAACAGAGCCTAACGCATGCGTTCTACCACCTTCTCTCGAACCCCGAGATCATCGAGCCTATCCGCGAAGAAGTAAAACAAGTTTTAGAGGTAGAGGGCTGGACACGTTCCGCCGTGGACAAAATGCACAAGCTCGACAGTCTGCTCAAGGAGTCGCAGCGCCTCAGTGGGATCAACATCCGTACGTGTCTCGTCTCGTCTTTTTCTTTCTACGCACCCCTGCTCCCTAGACTCACATTCACATCTGCCTCGACGCATACAGTGGGCATGGCCCGTCGCGCGACACAGGATATCACGCTCGCTGATGGGACATGCATCCCCGCCGGGACACTCTTCTGCTTCGCCGCCCAGTCCCTCCACACGGACGCACAGCACTACCCTGACCCAGAGCACTTCGCTCCCTTCCGCTTCTCCGACATACGGGAGGGCGGAGGGGCTTCCGCACGTCACAGGTTCATCAACACATCCTCAGAGTATATTCCCTTTGGGCGCGGAAAGCATGCATGGTGCGTGCATATCTTTGCCTAGTCCGGTCTAGGAATCATTCTAAAGACAATTCTTCTCTCGTTGGCAGCCCCGGAAGGTTTTTCGCATCGATGGAGCTCAAAGCAATCCTGGCATACTTGGTCATGAACTACGACATGGAACTTGAGGGGGGTGCCAAGAGGCCAGAAAATTGGCGTTTCGGGTTCTCGGTTATGCCAAACAGAGAGGCGGTCGTGGTGTTTAGGAAACGGCAGGCGGTGTAAGCTGGGCATGACAATGCACTATTGTACGATTCTTTGTCTGTCATTTGCTCCTTAACACGAGGTATCGTGATTTTCAGGCTATGTATGGTAGGGAAGTCACAACACATGTGTAGTGGGGAGGGACTGCAGCAGTAGCTTTTGATCTGCACAACGACGATCCTAATGCCTGCAGCTCGAGCGGCGAGCTGAAACCTTGGAACTGGGTGGTCTTCGATGAAGTCATTTTGATGGGCGCTTTTGCCACGTGCGGTAAGATCGAGGACATAGATCTCGCCTATCCATGGGCAGGCCGCTCGAAAAATGGCCTGCAAGTCCACACTTCCGCGCACTTGCAGCGATAGCTGCCTCTCCTCATCCTGATCTTTGCTTTCCGCATCTTAGAGCTTTTGTCGCACATCTATGGTTAGGGGTCGTGCACCCGGAAAAGCCCCTCAGGCGGGGCGAACAGGTCGGAAGACAGCCAATGCGTTAGGTTACGCAAGACGTCAGTCTCTAAAGTCCAAGGCACTCGGGTCGAGCTCGAAGGGGATCTCCGACGTCTATGAATATCAACAAGACAGGGTACGTCGCGCGAAAGTCAAGCCCCTACTCGAACAAGATGAAGTCGCTGCAAGAGGCGGGGAAGGCAGTGGAAGCGAAGATGAGGAGGAAGCATCCGTGAGGAAGAGAGATGTAAGGCCAAGGCTAGTGGGGGAGAACGATGATGACAGTGGAATTGGAGAGGACGAAGACGAAGAGATTGATAGTGACGAGGCTTTCGAGGAGAGCGACGATGAGCGGTTCGCGGGTTTTAGCTTCTCGCATAACGTATGTCAGCTTTCACTTCCAAACTATGCACAACAAAATTAATCCCCTGTGCTAGGCTAAATCCAGGGGAAAGCGCAACCTGAAGCAGAAGTCAAAGGCTACAGGCCGAGCGGTACGATTCGCAGAAGTCGACCTCAATGAGGACGACGAGGAGGCGAACGCTGGGGAAGACGCGCGGTCTGCCGAGGACGATGAAAGCAATGCCGATGAGGAAGAGGAGGAGGAGGAGGATGGTGACCCGAGCGAGTTCATCGATGTCCTGGACGTCTTGGACGGGCGAGGGGAGCCGGACCTTGGGGACGATGAACGTGAGGCCGGGAAGGCAGGAAAAACTATAGGGAACGGCACGGAGAAGGAAGATGAAGATGAAGAGATGGGCGGTTCTGAAGAGCAGGCGGGGTCTGAAGAGGATGAAGAAGAAGAGGACGACGAGGACGAGGAAGAGGAAGATGACGAGGACGAGGACGAGGACGACAAAATCTCTGCCTCCGATGAAGATGCTGAAGCCAACGACACCGCACTGCACGACCTGGAGACATTTGTCTCCGGCCTCGACGCGGGACAGAAGCGCAAAGCTCCCGACGAGGACGACACAATAGACGGTGCTAATATCAATCGGTCGAGAAAGCGCAGATTACTCGCCGAGCGTACGGAAGCGGGGATGGAGAACGAGTTCGCAGCTGCCCTGGGTGTGTTTCATGAGGAACAACCTTACAGTGAATGCTCATGACCTGCCACAGATGGAGGAAGATTAGACCTCGACGACTTGCTCGCCCCGCTTCAAGGTCAATCGTCAAATCTCGCCTCCCTCAAGAAGTCGGCGAAAGTGCTGTCATCGACTTCTGGCAAGATCAAGACATTGTCTGCTCCTTTGCCTCAGCGTACCGCTGAACGATTAGATCGTGAAGCCGCATATGAGCAGACCAAGGAAGAAGTCGATAAGTGGAAGGCTACTATGCAGCGCATACAGGAGGTCAGTCTAACTCAAGCTACCATCCTTCGAACTTGACTGATCTTGCGCGCATATAGGCTGAACATCTGAGCTTCCCCCTCCAAGCCGCGCCGAAAAGCAGGGTCTCTAACCTTGAGCTTGCTGCGAAGTTCAAGGTACGCGTGACTCACAGCAGAGTAATCTGCACCAAATTCACAACCATTCCATAGCCCACGACAGAGCTCGAAAGTGCGGTCGACAAACTACTCAAGTCTGCGAAGATGCGCGAGGACGAGATCGCGCAGACTGAGTCTCTCAAGATGAACCACCTCTCCGTGGAGGAAGTCGCCGCGCGCCGTGCAGAGCTCGCCAAGATGCGTGACCTTATGTTCCGTGCGGAAGCCAAGGCGAAGCGTCTCGCAAAAATCAAGAGCAAGACGTACCGCCGCATCCGGAAGAAGGAGCGGGCACGCCTCGCAGAAAAGCTTGGCGAAGGGGTGGATTCGGACGATCCAGACGACGAAGAGGCGCGGATGCGGCGAGAGGTCGAGCGTGCCCGCGAGCGCGCAACGCTGCGCCACAAAAACACCGGCAAGTGGGCAAAAGCGATGCGCTCCCGGGGCGAACTGGACGACGATCAGCGGAGGGACATCCACGAGATGCTCGATAGGGGTGAGAAGCTGCGTAAAAAGATTCAGGGCCAGGATGGGAGCGATGAGGAAAGCTCGGATGAAGACGAGGACGGCGGTGAGGACGGCGAGGAAGGCGTCGCCCGAATCAAAGCGAAGGCGTTCGACGAGCTCGCAGCGTTGAACGTGGACGTGCCTGATGCGTCTGCTGGGAAGAAAGGCAAGAGCATTTTCGAGATGAAGTTCATGAAGGACGCAATGGCCCGTGAGCAGCAAAAGATGCGCGGCATGGTTGACGATTTCGTTAAGGAGATGGGTGGTGGTGGCTCTGATGAGGATGAGCACGTTGCGCCGGTGGAAGACGAGCCGCAAAGCGTGGCCGTCCAGCGGATGGGTGGTCGTGTCATCTACCGACCTGGCGCTGTGGTAGGTGTCTCGCATACAGTTATTAGGATGGACGCTCATGCAATCGTTTCTCAGAACACCGCGATCCGTCCCGCCGGCTCACTAGCCTCAGACACATCTAGCGTCACGCTCAAGTCCACCGATCTCCTACCCGAAGCTCACGCTAGCCAGTCTCCTCCTGACTCCCCTACGGCTCTGCGTCCCGTACCCGACATCGTGCCCTCTACGTCGGCCAATCCCTGGCTGATGCAAGCCAGTGGATCGAGCAAAGCGGCACAAACCCGCCATGAGGTCGCGGTTAGCAAGGAGAGCGGCGCGGCGGACAAGTCCAAGAATAAGCTGCGTAAGCGAGCGAAGAAACGGCTTGAGGAGAAGGAACGCGCGCAGGAAGACGCGGCTGTGGACATCTCACTTTCCTCTGTCATGACCGTCCCTGGCCACAAGGCGAGCGCCCCGGCGCAGTCGGCAAAGGCAAAGGGCAAAGCACCTGCGGTTGACGATGAGGATAGTGACTCAGACGTGAACAGCGAGCTCGAGGAGCAAGAGGAGACTGCAGCGCGGAAAGGCAAGGGCAAAGGCAAGGCCAGCGGCGTGAAAGCCTTTGAACAGCGCGACCTTGTCGCTCTTGCGTTTGCCGGAGACAACGTCGTCCAGGTAAAATAGCCATTCCAATCTTTCATCGCATATCGCTTACTTACGACTGGCTTACTAGGACTTTGCTGAAGCAAAACGTCGGGAGATGGCGGAGGACGCGCCGAAAGAAGTCGACACGACTCTCGCTGGCTGGGTACGTGTCTTCTCGACCCACCTCTGGCATCTTACTGACCTCGTGATGCCACTCGTACGTAGGGCTCCTGGGGCGGCGCCGGCACGAAAAAGGCCCCGCCAAAGCCGCACCTCGTCAAGAAGATTGCAGGAGTTGACCCGACCTCCCGCGCGGACTACAAGAAAGCGCACGTCATCATCTCCGAGAAGCGTGACAAGAAGGCGGCGCGATATCTCGTCAAGGACCTCCCGTACCCGTATACGAGCCGCGCGCAGTTCGAGCGCAGCATGGAGGTCCCGCTCGGCACAGAGTGGAACACGCGCCTCGGGTTCCAGCGCGCGACGCTGCCCAAGGTTGTCACGAAGGTGTGTAGGCTGTTCTGATCTTGAGGTTTGGCCAGAGAATGCTGAATGATGCCGTTATAGATGGGCACGCTCATCACGCCGCTGGAGAAGCACGCTTGAGGTTGGTATACTGCATGACATCGTGGCTGTTTGTATTGCATACATGTCTCATATGTGGCAATTCTACATGACACCCCTCCGGTTCTCTCTTGGCATTGTCCCGATAAAGGCGCATATAGCAGCCTTATACTAGATGAACGCCGTCGCACCAACTTACCATCCCACCATCCCTGCTCCGGGCCCTCTCCGATCTTCATTTCACGTCTTCTCTCGTCCATTCAATGTAGATGGGGGTCTAGAGATTGCGTGTCCGTCTAGCCCTATCACGCAATAGAGACAAGGCATGCCGCCAATCTGCTTCTGCTTGGCAGCACCGTCGAACGGAGCTAAGGAAATACTCGGCATCCCTCCGGCGAAGTGGAAGCCAATGATCAATGAGTGCGAAGGGGCCATACGGATCTGTGCGTAAGATGGATCCGCGTGAATTCACACATATAGCGGTACGGGGTTGTTACTGGTTGTTACTGGTGACGTTGCCGACTTAATTGAAGGGACGCGTTACGACACGGAGTGGCCTACGTTCCGCACGGTAGATCGACCCTTCATCCGTCTTCTCTACTGGAAGGGTCATGGTGGAAAGACATTCCCAGTTTGCCCTATTCGATTGTAGGCGGGAGACGCAAGAGTTCTGAATCGGTTTGACATACCTAGTTATGTTACATTTTGAGAAGCAAAGACAAGCGAGAAACGTATAGATATCTAGACTCCGAGAGCGTACTACCAATAATCTACAAGGCGCTACGCGGCGCGAACGTCCAAGGACAGCAAAGCATATCGACAAAGCGAGGAGAAACGAGACAGCAAACCGACACACGTACGTACGTATGCATATACTTACACTACAACGCGGCGCAGACGGACCGTCACCGTATCACTGTTCACGCGCCCTGGCCGAGCGCGAGCCCGACGATGGCGTACACGTTCGCAACGACGACGACGAGCCAGATCGCGTACCCGACGCCGGCGGTGAGCCGCCCGTTCGAGAAGTCCACGAGCTCGTACTCGGGCTGCGCCTCCGCCGCGGCGTCGTCCGCCGGTCCTGGGCCTAGGTTCCTGTCGTCTTCGTGGTCTGCTGTTCCTGAGCCGGGCGCAGACGCAGAGATAGGATCGTCCTCGCGGGTCTGTAACTCTAGCCCCTCTTGTGCCTGAGACGGCCCTGGGGAAGGAGGAGAAAGAGAAGAGGAAGGGACCGACTCGGACGGCCCGAGCGGTTTCTTGACGGCCATGACGGCCCTGGACGAGGTGAGCCATACGAGGGGGAAGACGACGAAGGGGAGGACGATGGAGAGCACGACCTGGGACGCGACGAGGAGCGCGTCGATGCCTGGGCGCCCGAGCCCGGCGGCGACGACGAGCGCGGGGACTAGTCCGAGGCAGCGCGTGAACAGGCGGCGCATGATCGGCTGTCGGCGCGTCAGTGAGCTTCGATAGACGGTAGGAAAACAGAGGGGGCGTACGGAGAGGCGCCAGCGAATGAAGCCCTCCGAGACGATCTGACCCGCGAGTGTGGCGACGATGGACGAGCTCTGGCCGGACGCCAAGAGTGCGAGCGCGAACAGAATCGCGGCGGCTGGGAGCGGGATACACCCTATGAGCACGCTTGGCAGGCCGACGCGCGGCGGACTGTACTCACGTTTGCCAATAATCTGCTGTAGAAGGTCGTACGCGTCGAAGAGGCTCGCCGGGTCCTCGGACCCGGTATGCCCGTGGAAGAAGACCGCGCTGGAGAGTATCAGGATCCTGCGAAGGCAGCGGTCAGCCAATGGTACCTAGGGCATTTAAAATAGATCGTGGACGCTCACATTGAGTTAATGACTACGGCAAGCCCGAGTAGGCTCACGACCATGTCGACGATGCCGTGGTACAGGTGTGCGCGCACGAACGCATATGGTTTGTTCTCGCGCTCGGCATGCGAGGTGGGTTCTTCTGGAGGGACGGGTACCGGAAGGATACGGAGGTGCCGCCGTGCCGCTGCGACGACGCGGTGGAACAGAGAGCGGGATTGGGTCTTCGTCGAGGGGTCCTGCGACGTTTCGGTGGTGAGCGTCATGTCTGAGTAGGCCGATGATGTTGAATCGACTGAGTGCAGTGCAGAGGGTTTAGGCGGCGATGGATGCTCCTTCTTCGAGACTCTGTCTTGGGTGGCCAAGGCAGAGCCCAAGAACAGGCTATGGGGCATTACGGTAGCGCCAATAATGCCAATCGCTGCGAGGTGGGGCTTAGGCGGCGATCCTGTACGGCAGATCTAGTACACTCACAGATATAGAGCGCGCCCGACTGAAATAATGTCTTCGACGGTAAATAGCCATCGAACGCCTGGCCCCAATGGACGCGTGCTTTGGATATGATAATGGCCATGGAGATCAACACTATAAATACCTGCATGGAGGGTGCAGGCGCGTCAGTGCCTACAAATATCGGAGAAACGGGGCATCACGGGACGGACGCACCAGGATCGCGATGAACATCTCGAAGACGCGTACCGGGCGGCCTTGCATCGGGTCCCGGAATGCGAGGAGCAGGAGGACATCGGAAGCGGTTATGAGGACGCCCGCCCAGAGGGGAAGGCTGGGGAAGAGCAAGCAGAGTGAGATGGCCGACCCGAGAAGCTCCGCAAGGTCGGTGCTGATGATTGCAATCTCGGAGAGCGCATATAGTGGGTATAGCGCTAGCCACCGCCAGAGTAACTTGTGTTTCGGACGATCGTGTAGTAGGAGACGGCAATGTGATGCGAGATCTACATGATTGTCATGATCCTTGAGCTGTTGCCTACACATATGTACTGGCAAAGGACGTACCCATTCCCGTAACACATCCTAGCCGAGATGCTTGTGTCTGTTCGGTAAGGTTAGATGAAGAGGGCCCTTGAACACGTTGGAGAACAGACCTGGAAGAAAATGGCAAACAACCCTGCCAGTAGAACGACAAAGAGCAGCTTGTAGCCGAATTGCGAGCCAGCTTGGAGGTCGACGCCCCAATTACCGCTATGACGGCCATAGGTGAGGGATCATGCATACGCAGAGAGGCTCGAGGCGGACACTTACGGATCGAAGTATGCGACTGCACATACGATGCCCACGCCGGTGTGCTTGACGGCATGCCTGATGACGACCGAGGCGTACGTCTTCGCCCGGTGGAGCCTCTGGCGGCGGGGGCTGGGTTGTTGCATCCGAGGGCTCATCTCACCTTCGTTCTCGCTCTGAGACATACGGGAATCAAGGTGGGCGGTAGGGACACGCATGGGGGGCGGGTGGAACGAGAGGGTGCGAGGCGAGAGGGGAAGACATGAGTATGTGGGCCATGACTGTGGCCGTCTCGAGACGAAACCAGCGGAGCGGATGCAGGGCGCACTCGCAGGGAACGGTCGACTGGTACTCGTGCTTTTTTGGCAACTCGAGCGCCGTCTCCGTCTTTCTCCGTTCCGCGCCGACGCCCGTATTCGTTAAGTGTCGCCCCCGCTGCTAAGCGGGATCTTCGTTTCGGGCGGTGTGGAGACCATTGCGAGAGGAATCGAACGACGAGGTAAGTGAGGAGGAGCAAGGCACGTCAGATAGTGTCGACGACTGTCGACGACCGTTTCTTACCCCGCGTCGCCTTCGAGCCGGGACAGTGGCGGCCCCCCGAGCCGGGCGGACATCGGCCCCCGGCACAGCGGAGCCGCCCATTCCGTCACCTCGCATCCGCCTTCGCCAGGCCGTCCCTCTTCCAGCTCCCGCCGCTCTCCGCCCTTTGGTCAGACTCTCGAGGCAACGTTTCGCCCTGCATGTTGCGTACTGCAGCCATAACAAAACAGCACGAGGCCAGAACCTTCACCTTCCGTGACACCGCCCCTCAGCCCGAGGACCCCGGCGTACGCGTCTCCCCAATCCACCGGGACGGTTCTCCAGTCTGTCGGACCGCCGAGACAATCCAGGTCATAAGCAGTTCGGTCTCATGCTCGATCCCCTAACACATAGCCAACAAGCTACAGCCTTCGGACTTACACCCCTATCGCATTCTATCCCTCATGTCTGCGAAGCAGAGCAGCAAAAGAATATGTTGCGTCCATCATCTTCAACCGTGACGGCTAGTATGAGGAACGGCCACGACACACCGAAACTAAGCCAGACTAGTATTGTCACTCGCGCTGATACAGATTGAAGAATGTCGGGACATGGACGCCTTGGATGTGCTTTGATTTGTAGCACCTGATTCCCCTTTCTAGTTTCGCGACGCTATCTTCGCCAATGGCTAGCTTGACGATCATGAAATCCTTGCAACCACTGCTGGTGGGCTCTACATGAATATGCGCTCCGAGAATACGCATGCATGCATTTCGCTGGTACTGAGTCGACTTCAGGGGAGAGGAGGACGACGGCGAGGTTTTCTGGGCTGCCGTTTCCGGAGTCAAGGAGAGCGTCTTTTGGCTCCGATAGCTTGAAGGAGTGTCGGCGAGCCTACAGGTATGCCGCTATTCAGAAGGAGAGTGGGAATAAGAGAATTGCTGACTACTGGCACGGCAGCGATAAAGCCAAAGGTTCGAGTGCAAATCATCGGTCAGAAACCGTCTGGATGGATTGTTAATGGAGATAGGCGTTTGAGCTCGGGCCTATCGGACTTTGTATCGGTTTGATTGACACTTTCTTGTGTTTACTTACTTCGCTTGAGCTGCTTTGTTTACCATGATAATGCCTCTTTCACTTCGTTATTAATCCCACCTTACATAGCTCTTTGTATCCTTTGTAGTACTTCATGCCTCCTGCTTGTAACCTCTCAATCAAGCCGTTTCCGTGCTTCATTCACCTCTCGCCCGCACTCAACATGAAATGGAAGAGTAGACACAGCATCATGTCAAAATACGTACGTACGACACGTCGTTTACCTCGCATCGATGGAGGTTTCTAGCTAGGAGGCTGAAGACGGCGATCGGACGGTTCCTGGAGCAGGGCAAGCATCGGCCCGGGCTACCGACATAGGGACCCTGCCTTTTCTCTTCTACCACAAGTTGCCCGGATTTGGCGACGGACGGTCGTCGAAGTTATTCATGCATATTTTCATATAATGCCGTGGATAATGATTGCAACAAAACTACAAGAAGCTAGAGTCCACATCTACTGTACTCGTCCTCATGCGCGCCCACCCAGTCCGTCGGAACGGTACTTCTCCACGTTGAGGCGTAGAGACGATCACTAAGAGCAGCTTGGGCGCATGACGCATGTGTCGCCTCAGTCCCCTAAGTGGTATGATCGATAACCCGAGAGGCCGGGTTGACGTCTTCAAAGACAGAACTCGGGGACGACCCGGGCGGTGAGGACAGCCTAGATGGACGAAGACGGGAAACCAGAGTACGAGTGGCAGCACGTGTCGTCCGTGTTGACGGCCCAGGGTCCTGAGAAGCGTCCAGTAACAAGCTCGTCGGTGACAGGGAAGCAAGAAGCTGCAGTGAGAGGAACGCAATAGCCCGGAATGCCGCCTTGGTCGTTCGTGCCGAAGCCAGGCAGAACCGCCGCCACCGTGCCGCGCCGGCGCGCGAGCGGCCCAGAATAGCGCAAGAAGTGCAGTCGCAGTGTGTGCCAGGACAGTCGGCTGGCCTCGGGACGACCTTGAAAGGCAGACTCTTTCTTGGCTCGTCTGCTTGAATGCCCAAGCCGACGGTCCCCGTGTTGGTCGCGCTGCCCGGGACGCCTAGGATGCCCATCACCGCTCGTAGACTGGCGTTGCTTTCTGCTGGCCGGATAGGCGGCTCGCTGAGCCACTGTCGCCTGCCACCGTCGTTGGCCTGGTACCACATCTTGCAGGCGAGCCATTGACGCTCGCAGGACCGGCAGATTACGCCCTCGTCGAGTCCACCTAGACAGCACCGGTCGCAAGAGGGCACAGAGGGAACAGGAGATAGCATGGCAGAGTTGGAAGAGGTTGCGGAAATGTGACTATCAGAAGTCGCTTGGACGTACTTGGCGAGTGTAAGCGGCGAGCGGGGTTGAAAGACGGGAGACTGGTTGACGCAGGGTGTTGGAAGTGTGAGGATTATTGAAGGATGGAGTGGAGAGGAAACGTCGAGGGTGTCTTGGGATTTAGCTGTGTGTAGTATCGGGATGGTGGGGGTTTGTGAAGGCTCATCTACTAGTACAGGAGGAACCGCCGACATCGCGGTCGGCTCGCCACGGATCTAGGACGGCGTTATGATTAGAATGGAACACGAGGGGTCTTAATATTAACCTACCTCCGAAGGGGTAATGCCATTGGCACATGGGTCCGGGTCCATGCTAGAGCTAGTCGATGAACTTGTAACCAAGACGTTGAGCTCGGAGGCATGTGAGTGCGCCGTGTGATATTTGGAAAAGCCGCTACGAATCGAGTCTTCGCGAGCACGTTGCTGCATCCTATGAGCTGCGAAGATGATAGCATGTACTGTGGAGCATACCACTTCATACTCCACAACGTCGAACGCGACGTCGGATGGCAAGCCCTGATAGCGATATTCAGACCAGTTTGCTCAAGAGCGTAATGTTTACACCCTACTATGTCCGATATCACAAGGTCTCCACTATGGTTCCTCTGGTAGACGTGAGAATATCACCCAAAAGGCGCAGAGTATGTGGAGTCCTACCATGAGTCTTCCACGAGACCTGAGCAATCGCGGCCGACAGGACTGGGACGAAGTAGTGCATGTAGAACTGGAAAGACTGACGCAAGGCTGCCTGGCATCAAGGCCATGGACAAAGTCGGACTACAATTATCGTGTCGTACCTGCACAAACTCCATCATTTGAGCGGACTGAAGTCTGCTTCGGCGCGCTCGATCGACCGGGACGCATATTTTCTGGAGGACTACTGTCTACACAGCATAAATAGCGCATATAACTAAACACACTCACCGGATGCCTTGCCACAATGTTGGCCTTGAACCATTTAAATTTCTCCATCGGACAGATACCACGGGCCAAACGACTAAACCCCAATAAGCTCGCACGAGTCCACGTTGGAGGCAATCGTCTTCGACCAAACCCGCCAAGAGTTATTGTGCTTTAGGAAGATGAGCAATAAGTCAAAACGATGATAGAGGTGAAATCGTCCAAATTGTGAGTGCGGAGGAGGGGGGAAGGAGACAGAGCATCAACAACTTGAATGTATTTCAACAATCTCTCGCGGCGCTCTCACGTCCAACTCCCGTGTTTGTTGGGGTTTGCTGTGTGGCTGATCTCAATCACCTTCAACCTGCCAGTATCATCCGGCTGGTAAGGTGTCTCACCCCGAGCTACCTCCGTAAATGCACACTTGAAGCAACGACTTGCTGAGTAATTCATGGATGAGTTCGAACAGTTCGACGTAGAGGACGGACGTCTCCACTGGACATTTCTGGCGGAGTTCTTCGACATCGTACGTATCGCCCTCCTTGCACAAGTTATACCGCGACTCTAAACTTTGAACAGGATACCTTCGAAGAAGTAACAGAGACTGTAGTTTCTTCGGTGTTCCGGGCGCAATCGCTGAACCTAGCACAAGGGTGGATAGCTGTTAAGAGTGCACCCATCGATTCCAGGCTCTCCAAACAACCCCACGACATTGGCAAGGAACTTCGCATTTTGCAAGACCTGTCGTGTCAGAATGAAAGCGTCGTGCGCGTTCTCTACGATGATCATTCTGTGCTTACGTTATGCCATATAGATTATTGACGTGTATGGTTCAGCCTACGATGAGGACTCGAACACTCTGTACTACTGGATGCCCTTCATCCAGTTCCAGCTCTCCGACGTTCTTCGCAGTCCCAAATTCTCGCCGCACGCTGCACCGGATGTCCCACACCAACCATCGAGTTGCAAGAGCTTTCTCATCCTCTTGAAGTCGCTTCTTTACCAAATTCTTTCCGCGCTCGCCTTCATTCATGAGCGGGGTATCGCGCACCGTGACGTGAAACCGCGCAACCTCTTGATCACCCCTGATGGATGTGTCAAGTTGATTGACTTCGGTGTTGCGTGGTCGGAGCGAATGGACAAGCGCGACCTTTGGCCGGAACCCCCAGGGCGCATGTGCTTCGACGTCGCCACAGGGTATGTCGAGTGGCTTATATTTCGTGAAGAACATTGCTCACGTTCGTTGCGCCATAGGCCCTATCGTTCCCCAGAGCTGCTCTTCGGACCGCGAGACTATGATGCACGTGCGGTAGACCTGTGGAGCATAGGTGCGGTTCTGGCGGAGTTCTTCACGCCTTTGCGCCTACAGAGCGCGGAAGACGATGATTACTACGAATACCCCGAAGATGATAACGGCGATGAGGTACCCACGAGCAAGGCGCCATTTGTGGTGCCTAAGGGCCTTTCTCCAGACCAGCATGGCGTCGAATGGGAGAGGGAATCCCTGTACGACGCGAGCAGAGGACAGATCGGGCTCGCGTTCAGTATATTCAAGGTGCATGGAACACCTACGGCAGAGTCCTGGCCGGTATGTCGACTAGATACGCCCACTCATTCACCGCAGCGATCATTGACAGCGGTGTACAGGAATTCAAAGATCTCCCGGATGCTCAAAAAGTCACATTCGTTCAGGTCCCGCCAGTAGATCTGCAGACGCTGCTTCCGAACTTGCCTCTGGTGGAGACGCAGCCGGACCGCGATGATTGTTTGGAGCTCATGTCGAAGCTACTCGTCTACCCGCCCATGTCCCGGTTGCGTGCGGATGCTGCGCTCGTTCAGCCGCTGTTCAAGCGAGGGGCCCCTTATTTGCTACCCCTTGGCTACTCCACGGGCGGAGATATCAGCGATCAGCGCGCTGGTCAGTCACTAGCTGAACTGTTAGCATACTATGTCGACAACGCCCCAAGTGCCGCTAGCCGTTAAAAAGCCACTGTTGTATGTCTACATCCGATGTCGCTGAATGCCCCTCAGGGCGAATCCGAAACGGTTCTTAGCGTCTCGAATTTTGGAACCAAAAACGCAACAATCAGAAAAATCATCGATAGCGAAAGATACACAATACAACAACACGGGTTCAACTGCTAGAACTAGATGGATGATAATGTATAGCCGTACGCAAGGGCGCTCAGCTGGCCACCGGGACCGCGTTGAGCGGGATAGTAGCTAGCGCGTGATTGTCGATGGATATGCCTGAAGAATATGTTAGTGAGAACGAAGATGGGGGTACATTGGCAGACATACTTCTAGTGGCATTCGCAGTCTTGTAAATACCGATAAGACGATGACTCAGCTCGAACATGTCGTTACTGGCAACCATCATCAGTAAACCTAGCGAACATAGATGTTTGAGGAGCCAACGCACCGAAGGGAGATGATGATGAACTGGGCATTCTTCGTACGATCCTTGATGTAGTTAGCGACAATGGACACGTTGCGGAAGTCGAGTGCAGCGTCGATCTCGTCCATGAAGTACAGAGGAGTTGGCTGTAGAGGGCTCAATGTCTGGCATCCTTTCTATTATGATAGAAGGTACGTGCCTTGTATACATGTAGAGCAAAAACGAGAGCGAGGGAGCTCAGGGTCTAGTAGAGTGTCAGATTGGTTCTCAGCTCAAAAAGCATGTCAATTACCTTCTCGCCACCGGAAAGGTTAGAGATATTCTTCCAGCTCTTCTTCGGAGGCATGACACTGAAGATGATGCCCTCCGAGAAGGGATCCATACTGTCGACGAGTTCGAGTTCCGCGTTGCCGCCGAGGGTAATCATCTACGATGAATTGTCAAATAGACGTCTTAACGAGGCTGTGGGCTGGACCAACCTGATACATCTCTTTGAGTTTCGTCGAGATCGCACTGAACCCAGCCATAAACTCGTCAAGCCTCTGCTTCGTCAGAGCGTCATGTTCAGCCTTTTTCTTGTCGCGTATTTCGGTAATCTCGTCAAGATCAGCCGCACGCCTTAAGAACTCTTCTTCCCGTTTCTGGTAGTCCTTGAGAACGCTCAGATCCGGCTTCTGAGCCTTGACCTTCTCTGTTGGTTCTGAGTGAGCTCGGGGCGGTCTCACTCAAATCGACGTGCTTACCATCCAGATATTCGGCATCAGCAATCAATTCGGCCCTCTTGAAGTTCCTGAGCTCCGCCTCTGGATAACTGCGCAGCTCATGCGCACGGCCATTGCGATCACGGCCATCGTCATCCCCGCCCTCGCCCTCGCCACCCTCACCACCTTGGGCAGGCTTCTGTGCGTCTCCCTCATCGTCTTCGTCGCTGCCACGGAATGTTAGATATGCGAGATGAAAGCGCGGATGATACTTACTCGACATCCTCTAGTTCTAACGTATCGTGCTCAGCTATCCAGTGGTCCATGGTAGCTTTGTTGTCGTTGAACTTCTTCTTCATGTCGCTGATCTCCTGGTTGAGCTTCATCTGTAATGAATCACGTACCTTCAGTCGGTGTTCTATTATAGAGATGTGGAAATCATATACCTCTCTCTGCTTGTATCCTTGCACGCCCTCAGTCATTTCCTCCACCGTCGCTTTCATCGTAGCAAGCGTCTCGGACCACTCCTCTTCCGCAGCCTGAGCTTGCTCGACCTTCCGTTTGAGTTCTGCCATAAGCGCCCCAACTTCCTCGAGCTTCTGGTCGTGTTCGGCGAGCTCATCCTCAGCCTGCTGAAGCTCGACTCGGCTCGTTTCGATGCTAGTCTGCAGCTTCTCGAGATCCTTTTCAGCTTTGGACTTCGTGACCTCGGCCTTCGTCAGCTCCTCGTTCGCGAGCTTGATGTGCAACCGGGAACTGTCGACCTTCGACTTCTGGGAGAGCAGTCGTGCGCCGCCAATCTCGAGGATCTTCTTCTCCAGCGCCTTAATCTCGTCTTCGACCTCGCCCGCCTTCCCCTTTAGCTTCTCGAGCTGCGCGGTGGCAGATGCGATATCCCTGTCGAGCACGGTAATGCGTGAGACGTCACCTGCATTGGGCTTGCTCTGTGCCTGAAGCTCCCGGACGGTCTTCTCAGATTCCTTGATGCGGTTATTGATGTTCTTGATCTCAAGATTGAGCTTGTCGATCTCCATCTCGAGGTTAGGACCACCGTGCCTCAACTCGTCGAGCTTTAGCTCCATCTCGCCAACCCGCTTCGTCGCGGCTTCAAACTCGCGCGCGTCCCGCTCGCTGTCAGCCTGGTACTGGCGGATAAGTTCCGGGGACACGCCGTCCGCTTGGAGCTTGGAACTCATCCCGCCACGTTGGACGGAGTTGCCACCGCCTGACATCGTGCCAGAAGCGTCGATAAGCTGGCCGGAGAGCGTGACGACGCGCCAGCGGCGCTGTCCCCCGAAGGCAATGCGGTTCGCCTGGTCAAGAGTCTCTGCCACAAGGGTATTGTGGACAGCCTTGTAAAACGCGGGAGCGAAGCGAGGGTCCTTGGGTTTGATCAGGTCGAACAGGCGTGGGACATCCTCGGGTGTCGAAATGCGCGCCATACCGTGGTTACTGAGCTTCTCGAGAACCATGAATGAGGCACGCCCGACTTGCTGAGCGCGGAGATACTCGATACAGGCTTGCCCCTGTTCGACGGTGTCAACAACCATGTTGTTCAGAGCGGCCATGGCGGTGGTTGAGATGGCGACGTCGTATTTCTCGGGGATAGTCCCCAGGCTTCCCAATCGACCCTGGAGGCAAAATCAATCGCAAGAATAGTTGGAGAAGTGACTCCTACTTACATGGAAGCCATTGACACGTCCTTGAGCTTTGAGACGAGTGAGACCATCTAGAACACGGTTGTTACTACGGCTCTGCTCTTGTGAAGACTTCGCCTCGTCCGCTTTCTGGCGAGAGGCGCTCGACTTGGCACGCAGTGCTTGCATGTTGGACCTCGCCACCTGCAGAACGCGTCATTAATGAGATGAAACTAGATAACAAGGGATACTAACTTGGTACTCTTGTTCCGCGTCCTCGAGGTCCCGCTTGTTCTTGACTTTCTGGTTCTGAAGCGTCTGCAGCGAAGTCTTCTTTGTCTCATAGTCTTCACGAAGCTGCTCCAACTCTGACTCTGCACGCTCTAGAGCTGCTGCCGCTTGCTGAGCTTTCGCCTTGAGTGCTTCGCGCTCGCTCTGCGCTACGTTAATCTCCGCATTCTTGTCGTTGATCTTCTTGTCCCAGGGCTCGAGCTCTCTCTGCTTCACCTCGATCTGATCGTGGAAGACCTGCGTTCGGTCTGCACAAGGCACAACTCGATCAGATAGAGGAAGGCATTGAATCATGGCACTGCTTACCCTTGAGGCTATCACGAATTTCCTCCAGAGCACGTTCGGCCTCGGCAAGTTCGTTCTCATGCTTCTCTAGCTCCCTTTTCGTCTTGTCGATTTTCTCAGAGCTATCCTCGATCGCGTGCTTAGCCGCGTTCCTAGCACTCTCATCCTGCGTAACAATGTTATCAAACAGTCTATCTGTTCCTCGCAGTGCGAAATACCTCTTGTATGCTCTTCTTGAGTTTCTTGGTCTTGGTTTTGGCATGCTTCTGCTTCTCGGTGTGACTGATGTGGATCTTCTCCTGGGCGCCGTAGTCCTGCACGCACACCGCGGCAGCCGCTCTGACCGCCTAAGGGAGCTTCTTATCAGTACCTAAACGCCCTAAACCATGTCCATGACGTACCTCATACTGAGCTTCTTTATCTTCCAGCTCCTTGGTAGCGGCGTCGAGGGCGGTGAGCTTGTCCCTGTTCTCCTCTTGCTCTTCTGCTAAAGTAGCCTCAAGACCGTGCTGGTGCGAGCGCCATGAGCACTATCTACAGTGCACAGAAGAAATGCATACCAGCTTGGTCTCAAGTTTGCCCTCGTTCTCCAGACACTGCCAGATGTAGTACTGCCAGAGGCGAGATCGCGCACGGATCAGGTCGTTTACCAGTCTGAGATACTTCTCAGCTTCTTTCTTCTTGGACTCGAGCGACTTGCGATCCTTGTCGACAATCCGCAGGCGGTTGAGCTTCTCTTGACGATCTTCAGTGAGGCGCTCCACCTCGGCCATGGCCTCCTCGATGGGCGTCTTGTACTGGGATGTCCCGATGATGTCCTCCAGGTACTCGAGAAGACCATCGTCATTCTCGTTGGCGCCCTTGGGCTTCATCTGGGCGATGGACTCGACTTCACCCTAGACGGCGACTCAGCTAACGGATCTGGCGGTTGAGGAGTACGAACAAACCTGAAGAATGAGGAAACGATTGTGGTCAAGGTCGATGCCACGACCCTTCAAGAGGGTCTGCACTTCGCCATAGTTACTGCCGCGGCCATTGATGGTGTACTTGCTGCTGTTGTTCCGAAACGCCGTGCGCGTCACTACAAGCTGAGAGCCGGGGAGAACTTCGAAGTTATCGGGTCCAGGCTACATTCGAATTAGCATGCGACGAGTGAAATGAAGTTATACAGATAGTTGCTAACCAGATCCATAATGTCCCGAAAATGGACTTCGACACTGCATTCGGAAAGATCTGGGTAATTCGCAGAGTTGTGAATCAATTCGGAAAGTTTCCCTTGACGCATCTTCGAGGCGCGGTAGCCGAAGACGAAAAGGAGAGCATCAATCGTATTCGACTTGCCAGACCCGTTTGGCCCGACGATGGCGGAGAAAGACTGGGGGAAGCGTCGTCAAGGGTGTCACTCTCAAGTATCTTTCAGCGACTCACCTTGTGGAATGGTCCAATTTCTTGCCTGCCCGCGTAGCTCTTGAAGTTGACCAGGACTAGCTTGTGGATGACAAGACGTGGGTGAGGCCCAGTAGGCTCCTCAGGTGCCGGCGCAGTCTGAGTCGGGTTCTGACGAATGGTCGAGAGTGGAGGATCCAAGAGAGAGTGTTCTTCGATCTCCTCCGCGGGAGATTGAGTATTAACGTCAGGTTCATCGAGTACCGCAGAAGAGACTGCGTCGGCGTCCTTCTCTTCCTCAATTTCCTCATCAACTTCCTCCTCATCCTTCTTTCCAGCCGGTGCTTGCGATGCGGGAGCCTCTTCATCCTCTTGCTTCTCCACGGGCTCCTGCTTCACTTCTGCCTCCTCTTCGTCCTCTTCTACTGTCTCTTCCTTGACGGGTGTCATCCCTCTACCACGAGAGCGAGAGGTGCCCTTGGGCTTGACAGAACTCGCCGGTGGCTCATCGTCAGAGTCATCGATGACATAGACCGTCTTCTGCTTCCCCCGCGTTCTTCTTGCGGGCGCGGCACGTTTGGGGGGCGGCGGAAGGTCTCGTACGCCACCGTCTTCGTCCACCTCATAAGCGTTCTCGTGGTCCGAGTCAATTACAATTGTCGACTTGCGACCAGAAGAACGTTTCGCAGTGGCAGGAGCTACGGTCTTTCTTCTAGGGAGAGAGATCTCGGAAGACTCGGCCTTGACCGAGGCGGACGATGCGCGCGTCTTCTTTGGAGCAGACGAAGATGCGGCTGTGGTCGATGCTCTAGAGGGAGGCTTACGAGTGCGGGGCTTCGGTGACTCCTCCAATTCTGCCTCCTCGTCAGTCTCGAGGGAAGGGCGAGACTTCTTCTTCACCGGGGGTGAAACTTCCTGCTCTTCATCTTCAGGAACTTCCTCGAGAGACTTCCGAGAACGGGTAGAGGTACGGGTCTTGGCAGCAGGCTGTACGGAAGTCGACCGACGCGTGCGAGATACGGGCTTTACGTCCTCCTGGTCGTCATCGTCTACCTCTTGAGGGTCATTTCGTTTGCGCTTGGGCGGCTGAGCGACAGGCTCAACGGAGGAGCGAGCCCTTGATGATCGCCTTGGCGGCATCCTGAGCTACTGGATCTTGAGGAGATACGTGCCGTACTGAGGTCGTATGGGGGCGAGCAGAGGTTACGAGGCGGTTCATTGCCGAACGCGGCGGGTCCACAACGCGTCGCGCGTGTCACGCACGTGACGGTCGCGTTAGCGCGCGTCACTCGCTCCGATTGCTCATCCTCACGCATCCTCCGGGCGAAGACTCATTACGCCACCATGGTACACACAGTTTTAGCTTCTAGCGTCTCACATGAGCTCCCCTATAACCCAGCTCTTTACAACCACCATTGTCTCCCATGGATCTCTTCCCTAGCCCTCAGCCAGGGGCCTCCCTGCTCCTCGCCTTCCGCCCTGTCAAGAAAAATGTTCTCATAATCGGAGGAAACACCCTCGCCGCTTCACGCGCATTCGCTGCCCTCGAAGCTGAAGCCCAGGTCATTGTCCTCGCTAAAGGAGGCGTCGAAGGCTCCTGCGAAGAGCTCCGGTGGCGAGCGGCGCATGGCCAGATCTCTCTTCACGACATCGACGCTCTTCCTTGCTCCGCCGCTGGCCCCTCCGACTACTGGCGCGACGCGAAAGCAGTGGACTCCTTCATCTTCGGCCTACCCAACAAGGTACACCTCCTTTGCATCACCGACACCGTCTCCACGGTTGGCGGGGCTCAGCGAAGCTACGACTCCGCCGCGCACATCGCCCAGCTGTGCCGCCACCGGTCCATCCCTACCAATGTTGCAGACATGCCTGACCTCTGTGACTACACGTTCATGTCGACGCACCGCTTCCAAGACTCAGAGGCGGGAACAGCGTCCCCCCTTCAGGTCGCCGTTATCACGAACGGTCACGGGTGCCGCCTGGGAGGCCGCATTCGTCGGGAGATCGTGGCGTCCCTCCCGAAGGAGATAGGCGGCGCAGTGCAAAAGGTGGGGACGCTTAGAGCTTTGGTAAAGGCGTCCGATAAGGCGGCGGACGAAGAACAGGAGCTTAGCGAGGACAGCGCACCGGTGACCCCGAACGAGCCCGTACCCCAGCGTCAGCTCGAGGAGACCGAGACGGAGAGAGCGCGCCGGCGGATGAAATGGGTCGCCCAGGTCAGCGAGTACTGGCCGTTCCGGCGGTTGGCACAGATGTCGGACGAAGACATGGCTTCTGTGTTGGACGAACGCAACCAGCTACGCAGCCCCACGCCCCCTACCAACGGAACCGCTCCACCACAAGGTGTTATTACATCCGTCCATGACCTCAAGATAGCTCCCCGTGGCCGTATCTTCTTGGTCGGCTCGGGGCCTGGGCATCCGTCACTCCTCACCGTCGCCACGCATGCCGCTTTGACGAAACATGCCCAGCTCGTACTCTCGGACAAGCTCGTCCCGGCAGCAGTACTCGCTCTCATACCGTCCAACGTTGAGGTTCGCATTGCGAGGAAGTTCCCAGGAAATGCAGATGGCGCACAAAATGAGCTAATGGAGGCGGCTGTAGAGGCAGCCCGCCGGGGTCTGACTGTTGTCCGAGTGAGTAGCTTGATTCTGCCGGGGCGCTAGTAGATACTGAGCAATCCGATAGCTCAAGCAAGGCGACCCGACAGTCTATGGGCGCGCCGGAGAAGAGGTTCTGTACTTCCGCGCTCACGGATTTGAGCCCGTCGTGGTGCCCGGTGTTAGCTCTGTCCTAGCCGGTCCCACCTTCGCCGGCATCCCAGTCACACAGCGCGGGGCTGCCGAGTCGTTCATCGTCTGCACTGGGGTCGGCCGACAAGGCAAAGAAGTCAAGCTACCAGGTTACGAGCGCAGCCGGACGCTTGTCGTCCTCATGGGCGTGGCCAGGCTCCCCCAGGTGCTCGAAACCCTCCAGGCTGAACACGCGGTGTCGGCCGGCCGTCGTGACGGAGCTGCGTTCCCCTCATCCACGCCCATCGCCCTCATCGAGCGCGCGTCTATGCCCGACCAGCGCGTCATATGTTCGACTCTGCGCGACATTGCCGCGGGACTGGAGAGCGTAGGGGAGCAGCGTCCGCCTGGCATGCTTGTGGTGGGATGGTCCGTGTTGTCGCTGTGGGGTCAGGGAGACGTCTCTATACTTGACGAGCGTGCCGAGGAGCAGGATGACGATAGGGTGAAAGCCTGGCTCAATGGAAAGCCTTGGCGAGTGTCTGAGGGGCTCGAAGCTGCATGGGAGGACTGGTAGTCTTGGCATTCCCCCCGGTTTTGATTATCTATATTGTTGTACTGCTGTATTTTGCTTTGTTGTATCACACCCTGCATATCATTAATCGCTGTGGATCGGTTCGGTGCATCAGACGAAGATTAAGTGAGGCGTTCAAAATGTGTGACCTGTATGTGACAAGCTGTTTCCGCCACCTTCCCCACTGGCGCCTATGTCCTTCGGCTTGCCCTCCCAGCTCCGATGCAGCTGGTCGATAACGAAACTGTGAGTGATCCCTATACGCTCATTGCTTCGGTCGCGAAATTGACTGGCGTATGAAATTTGACTCGTAGTTCATCAAACAGTTATCGACACTTTTCGAATCAAGCTCAAGATCTGGTTCCATATGGCTGACGCATAAACGACGTATGTTTTCTTCATTCTTTCTCGAGAAGCTGAATGTCTCATCAGGAACACAGTACTGCATGATGGCGGCGATGCCCACATGTCCACCGAAGACGACGCGATAAAGGAGTATCCATGTCTTGTGCGCGCTACCAATGGCAAGGAGGTGAAGTTCTCGACGGTGGTACGTGCAGCTATATCTTTCCCCCCTCCACGCTCTTTTTCCGATCGCGCACCCACCAGGTCCAACCCGCCGATCTTGAGAAGTTCCATGCCTCGTACGGAACCCTCATGAAAGCGTCCATGGGCACCCTTCGAAAACGCGACAAGAAGCGCGAAAAGCAGCGTGCGGAGGAGGCTGCGCGCAAGAAGCGGCGCCTGCAAGAGGAGATCGCGGTCGAGGGGGCGAAGCGGGGCAACGGGCGTAGGAAACGGCAACGAAAGGCAAAGGCGGCGGCGAAGCTGGAGGCGGCGAAGAAGAGGGCGCAGGAGCGCGACGAGGCCAAGGCGCGGGCGAAGGCGTCGTCTGCGTGATCCTCCCTTCGGTCTGTATTTTCCTAGCGATGTTGTACAATCAACGCTGTGCGGCGAGCTGCACCCATCCATCTGCACAACCTTACGTTCATTCGCTCCTCGTTCTGGGATGTTGTCTGCCATGACGCTGCTGTGAGGCATGCTCTCCCTTCTGAGCGCTGTCTTGCGGGTACGATTCAATGTCGGATCATCGCACCCGTTATGGGCGCCTACGATACATGCATCGCTCGGCTGGAACTGCTTCCTCCTTGCACTCTCTCTTTCGCCTGAGTCTCACCTCCTCCCATGCCTGTCGTCTCCGCCCCGCCGATAGCGCCAATCGAACCGGATCTTTTTGACGATGACGACGAGGGGTGGCAGGACATGCCCGTCGAGCGCAACGACGATGACATCGCTCTCGGGCTCGACGAGGAGGACCAGAAGAAGTACCACTACGTCGCCCCGCAGAAGAAGGACGGCAGCGCGGCGGGCCCTGCGAGCAACGCGACAGGTGCCTTGTTAGATGTCGATTACAAGGGCAACGAATGGCGAACGAAGGCGGACCAGAACGAGAGCGAGTACACCCGGCTGCGCATGAAGGAGGAGGACGAGTCGGACGAAGTTCACCTGCGCACACGCTACCTTTTTGACGAAGATAAGGCGATGACTCCGCTCAGCCAGATGCAGCAGACGAAGGACATGCTCACAGAGGCGCAGCGGATCGCATACGTCGGTCTCTGTCAGCTCACGACGAAGGAGATGGTCGACCAGCTGAAGAAGGTCAACAGGAAGGAGCTCAAGAAAGCGATCCAGAATATGGAGTTGTGGGGTTTGAAGATCATGGGCAGACTGTACTATCATATGGAGCTTGCAACTGAAGGTGAAGTGTCTACGCCACGCCTGCTTCGCCGCGATGGACCTCACACTGAACAAGACCGTTAGAACAGAAGATGATCGAGAGTCTCGGACAACACGGTATCGAAGCTAAGGATCTCGTACCCCCACTCATGACAACGCATACTGTCGCCAACCCTGAGTACGATCCTGCAGAGGCCCGCCGACAAGCAGAGCTCCGTGAGGAGCAGGCTGCGTTGGAATCCGCGGATATATCGGAAGACAACAGGGACACACCTCCTTCCACACCTCCTCCTGCATATGCCTCCCTTGCGCCGGGGGCCCCTCCCAAGCCTCAACAGACGACGGCCAAGGTCTTCGAGGACACCGCGGCGCCCGCTATGCCCGGCGTCAGTACTCATCTGTCAGCTGCCGACGAGAACGTGACGCTCGACATCCGGTGGACCGTCCTATGCGACCTGTTCCTCATTCTGATTGCAGACAGCGTTTACGACGCACGGTCTCGAGTCCTTCTAGAGAGCGTCGCGCTGAAGATGGGCTTAGGATGGTTGGACGTCGTGAAGTTTGAGGCTCGCGTGACAGAGGCTCTGGAGATCCAGGAAAGCGTGGAGAAGATGGAGCAGCAGGAGTCCATCCAGGATGTCCAGAAGAACTCCAAGAAACGACGGTACATGATGCTTGGGTTGGCTACCCTCGGTAAGCGCGTCCTTGTGATATCTGGTTGGTGGGTAAATGCTAATGCGAATTCGGGGTTGTAGGTGGAGGTCTCGTAATTGGCCTTTCTGCCGGTCTTCTTGCGCCTGTTATTGGAGCGGGTCTTGGTGCTGCGTTTACGACGATTGGAATCACTGGGACCACCGGATTCCTTGCCGGCGCGGGTGGAGCTGCCGTAATCACCACCGGAGGCGTGCTGACTGGCTCCAGCATTGCTGCGCGGGGTATGGCAAGAAGAACACAATACGTTCGTACCTTCGATATACTTCCGTTGCACAATCATAAGCGGGTGAATTGCATTATCACCGTCCCAGGGTGCGTAGTTCTTCTAGAGACTTTAAGCTACCCACTCTAATTGCGGTGCAGGTTCATGACTGGACCTCTGGACGACGTCCGTTTGCCATTCAGCGTGCTGGATCCCGTTGTCGGAGATGTTTTCAGCGTCCTATGGGAACCCGAGATGATTCGGGAGACCGGAAGTGCACTGAAGATTCTCACGTCCGAAGTTCTCTCCCAACTTGCCCAAACGGCGCTGCAAGCGACGGTCATGGCAGGTCTCCTGATGAGTGCGCTCCAGTGGCCCATCAGTACGTGCCGAGCTTCTGGAGATTTTTTACGTTCAGAGTGCTAATTACGCTTTCCATTCAGTCCTCACGAAATTAGGTTATCTCATCGACAATCCGTGGTCGAACGCGCTCGATCGGGCAAAGTCGGCAGGCAGCGTCCTCGCGGACGTGCTGATGCAGAGGGCCCTCGGAGTACGCCCCGTCACGCTCATCGGTTTCTCTCTGGGCGCCCGGGTCATCTTCTACGCGCTTGTCGACCTCGCGAAGAGGGGGGCGTATGGGGTCGTACAGGACGTGTTCCTCCTCGGGGGAACTGTCACTGCACCCCTGAGCACCTGGCTCGAGGTGAGGTCGGTGGTTTCGGGCCGGTTCGTGAACGGGTACGCGCGGAACGACTGGGTCCTGAACTACCTCTTCCGCGCGACGAGCGGTGGGCTGAACACTGTTGCGGGCTTGCGTCCTGTGGAGAACGTTCCGGGGCTTGAGAATGTGGACGTCACGGACAAGATCGCAGGCCACATGAGCTACAGGACGTTCATGCCCCTCATCCTTGATCAGCTTGGGTTCCCTGTTTTTGCGGATTATTTCGATGAGCCGGAGGTACGCGCTGCTTTCAAATATGTCGGCAGTAGCGCTAACCTTTGTGGCATGTAGGAACCTGACTTTGAGGGCGATCGAGTCGTGATCAAGGAGGGCGAGGAGAATCAGAAGAAAGGATGGTTCAGGCGGAAGAAGAAGTCATCGTCGTCCTCCCAAAACGTGTCGCGCCCACCAACAGCAGCCACGTTCGGGGTCGCTCAGAACAGGAACTCAGAGTCAAGTGCTACTGATGACGACGAGCTACCTCCTCGAGAAGGTGCGGCGACACCCACGCCGCCGCCGCACCCTCAGACGCAGACCCCGTCCAAATCGCCCTCGTCCAAGGCACCAGGCGGAGAGGATGGCGATCTCGGGTCATCGGAAATTCCTGCGCACGCTGGCTTCGACTTCGCCGCGATTAAGCAAGTCCTGGGCAAGGACGATCTTGATCCCGACAGCATCCCTGCTCCTCAGCCATCCTCTATCCCTCCTCCCATCGTCCACGCCCCTCCCATCGTCCACGCCCCTCCCATCCGCTCAGAGTCAGCACCTCCACCGCCTCTGCCGGAATCTTCACCGGTTACGCCGAAGATACGCCCTTCTCTGGACCTCCCGCTCCCACCCGATCCACGCGACGAGGATCCTCCGCAGGCAGGGCCTAGCACAAGCGCCCGTACGGACCTGTCTTCGACGCTATCGCGATCGCTCTCTCTGAATAACATGCCGGAGGCAGAAGAAGCGGATATGACATCACTCGGCGCTCGCGCACCTCTGCCGTCGTTCTCTTCGCTCTCCCCGAACCCGTTCGCCTCCTCGTCCGCAGTGCGCCCCCCGGCCCTTCCGCTCGGTTCGAGCGACGGCCCATCCTGGCCAGAACCCGACCCGACACCGACGTTCGGAAGCGGGTTCGGCGGGTTTGGTGGTGCTTCGAATTTCAGCTCGCTACGCTCCGCAGACGTACTCGCTGCGAATCCGTTCGCAAGTAGTGCGTCCAGTGGGCTCCGAACCGACGCGTTCTCAGCCCCGCCGGATAATCCATTCGCGCCCGGCGCCCCGTCGCTCTCGTTCGGGGGCGCAGACGGGTCGATCACGTTCTCCTCGTCGCCGACAACGGCGCAGCCAGGGCGGAGCGCCTGGGACCTCGGGACACCGTACGGGAGCGGGAAGAAAGGGGCATCAAGCACGCTCGACCTGAACCCGTGGCAGAGCTGAACGTCTTGACGTCTGACGCTAGCCACAGCGTCAGCCTGCCTCGGCTATTGCGCCACCTCCGCCCGCCTCGCGGCCTCATCCTTGTCTGTTTGGACATCGTCATCCTACATCCACATCATCATCGTCTGGCATCTACTGGTGTTCCTCTCATTCTACCTCTGCTTCTCATTACCCACCCCACGGATCGGCACAGTATAATTTCGGCTAAGGCGGCGCTGACGTCGTGTCAGCACTGTCCGCTAGCTCTTGTCCTGCATCTCGCATCGATCAAAGGCAATGCACCTGTTTTTCCGTGCGAAGAGAACGAACTGGGACAAGCACGCCCCGCGGGCGAAGTCCTGATCTGCGATAAGACGGTCGCGTGCCGCGGGGCGCGAACCGTTGCTCTATTCAAAGATTGATGAGCAGCGATCCCCGGAGGTTTACCTGCAGGTTACTGGCCTCCTGCGGGCCTTCGGAGAGCGGGTTCGAGCGAGGATCGAGCACTGCATATACATGGTTCTATGAGATGGAGGTGTTTGGAACACTGCTGTGGCTAAAGTCTGTCTTGGGCCAAATCGGCGGCGCGGCCAAACTGCGAAGGCGGTGCAAGGGGGAGCCGGGCCGCCCCGCCGTCGGGCGTAACACGGGTGGCTCCTACTCCAAAACACGCGCGCGGAGGCCCAAATTCGACTCAGACCCGAACGTGTGCGTGCCCACTGCCTCGCCAGAGCAGCCAGGTGGGGCTGTTGTCCATGCTTCGATCGCGCGATGGCAGATGGCATAGCTGGGCAGCGTCGCTGCCTGAGCTGCACGTTCCCTGCGGCCGGGGAGGCCCGGGCTAGGAGCGCATAACCATCGTCCCCCAGATCTGGAATCTTCGTTGCGCACGCTGCACAGTACACTTGTTTCCGGTGGAGCGTGGGCGGACGCCCGGGGGTAGGACGCCACCGCGCTCGTGAGGGCTGTATAAAACTTGTACTGTCCGCTAGGCACGGCCCCCGCAGCGATCGCACAGTGACCAGACAGCTAGCAGCAGCAGCGGCCCCAGTGCCAGCAGCTTCGTGCTCGCGTTGTAATCTCGCCTCGCCCTCTTCCACCAGCCTGTCAGCCGCATCGCCGTTTCGCCTCCCGAGTCCACCATCCCTCTTCCTCGCGAGTCCCGCGTGGCTGCACGATCCCCTCCGCGCGGCGTCCTGAAGTGCCCAAAGTATATTGTGCTATCCCGCCCGACTCCTCCCCGATCCACAGCCCATAGCCCAATCTACTCTAGACGTTACACCTCTCTTCATTCCTCCTAATTCCTCCCCCCATCCTCATCCATCCGCCACCTCCGATCTTTCCAAGTGGAACAATGACCCGAGCTGTCGCGCCCACGACGCGCCGCCCGCATCCGATCCTCAAACGCGACCTCTCACCCTTCCGCCCCTCCTCCCTCCCTTTCTCTACCGCGCGGGGCTCCAGCACCGGCGCGAGTTCCCTCAGCTCCGCGTCCCCACACGTCCACTTCCCACCCACCCCCGGACTCGCCGCAACGTATCCCGCGTATTCTCCTACAACGTACGACCGCAAACCCATCATCGTCTCCCCGAACGTCGTGCAGCTCCCCCGCCGCGGCGCGCGCAGAGCACATTCCCCGCACCCTGCTCCCGAGCGCGAATCAGAACCCGAGCGCCGTGGACGCGCGCAGCATCGCGGGCGATGTCGAGACGCGGACGCGGACGCGCGAGAGCCAGGCACACCCTCGTCTATCAAGGGCAGCTACTTCCACCCCCGCGCGTACGAGGCGTGCAGGCCCGAGCCTCCATTCCCCCCAGCTCCGGCCGCGGGCGCGCTGCCCGCGCTCGTGCAGGACCTCTCCCCCTCCGACGAGTCCGAGGACGGCGTGACGACGCCGCCCGCGCATGGCGGCGGTGGGGCGCGTGCGCGCGCGGCAGCCCATGCGCATGCGCCGTCGATCGCGAACGCGATAGGGGCTCTGCATCTGCCTCCGCCGCCTCCACCCTCAGCGCCCGACGGGGCACGGACAGGATCGCGGGCGCAGGCGCGCCGCGGGGAGAGGAGACCGAGGACGGACCGCCTGAACTCGTGGTCGAGCACGCTGTCTGGTTTGGACGAGGGGTGCTTGGGCGGGTTCTGATTTCCCTCCGCGCCCGCGCGTGGGGATGCGGACGAGTTTCGAGCAACCCCTTTCGCCGCGTCGGTCTTCACTATTTGACTCTGATGTTCCGAGCTCGTCATGCATACCCTCTCGAGCAAAGTGCTCAAGCTGCGGCTCTATACCACGGATCCACGTTGATATCCAGGCCCTGCGACGCGGTGGCGGCTGACATACTGGTTTTGCGTAGCATCATGATACTTATACTTACGAACACGCACATATCTTCCTTCCTCCGGGGTTGTCAATCATTCTTGAATGGATTTGAGCTTTCGTTTGGTATTCAGTGCGATTGCACGTGCGGGATCATCTGCAACATTGCATCGAGGCGCAAGCCGCTCCGGTATGACTTGGTTCGGATTTGTTCGGATGGCCTTGGAGACAGCGTATACCTCATTTCCAGACCCAAATGCCCGTGATTACACAAGGTTGCCAGCACAAGCTGGAGAAAAACGTCATGCAATGCACGAACTTCGTGCAGCTCACCGCAATACGTCACCATCCGCCCGACATACGGTAGTCTAAAGCTTAGTTCAGTGCCTTGGGACTTTGCGCGTTCCGTGCGGGCGGCGCACACGTCATATCGCTCGTCCGCTCCCATCGATATCTCAGCCGCAGCCTCGAGAAGCTTCGTAGCTGTGAAAGGGCCGGAGAGAGAGGCCTGTCGGACCGGGGAGTCCTCGAACAGGGGTGAGGTCATGGTCTTCGCGGTAAAACGCGCGGGGTTTATCGGGCGCCACTGTAATAGTGACGCGTCACTGCGTTACATACCCGTTACACATCCGTAACGCCCCTGCCAGTGGTGCGACCAACACAACCATGAGGTCCACTACCGTCTAGTCTAGAACTTGTCAGATTTCTCCCTGCCCTCTCTCAGGCTAATCCTCCAAATCTATCTTGTTATCTCTCGTACTCTCGGGCAAGTCTCCTTGTGATGCCGGTACCACTGTTCGCGTGTCGGCCCTCAGGGAGATCCCAAATCTGTTGTGTCATCACAGAGCCTAGTGGCATGCGCAGCCGTACGTATGTCTAGGCGAATGCATGGAAGCACCTGTGAAACGGTATAATGCGGCAAATCGGATGCTATCGACTAGTCTCCGGACCAACATGTCGCGATTCTGGGTCTCTGGGCGTCATGTTACCTAAGTACGGTCCTAGATTGCACATACTACTGCCGCGACATGGCCCGAACGAATACCGCCTTGCCTTGAAGTAGAGCCATTTCCAATCCTCGTGTGATACTAGTACTGATTGCTGACATCAATTCATTCCGTTGAGCGTCGTGGACATGCAATGCGAAGATGCATAAAGACTGGAGCTCCCGTGTGCTCCCGCCCGTCGACTGCTGCCTCTGCCACAGTAGTTACTATCTTTCTCCGAGCTCCTTTGTTACAGTTTGCACGTACTTTTGGTAAGTCCTACTACTTGTTTTGTTGCCAATCCGTGCGCGTGACAACCTGACGATGCCTCTAGATACTGTACTTACACCTTCTCCGACGTGTCCTCTATTACCTCCACTACCCCAAACACTTCTGTAGCTCTCGCTGGTACGCCAGTGCACCACCTGTGAAGGCATGTTGTTAATATGAATGCAAGCCCTCCATGCGCCTCCTTAACGCTCGGACCGGCGACTTCCACTCGTTCGAAGATCCAAGGATGGCGAAATACGCGATTTTATCGCACGTTTGGACCAAATCGTCGGACGGAACGCCCGAAGAACAGTCCTACCAGTACGTCCTCCAGGTCCAGGCCGAGGTCCGGGCCGCACGATCCTCGAAACCCGATCTCCCCGAAACCGAGGTCCTCTCTCGTCTCTCCCCCAAAATTTATGACTCTTGCAAACACGCGCTCGAGGATGGGTTTGACTGGATCTGGATCGACTCGTGTTGCATCGACCAGACGAGTAGCGCGGAGTTATCCGAGGCCATTAACTCCATGTTCAAATGGTATGCCCTCTCCGCGGTGTGCTACGCTTTCCTCCACGACGTATCCACCGGCGAGGAACCTGGAAGCTGGCTATCCAGCTTTCGTCAGAGCGTCTGGTTCACTCGCGGATGGACTCTTCAAGAACTTCTTGCGCCGGCGACAGTGCTCTTCTTTGGATCTGATTGGACTCTGGTGGGCGGCAAACATGGGCTCGCCACTGTCATCGAGGAAATCACCGGGATCGACGTGGACGTTCTCGTATCTCAACAGTCATTGTACTCTATCAGCGTCGCGCGGCGGATGTACTGGGCGTCGAAGCGGGTAACGACGCGGAAGGAGGACGAGGCATATTCGCTCATGGGAATCTTCAACGTCAACATATCCATAATCTACGGGGAAGGTCAAAGAGCATTCTTCCGCCTTCAGGAAGAGATTCTGAAGTGGGTTCCCGACCAGACCATCTTCGTCTGGGATGTGGATTCAAATCTTAGCGCTGACGCCTGGAAGAACGATGCCACTGGGCGCACTCTTCTAGCGCCGTCTCCCAAGGAATTCTCGCGTTCGGGCTCCATCATGTCAGTTCCAAGATCAATGCTCTTAGCCAGGCTCGACTACAAATCCGAAAGGTCGGATATCCCTCGCCCCGTCTATTCCTTTACCCCCTATGGTATTCGCGCCACCCTACCATACTACGTAGGCGTCACACTTCCTTCATGGGGTCTCCCGCTGAAAATTCGCATCATTCCCCTGGCATGCGTCGACTGCAACGGACGCCTTCTAGGCCTAGTTTTGAGGGGACCGTTTCCAACGAACTTGGGAGATTTCGCGAGCAGTGTCGATGTCAACTGTTCCGCATCGCACATACATGCCTCAGGCGAGCCACACCCCTTTACACGCCGCATTGTTCTTGTCGAAATGAGGCGGAGCAGCATCAATCGATATCGCGTCGGGGATTTCTATCTTGCCCACAACCCGAATTTGGTGCATCCGGAGGTTGTCATGAGCGATCCTCTCGAGAGCCATATCATGACCATCCCTTTGATCCAATCCGTATCTCCCGCTTCCGCTCCCAGTCCTATCCCCTCTTCCCGACATTTTCCACAGTGTCCGCCACCAGGACACTTCTACCCCTTCGTCGACAACAAGGTTAAAACTTTCAGAACAGTGTTACACCCATGGCATTCGAACTTGTCCCAACTGACCTGCCTTGGATACCGCTGCTCGCTCTCTGCAAACAATATTTTCAGGGTTTCAGGCCCCGATGGCAGCTCTGTCGTTCTCTCGTTTTCCATCGGATTGAGCGACGACCAAGAAGAGCATCGGGCTCGACTCTACGCCACCTACCAACAAATTGTCCCACAGAGAACCCCTCCCGGATCGCGCGTTATCGAAGCCCCCTTAATGTCAGACGAACTCCAAAGTCAGCGGATGTTGGATCCACCGGAAGATCAGTCGAGACTGACGACAAGCGACAGGGACAACGTCGAACTATGGAATTACTCATATTCGCATGGTCCATACACGCGGACACGCTGTTTTCCTCTCCTTCTCCAGTCTCAGGGCGAAGACAGTGAACATGGCGACAGCAGGCCGTGCCGGGATGACCTGGGCCGGGAGCTGCAAATCACCGTGACGTGCGAGACTCCTGGATCTACTCAATATCCTGCGCTGTTTACGCTCTCTGTAGACATACCGTCCCCAATCCAATCCGATAACCATTCGAGACATCACGGAGCCCACTCATCGCTTCAAAAGAGTCGTTATATCTGTCTTCGATACGTGGGGCAGCTGGTTGAAAAGAGTATCACGACCCTATTCGATTGCGCGTATGTCATCTTCACAGTTATTTTCTTCCCCACCCCACTTCGCGTTATCTTCATGCTTTTACTCATAGAGTATAGAGCGTTACTTGAGTTCATCGACTCTTTTGCGACATTTACCGTGTTTCCCATTGGATACTGGCTGACTTGGATGGAGCTGATATCACCGGAGACTGCCACCCATATCGTCGAAACTTGGCATTTACGAGATTTGGCGCGTTGGGCAATGTACATTCAGATAGTTATATCGGTTTCCCTGATGTTATACGGACTGTCGTATGTATACCAGTTCCTCGTATCTGTCTTATCAGACATCTACTATGCTTTTGTAGACACCGTCCTATTTTACATCGTCTTCAAGTTCCGAAGACACTTCTCCCCTCGCCCTCCTTCCCCTCCGTAATACTCTTCCTACTTACCATGATACAACCGACATGACGGTGTCGTTGATATCCATGTACCCGACGTGACTAGTACTGTCCCCAGGTCCGCGCGCAAGGTAGTGGCAGGGTTGCCGTCCTCAGGCTCCGAGTCCGAGTCACCGGCGCACGCGCGGAAGTCGTTCGGACGAGCACGTGATGAGAGCCTCTAAGTGCGCATCAGTCGAGACAATTCGGCGCCCGCGCAGTGTTGGCGCAGTGATCTTCGTTCACTCCTCATGCACTAGGCCTAGGACGCGTCTGGCCGGCATGAGACCGCATGGTATGTCTCTTCGTAGAGTCGGATTGACTCCCATCAAAGTACCAGAATTTTCCTTCCAGCATACGCGTTCGGCCGGCTGTCAGTGAGTGGAGCGAGTCGGGGCTGTGACCAGCCTCTATAAAGGAAGGGCAGAGCACGACAACAGACCCCCATCCAACACTCACAGACAGTTGCAAGTCACAACCATCTCCTCTGTATCGACGTCTTTGACCCAGATTCAGTCCTAACCTATGTCTTCCAACAACACCTCAGTCCACCCCAACGTTGCTATCATTGGAGGCGGCCTCGGCGGTCTCATCCTCCTCCTCACCCTCCACCGTCGCGGTGTTCCTGCGACCCTGTACGAGCGCGACGGCTCATTCGACGCCCGTGCCCATCTTGGCGGCTCCCTCGATCTCGGATACACGAGCGGCCAGCGCGCTCTCCGTGAAAATGGTCTTGAAGAGCAGTTCAAAGCGTACTCTCGTCCGGAAGGCGAGGAACTCAAGATCTACGACTCCGTCGGTAAGCTCTACATGCACATGCCCGGTGCAGAGGAGGGCGGCGACGCACCCGGCCCCCAGGGCCCTCAAGGCCCCGAACATATACGCCCCGAGATCGACCGCACTATCCTCCGCAAGATCATCCTCGATGCGTGCCCTGCCTCCTCCATCAAGTGGGGTCACACCCTCTCCGCTGTACGCGCCTTCGGTGGTGGGAGGCACGAGCTCACCTTTACGAACGGCTTCGTCACCGAATGCGAACTCCTCGTTGGTGCCGACGGTGCGCACTCCCGCGTTCGCCCCCTCGTCTCTCCCGCGACTCCCTTCTTCTCCGGCGTCAACGGGGTTGAAATCTCTCTTGCCCCCGCCGTTGCGGCCAGCTCAATGGTCGCGGACACCGTCGACGCTATCGGTCAGGGCACCATGATGGCGCTCCAGGACAATAAGATGCTCGGGAGTCAGGTTAATGGCGACGGCCGCATCCGCACCTACGTCTTCTTCCGCGCCCCTGAGGACTGGGTCGTGCCCGCGTCCGCGCCCGACGCACGCGCCGTCCTCCTCGCTATGTTCGAGGGCTGGGCTCCGTGGATGTTGAAACTCATCGAACACGCAGACCCCGAGGCGATCTATCCCCGCGCGCTTTATATGCTCCCTGTCGGCCACAAGTGGGCGCACGTCTCGGGCGTGACGGTCCTCGGGGACGCCGCGCACCTGATGAGCCCGTTCTCGGGTGCTGGCGCGAACCTCGCGATGCTGGACGCGCTCGAGCTCGGCATCGCCCTGGCGGAGCTGGTGAAGGATGGGAAGGGTAGGAACGTCGCGGACGTTGATGCCGCTGTAGCGAGATGCGAGGAGAAGATGTGCGCGATGGCTGGACGCGTCGCAGCGCAGAGCAAGGTGAACCTGGATGCGTTCATCAACTCTAATGCGCCTACGTCGACGATAGAGAGGTTCCGGGAGCTCATGGCAAGCGGTGAGCGGGAGGGTTGAGCGCTCTACGTGTTACTGGACGACAGCTGCTTGAAGAGTAAGTAGGATGGAGTAGTTACAAGGTAGGTACCCAAGTCAGAATTAGGTAAGTGAAACATATCCGCGTATTATTACGACTACCACTGCGAGAAGCAATATGTCTGAAGAAGGTAAGTTACTTCTACAATGCCACGCTTGTGTTCGACGCATCGAAAATGTATGACGTATAGCTGTTCCCTTCACTGCAATGATAAATAGTTTACTGACTCAACGCGATCGAACGAAAAGGACGTTGCAACGAGAGCAAATCGGCAAGCGTTGGTAGGATTTTGAGATGCATCGTACCTCCGTTCGTGCATTCTGTATGTCGTGAGGCGACATTAAGTAACTGTGTGAAAGCCTCCAGCGTGTGGCAATGTTTCGATTATCCCACGTAGAAATTAGCAGCAGTCGACCGGCGACCCCAGGGGCGCATCAATTCCACATCTACCTAGAAAACAACACCAAAGAAGAGTACTCCGAACCACAGACGATTGTCCGTCAAGTTCACTACGTGCGTCCCAGCGTGATGCCATGACTCCCGTACCATCCAGCAGACTCCTCATTGGAAAAGGCTTGAATCAACGGGAATGGGTGTGCCGGTTACAATCGGTGCACCCAAGAAGGTAGTAGGGCGCGCCGAAAGAATGGAAGAGCTCGTCGCGGCGGTAGAGGAAGCCGTCGAAGTAAGGTGAGGGTCACGGGAGGGCACGCCGATATGGTGGGGAGGGAAACCTCGAAGAGGCGGCCCGAAAGGCGGCCCGAAGCGGGGTAGGGTGAGGAACCTCGTTGTGGCGGTCGATGTGTCTGCGAGGGTGGTTGAAGGCGCCGCTGTAGTGAGAGACAATTCCACCGTAGTGGAAGAGCTGTCCGCAATCGTGGACGAGCCTCCAACGGAGGCGGAGCCTTCGATACCTGGACCTAGCTCGGACTGCAGTTGGCCAAAAAGTGAATCATCATCCCGGGCGTCAAGAGGGGGAGGGGGTGTAGAATCGCCTGGGAAATGGATGGGAGGAGGGCGGTGGCGCGGAGGAGAAACGAAGACGGAAGATGTACTCGTAGTCACTGTCGTGGTAGAAGGGACTTCCGTAGCAGTGAGAGACGGGACTCCAAAGGAAGCGGTACCCTCAATGCCGGGGCCTAGTTCGCTCTGCAGCTGACCAAACACTGGCAGCGAGTCGTCACGAGCACCAACGGCTGGGCCAAACCTGGCCGGAGCAGCTTGAGTACCAAGCACGGCAGAGACGATGAAGGCGGCGAGGGTAAACTTGGCGGAAATCATCGTAATGGTCAGGGTTGGTAATGATTCTGAATGTTACGTGGAATATCGTGGAGCGAAGGGGTCGTGAGTCCGGGCTCTGCGAGGAGGTTGTCAGTATGCATCAAAGACGCGAGAAGAGCTCTATACGAACCTGCCACGGGGAAAGGGTAACAACGAAGTTCGAAGTGTTTGAGGCGCGGCCTGAGGATTGAGGTCGGGTTACTGCCGCTCTTTATACCTTCCACCTACCGGCGCCTTCCGCAACGGACCATGAACGGCTCAAGAGCCTGCCAGCTGTACGTGTCAACTCCTCAGTGTCGCAAGTGTCTCAGGGGGCCGCGCTGGGAGACGCGCTCAACGTGATACGAGGCGGTGGAGTGCATCGTACTCTGAAGCGGTAAGGGGGAAAGAGTGACGTTGTGCGCGCATCCAGATAGACAACCGAGTAAAAGGCTAGGCAGTTGTTTTCGCTGGAAGGAGCTGCGCCGTTAGAACTTATATGAATGCATTTGTGAACTTTCTCGCGTTCAAGATACAACTGCGCACTCGTTCTCGATGTCGGCTGGTATCTTGAGAGGTCGGATCACTGGATCGGTGCTGGCTAGTCGGCAGGTCTGACGGCGGCGATCTGGCGATGCGCTCGACGCATATACTCTACAAGCGGAGTGAGTTCTGGTCACTACGTTCATACCATGGCAACAACTCACTACGCAATTCAAGTTCTCCACACCGTTTCATTCGTGGTGAATTGCGGTAATCATGAACATTTGGTTCGTTGCACCTACAACGTCGCACCTGACACCGTGATTTTGAGCGCGGGCGTCAGCGTTATGATATTCAGAGCGCTGATTCTCGAGTGATATATGCCGTTGGACCTTGTGTCAGCCTCCCTCACACTACACCGGAAGGCTTCAGAGGGAACTGAGCGATGGCTCGTGCCAACGGGTTACGGCGCGTGCGTGTTAGGAGTAACTGGCGTCGATTGATGGCTCAATAGTGAAGTTATTGAAACAGCTTGAATACTTAAACTGACCTCAAATTCGACCAGTCGACCAGATCGATGCAGCAATACCGTGAAGAAAGCTGCAGGAATCCACAGACTAAGAATCAGCATCCGCAACGGAGAATTGTGTTTGGCCTGTTCTGAGCCGGCTGGTCGCATATTGAATGGAGTAGGAACTTATGCACGATTGGAACACAGTAAATTACGGAAGGGTAGCGCTTACGAGTTGGTCGATATGCAGCGATACAGCCTTAAGAAGTTGAGGTAGACTCGAACCAGTCGATCGGAACGCAAGGGTAAACTCCTGGAGTGGCATGACGGAGTTTGAACCGAACGGCTGGTATCGAGCTCGCCTAGCTCGTTCCTTCCGTTTTCGGTCTTGCCATAGACGGTTTGCTAAGTATCTCTCCTCCCTCGTGAAGATCTAGCGCCCCTGACCTGGTCTTCGACTGAAATCCCGCATCCCCCTTGAGTGAGCCTCTTTGACCTTTCGAGTCTCTTCTTCTCGTCGCTGACCGTTCGCTCTCCAGTGTCTCACGGATTTCCCTCAGACTCCGGTGTCGACGAGGTCTTCCTTGAGTCCTGCAGGGAGATCTGGGTATCCCCTGTCGCTCTTACCACTGCGACGCTTGTTGCGTCCCCCACCGCCTACAAGTTCGCTGACGACGACGAGCCCATCTCTGACGCCAAGCGCCTCTCCATCTTCTATCCCAATGCCGCATACGACTTCTACGGCACGCCCAGCGGCGCTCTCTGCGTGTACAAGACCGGGCAGGCCTGGCCTGTGCGCACCGGCCCCGAGTCCCAAAGAATCATCAGGGAGGCTCGAGGTGTTCATGGCCATCCCCTGCAACCTGCCTGGCCCGAGCTCGGCAGGAAGGTCTGCGACATGCTCAGCGGCTACGGACTTGACTGGACGTCGATGGATTGCCTCGGCTTCGCAGAGGCCGGGAAGCAGCGCTTCAGCTCGCTCCTGATTTGGATCGGGGTCGAGCCGAGATCGCTCGCGTTCGAGCTGGCCAATACGGTCGCCGACGCCGTCACCTTCTTCATAAACTCGTCCGGCTTCCACGACTTTGAGATCGGCTTCCGCGAGTCCGTCGTCTTCCACGCGGCCCGCCCCAAGATGCTCTCCTTCGACCCCGTTCACGACCGGGTCCCCGACTCAGTACGCGAACCCTTCGCGCCCACGCTCGGCCTCTTCATTGCGCCGCTGATGACGCCCTCCTACGAAGGCACCGGCGCGCTGTACCTCCGCGAGCGCGCCGACAGCAAGCGCGTCTTCCTCCTCACCTGCGCCCACGTGGCCCGCCCGCCCGCTGTCCATCCCAACACGGGCCTGGTGCACAAGAACGCGAGCAGCCCGCGCGAGCAGATCATCGCCCTCGGCCACTCGGGCTACAATAACGCGCTCAGGGGCATGATGTGCGCCATCGCCGTCCGTGACCGCTCCGCCCGGGACTGGGAGAACATCCTTCGCAAGATGGGCGAGCCCACGGACGGAGAGGCGCCGTCGGTCGCTAAGAGGCGCCAGGAGCTCGTGAACCTGGCCGCGAAGGCGAAGGCCGAGATTGTCGACATCAACACGTTCCGCAACGAGATCCTCAAGGACTGGACCATGGTGGAGCAGCGTGTGATCGGCGAGGTCGTCCACGTCGAGTCCATCGCCGTCAACGCCCCTCCCTACGGCTACACTCGCGACTGGGCCCTCGTCGAACTCTACGACGACAGGTTCGACTGGGCCAAGTTCCAGGGCAACAAGGTCTACATCGGTATGTTTCTCATCTTTTCTTTCCGTCCTTCCCGTCTCTCGTACCTTCTGGGGCTCAGCTGACCCCGACATTTGCAGGGGGCAACATCTCGTCGTTGGAGTGGGGCATGATCATGTTCCCCGACCTGGAGTTGTATCCCGACTACGAGTATCCGGAGGACGGTCTTCTGCAGGCGTGCGGCGTCGTCCAGCCCGAGGAGATCCGTAGGCCTGGCCAGCTCGACGCCAACGGGGAGGAGTGTCTCCTCGTCGTCAAGCACGGCCTGGCGACGGGCACGACCATCGGCCGGGTGGCCGGGATGGAGTCGTTCACGCACAACTTCAACGAGTACGGCATCAGGGAGGTCTCAATGGAGATCGCTGTCCTGCCCTACGGCAACACCAGCGGCCCCTTCTCCGCCCCGGGCGACTCCGGCTCCATCGTGCTCGACAGGAAGGGCCGCATCGTCGGGATGCTCAACGGAGGCGCCGGCACCACCGACAGCACCGACGTCACCTACCTCACGCCGTACTGGTACCTCGACCAGGAGGTCAAGAAGCACTTCCCCGGCTCTTTCCTCTACGAAGCCGTCACCTAGATGGTCGACTGGCTCGTCGAGATGTACGCCGCCCAACGGACATCCATTTCCTCTTCTCGTCTTCTTTCGTCTCGCCTGCCAATCAGTACCCTATGAAATCCATTAACTGCCATTAAATTAGCGAATAATGACACTTAGTGAGTCTTCATGGCCATTATACTGTTTTCGCTAATGGCGGCAGTTCTCGTAAGCAGGTCGAGGGGAGTAATGGCTTGTAATGACTCGTAACGGACACTAATGACCAGGTAAGCAAGTAAGCAGAATAAGTGAAGTAATAGGCATGCGGCAATGCGTGGTATGTGGTGAGAAGGGGATGCATTAGAATATATTACGGGTACATGAGTTGCAATCTAGGGAAGCCTCCACATTACGAACGGACAGGCGAGCTATCGGCGTACGACGAAAGCCGCAAGGTGGCCGGCACGCTCGGGCCCACGTCACCGAAGTCCAGGCACCAGCGAGGCTGTGCCTCGAATCGATTCGCGGGCTACAGTCAATCTGGGCGCTTACCTGCCATTACCCAGCCTGCTGCGAACGGCCATCATGGGAGCCCCGTCAAACCGTCTTCTGAACCTTCAAAGTTGAATTCAATGTACGAACTCTGGCTGGTGGCAGGACTCCGCCGTCTTATTGCCACGTCGTCGCCGACTTTCCACGTTCTCCTCGGCCTGCCCCGAGGAGTCGAGTCATACAACTCGGCTCGGGGCCTTCCCTCCTATCAATGACTATATCAACCTCGACGGTGCACACATACCAGGATTCTTGTCTCCGTCGACAATGCGTTGCGCTGCCTTTACCGCCTTAGTCGCCGCTCTCTTTGGTGGCATCGTGTGTGGGAGTGTGTTGAGCGACCCTGGAAATGCTCAGCAAGTTCCGCTTGCCTCCGACAACGTAGCCGCGAGCATTTCCAACACAGTGACGAGCTCTGATGGTGTAGTCTGTAAGACGTTCAGTTCTCGCCCATGTCTTTACGACTTCTCACATCTCCAATCTGCTAGATGAACAGGTGTCACTCCCCGCCCTCCCAGAGCACAAGCTCCGGCTGGCCAATCCAAAGCTTTGCGACCCGTCCGTCAAACAGTACTCCGGCTACCTTGACATCTCTGACACGCGTCACCTTTTCTTCTGGTACGTGTCGCCACACCATATTCAACTCCGTGACCTTCTGACACCACCGTCAGGTTCTTCGAATCGCGCACGGACCCCGAGTCCGCCCCCGTCCTGATGTGGCTCAATGGCGGGCCAGGCTGCAGCTCCACGACGGGCCTCCTGTTCGAAAACGGCCCCTGCACCATCCTTGGCCCCAACACGACCGCGCCGAACCCCCACTCGTGGAACACCATCGCGCACATGCTCTTCCTCGACCAGCCGATCGGCACCGGCTTCTCGTACGCCTCGGACGGGTCCAAAGTCGACACCCTCGCGGACCTCGCCGTCGACGTGTACGCCTTCCTCCAGCTCTTCGCCGCGCGCTTCCCGCGCTACGCCGCGCGGCCGCTGCACCTCGCCGCGGAGAGCTGGGGCGGACACTACGGCCCGCACATCGCGTCGCACGTGCACATGATGAACAAACGGGGCGTGTACGCGCCGTTCCCCGGCCAGAGGCACGTCCCGCTCGCGTCGCTCGTCATCGCGAACGGGCTCACGGAGCCCAAGACGCAGTTCGGGAGCGTGCCCGAGTACATGTGCGGTGGTGCTCCATATCCGCCGTTCGACGCGCGCAGCCCGGAGTGCAGGGCGCTCAGGCTCGAGGGGCCGGTGTGCGAGCGGATGATCGAGGGCTGCTACCGCGTCCCGTCCAAGCTCACTTGCGACCCCGCCACGACCTACTGCTGGAATCGCGTACTTATGCCCATGGCGAGTGAGTCTAGCTTGCCTTAGCCCGTAGGAGACGTATATACTGACTGTATACGGACGTCTGCGCAGCGACCGGCCTGAACCCGTACGACCTCCGCATCCCGTGCGCGGACCCCGATGGGCTGTGTTACAAAGAAATGCGTTGGATCCAGGCGTGGATGAACAACCCGGCCGTAAAGCGCGAGCTCGGCGTGGACAGCGCCCCAGAGGAATTCCTGATCTGCAATCAGACGACGAACCAGGGGTTCTACGTGCAGGGCCAGGCGATGCGCAACAGCGCGGCGCTTCTCCCACAGGTAATCAAGGACGGTATTAGGTTGCTCGTCTTTGCTGGGGATACCGGTGCGTGCCTCCTGTATGGGATCTGCTTTGAGGGTGCTGCGTCGTTGATGGTGTAATCGTTTTATGGCAGATGGAGTTTGCAACCATATAGTACGGACCCAGCTTGCCTGGGATTATCGGGTAGTTTGTCTGAACCACCATTTTTCTCGCAGGGCGTCGAGCGCTGGATGCTCAGACTCGACCACGTCCTGCACGAAGAGTTCATCCGCGCGCCCCTTCTCCCCTTCCTCGTCGACAGTACGAGCGTGCCCGGCGGTAAGGTACGTTCGGTCGGTGCACCTGGAGCAGGCAACGTCACCTACGTGCAAATATTCGAGGGCGGGTGCGTCCCCCTTCCTTTTCCGTGTAGTTTATGTACGTGGACATGCGCGTCCCGTGCCTGACGAATCATTCCTCCCCGCTTCTTCTCCAGGCACATGGCCCCGCACGACCAACCCGAGGCGACGCTGGTGAGTGAAACCGCGTTCCTTAGCGGTATTCAATACTAATGTTTGCATCTATTGACGGCTGTGCGCGCGGAGACAGGACATGATCACGCGGTGGGTGAAGAATGTCCCGTTCGACGTCGTCGGGTGAGCGGTGCAGAAGCGCGTGATCGCGATGTACATGTACGTCCATGTGAAAATTTTGATCCCCTTTCAATGCAGCTTGGCTTGTGTATGCGCTTCGTTGGGCACATGGGGGGCATGGGTCCGTCCCGTGGGGGCTTCGCGCGCGCAAGATCGCCGGACTTGGGGAAGCCAAGTTGCCAAATTGGCACAGTTGGGGGTGCCGGATGGGGTACACGTAATGGTGACCCTGAGGTATATACGTCTTCATTGTCGACCTCCCGCTACAGTCGGGTTGCGCGGGGTTTTCCCGTTGTGCTCTCCATAAACATGAGCATGGGGTGCGACTGGATTGTCGACGGAGGCCAGCACCAGCGGAGCGCCCGCGAGCCAGTTACGATCAAAGCGCGGATCAGGGTGGCGCGGAGCTTTCATAATGACACAGCGGGCGAGCACCAACATTAGCTCTCTTGTGTTTCTGTTTGACTCTATTGCTCTAGAGCCACTGACTGCAGCTTCAAGGCGACAAAGATGCTCTACTTCACTCAGTACGTTGACACCGACTTTCCGATCGGGCCAACGGTACTGCAGCCGAAGGAGGGACGCACGAATGGGGCCACGTCGAAAATGGATCGGCTTCCGTTTTCCCATCTTGCGTTTTACAGTAAGTTTTGGCAGGTGCTTCTCATCCTTTGTCTTCCCTACTTTCATCTAAGCTAACCTTCTCTTCGGGACAGCCTCCAATCGTGTTTCTATGCGAGTGATGCCCCCGTCTTCCACTGGAAGCGCACATATCCTTTCACGACTGCACTACTATCAATGTTCCACGGCTCGACGATCCGCTCTACCAACGCACAACACATGGAGGGTTACGCAGTATGCGCCACATCCCTGAAATAACATGGAAGAAACAGGTACAGGTGAGCGTCGCACAGCCTCCCTTTCACGTAGTCCCTCATTGTGGAGGATGTGGTACTACACCGCGTGTCATTTGTCTCCGGAGCGATGCGCCTTCCGTCTGATAAAATTCGAGGGGCGTCGGCGGTGGAGGTTCGCGTGGCAGGTAGAACGCCGCTCGCCGCACTCACTATAGCTTGGCATGGAGGTTGCGGATGTAGAATTGGCTCATACTTTAGTGAGCAGATTTCGAAAGGCAAATGGCGCATCGTAAGCCGACGTTGGGCTCCGGTCATGTACACGCTATCCACCCTGCGGGAACCGTCGCGTCCGGTCTCGATACCCCACTGCTCCCGAACAGAATTCGGCTTACACAATGTTTGCAGCGCCTGGCGACGTCATTCACCGCAAGGGGTAAACTCCTTGCTCAGTACCGCACATCGACCACCGCAGAGACCGCAGGCTCCGCTCCAGAGGCGTGCCCTGCGACCGCCGCGAGCAACGCAGATATGGTTCGCCTCGGTGAGCAGCCCTATCGCGGTCGTGACGGAAGCTAAACGTAGAGTGGCCCGCGCGGTCCCACGCGCCGCCCCGCGCGGGCGCGCGCCCGCGGAGAGCACGGGCAGCGTCCCAACGCCCCGTGCTTCGGTGCTTCTGAGCCAATCGGGCGCGCACGAACAGCCGCGACGCGGGGGCGCCGCTTTCTCTTTCCTGTCCTCCCTCGCTCGCTCGCTTCGGGCTGCGGCTCGCTCCATCTCCGACGCTGGCTCGCCAGACGTCCCTAACTGCCCAGTGCCCACGCCACACCACTCCGTGCGACGCGCCGTGTCAGGCGTATATAGAGGCCTCGCGCGCTGGTCCTGCGCAGCTCGTCCGTCATCTGCTCCCTCTCCAGACTCCCCCCGTCGCGTCAATAGCTGCACGCCCTTCTTTCTGGCTACCTCCTGAGTCCTGACTGGCAACTCTCCCCGATTGCACCCGAAGGAAGCACGTATTGACGCCGGCTTCGACGATGGCTCAGCAGAGTTCCACTGCGATCATCTACAGGGACTTCACTTGCCCCGAGCAACGCCAGGCGGCCCTTCGCGCGGCGGGACTCATTCCCGCTCGAACGTCCCGCGTCAGTCGCCATAGAGCCGACATGGCATCCCCAGGCCCAGGAAGAGGAGTTGAGGAGGAGAGGTTCATGGCCGGACCATCGAGGAGGGCGGAGTCGGACGAACGCGATGAAGACGACGCGCGCAGTTCGTGCAGCGGCGATACCGTGTACACACTCGGATCCACACACGAAGACTCTCCACTCCTCCCCTCGCTATCGCATTCAGCCTCATCGGTCTACTCGGCCCCGTCAAGCCGGAGCCAGTCCATTGAAGCATGGGCCCGAGATGCCTTCGTCGCTTGCTGCAGAACCGCAGCGTCCTTCTGCGATGCTTACGCACGTCCGGATACTACGCTCCTAGACAGCACCTTCGATTGCCATACGTCGGAGTTGAGCTGGGTACTTTCTCCTGCCGCGGAGGAGGCCTGGGATGAGTACAGCGAAACAGACGTCTCCTCCGAGCCCGGGGACTGGAAGACCGAGGACGCGAAAGCGTACGGCTACGGCTACGGCTTCGACACGGCTTCCATACAGTCGCTCTCTAGGATTGGCGTTCAGCCTACCATGCATACGCTCCATACCATCGAGAAGGAGACTCAATTCGTCGACGATCCGGAGAGCCGACGGTTGTGCCAGATCGCGTTTCTGTCGTGATTTCGCCTTAGCGTCTTCACCTTATCCACATTACAACATTCATTCCTATCCTTATGTGCTCCATCCCGGTCGCAGTGCGACGCTCAACCACGCCCTACCCTCATTGTAGCATCATCGTCCATCCACCTACTCCCGTGCTTACTCGAAGTATGATCTGGTAATAACCCGTTCCTTCGGTATCGTCTGTGTTGTCTGTATAGTAATCACCCACCTACAACGTTTCTTGGATCAGTGTATGCGCAATTTCTCAAGCTTCCATCGTTTCGTTTCAACTAGAGCGCGGGAGAAAACCGCTGCGGATTCCGAGTTCATGATGTTCAAGACTTCGACATCAGCTCCTGGTCACGCTACCCATAAGTTGCGTGAGTCTCGATACACGGGTATACACTCGAGACAGCTGCGTCCTCAGGCTGGAACTCGATGTCTGAGAAGGACTGCGATACAGTGCGGGGAGACGGTCAGCCATCCGTTGTAGAGCCGAATTAGGGAGGCTGACATGCAGCGGACGACTTGTTGCTGACGGCATGTCGTGATTAGAGGCTGACCACTGCCATCCAACTTGTCCGCCGCCGCTCCTCTTGTCTATAAGAAGCCAGCTATCAGACGAGCTTTTCCTTACTCTCGACCATCACCATCCCTTCGACCCTACGATCCCGACGGTGAGCCTCCTCCCTTCGCTTGTTCCCTTTCCGCGCTCATGCGGATGTCGTTGGGAACTTGAAGGACGACTACACACGACGGCAACGACGACCCACTTGAAGGACCCGTCAAAGGCATGGCATATCCCTCGCCAAAGATCCGGGGTATGCCGGCAGGGGCCGGTGTCAAGACGGTCGGTCGGACGGCAGCGCCGAAGAGTAGAGCCCCAACTTGCCGGGCGACCATCCTCAAACGCGCACCCGAGGGAGGGCCGCCCCGGTCTGCGGTGGCTGACGCGGACGGGGTGGTCCTGGTGCAGACCTCTACGTGGTCCTTGGGACGAGTACCCCCAGTGCGGCGTCTTCGGACCCCCTGGTGCGGGAAACCAACTTGCACCTGAATTTCTTGACGAGGATGTGCGGTGACCGTGAGCGGAGTTGAGACTCGAGGTGACTTGGGTCAACGTCCGCCGAATCCTATGATACATCCCGGCCGCTCGTCCTGGTGCAGACCTTTTCGTGGTCCTCGGGATAAGTACCAAATGCTAGCTATGCATTGTTTGCTTGAAGGGTTGGCCGTATGACGCTATCAAATTGCCCCATGTTGCCGTACGTCTGTAGTTAGTGGAGGTCGAGTAAGAAGTGTAGTAGGCTCACTTCATCCGTTATATATGTCGTCAGAAAGCATGTTGATTTTGAATTTGCCAAAAGCAGTCCGCGGCCGCGCCGAACCGGAGTTGCGGGCCGGAGCACGGCACGTCTCCCAGCGCGTGTTAGGCGCGCCAACCAGGCTCGCGTGTGGCACGGTCGTCAAAGACAGTCTGCGCGTTGCTCGCTTGCTCTTTCAGCCACCACCACTTCCTCTCTACATTTCTCTAACGGCTTCTCCATGCGCCGCGCACAAACAGTCAGAAACTACGGCCGTCCCTCCCACGCGATGGGCGGGGGTGTCGACGATCTCGGCATGCTGAAAGAAGATGAATCGGTCGAGGACGTCTTGAGGAGGCAGCTGCTCGAGAAAGAGAGGGAGTGTGACAGAGTGAGTCTCTGCCTCCATATTACCCCACATTTACCTCAATACATCCACCGATGCCGATCCGACGATCCTCGCGATCCCCAGCTGCAAGTCCAGATCCAGACGCTACAGGCACAGCTCGCGCAAAGGCCGCCGTTGGACCGCGTGCAGGCGCTCGAGAAGGAGTACACCAACCTGGAACTCATCCTGCAGGGCACGCAGCGGGAGAACGAGCGGTGCATGGCCGAGCTCGAACGGTGCGTGGCCTTCCTATTTCGCGCGTGATGTCCGACGCGCGGCCGACCTTGAGCGCGTGGGCTGGCAGGGGCAAGGTGCGGGAGAAGATGCTCGAGCGCGAGCTCGAGAAGCTCGCCGGTGCGAACTGGCAGGTGAGCACGTGGCTTTTCTTGTACCCCTGCGTCGAAGTCCCCGTGTTGAGGACGCGCCTGATCGCACGACGTGCTCATAGACGAACCTCGAGCTCGGCACGCCCACGACAACAACGTCCGCTTCTGCGTCCGCGGTACTCGGGCGAGGCCCGAAGCCTGCTGCTGCCGCCGCCGCCGCGAGCTCGCCGGCGGACGTCGACGCGACGCGCCAGTACCTCGAGCAGGTGCGGCTCGCGATCCTAGGCATGGAGCAGCGCCTGCAGGCGCGCGAGGACAAGCTCGCGAAGCACGTCGAGCGGGCGGAGGCGGAGGGCGCGCGTTTCGAGGAAGTGCGCCGGCAGGCCCAGGCACTCGCCTCCTCAGCAAACTAGTCGGCCTGCCCCTCGAGCTAACCTTCAATCCCCTGCGCCCGGAGTGTTCGGAGGCGCGTCCGGCTCAGTTGGTGATCGGGCCTCACAGGTCTCGCCACTTGTATGGCTACGTTCGCCCTCCAGGATGGGCCCATTCCCGCCGTGGATCTCGACCCGCGACCTCCGCTTAATACCACCGCTGCTCTTCTCAAGGAACCCGTCGCTCCGTTATCCGTCTCCGCTCGTATAGTAAGTAATGTGTACTTGTATGGCTTCCGGAGAGAGTTGTGCGGAGCGCAATCAGACGACTTCCCGACTGCTCGCTGATCTCGCGGGAGACGCACCAGTATCCGCTTGTATCCGCCCATCCCCGTTCGGTGCGCCTTCTTCTATATTCGGAAATCCCGGCATTCCACTCGGTTGTGGCTGAGTGGTCGCCAGCCGTCTTCCTTTCATTTGGACGTACGGGCCCGAGTGGAAGTGATCGGTTCACCTTGCGGAATATGGGATGGTGCAGGGTGCACCTTCCGTCGCACACAGTTCAATATGTCCATCATATTGCCCGCCATGGTTGTCTAGGCAAGTACATGCAACACTGGCTTCGCGAATATATGGGCGATGATGGATAAGCTATGTATCACCGTTCATCTCATCTCAATAAACGGACCCCTGCGCGGGATTTCCCGTCGACTATGTCAAGTAGGCAAGTACGCCACCTCCGGTTTCCCCGCAACCTACGCTGCTGCGTACGCGATATGTACGTCCGCCGCCGCCGCGCGCGCCCGAGGAAGCCAGAGGTCGCGCGGCGCCGGGCGGGCTCCGTCCTCGCGCACCTCGCCCGCGCCCTCGGCCCCGGCCCCAGCTCACTCGTTAGGGCAACCCCGGGCTCAAGAACCGCCGCCATGTCGCGCGAGCCGCGACGCGAGACACGACCCACTGCATCCGGCGCAGCGTGCTGGAGGGCGGGTCCCTGAGATCCCGGACCTGGGGGCTCGCACGTCCTTCTCGCGCAACGCCTCACGCATGTCCGTGCTGGCCGGAGGGGACACTGCGAGGCTGGGCCGGAAGCGCGCAGGTCAACGAGTGGCGCGAGACGTAAAGAGGGCGATAAGAGCACGCCTAAATCGCTCCGTACGCGCGGTGCTCGGGCTAGCCGTTCCTGGACGAGGGTGCGTGCGGGGGATGTCGCGGCCTGCGCTCAACTGCGCGCGCGATTGTCGTGCTGCAGTGAATGGGCTGCAGTGGGGTCTCGCGCGTACGGCATCCCGCGAGGCGCGCTGGTTGTAGGAGTCACTGGCGCGAGCATGGAGGTACCGCGCGCCAGAGCGCGTTGCGTCTCGCGCGGCAAGCCGAGACGGGTGGGGCTAGCGGGGAGGTAAGCCTAAGAGGAAGGCGGGGTCGCGCGTGGTGGGCAGACTCCATAAATCTTCTTGCTTTCATTTCGCGCCATCTTCGCCATCTTCCGCCGCTGGAACGCGATCCGTCAATACAGTGGGGTGCGTATTCTGGGCGCGGTCGGCTCATCGGGCGAGAGAAGCGGGGTGCGCGCGCAGCAGCGCGATTGAAAACTTGAGGAAGCTTGAGGAAATTGAAGGATAGTCTCGCGAGCGGGCGGATGCGGTGTCGCCATCGCGCTACTGGATCTGCGGACTGGCCACACCTGCCCCATTGCGTCAAGGATCCTAGCTGCCGTGCGCGTCTTCGACGGCATGTCACTCGCTGTCATGACTATCGTCCGTTTCGGGACATCTCCGCAAAGAGCGCCGAGCCTGCCGCGATTCTGCGTTCTCCATCGCCGCGGCACTCTCCAGAGGACTCAAGAGAGAACGCGAGAACGCGGCTGCGCGTCGCGAACGACGACCTGCGCGTGGGTTCACTGCTCGACATCCGCCATCTGTCACTGGCCACCCGAGAGTGCTCCGGAGACAGCGGGAGAGCGCAGGTAAGTTTGGTAGCACAGCGAGTGCACGAGCATTGTACGACGTACGTGCGCGTGCGAGCGGGAGCGGGCGATACCCGCTCTCGCCCGCTCGCGTTCTCATACCGGACGCACCACGCCCGGAGGCTCTCGCGACGCAGCCCGCGTCCTACCAAACATGTACACGGAGCGCAGCAAGCGGCCAGACGTGCGGTCGCTGCCGGGGCTGCTGCCCAAGGGCTGTAGCCAATGCCACTCGCTGGCCAGGCGTGCATCTGACCAGTGGCGCCGTGCCCGCCTTCGAGAAGCGGGCGCGGACACCCCTCTGGGCCGCGGCGTGGGTGCACGGCGGGTCACAGGATCGCCGCGCGCGAGCAGGCCCTGGGAGCAGCGCCGCAGACCCGAAACCCCGCCGTTCTGCGCGCAGCGCGAGGAGGGCGATAAGCGTCGTTGCAGGTCTAGAGTATGCGACGGTAGGCGTGTGTAAGAGGTGTCGAATTTTCGCCAGCCTTCGAAGACATGTAGCGAACGACGTTTTCGGCGTGAAAGGCCGTATAACGAATCATTGAAATTGTGTAGGACGCTCTTGGCGTTGGACGGGCTACAACCACGGCCATTCGCTACCTGGTCAGATGCACATGAGACGGGCTACCGCAGCCGGCGGTGTAAACAAACTTCGCAGTCTGGTAGCCGCCATGCTGGTGCGCCCTCGCTCAAAAGAGGAGTGGCTTATAGTACCCTGCGAATATGGCGTGTGGCTCAATGACGGCATGCGACGGTAGCCGATGGCAGTTGCAGCCTGCCGCATGTGTGCGAGCCTCCATGTCGGCATCGTTCAGAGACCATCTCGACGCTCACCTCCTCAACATTGATCCAGGCCTAGCACCCAACGTCAGGGTGACGCATCAGCGCGTTGCAGTGGAGCGAGAACACCACACGGTTCGCTGAATGGGCTTGAAAACGTATATCCAACCTTGAAACGCCACGAACTGGAGGAAACATCACCGACACTGTCGGCCATATCAGCCTGCCAATGTCGGTTTAACTCGCGAGACAAGCAAACTGTACGTACGGATGCGCCATTCCGTCCTTGAGTACTGAATATTGGGGAACCGGGTAGAAAGAGCCGAACGTGGCGATTCCGACCGGTCAGTAGCAACGAGATAACAGGTACGCACCAGATATTGAGACTTTCGGCTAAGCGAAAGAAGAAAGGTAAAAGGTATTCATTATAATGCTTCTCAGGGATGCACGCCACGGGAATCTGTGTCTTCGAATCTGAAAAATGCCAAGCGGAGGTTAGTCCCATCGGGATGGTGTGACAGCCAGGACAGGGAGTAATATCGGAAATAGACAGAGGGCAGCGGCGCGAGAGCGCTGAGCCCGGCGAGAGCTACGCTGAGCTGGCATCGCGGAGCGTCGAGACGCGGGGGACCACGCGGCGATCCGTGTGAGTCGGTAGGGGTTAATTGCCATTGAGCCTTTAATGCAGGAACGGTGGGGGGTCGGAACCACCCTCCGACACGCACCAGATCGTGGCGGCGTGTCCGAGGGTGACGTGAGGTTATTGAACAGAACAAGAACAGAAGCGCTACGAGATGGTGCAGGGTGGAACGTAACAAGAAGACAAAACGGGCGAGGAGGACGCACCAGCTCGCGGGAGAAAAATGAGCAGTGGCAGCTGCCAGCCCCGGTCTGGGAGGTGCGCTCTTGCAGGGATGCAGAAGTGCGACGCTCGGGGTCAGCTCGTGTGCGCTCCTCGGGTGAACGAGTTCGTGGCTGCCGTTCTTTCGTCCCGATGTGTTGCTCCATATCACGGTAGTAGCTTACGGCGCTGTGTGGCTGGCGTCAGCGGCCCGGGCTGCACAGGTCCCAGAACCTCTGAGAGCGATCGCGATTACGAAAACGAACCTTAAGGCGCGGTGCGTCCTTCCAAGTGGAACATTGGCGACGATCCGGCGTTTCGTACAGCGCTCCGACACTTGCCCCTCCAACCGCGACTTGAGGAAGCGACGGCGTGCACCGAGCTAGCCGAGTTGAGGCGGTGGGAGTCGGGACACACGCGTCCCCTGACCTTCTGCGGCGCAAGGCAGAACCTGGTGTGGTGTGGTGCGCGGCGCCATTGCGGTCAGCACTAGCAGTCCCCGACGCACTACGGAGCCAGAGCGATTGTTCGACGGATCGATCTTGGCGCTTGCAGCGATCGGGGTCCTGACACGGAAGTACCTCAAGCACGGTCCTGCACGCCTTAAAGGGTAGCACAGTGCGCGGCGCTCCGCCACACAGTTTTTTGGTCCAGAGTCAAGGCCTCACGTACGCTGCAAGGGCTCGACGGAACCTTGATCGACAACCGCACACAAGAGGCCTCGAAACGCGACCAAGTGGTGAGCGCGAGGCTGGGGGTGAGGAGACGTCGACGATCGGCTGCAGTTCGGGGCTCCGGGTGCTGGCAGCGTGAGGGCTGCGATCGTTGGCGTGAGGGTTGCGATCGTTGGGGCGCTGGTTGTGCGCGGACAAGCGTTTAGCATCGCCGTAATGGGCTTCGCAGCTAGATCGCCGACGACGCGAGGTGTGAGCACGCACAGGAATAGCGAGATGGTCGCATGGGACGTCCATACCGGGGCGCGTTGGCCACAGCCGTCATCCTTCAGGCTCGCCGGACCCGTCATCCGAGTTACGCAACGAACTCCGCCAGAGCGCCAGGCTCCAGCGCAAGAGGAGGCCGTCGGACACGCGCGTCGAACCTTCATGCTCGTCGAACGCGATCGATCGCCCCAGGAAGCGAGCATAACGTGCCGGCCACGCTCAAGCCCGCGCCATCCACAGGACCACAGCGGAACGGACATGAAAGACGTGCGCGAGGCAGGTGACGCCCCCGCGCGCGAGCATCCGGTCGAAGAGAAGGGCCCGCCCGCGTGCGTCATCCGAGGGGGGTTCGCGTATGGCCGGAGGATTCTGCAACTTTAGCTGGGGGCTTCTCTTTGACATACGTGCTCTTTATGGCAGCGACGCCACATACGTTGCGTAGCATTTCGTATCGGACCCGGAGCTGACTTCAGCGGTCATGGCGGCTCTCGAAAGATTTCATCGGTGCCCTCTCCGAGTTCTGCGGATGTGGCAACCAAAGACAGCGAATAGAGTGAGCGTTTGAACCGCACGTGAAAGGACAAGTCAGGCGGCATGGAGCTAAGTCGCCCCGAGAGGACGTACGTACAAGATGAATCTATAGGGCCCGGAGCCTTCTTGCGGAGTTGAAAACCGGCGCGGTGTGGGACGTCGACGGAGAATTTACAGGCCCGTACGGGAGAAACCGTCTCAAGCTGGCGGTGGAGGTACGGGCTGCCCAGAAGGGTGCGCGGAGCGCACGCGTGCAAGCTTTCTCCGACGGCGAGCATGTAAGAGGCGGATGATCGTACAGGAAGTGCGCGAACGGACGCTGCGACGCGACCCATGAGCACTCGACGGACGCACGATCGTGAGGAAAATGGAACCCACTTCTCAGTTCGCCGAACGAGCATACGTACTTCCCCAAACCGACTGCCGTCACAGCTGTCCGCCGCACGTGCCGGTACCTAGCAAACACTTAAGCCAAGAATCAGGTGCCTTGTCGGCACGCGATAAACGTGGTGCGGAGGACCTACCAAGCTCGTTATCGACGCCCACGCCGGACGCCCCCGTCCTGACGTACTCCGGCGACGGAGAAGCCCGAAGCCCGCGCGCCCACGGCCGGCTTGAGAACTCCTCAGAAGCTCGATGCGCGGCGGTCGCACTGGCATGGTGACCACGGCCTCCAACTCCGCGCGAGCCTCGCGGCCACCCTCGAAGCTGGGCGGATCGGTGCGCGCGGAGAGGCGCGGAACGCGCCGCGCTGTCGGAACCGGCGGACCCGCAATTCGTCGAGGGATGCGCGAAGGCGCGCGGCGCTCCGCACCCCCTCGCCACGGATGAATGGCGGGGTGTGATCGAACGGACAGCGGGAAGCGTCGTCATGTCCCTCGATCGGCCTACGGGCGCGAAGTGTGGCCTGTTTCCATGTTGGGCGGGCAAAGTTAAGTGCGCGAAGGCGTGGTGAAGGCGGACGGCTACCGTACGACATTCGCTCGGCAAGCCTCGTGCCGAGCTCAGTATGACGCAAAGCGGCGCGGGTGTAGCGATTAGAGACGGACTGTATATGGGCTTTAGCTCGAACCAAGTTGTAAAAAGAACGGAGGATGACTGACTGTCGGCGTGCTTCTAGGCAAGGAGGCAAACCCCGAGAGACGAGCGTTCGGGATGGTTTCCCATCCGGTGCCTGATGAACGTTCTTGCGGGGTGGATATCACAGACAGGCTACGTTCTTGTGATGGCGACGTTTGCGGGCTGGACCCCTACTGGAGCGCGTATGACATAAAGTTCGACTGTCGAACGCGGGAGAAGGCCTGGGCAGGGTGTGCCGACGCGCGCCGAGGGCCAGAGAGCCTGCAAGGGGTGGTGGTTTGTCGAATGCGGGGCCCGCGGGATAAGAGAACACCAGACGTCAGCGGCGGCGAACCGTACGCAGTGGTCAGCTGCAGCTCGTTGCAGGGCGCGAGACCGTGACGTGGATGAGTGTCGGTTCGTGCGCGCCTTTATCTCCGGATATGGGTAAACGGCCACACCGGCGATTGCGAGGCAAATGCGGAACTCACCGCACGTCCTCGTGTCGGGGAAAGGGCTGGTCCTGTCATTTGTCGAATGCGGTTGAATGCGAAAGTGGCATGGATGCTGCTAGGCCCGCACGTGGCCTGATAACGCGAAGGCGTCACGGGAGCGCGTTCGCGGAGTACGAGAGGGGCGCGATCGCGGGCGCACTGTATGTCGTCGAGCCTGGCCACTGTCACGCCCGCGACATCTGTATCCCGCTGAGGCCGCGCGGGCGCACCGACGCACGTTCGCAGCAGGCCCTTGCGAGCTCGTACGTACATACGAGCCCCGCGCGCACAGGGTCCTCCGTGGCCGCGGAGGCAGTTGCCTGTCCTGTCATGTCCGGCTCCCGCGCCGGACCGAGGCAGGTGGGCAGGCGGAGAAGTCGGCCGAGCGGAGGCAGAGGACGAGCGAGTGTTCGATCGGCCGCCACGCTAGGCTCCGGAACTCGCCTCCTCCTCCTCCGGGGCCCTTGTGGCGCTCCCGAACTGGTCCTGAGAAGGGGCATATTAAACTCTCCCGGCACCGCGCGTCCCAGCGGGAGCAGTCCGTCTGTCTGTCCGCGTACGCGAGCGAGCTCGTCCCCCGCGCATATGATCCGGACCGCGTCGTCCAGCGGTCATCGCGAGGACGCACCATGCCAACGCCCGCGACGTCGCCTCGCGCTTGGGCGCGCACTATACCGCTGCGCGAGTCGCGAGCGAGCGCGACACGCATCGACGCCGCCCGGTCGTGAGCAGCTCCTTGAAAGGCCTCAGGGCGTCCGGGACTGCCGCGCAGCGTGTCCGCGCCCACAGGAAGATCACCGCCATACGGTGATTACCTCGCCAATCGTTCTTGCGTCTTTCTTCCCGTTCCACGACTGCGCCACAGCGCGCGAATAGCTATTCGAAGAGACCAGAGCGGTCAATGTCGCGCCGGCGAGAACAGCAGTACGTGACACGGTTACCTGCTAGATAACCAGATCGCCGCGCGCCGCCGCCGACAATTCCGGGCTCGCTGCCTGCTATCCGAGGACGCACCGAACAGCCGTCGCGTCGAGCCCTCCCGCGAGGCGTGCGCTTAGAGGCGCGCTAAACGCGGAGAATGTTTGTGACGGAACGGGGCGTACGACGAAAGGCGGAATGAAAAGTGAAGAAGCATATTGAGGTACCATCTTGCGTACGCTTGCGTCTGGGCGGGCACACTGCGGGCGCACGAAGGCGGTCGCGGTTTGCGCGATGACCACGCGGCGAGGCGGATGCAGCCAAAGAAGGCTGAAGCCAAAAACCTTGTAATGATGGCCCATCGTGAGCACTCCTCCCCGTAGCATACGGGCGCCCCGTACGAATAGCATGTCAAAAGCAAGACATACCCCGGATGATGGAGACGGTGCAAGCAGGATGGTGGACGGCGTTGTAGTCGTCTCGTACTTTATACGTAATGGTTGCAATAAACGCCCCGCAAACGGGGCCGTCGCGGCTCGAAACTGGGCCAGCCATGCCCTGAGGCTCAGGAACGTGTGATAGTGAGCGCGCCGAGGCCGAAAGAAGTACGAGGCCCCGATGTGCGACCACACCGGCGGTGTGCGAATCGCGGTGTCTTCGTCAAATCGTCCACGGCGGGGCGACGGGCGGGGAGAGATCGAGGGGGGAGGGAGAGTCACGAGCATCTGGCCCTCGCCACGGTGGGCGCAGCCAGCGGCGAGCGTTTGTCCGCCCGTGACACGCGGCTAGCTACCGGGGATCTATACAGACTTTGATAGACCCCCACGCGGCAAAGGGTCAACAGGCGCGGGAGGCTGAGCTATTGGCCATGACAAACGCTCGCGAAGGCGGCAGGAAGCCACATATGGTGGAAGTGATCTGCCCGGCTTTTTGGCGTTCGGTACAGCGCTCGCGCGCTTGGAGAGCGATGACGCAGGGTCGAGGGAGACAACTCCAACAGCGCGGCGTGCGCGGTGGATGGTGTAGCGATCGGACGTCGGGTGGGCAGCTGTAGGTAAGATGATCAGAGCCGGCGGGCTGCGCTTGCCCAAGCCTGAGAGCGGCGGGGCGGGAAGAAGGAGGGGCGGCCGGGTCGTTTGGAACGAATCAGGCGTTTAGTATCAGGTTATTTCCATTTGCATAGACCGGGGTTTGAAACGGACGATAGGGGCGAAGAAGAGAGTTAAAGGGTGAGGCGCGAATGAGGTACCGGGGCGATAGATGGTGAACGGAGGCCGATAAAGCGGAAGCGGACGATAGGGTCCTTTGGTGAATACGCTCCGGAGGAGGAGCAGAGTGCTGCGAGTGGATTGTCGGGGCGCCGGAGGAGGGGAGAAGGATGGGCGGCGTGGGTGGCGGAGGAAGAAGAGTAGGTGCCGGTAAGAAGCACCCAGCCCCGACCCCGCACGAAGCAAAGACGACCCCGCGCGGAAGTGAGGATGCGAGGGGCCGAGAGACGACGTCAGGCGGCGGGGAGCAGCAGCAGAAGTAGCAGAGGTGGGAAGGAGTGCGTGGGACAAGAATGGCAGACGTAACGGTGGCGGGTGGAGAAGGAAGAGGCGGGACGCGAGGGGTGGAGAAATGATGCGCATTCGTCGAAGGGGGAGTCGAGGAACGTCGGGAAGAGCTTACTGGTGGCCGTGGCGGGGACGGTCTCTGGATAACGTGACAGAAGGAGACGACGACAGGAATAGACGACGCGGTGGGCATCCTTCCGAAAGCGGGCACGGCGACTTGGACGACAAGGGTCCGAGTCGGCATAGGCTGGCGGAGGGACCGGGCGAGGTTTGTCAGACGGTCTCAGACCAAGAAGAGACGCACTGCAGTGACGGTGAGAGAGCGCGTCCCGCCCCTCGCCGGCCTCTCCTCGCCAGTGGCCAGATCGAGATCGAGTCACACGTGACGCGACTGTGACTAGCGCGGTGTCTCGGACTGCACCCAGCCGGCGGAGACTCCGGTGTCCTGGCTCAGACTGTGGCTCGCCTGCACGGGCAAGCCACGGACAGGGACGACATCGCTCTTCTTCGCTCCGCCAACTGCTGTTTAATAGACGCCACAACCCCCGCGCGTTTGGCCCTCGTTAAAAGTGCCCTCGTCTGCCCTGCAATGGCCTCCCCCACCCCCTGCGGCCTAGCCCTGCATCGGCGCCATGGCCGCTCATTATCACCAGCCCGCGTCGCTCTTCTGTACTCGCCTACACGACGACATCATCGTTCGCATCGTCCTCGAGCTCGCTCACGACGACCCCCTCGGCCCTCCCCGCCACCTCCCTCCTCTTTTTCTGTTATGCCGCCTAGTCACCGACATCCTCAATACACACCGTAAGGCCATCCTCGCCGACATCTTTCGCGCAAGGTTTGATACCTCCGCCGCCCTCCGTCGTCTCGGCCCTTCCGCCCTGAAGACCTCTGCGCTCGCCTTTCAGCTCAAGAAGCAGACCCTCGCGCTGAAACGCCTCCGGAATTGTGACTTTGACTCGGACGTCCTCCTAGGCGACCTCTGGACAGCATATATCATGTTCATTGAGAACGACGGCCGGAACTATGCTCATTTAGTTGAGTACTCCCGTATCCACCACCTCCTCGACCACTTTATGGAGGACAAGCGTCTGTGGAACCTGCGCCAACGTTGGGGCAGCGGTTGGCCGCTTGAGCTTACTCCCAACGCGTTGGTCGTTTGGTTGCTCTGGTTTACGATGACCCCAGGTGCGTGGCCTCACCTGTCATTTTAACGTGTCCTAAGCATGCTCCCCCTTGTAGACCGCCTGAGGTCTCTGATTCCTCACCGCCGGCAAGCGTACATGGATCTTCTTCTCCCGTTTGTCCTCGGAGGTTCGCAGTATACCTGGTCATTCGCGCCCGACAATCACTTCATCTTCCCCATTCCTGAGTCACTACGCGACGGCAGTGCGTTCCCTGAAGGCACAGACTTCTCTCTCATCCCCGTGTACCGCGACCCCACTATGGTTACAGAACGCGTCCTTCACTTCGGCAAGGAGATAGCCATCACGTCTCCCCTCATCGCCGTTGGTGCCAAGATGTTGTATAAGATGCTCAGCGAGTCTGTTCCCTACGCTGCCGGCCCTCCCTACCCCGTCGACCGTGAACACGCAAACGCCAACGGTATGGGTATCATCCCTACCCAGGAAGACTTTCGCGAGTGGGCGTCCATCAAGGCGGTTCAACCGTATCAGTCTGGTGAGTGGAATGTTTTCCAGTCCATCAGCACCACTGAAACTCATTCGAATATGCGCAACGCAGAACGCAAATCTTTCGAGCCCTTCAGCTGTCTATTCGACAATGAATGGATACGCCTGACCCAGTGTCTAGATCCTTACCGCGAGCTGCCCTTCAAGCGTTCGCCTTACACGCTTGGCTCTATGACTGGTTTGTTTGCCGGAAGAGTAGGGGTAAGACTATCTCATCGCCTTGCCTGCGTGTTCCAACTAAATTTACATTTCTCGCTTTCTAGGCTCCCGAACTCGAGCGTTTTCTGACGTTCGTCCAGGCACCGATCATGCCCGACCCTACTGCATTTAGAATCGTGGATCGGGCCATCTACGTAGTCTTTCGGGAGTACCACTGCATCAATCCCGCGCTTCCCGTCCCTTCTGGTGACTGGCGGCCTGGCTTCGACGACGGCATATCTAACGCCTACTTTCCGAAGCACGCCTTGCACGTTCCTCTTCAGGGCAACACCCTTCGCATCGAAGTCCCTGGCTCCAGCCACTCGTATAGGTACGAGAGATATGTCAAAGGCCGGCCCAACTCGCACGACCCGCAGACGTGCCAGCTTTGCGTCTCTCACCGGGAAGAAGACGAGCGCGCTCTTCGAGAGCGTATTGCAGCGTTCAGGGCGTTGAGTGACCGATCCCTGGTCGCAGACGACGCCACAGATATTGACGACGCCATGGTCGAGCTCGTTCCGCGGCAGCGCCGCGCAAGCCACAGCTCCCACGGATCTGAGGAGTCTGAGGAGTCAAACTCCTCCTTCGTCTATGGCGACGCGGACGACCCGGAGAACCAAATGCGGTCTAGCCAGATGTCGCTCCTGCGCGACCGCGAAACTGAAGCTATCTTGGAAGAGATGATGTCTGACGTCGACTCCGACGAGTACGACGAAGATGTCCGAACCGAGTGTAACGGCGTCTCGGACATCATTATCACCGGCACGGTAAGTCGTCACTCCGTGTTCTGAGACTTTGTACTCACTCGCCGCCGGACGCCAGACCCTGCGGCGTCATGCCGAAGCCTGGCACGACTACCGCTGGTACGGACGTGTACGTCAATGGGACGGTCTGATCGTCCTCGTTCGGCGTGCCGTACATTACGACACTGCTGCGGGCTCCCCGCTGGTGTTCCGCGGCTACCTTGTCGGAGACAGGAACTTCGTTGGCTCATGGCGGCAGTGCACTGACACCATGCAGGTTTCGGCCGCCACCCTTCACGAAGGCCCTTTCGCTTTCAGTCGCGTCGAGGTTTCTCCGACGCAGACCGCTTGATCAGGCTCACTGGAATTTATGGACAATCGCTCAGATATGTGGACACTGTCGCGTGCCCCTGTACATCTATATGCTCGTATTCTTTGAGTTTGTTAACACCGTCTTCAGCTGTATCATAGTCCCACGCACCCTGTTTCGTAGACACACCACACACGCCATACCCGTTCTGTCGCAATCCAGCAACCCAGCTCTTCTTGGCTCACTTTCCCCCCGATCAGCTTGGCGTGCCGTTTGCGCGGGTGGCTACATACTCGGGCGAGCGCCAGTCCGCGGACCAACCACTCGGCGCTGCGAGTCTATCGTCGATAGCGCGCTCGTTCGAAGGCAATTTGGCACTTCGAACGCGGCGGCCACACAGACGCATATTGGGACGAGCTTCTTCCCAAATTTGTGCCCGCAGGTTGTTCATCTCCGGTGCGAGCTCGCTGCTCCACGAGGCCTGCCCATATCGCCGATCTGCATCGGTCCGCGCTGACGTCGGACGTACAGCGCGCACGCGCGCGCTCGCAGCTGGCACTTGGCAGAGTATGATACGTACGTACGTACAGCACGTCCTGCCTCCGGCGCGGCCGGGGGCGCGTGGCACGTCCCGCGCGCTGTGGGGGTCGCGGAGCGCACTGCACGGCGCACGCGCATCACGCCGTCAACGGTCACCCGCGCGCGGGAGGTGAAGGTGTTTGTCCTTGTGGCCCCCGCGTGGGGCGCGCGGGAGCGCATATCCGGGGGTGTCGACATTGTTTGGCTGTTTGGCACCGCCCGGCGGCGGCGCGGCGCGGATCCACTGGCACCCCCAGTGCACGCTGCACGCTGCTGGTGCTCAGGTTCGCCGTTCGACTGTGTACATACTCAGGCTCAGGCTCGCGAGCCTTCCGCGCCGTACCGCGGGAGCGCTGGGCTCCTGATCCGTCGTCGCGAGTCGCGGCGAACTCACGCTCACAAGCTCCACCTTCACGCTCACCTTCACAGATGGTCACGCCCGCGCGCGTCCAGTCAATCGAGCCTCCAGCACGTACCTGTGTCGTCAGCTAACGCAGGCGGGACTGTACACCCTCGAGTTTCGATCGCGCGAGGAGGGCGCGTGCAGAAGGGGAAAGCGCCAAACTGGCGGACGAGTAGGGACCAGCAGGACCAGCGTGACCGTGCGCGTGCGGGGACGCTCAGCCTCAAGCTCCTGCCAGTGCCCACTGCCAGCGGGCGTTCCGTTCGTCCGTCCCACCCGTCCTTCCCGCCTTCCGCCTTCCGTCTTCCGTCTTCCGAGACCCTCTGCGCGGGCGCCCCGTTAAGCTTCTGCAGGGCCAGTGCCTCAGTCTCGGAGCGCGGGCCTTCGGAGGCGCGGACCCCGCGCGTCATGAGATGACGTCGCGAGGCCTGCTGCTGGGTGCCAAGAGGGACTGATCACGCACCAGGGGCCTGACCATCCTAGTGCGCGCGGGACCACGCGAATTTAATTTCGGGGGATGTTGGGTCGAGGGGGGGCCGCCTATGGAAACTATACATGTGGTGGGGATCGTCGAGCGCGAGAGGTGGCTACGTGCCATACCATGGCACACGCGCGCACGGCCACTGAGACGGAGGCACGGTCCTGCCCCGAAATGGGCGCCCTCGCAACCGGGTCGCGGGAAAGAGGACGTGACTTCGAAGGATGAACTTCATCGTGACCGTGTCCGCCGCTCTTTCGCAGCGCTTGCGTTCTGACGCTGCGCTCGCGTCTTCATCTTCTGGATCCTTCGCTGTGCGCTCGACTGAATCGACTGCGAAGGGAACGTTCGAGCTTAACGTCAACGTGTGGTCGCTCGCCTTCGTTGGCCTACTCATCGAAACTTGCTCTCGATCTTGGAGCTTGTTAGGTCGGTCGTATTGCTGCTATAGTGCTTCGAGGTTATCAACGTTCCCATCCCATTGACGTTAGCACAGGAGATACCACTTATCATGACGAACCTAGAACGCCGGCTGCCCACGACGGACCCCGGCGCGATGGAAGTGCGATCGCCCCTTGACCACACAGCAAACGATCAGCGCCCCGCCTCCGGTGTCACCCCCGGAGAGCAGCTAGTGAAGATCTACGCCGGGAAGCTCTTCGACCCCGACACGCTGCAGTTCCTGCCACAGCGCATGGTGACCGTCGCCCGCAACGCGGGGCTCGTGCTCGACGTGCAGCCCTGGACGGCCGAACAGCTCCGGGGCGTCGATTTCGAAGACGCGAACGCGGTCGATCTGCGCGACGCGACGGTCTTGCCGGGCTTCGTCGATGTTCACGTACATTGTGAGATAATGCGGGCCAACACTCGACCGACATCTCTTCTGGCCTCTTCTGACGCGCGCCCGCAGTCTTCCTGCACCCGTACGCGGAAACGTCGTGGCAGGACCAGCTGACGAAGGAGAGCATCGTCGAACGCACGGTGCGGGCGACAGTGCACGCGAAGAGAACGGTGCTGGCGGGCTACACGACCGTGAGGTGCGCGCCGCTCGTCCATGCCTGCGCCCGGCGAGCCCTCGGCGGCCCATCTGTCGCACGGCCGCGCTTCCATGACGGCTCAGCGCGGGTCCCGGGATCGCACCGCTGACCTCTTGCGCCTCCGCCGTTCACAGGGACCTGGGCACTGAAGGCGCGGGAGACGCCGACGTCCAGCTTAGGAAGTGCATGGCGGGCCCCGACCCGCTCATTCTGGGCCCCCGATATTTCTGCGCCAACCGCGCAATCATCGCGAGCGGCAGCTACGGTAGGTTCAGGCCCTCCCCCCGGGCGCAATGTCTTGCTCCCGACCCGCACCCGACCTCACCCGTTCGTCGTCCCTGATGCAGGCCCGAAGAGTGACCTGCACCTACACCAAGACGGGGTGGAAGGCGTCATGGGCGCAGAGTTTGCTGATGGAGAGGCTGAGTGTATCAAGGCCGTCAGGAAGCAGGTCGGGGCGGGCGCAGACTGGATCAAGGTGCCGCTGATCCTCCTTTCTGTCTTAGCTTCGCCCTTGTCTGACAAACCGAACGCTACCGCTCGTTGCAGATATACGCGGGTAAGCACTGTTGCCCGACATCTGGGGCACGACTTCCTGTTCGCTCACGGGGCGCCCGACCCCCAATATGCGCATTTGAGTTTAGACTACCATCTCCGCACAAGAGTCGCCGACGTTTCCAAGACGGTGCCGCCCGCCGCCTGGCAGACTTTCTCCACCAGCGAGCTCCATGCCATGACCACCGCCGCAAGGCGGCTCGGCGTGAAGGTCGCCGCGCACGCCGAAGTGTGGCGCGAGGACCTCCTCCCCGAGAACGGCGGCGTCGACACGCTCGAGCACGGGCACAACATCCCCGACGCGCTCCTCCCCGCCGTCGCCAAGTCGAGCGTCATCTGGGTCCCCACCCTCGCCGTCTTCTGGACCCAAGACCCGACCAAGGGCGGCCCCGGCGGCCTCTTCGACCGTGCTGCGAGGAATTTCCAGCGGGCGCTCGCCGCCGGTGTGCGCCACATCGCGTGTGGGGGCGACACGGGCCCGTTCCCGCACGGGGAGAACGCGCTCGAGCTGAAGCTCATGGCACGGCTCGGCGCCACCCCGCGCGACATCCTCCGCTGGGCGACGCGCGGCGGCTGGGAGTGCGTACGCAGCTCGGCGTGGGAGGGAGAGGCAGGCGCGGCGCGGCTCGCGCGCGTCGCAGACCTCGGCGAGGACGCGCGCGTGGTGGGCGATAACGAGGTGCCGTTCGGCGTCGTCCGGCGAGGCTTTGCGGCGGACATTATCGCGACGAGCGGGGACCTCGAGAACGACTTTGAGCGCGCGGTGGACAAGGACAGCATCGTGTTCGTCATGAAGGGCGGTAGGATATTCAAGCGGGACGGGAAGCCGTTGGTGTAGTGTGTCGAGGCGACCAGTGTCTGCCGGTGGGCCCTGGCCCCTCGATGATTGGCTGGTCTGCGTCCTGAAGTGTAACGCTGGGGATGCGGTCTAGAACACGTAGTTCAGCGGATATCAGACTCACATGCGTAGCAATTAGTACCCACTTAGGGGTGCGTTCTCGCGGCGGTGGGCTCTAGACTCTATGTCAGCGGTCCGCGACCCCCGGTTGGCTGATAGCCCACAACACAACGGCACAGGGTTTTGTGGGCGTGAACACGGCGTCGTGCATGTTCTCGGCGGAAAGGCGACGTTGTCCGCAAATAGGAAGTTCGCCGTTGGCCGGTGCGTGGTGCCCACAGCGACGGATGGTTTGGCGACTGTTAAACACTCCCAGACTAGGCTAGCGCGCCGCCCTTCTGGGCCTCTTCCATGCAGCGCGAGCGGCGACGCGACTGGTGATACGGCCTTGAGCCAGGGACAAGTGGTACGACGTGGGGAAGCCTCCCTGCAATGGACGAAAGAGGGCAACGGCGAGGCACGTCGCTGGACGTGTGCATTGTGTCAGTGTCGACGGAAGAACACAGGGGCAAGAAGAGAAGGATCCGACCGCACATTCGGCTGAGTTCCCGAACAATGGCATGGCGAGGTAGAATTCACGCGCGGGTCTTCTTCTTGGACGCATGCGGGGCGCCCGTGGAAGGTTGGTCCTGCTCTTGCGACGTTCTGCGGTCTGTCATCCGACAGCGTCGGGCGTCCAGATAGGTGCCCCTGTGTACCACTTAATTTGTGCGGGAACGCTTGCGGTTTACAAGAGATTTGGACGGGCCAACCGGAGAGCCCCGGGCACGCATTACGCCTGTGAAACTGATCAGAGAAGACATGTTGAGCGGCATCCGATGACAAATGAGGTCCGCAAAAGGGAGTTGAGACCTCATTCCTTGGGACGGCTCCGATTCCGCCAGCCCTGCAGACGAAACATACGTTGGGAAAACTTCGAGGAAACGACAGGGGGACATAGACTGCACGCGTTCTGCTAAAAATGAAGTTGAATTTTCGCCCGGAAACCACAAGTACGAAAAAAAGTTCTCACCGCTAGCGTGACCGGTTGGCGACTAAGCTAATTTGACGGGGGCAAGCATCGGCAAAGTAGATGACGGTGGGCAGACGCTCCAAAAGGCGAGTAAAACATCCGGACGGGAGGGCTGGAAGCGAGTCGCCGCGGGCGCGCATGCTGCGAGCAGGGCTGTCAAGCGCAGGTACGGTGGTCCTGTATGTCATACATGCGTAAATGAGTCGCGTACAGGGCACCCCAGAATCGCTGGGGCGAGAAAAGGAACAATCTCGACTTGGTGGAGGGGCCGCGACTCCGCGGCATGGAGACCGAATGGATTCAGAGTGCGTTCCGAGTAGAAGCGAGGCAGTGTATCTTGTGCTCCCGGACACCTCGGAGATATCAGTTTGGGCCCCCATACCGAACCGAGGCCGCTGGGCGCGTGAGGTTAGGCCGTCAGCGAGGCGTCTTGCCACGGGAAGGATCTACTGAAACGGGGACGTACCTGTGGCTTCCTTACGGAACGCGCGTCGCCTCGGTTGACTAGTTTAATGTAGCTGCTTGGTAGAACATTATGACAGCAAACGCCTTGCTTCCACCGACATAGCATAGATCCCAGCTGTTAACGTGACGTCAGGGCCCACTGTAGACATACCAAGTAGCAAACATATGGCGGACGCTTTCTCCAGCGGAGCGCAGACAAAGCGTGATTGTAATGGCCGCCTTTGACGCCGTAGGCCCGACACGAGTTAGGGTGGAATGCTTCGTGGACGAGAAGTTTTCCTCCGTAATTCAACCACGGCTCTGAGTCCTCTGGCTTAGCGTTCATAGACGCGCCCGGGAAGTTGCCGCAAATGAGGGCAGATAACGAGCCTCGAAATCCTGTGACAACTCGGCGACCGAAGAGAAAGGAGCGGCAGGGTATGTCAACGGAGTTGGATTGGTGGCTGAGGTCATGCGGGAGAAGACGAACACCGTTGGCCGCGCTCAGTCGCCCAAGTCGCTTCGACGTCGGAGTTGAACTAACTGTCCAGAAGGAGACTCGGGCCGACCACCGATGCGGTACACGGCGGATCAAGCCCGTGAGAATTGAGGCACGTGAAGTTTTTCTGCTGGCCACACTTCGCCTCGCGGCTTACGACTCATTTTCTATCTCTTTGCTTCTGCTCCCATTCTCTCTATCCAAAATGTTCCTTGCTCCGCTCGTCTCGCGAACGATATGATTGGCGTTACCCTGTGGGGTGTATCATTTGTTGGTTCGTACGTTTCGAAGTTTCTTTGGTGTGCTATTTGCGTGTCGCAGTCTCCTCCACTTCACACTCCACGTACCAAGTCAAGGCTCTTCACACATATTCCTACGTGCAGCGTCTGTTACGGTCGTGGAAGATCGACGCTTCCCGGTCTCTCTACCCCGCTGCCTCGTCATGAGGACGTGGGGATGCTAGGGAGCTGGGTTAGTTCCGTCTCAGTAGAGTTGAGGATAGCTCTCGGCTTGTATAGCTGTTCTTCGTAGCTGTTCTCGTAGTTTTGAGACATACACTATCTTGTACTCGCATGTGCATCTGTGACGCAGAAATGATGATATGACTTCGAAATCACTGCGCTGCCTGTCTTGAACTGCTCGACCGGATGGTGACTTTCTGATAGAATGGTTATTCGCCGTCTACAAAACGTAATCGCACTTGTGTAACTACGCCTTCCAAGACCATCCGCCTTTGTCCCGAGCATCCAACCACCGCACGTACGCTACGCAAAATCCCGACGCTAGAAGGAGGGCACCATCGAAGACGGCGACGTCGTTGTACCGCATTCTTAATGCGTCCGTGGAAAGCATGCCGCCACTGCCGCTTGTTGATGGCGTGGCTCCCGTGCCCCTGCTATGGCTTCCTAAAATCAGACCGGCCATAGGAGCGCCAAACACCGCCCCAAGTCCGCGGATGAAGTAGATAAAGCTGTTTACGCTCGAGTAGTGTTGCACCCCAAACACCTCCGTGATGGTCGTCGGGAGGAGCGCGTTGTACCCGCCCGCCCAGATACCGTAGAAGACTACGAAGGAGATGAAACGTGCCCGGTCCGAGTCATACCATAGGACGAGTACTGATATCGCGGAAAAAATAACCTATGACGAGGTCCGGTCAGCGGCCTCATCCTATTTGTATTTCGTATGACGGCGCAGGGACGGCGCAGGGACGGCTTACGCTCAGAACCATCGTGTTCTGTCGCCCCACACGATCGGCGAGAATTCCCATCCCGATACGCGCAGCACTGTTCACGGCGGTGTTCACAGCCAATAAGAGACTGCCCGTCGAGCTTGAGTAGGAGAGGATGGAGACTGAGTATGTCGTCAGAAAGTAATTCGGAACCATGTTCCCGGCAGCCTGCAAAAAAGCCCCGAGGGACTGATCGGCGAGTTAGCTTTCTGTCGCGACGAACCTAAACCCAGGCTGGCTTCCGGACAGCTGACAGGAGAACAGAACGGATGGAGCATGTCAAGAAGTGACTCATGACGCACCTGGAGCAGGAAGGTGCCCCGCTTGACAAGGGCCATGCTGACCCTGGTACGTCCTATGGCACCAGCGTTCGCGCCCTGCCGCTTCCTCAATACACTAGAGATAGGGATGCTGACGACGAAGTTCCATATTCCCAAGATGCGGAGAGCCCAGCGGATGCCAAGGTTACTCAGGAGTGCGTGGAAAACGGGGGAGAGGACAAGGCCGCCTACCCCCGCACCGGCCAGGACAATACCCATGGCCGCACCCCTGTTTCGGTCGAAGTAGGTGGGCAGGATGGACATCATCGGGAAGTAGTACAGGCTCGAGCCGACGCCGTACATCAGGCCCTGCGTGAGGTAGAGCTGCCAGAGCTGGTCGAACGGCGCTTGCGGTCAGTAAATCGGAGAAAATCGGAAGACTAGTTTGGAACGGGCGAACATGGGAGGAGAAGCTGGCGAGGACGAGCCCCGCACTCATGATGAGCGCGCCAGCTAGGGAGATGAGCCTCGCATTGTCAAAGCAGCCCATCATTGGGTTGACGAAGATGGACCCGCTCCAGGTGAGGCCACTTCCGAGAGTGCCGACGAGCGACACTAGGGCGTCCTGGCCTTGGGCCCCCTGAATGTTCGTCTCTGGGGAGGTGTAAAATTCCTTAAAACACAAGCATAAGCGGCGGAATCAAACTACGATCATAGGAAGCGTTGCGCACCTGGAAGAGACCGTAGATCGAGTTAATCCCGATGATGTGGAATATCATTAAAAATGCGGCTAAGATGAGAATGCACTGATACGTCCGGGATGGCTCTGGCGTGGTTGCGGGAGTATCTGAGTCATCTCTAGCGTGACCAGGGTCGGCGCGAACGCGACTGGTAAGTTCAGTCTGGTCAGAGAAGGTGCGAAGCTCGAGGTCTACCCCATTCATGATCGCGGTGCAGTGCCAAGGCTTGGCGCCACCGCGAACAAACAGACGACAACATTATAGAGCTCGATCGCCAGGGGCGCCCTCTTCGCTTCAGCCCGGGAGCGCTCGACCCTCTACGAGCTCTGACTTCATTCCACCCTACCTCGACTCCATCTGTGCTGCGCTATGGCTGAAGAACCTCCACAAAAGTTCAGTCGCTACAGGTTAGGCGAGTACACCGTAGTGGGCGAGATCGCGGAGGGCACGTTCGGGAAGGTGAAGAGTGAGTTCCTTTCCCCGCATTACCCCAGGCCCCACGCTTCATGTTGCCGCGCGCAGTGGCCGTTCATACCGTGACTGGCCAGAAGGTCGCGATGAAGTTCATCTCGAAACATGCCATTGCGAAGCATCGAACGAAGACGAGGGTACAACGCGAAGTCGAGTACATGCGCACTCTCAGGCACCCTCACATCATCAAGCTGTACGTACTTCTTCCCTCTGGTGTACTTCATTCGTTCATCGCGCATCCAGATACGAGGTCATCTCGTCGCCTACAGACATCATCATTGTACTTGAATACGCCGGTGGGGAGCTCTTCAACTACATCGTCGCAAACGGGCGTATGGCCGAGCCTCAGGCCCGCCGCTTCTTCCAGCAGATCATTTCCGGCATAGAGTACAGCCATCAGCTGAAGATCGTCCATCGCGATTTGAAGCCGGAGAACGTTCTTCTTGATGACGACCTGAACGTGAAGATCGCCGACTTCGGGCTGTCGAACGAGATCAAGGACGGAGACTTCCTCAAGACGTCGTGCGGCAGTCCAAACTATGCCGCGCCTGAGGTCATACGCGGAGGACTCTATACGGGTCCGGAGATTGATGTATGGAGTTGCGGAGTTATTCTGTATGTCATGCTCTGCGGGAGGTTACCCTTCGAAGACGAAGATGTGCAGACCCTGTTCACCAAAATCAGCCGTACGTCCTTCAGTCTTTAGCACCAGATTTCTTACATATCTTACGTCTGCAGAGGGCGTATACCACCTTCCCAACTACCTCTCTCCTGAAGCTAAGGGGCTCATCAATGGCATGCTCGCTGTCGACCCTGTCAAGCGCATCACAGTCCCCGAAATTATGCAGCACCCATTCTTTACGACCGACCTTCCGACTTACCTCAGCCCACTCCCACAACAAGGCCCCGTTCTTGGCACTCTTTCATCACTCGTCGCCCCGCCTCGCGCCCTTGACTTCGACTTCATCGAAGGCCTCGGCCGCATCGAAGAAGACCTTGTGGAGGAGCTGGCTTCCAAGATTGAGGGCGTCGACAAGGACGACGTCTGGGACGCGTTGAGGAGAGAGGACAGTGGGCAAGGCAATTCAGTGAAGGTCGCGTATATGCTTTTGCGAGATAAACGCCGCGCTGGCAGGAATTGTGAGTACTACACGATCTTAGGACACGTTCCGCGACTGACGTCGATATAGTGGCTGAATACGAGGAGCAAGAACGAGATGCTAAGCTGGCCGCTATGGATGTGAGCACGAGTCATGTGCTCTTCTGCTTTTGTTCTCACTTACGTGTTGTACAGCCTCGTCATCCATTATCCCCAAATGCCGTCTCACCTGGCGGCACAGAGTTGGAAGAGAACCCCTTCGACTCCGAGTTCAACGACTATTACGATGATGACGAAGACGACAGCTTAGACTTTGCGACACCGCAGAACGAGGCGGAAGTAAACAACTTCGCCGTCCTCAACTCCTCACTCCCCGAACAACTTCCCGAACCTCACCATCTACAGTCGTACGCCAGCGCGAAGCGTTCGTGGCCCGTCAAGGAGAAGAAGCAGCATCGAACGAAGTGGCACTTCGGTATCCGGAGCAGGTCACCGCCAATGGAAGTCATGTTAGAGATATACCGCACGCTTAAAGCGCTGGGCATGGAGTGGAAGGAGAAGACGGACCTCGGAGGTCTCGGCGCGAAGGCTCTGCTCAAGGAGAAACGGGGTGGTGCCAAGATTGAGCGGGCAAGGGAGCACGATGGTTACGTCGACCTCCGTGCGGCCTCTTCTATCTACTTCATTGAGACGCGTGCAAGGGTGCAGGACGTGGTGGTGAGCTTGGATTCATATTGCGCGCGTAACTACGTCACGGCTGATCGCATATAATGCGCCAGGTCCTCATGAACCTCCAACTATATATGGTGGACTCGATCAACTACCTCGTCGACTTCCACCACAAGAAGACGTACAAGGCGTCGGATGACCCTGACGCAGGGAAGTTCGATATGGCGCACCCCGACTGCAACCTGTCCGAGACAGCATCAGAGTCGAGTCGCTCGATCAAGGACTTCAGTTTGCGCGAAGAAGAGGTCGTCTCGCCCTTCATCTTCATGGACGTGGCGTGTCGGCTGATCCTGGAGCTCGCTGGCGGAGGGGAGTAGACGACGGACGTGGCATCATAGACCTGGATCTGTACGCTATCGTGCTTGTGCGTGCTTGTGTTTTGAGCTTTGCGCTGTGTTGTGCTTGTATTGCTTCTAATCCTCCGGCGAGACGGCCGACGCCATTGACCGATGTAGCTTGCGATATCCCGGAAATTGTATCATTAACGTGCAGACGCGTCGCCGGCCGCCTTCTGTGGCTGAATTAGAACGACGCTCACTTTCGGATGATAGTGTGAAGGCCGTCAAGCACTTCGCTCTTCGGAGCCATGGCCCGACGTGACGACAGTGGAGTCAGTCTGCACATCGGCACGAGACGTATGTCCGGTCGACTCGATCGTGTGCGTCCGGGACGTGTAACCACTTCTAACTCTGCGCCGCAGGTCTGGGCTCGACTCTCCCGCGTTGAAAAATGGCTGATTTGGTAGCCTCATGGCCCAGGAAAGGTGATGACGACATGGTGGACGATCAAAGAATACCTGATCTTCCGCGCAGGGTTTTTGTACGGCATCCTCGTCCTGCTTCTCAGCCGGAGTCAAAGCCGAGCCGGGTGATCGACTCCTCGGGGCTTGCTCGCCATCGTCTCGCTGCCGCCATGGGCTCGTCTCCGCAGAGCATTCCGCCTCTGTCTCCGCCCAACAAACGCTTCCGAGCCCGCCCGAGTCCACTGCAGGGGGTGAGAGTAGAAACGACGGGGCAATCCACTCGCATGGAGGAATACAAACGACGGCCCAAACCTTTGGGGGAACGCTCGATAGCTCTTCTCGTGACAGACAACCTTCCACGCACGAGCTCATGAGCTCGCTGTCAAGAAAATTGCCGTTCGGCACGTCGGGGTGGAGGCTTCTGACCAGATTCGTGGCGAAGAGCTTCTAACTAACGATTTGATGGGTCACGCGAGGCTCCGCCGCCGGCCTTAGGTGCGCCCCTGCAGATCCTCCAGGCCCCAGGAGAGCTCTATGAATGGTTCCCGAAGGCGCAGCAGGCAGTTGGTAGCCTCGTGTTAGTGTGGACTCCGGCGTTCCCAGAGGCGGACTCTGACCAACATGCAGCGGCGGGGAGCAGGGAACCGCCCGAGGAGGAGCTTCTGCGCCATGTTGATCACTTTGATGTGACCATTGAGCAAGGTATGTTGTTCGGTCCTCTCGTGCTCTCCTCCGTCATTTACGCCACGACGTGGGAAGGCTCAGAACTTACCAAAAATGGCTGCCGCGCATCCATATCGGGCACTCCTCCATCCAACTCGCCTGCCTCGTCACAAGGTGCCGTGTGCTACGATGCGACGATATATAACCCTGCGGAGATCGTCCCCGCCGGTCTCCTTATCCCCACTCGCATCCTCTCTTTGCTCCCCGACATGGAACGGACCGCCAACGCCTCGTCCCCGTTCGTCCCTCTCTTCGACACGCTCCCTTCCTCTCGGTCTTCCGCCGCATCCATCTGGGCTCCTCAGCCTCAGCCCTCCGACAGCACCTGGTCCAAAGCTATCGACTCGTTCAGCAGGGCCAACTTCGGCGGCCCTCCTCCGCCTCATGTGGGAGGTCCTCGCCCCGCTCCCTTTCGATCGTCATCGTTTCCCGCTCTCAACAACGGCGAGGACGTCTTCGGACCCCTCGGATTCGAGATGCATCGTCGCCGGGACGTCGGTGCGATCGGCGACGGCCGTAAAAGGCTCTCGCCTACGTTTCATGACGAGCTGGTGAGTCCACCTGGACTATATGCGCGCATACACTGTGTCTCATGAGATCGGCAGCACGTTGAACAGCTCTTGCGCTCGCTTAACCTCAACTCTCCTGGCCCCGTGCCTCCCCCAGCCCGGCTTAGAACTGACAGCATCCACTCGCCAGCTTCTCCCGATCTTTCGCCAATCTCCACTACTTCTGCTCTCCTCACTCCGACCGATCTCTCTCCCGCCACCAAAACATTCGACCAAAAGCTTCCTCCCAACTTCGACTTCAACACTATCTTCCGGTCTGGCGGTGGAGACAACAACTCGTTGATGTTTGAGACGGGGCTTCTCGACGGCCCTCGCACCTTGCAGTCGTCCCTCTGGGCATCTCAGCAGCCGCCCAGCCCGAACTCTGGCTACTTCCCCATGTTCGAGCCGTTCTCAGAGTCACCGTCTACGGCCATGCGCTCGCAGGGCGTATTCCCTCCCAGCTCCCAATCCACTCGTCAACGTCTGGAGTCTTCTGTGCTTCCTCCGTCTCTCCCTCCTCTTTCATGGTCCAGTCAACAATTCCGCTCGTCCGACTGGTTGAAGGCCGACGATCCCACGGACCGCATCCCCCATGTCGCCAATGACGTCGCCGCTTTTCGTTCTGTCTCAGCTCAACACATCCCGCCGACCCAGCGTCAGGCTTCCAGTCAAGTACATGAGGTTGGCTGGGTTCCATCTGTTCGCCTGTTTGCGATGTACTGATACTTGTTGCGTCAGCCAATCAACTTCCTGTCGTTGTTGCATCCCTCGTCTACGCCGCCCTACGATCTATTCGTGGCTCGCATCATCAAGTCGTCCGACCAGCAAGCATCTATCTTCTTGCAACAGAAGTTGAAGGTCGCAGACGTTGATGAGCGCGCCAAGATCATCGACGCTATCTGCGCGAAGGGCTTTGAGATGATGGCTCATAGGTTAGACCCTTTTGTGATCCACTATCGTATTCGTCTAACAGGATGATAGATTCGGCAATTGGGCTGTACAGAGGTGCCTGGAAGCTACTTCGTCCGTTGAGGAGCGGCGGAAGATAGTTACGTGTATGCGGTGAGCAGTGTTACCTCTCTTGGGTCCACGCTCCTTACTCATAGTATGTTATAGGGGACGTGTCGTTGAGCTCGCGACAAACTGCTACGGCTGCCACGTTCTTCAGAAGGCCCTTGATTGTGAAGAGGAGGTCCGTTTGCTCATCGTCTCTGAGCTGTTGCTCGGCGACCCTGCGCAAACGCTGGTTAATAAGCACGCGTCGCACGTTTGGAGCAAGGTATGTTGATTTGCAGTCGTTGTAAGTTTATGACTGATTGTCGTACCTTCCTAGATCATGGAACTGAGCTGGACGCCACCTGCTCCTCCGATCTTCGCATAGTACGTATATACGCTCCTGTATATACTCCTACTTACAACGTCGGTTACGCTAGCGTGAACAAGTCACTGAAGGGCAAGTGGGCGTCCTTGGCCTGTCATGAGACGGGATCGCTTGTTGTCCAGGTATATGCCGTTCTAATTTCAGATCACGTTGTCCCTGATGTATTGACCGTTGCCCGCAGCACGCCTTTGAAAACCTCGAAGAATCAGCAAAGGATGGGATCGTCGAAGAACTACTGAACCAGGGGCCTTTGGTCTTCGGCGAGGTCGCCAAAAATCAGTGGGGCTCTTATTGCATCCAACACAGTACGTCAAAACCCCGTATAGATTATGCCGGACTCTCACAAGCGTGTGCTCTATAGTTCTCGAACACGGTTCCCCTCGTCATCGTGATCTAGCTCTCGAACATCTACTCTGTGGTCTTCTAGAGTACGCTACGAACGAGCAAGGCATCAAGTCCATCACTAAGGCTCTCAAGGAAGGTGGTAAGGACACCTTAGACAGGATCATTAGACGCATGTGCGAACCGGCCAAAACGTGCGTTCTACATCTTTCGCCGAGTCTTTCTCTCACCAATCCATCTACAGCGCTCGTAGAGCCATGATAGTTGATCTTGCGCTATCCGTCACCGGGAGTCAGTTGATTGCCAGTGTTCTTCCGAACGTGAGCTTCTCAATCGAGTGGAATTTAGACTAGCTCATTTACAGATCCCGAACAGGCGGATAAAGATCAAAGAGCGCTGCTTTACGAGTCTATCCGTGGCCACATCGTTACCCTCCGCGGATGCAAGACTGGCTCTAAAGTTATCTGGTTATTGTATGTCGGAAATTACATTCTATTCTCCTTCCAGTGCTGATGGTGCTGTCTAGTGACCGCATGGTACGCACACGTCGAATCGTACCCTGTCTTGCGAATGACCTGACCCTCTCGATAGCGTGCATACTACGGCTACTAGATCTCGTCTTACCTGCAACATATCATCAGCATATATCAAGGCATATCTCACGCAGAGCACTTCGCATTTCATCTCATCTTGCAGCGCCATGACGTATGGCCGCACGCTCTCTCCCAGTTGCATCTCACCCCGTCATAGACTGAACGCATATCAACATCATCCATGGACCACTCCTGCAACATCGTCGGCCATCACCTCGCACTCTCATTTATGCAAGCACCCTTTCTTTATTGCTCCTTACTCGAGCTGTATGCATATCTCATCTGTTACTCGCTACGTCGCTGTTTCGATCCTATCTCGTACCATGAAAGTTCCATATCGACGAAGATGTCTTAATAGTTCGCTACCCCATCTGTCGTTACTGCATGCAATGCATTTGTCGCTGGCGTACTCGGACGTTGAGCATTCGAACCTAGGCGAGCCCCGGTCAGCGATCGTGATGTGGTCATAGCATGACGTGCCTGGGTCATTTGGTGACATCACGCGGTCGACGACAACAACTGTCAGGCCCAGGGTATTGAACTTCTAACGTCCATGCATCCCGCCCTGGAGCAAACAGGCATTACAGCGGCAGACATCCATCTAGCGGGACAATAGGGTAAAACTATTTTCGATGGAGTACTGTGGAGGGTATAAGCAAATATTGAGACGCCAACGGACGAGAAACACGCACTCTAGGGTGAACATGACCGTGTCTCACGACGACGTGTAGAGCTCCTCCTTGATGTTGATCCCTGAATGAACGGTTCAGTCGAGGATGAGGAAAGAGGTGAGGAGGATCACGGACCGAGCTCCTCGCGGAGAGGCTTGAGCTCATCGAGGTAGGCCTGGTACTGCTGCTTGTTCTCGACCTTCTCCTTGATGCCCTCGAAGACGCGGACGGCGGTGGCGTAGTCGTTGACGCGGCGGGCGGCGCGGACGGCGGCCTCGACGACGGAGGGTGCGGGGACGAGGTCGTGGGCAAAGCAGTTGTTGAGGCCGCGCTGGACCTCGAAGAGATCCTGGGCGGACTGGAAGAAGGTCACGTAGCGCTCCGTGAAGGACTCGAAGGTCTCCTGGCCATGCTCGCTGTGGGAGGCGCGGGCGAACGCGGGGGCGACGCGGACGGCGGTCGCGGCGGTGGGGCGGGCGCGGAGGAGAGAGGACGCGACGCGGGCACGGAGCATGGTGGATTGCGGAGGAGAGGGTCAGGGTGCGGGTGCTGGTGGTCGTAGAGAAAAGGCGAGGAGGCGGTTGGCGGGCGGAGAGTCGACCGGGCGCGGCTCAGCCAGGCTCGATCCATGCCATCACGCCAGCCGATTCAGTCCGACCCGCTCCTGCGACGTCTCCTCCGTCTCTGCTCCGTCTCGACCGTCGCATTGGTCGACGAGGATCACAACTCCTTTTCAAATCACCAGTGCACGGTGAGTCCACATTTCTGCGTGTCTTTGTGCCCTCCAACGTTAACTCAATGCCTTCGGGCAATGCGGCCGTGGCGACGAACATGAATGATTGGGCAAATTCAATGCGCTAGTGGGCTGCGCCAGGCTGGGCGGGACGCCCGCGGAGTGTGGTCGTGTTTGTGGCGGAGGCGTCTTTAAAGGAGGGAGCGCGTAGCCCGCCTGCGTCTTCACTCGCGTCCCTCGCGTCCCTCGCCCCGCACGCAGCCCCGCCACACCCCGCACGCCCACCAACGCCCAGCAAGCCACGATGGATGACGGTACGTCCCAGCATCCGCCGCACCGCCGACCCCGACCCGTCCCCTCTCTCTCCTCCCGTCCTTTTCCGCCGTCCACGCCCCCTACGCATACGCCCTACGCACGCAGTCCGACGCAATGTGCCAGCATCGGCTACCAGTAGCACGCCCTTCGCGCCGCCTGCCCGCCGTTCCGCTTCCCGTTGTCTGCCTGTTGGCTGAAGGCCTCCACTCTTTTGGCGGCACATGCGCTCGTGGCGACCCCGACGGACGCGCCGGCAGCTCCGCCTTCTCTCGCCCTCGCCTCGGCAGTGCGTCCTCCCCGTCGACCGTCACGTTCCCAGACGGCGTCTCTCCGCCTTGCTGCTCCGCGCGTCGCTTCCGTCCATCCGTCCCGTCCCGTGCCCAGAGTCCGTCCCCGCGTCTCTTCGTCCAGCATGCCCAGTCCTCCCCTCCAGCTCTGACAAGTGACCACGACCTGACTACATTTCCACCCTCCCGCCGTCCGTGCTCTCTCCCTCAGCTTGGCAGTCCCAAGACATGGCCCCGCCCAGCAACGGGGGTGGCATCAGCATCCCCACCACCGACGCGCCCATGTCCAACGGCGGCCCCGCGGACGACCCGTCCTGGAACAACAACGGCCGCTCTCCCCAGCGCGGCGGCGACCCCCCGCGCCGCTCCAGCAGGAGCAGGAGCCCGGGGCGGCCCGCTGAGAGGTGCTTCGCCGTCTTCGTCATTCGCCTTTCGTTTTTTTGCTGACGGTTGTCTTGTGTCTCAGAGACCCGCAAAGCCAGAACCCCGGGAACAACCTCCATGTTTCCGGCCTCAGCCACAAGGTCGACACCCGTGAGCTTGAGCAAGCCTTTGCCAAGGTTGGCAGGGTAAGCACCTCCCTCTCCAGCCCACGTCCGCTCGCTCAATTATGCATGGGTCTGTTCAGGTCAAGAAGGCCCAGGTGATGTATGATCCCCATACCCGCGAGTCGCGCGGTTTCGGGTTTGTTACGATGGAGAGCGGCGAAGAGGCTGATGCTGCCATCACTGCGATGAATGGTACTGAACTCATGGGCAAAAGTATTTCAGTTGAAAAGGTACGTGTCCCTCACCCCGCCACAATCACCCACCCTCTGACTGCCGCTTTCTGCGCAGGCACGACGTGGCCGCGCGAGGACGCCCACCCCCGGCCGCTACTACGGGCCGCCGAAGAGGCACGACTGTGAGTTTTTTGTCGTTCATCACGCTTCCCTGTCATCGCGTCTGACCTCGAGACCAGCCGAGCGCCAGTACGACCCCCGCCCGTACGACAGCCGGTACTCACGCGGCGACGACTACTATGCTCGCCCCCGCCGCCCGCGCTACGAGGACGACTACCGCGGGCCGCCCCGCGACTACGACCGTGGCGGCTACGGGCGCGATTATGACCGTGGCGGCTACGGCGGCGGTGGTGGACGCGACTACGACCGCCGCTACGACGATCGCCGTTACTAAGCTGCTCACCGTCCTCGGTCTCTCTCGCCCCGGCTGATGGCTCGAGAGGACGGCTGCTCAAGTCGAAGTGTCCTCCTTGTCCAACGTCATATGGTATAGCGTGCTCTGCATGTAACGTGTCGTCCCCCGGGCCTCGGTCGGTGGCCAAAAGTGTCTTCCTCCTCCAAGTTTCCTTCCTTCCTCTGCCTGCCTGTTTGTTGCCGTGTCGCTGTTCCTATGTATCGCTCGTCTCTGTCGTGTCGGATGCGATCTGCTGCTGTCGGTTCTGTATGTACCGTGTTGACTGGTAACAAATGGTGATCATCGGTGCTCCCTAGTCATGTGCATATGCGTGCGACAAGTGCTAGTCTTCGACAAGACGAGAATAAATACTCATTCATGACAGGCTCTCCGCAAGTGGCCGGCGCGACCTCGGCGCTACCCATCCCCATTTCCGCCCAGTTTAGAATCGGACGTCACCGTCCAAGACAACTCACGTCTTTCACCACAATTCATGACATCCATGACGCTCACCCAGACTCTCGAACAAATTCATCTCCTTCAATGCTCACTCCTCCCGGGCGAGCTCCTCGTCTTCGTTGACGACGCAGCGCACTGGGAGACCCTACTCGGCGCATACGCCGCAGACCCCGACAGCCTCACGCATTCCAACTTGAACGTCGAGGAAGACGGCCTTGGAAGGGAAAAGCCCGCGCACTTCCAAGTGAAGCTCGAGGCGTCGAGCGACGCGTGGTTTGACGTCGTCCTCCCTCCGCGGCGTGGCTCTGAAGACAACCGTGACGACGCACACGCACCAGCGGTGTCGGTGAAGGGCGATAGCCTGGGGCGTGCGGCGCAGGAGGAGTGGCAGCGTGCGGTGGAGGGAGCGTGGAGGAGCGTGCGGGAGAGCAGTAGTGAGTGCGCATGCGTCCGTCTATCTATACAGTCCCTGTTTTTTGGCCCCCGTTGCGAACGTTGAACGTCGAATGCTGACGGACCCCGCGCGCAGGTATCCGCTGTACGAGCTGATCTCGACGCACCTCCTCCCCGCATTACACACCTGGCTCGAGGAGCGTGCCCCTAGCGACCCTGTACAAACCTCACTCCCTGGTGAAGACATCCCCTCCTCCTCCACGAGCACCCACCCGTCCTCGTCATCATCGTCCTGGCACGCCCTCCTCGTCTCGCACCACCTCAAGTCTCCGCACAAACGGCGCTCTCTCTCTTCCTGGGCCCGCGAGCTCGCGCTGTCGGGCTTCGCGAAGGTCGGACACCCCGGCGTCATCTACGTCTACTCCCCAGCCCGTAAAAGTGAAAGCGAGAGCGAAGGCGGAAGGGGGGAAGGGGAAGGGGGGCGCGGGCGCGGGCGCGAGGCAGTGGAGGACTTCGTCGCGCGCGTGAGGGGCATGCAGTGGCTCGCGCTCCGGCTGCGCTTCGTCGAGCCTATCCCAACAATACCTGCGGATACCGCAACAACGGGAACGGGTGAGGCGAAGAGGGGCGAGTGGAGGGAGTTCGAGAAGGTGGGCGAGGTCGTCGAGGAGATGCGGAGGCTTGGGCGGGAGCGGTTCGTGGTGGAGATGGGGATCGGAAGTGCTGGGGTCGGGTCGGGTGTCAAGTGAGCCCTGCCTTCCTACCTTCCAGATCCTGATTTCTCGACTTCTTGAGGTGTTGGTTGTACGTACTTATCCCAGGCGCATATAAATTGATCTGGAGACACGTCCCATGCGAGAGTGCGTAACGGTGAGCGACGGGCGCTGCTATACAACGTGTTCGTTCAACATGAGAACGACCATCCGATCCTTGTCTTCAACCCTTTCTCCGCCAGACGCAAGTACCTCACACATGGCGTCTTTCGTGTTCTGCTTACATATCTGACGGGTCCACATCACAGGTTGTATCGATATCACTATGACATCGTCCACAACCCTCAAAATTCCTACGCAACTAGTACTGGAATCCATCGGCCGCTCTAAACTGGTCTCTATGCTTCTACACACACCAGCGCCCTATGACTTGACCACAGAACTAACCTCCTCCTCGTCGCACGGAGAACCCAGGGCTTGTACCCTTGCGAATATTAAGAAACTTCCTGGCTATGTCAAGTCTGCCTACTCATTTCCCCCATGGACGTCAGAAGATCGCTGTCGCTGGCGCGTCGGTTACATATCCGTCTAGCGATGGCGATGTCACTGACAACGAAGTTCATGCTAAGAGTCTCGATGTGATTATACAGATCGCGACTGACCCAAAAGCCGTCGCAGCCATCGTTAAAGAAGCGGGTTTCTACGACTCTGCGAATCTCAAGCGGCTCCAGGGAGTTCATGTCTCGTACATGTACGGCCTCTTCAAAGGCACAGTATCTCCATTGGGAACTCCACTCGAGGTTGCGGTCTTACTACTGGAGAACTGCGGCCCGCCGCCGGAAAGGCCATTAAGCCATTATCCTGAGCAGCTTCGGTACGTCTACCAATCAGTCGTCTCCCCGCTATGCAGTGTCTAATTAGTTGCCCCTAGTTACAACATGATGTACGCTTTGAGAAAGGTTCACGAAGCAGGTGTTCGGATTGGCATTCTAAACACGAAGACCATGGCTTTCGCGTTCAAGGACGGTAAATCACTGCCTGTCCCCAAGATCATCAATTTCAAGGTGGCGGAAATACACAACTGCACGGCTCATCAGATTGAGATCTTACCAGGCACTCCGCCTCTCGATTCCCTAAGAGTATTGTCTTGCAGAGAATTAGAGGATGCCTATAGCACTACCAACATATTCTCTCCAGGCAAGTGGCTCGTTATCGCGACATGGGATATACATTGTAACACGCGTTAACGCTATATGCTCACTCAGTTATTGAATTTCCTCGCGGCCATGGACTATTTCCGGCCGATCTAGACAAAGGCCCCGCACACCTGATCGCTTTGGTGAAGGAGAAGGGCCTTTTAGAGGGCATTCCACCAATCAGAGACCCGGTGGGGGCTGCTGAAGAGGCCTGCGAGACGTGGACTCGCTGGAAAGAGGCGTCAAAAAGCTGGGACAACGTTCCAATTGTCGGGCCCTGAAACCTTCATATTTGGCGGCCCGATATGGCCTCGACGTCAGTGTTGGTGGCGATTGCAGACGCGAATACCGGTCTTAGGGGCGATTCTGGTTTACAAAATTTCCCGACAATGTTATTCTAGATCTCGATGTACCGCCTACCCAGGCAGGCCTGCCCTGCGCATCTCCCTCGGTGTCCGTGTTTGCTTCTGTGTTTGCTTCTACTTCGGGGATCTCCAACCCGTCCTCAGTACACGGAGGAGCAGCATGTCTAGATGATTTGCCCACGAACGGTGCCACGCAGGTTCTATACAAAACTAAAATAATGCGGTGTATAACGTCTAGTCAGTTACATAATCTGGTCGATGACAATGCTGACTTTCTGGACAGACCCCAACGTATTAGGAGTGTATCAAACACCCCGGGGAACGATGGGAGACTTCTCCCAACGCCCTGTTCTCTCCTTCCAACGAGTCCATTTATCATATGCGGTTTCCGCATCCATCGCTGCGTCTTCTTCTGAGACGTTCTGCAAGAGGCCGGCCTTCTTTGCTAAGGCGATCAAGTGTGCAGGCCCCTTGTCTACCTCGGCGGTGGGCCACGCATGCTTCTCGGGGAAATGAATGACTGAAGGTATACATAATATCGATACTCATCAGCCAGGCTGCAAGAACTTCAATCCAAGGATATTGCCATCAGCCACTCACCCGGTCCCCATATATGAGCGTAGCTATAGACATCATTCAATTCTTTGCAGGGAAGGCATCTGAGATCGTCGAGAGGCGAAGTGCCTGGTTTGACGTCGATTTGGTGGGCTTCACACGTGTGCTCTTCGGCTTTCTTGAAATTGATGATTTTTGGAGTTACAGTTGACGAGGTAGCGTCAGTCGCGATCGCGACAAGCTTCTCGCTGAAATCGCCGACTTCAAGCCCAACTTCATGAATCTTTCTTAATGCACGCATTGTATCGTACCTTGAGGCATATTGTCAGACCCCGTACATTCGGAGCACTATCACGACACGTACCGAAACTGACGAGGGTAACACTCCAGCGTCCTACGTGGTACCGGGCCACAATTCTCTAGAATCATTATGGCATATTCAAACGAACCCCGGTGCCGGGTAACCGTGCCCTTGAATAGACCGTACATATACGGTACGTATTCTCCTTGCAGTCGCTTGAGCTTCGTACAGTAGAAACCCGCCTCTTTCTCGATGTCATCAATGGTCTCCGTGGTTGTAGCGATCTGAACGATCACGTCGACGCTCTCAGTATGGGCTCCATTGAGGGACGAGGGAACACAGTGCATCGATGCGGCAATAATAGTAATTTCATCTCTGTGATGAGGGAAGGAGCAGGAAGATCTGAGCCAGTTATCGAGTTCCTCAAAGTCTGTGAGTGTGCAGGTTCTGGTATTGTCGTGCTCCGAGCGAGAAATTAATTCCGTGGTTGAACTATGGGTATTCCGATGATTGGGTTCAGTCCCGAAGGGGAATTCATGAGGGCAGTCTACTATCATCGCGTGCAGAAGTTGCGTAGGAATCGTGAGCGTGTTGGACGGCATGGTAATATCGTCCAGCACCAATGCGGAGGGCTGATGGGTAGTGGGCTAGCAGAATACACGAGATGCAGAGGATGTGTGCTGGTAAGAAATCTGGGGTCGGAGAGTGTGAATTGCCACGCGTCGACCGTTAAATCGGGTACTCTCGCGAAGCCGCCGGGATCATCCGGCGGCTCCGACGAGTGGGGTTAACGGTCAAAGGCTCGGCGGGGAAGTCCCTCTCCTGTGGCTCTCCTCGTCCCCGGCGTCCCCGTTCTGACCCTCGCTCTGGTTTCCGCTCTGCGCCTCATTTTCATCCTGATCCTCCTCGCCTTCGTTGTTGTCTTCACTTTCATCCTTGTTGTCGTTAACTTGCTCACTCCGCCAATCCCAACAGATAGAATTGGGGTCTAGTCCCACAAAGCGCGGATCAGCATCACAAAAACGTCGAGCCGTAAACACAGTGACAACTTGAAGAGTAGTGAAGAAGTAGAACCAGTACTCACAAGCATGTAAAACATCCAGTCGCCCCACCTGTGAACCTATTAAGAAGTTGGTGCGTACTTCTGCAACAAGCTGTCGCCACGCCTCCGTGCTCTCCGTGCTCATTGGGAGGTGCTCAATCATCAACGTGACGATTGTGTACGATCGACCTATAAGTCGTTAAGTCAACATTTTCGTAATTCAATACCTAGGAGATGTCACGAGGTTTGTAACATACCGAAGCAGCTCGCAGCCACCGTCTGGCCAACACGCTCTATCAGTGCAAGAAATTCCGCTTTCGTACGCTGGGCGGGCTCCGCATAGATCTCGAGAAAGAGGTCGTGCGATGGCAACCCGGTTTTCCACGAGTGCGTCACAGTGTGGATAGTGAACAAGTCTTCTGCTTCCCGATCTTTGTGGAGCCCAATCTTCAAAATATCAATAATGGCCAGGGATGTTAATGATTCCAGGGATAGTGCATCTGGTCGTCTCGTGACGGGGTCATCTATGATAACGTGTGTATAAGGAGGTCGTGTGTGGGAGCTTGGGCCTCACCTTCAACCTCACGCCCGCGAAGCCTACTGACAGGACACGCAAGTGTAAAGCAAGTAAGCTTGTCGGGGGGCAAAGCGGCGAGCAATCTGTTGACTCCATGAGCGCCAACCTGGTACACCTGCCGGGGACGTCCGAAGTCAGCGAGCGGGACAGCAGTGCACCTGGTATTTCAACACAGCCTAGAACCTACCAATAATGCCTGTAATCTGGGCAGAAACGGTCTACGCTTGCGCACCATGCACCCCGGGATGAGTCCGAGCACGTCCCAATCAACATTCCTGCATTCCAACACTTCCAGTGCGTCGAAGCAATCCAACAGCCTTGCAAAATCCGCGAAGCTCGCGAAAACAATGTGGTCGATATTTAGTACAATTATCGAAGAGAACCTCTTAGAATAGAGGCCTAGCTCGCGCACGTTAAGTGGAAAATGCGGCAACGGCTTGCAACCCGTCCGTCGTGTAGGTTCTTCAAGTTCATGCGTTCCTCCAATGCAAAGACCGCTGAGGGCTGGAAGTTGAGCTTTGACCGTGCGCGGGAGAACTGTAGCCACGTTCCATGGCCAGTACTCGCTGTGCTTAGTGTCACATGAAAGAAGGAAGCATTGGATGTACGCTGCAAGAGAGGAGTTGGTGTTGAGGATGGCTCCAAGGTTGTCCAGGGCTTTGAGAGATGTGATGTGGATGACCCTGAAAAGCCAGAATTGGGCATGGGGACGCCAGGTACTACAGACTAGGGTGCATTGGCGAAGTGCGAGTTGTACCTGCCTGTCTGGCCGAGCCCATTCCCAGTCGGCTATGATGTCGCTGCCAAGGGTATCGATGATAAGAAGGCAGAGCTCAGGAGGCAAGCGAGGAGGCGGGGATGGGTCGCTGATATCCATGATAGGTTCTAGTGTTGGTCTGACTGAGGGGAATCCGGGAGAGCCGGACTCAGCAACACACTCATTAGTACTGGAATTTGAAGGAAGCGTGAAATCTTCGGGGGACTGGGCGCCCGACGGAGTCCCAGGCGACTATAGCTTTGCAGAAGACGGAGCGTGTTTGCAGTAGCTACTAGTAAGTTCCAGTGGACACGACGTTGTTCAGGTTCTTCGAGGTGGCAAGTCGTATCTTTGAATCAGATCTGTGGGAATTGTCACGTTCTCCTCTTAAAGGGGTGATTTTGAGGAACCAGTGAGAACTACTTTCCTGTTATACCGCATGAACGACGTCATTGTGTGGGCGTTTCGGATTGGATAGTGGGCGAGTACTCCGGGGGCGGCTGTGAAGCTCGAAGACGAGGCCGATGGGACCGGACCCACATGCTGTTCACTTGTCCGCGTCGCTCGTCCACATTGCGTGCTCGGTGACGATGCCGGTAAGTCATAAAGTACTGCCCGATCGTCCCGTGACCGCCAAGGGCGGCCTACCAACCGTCGTATGACGATACCTAGACATACAACTTAGCACCGGCAGTGTGCCACCAGGTACCATAGTGCATGTATCTACTGAGTGGGCCAGTACCCAACACTCGTATCAGCTTGAGCGCAAAGTGCGAGGGCTCACTAGTCACTTCCAGTGCCGGGGATGGCCCTTTCAGGTGATTGCCTGCCTATGCTAGGTTCCGGCTTTTCCTCCCCTCAGCTATGTGGCATCGAAGTCTTATCAGTAGGTCTGCCCGGAGGGCCATAGGAATAAGTACTATAGTCATAACAGGAGCATTTTCAACAGTCTTTTCGGTGGTGTTACTGATTATAGCTCCATACTAAGGGCATACGATAGCATATGATACTACTACATCACGACACAGCAAAACGTGAGCGTATACAACAACATCCAGTACCAATTCAATACGTTGAAAACACGCTTTTAGAAAGAATGCTGCACACCGCCAACTCAGTCAGTCACACACCCGCAATGGTTACAATGCATTGCTTACCGTAACCACCAACGAAGTGGGCCAGTACCCAGGAAGACCGATCGCGTCCGTGTACATGTCGAACGCGACGCCAAACTTCTTCACCACGACGCGGTCGACGGTGCCAGGCTTGCCTGAGACGCGCTGCATGTTGGGAGTCTGGAAGATCGCCTTGACCATCTCGACGATGCACTGGAACCCGCCGTCAGCATTCTGGCACGCGGTAGAGAAGAAGGAAAGACGTACCTCCTCGGCGGCGGCGGTACCGAGACATTTGTAGAAGCTGGCGTTCTGCATGGTTGAGTACGATTCCGCGGGTCGTGTGGGGTTGACGGTCAAAGGCTCGGGAAAGTCCTTCTCCTGTGACAAGCATGTGAGAAATTGGGTATCGTGGTTCAATAAACGGCATAACGCTCACGTTCACGAGGGCGGTCTTGAGGTCGAGCACGTACATCTGCTTTGGATGTTTGGCGGCCGCATGTGCCTCCTGGCGAAGGACGGCGGCGAATTGAGGCGCAAGGCCTGTGTCGACGGCAAGAGAGATCGGGTTAGTCATGACCTCTACTATAACGGAGAGGGGTAGGTCGTACGCTGAGCCTCCCGGACGTATCCCCTGAGCAGTTCATGGCTAGCGGAATCGCTACCATGCGCAAGCTTAATGACCTCGGCGCATTTCTTGGAACGCTCGTCAGACAGGTAGAAGTCAACAATTTGCGCGACGCCTGAAGATGACGTTAGGACCACGCGAGGAGAAGCAGGGGAGCGACTCACTCTTCGCAAGGCCCTTTGCAGACGAGACCGCAAAGCCAAGAACATCCGCGACGATCTGGCTGTGCGGCGCCTTGGAGTGCGCGATCTGCTTCAAGAAGTCGTGCGATGGCTCGTGTGACCTAAACAGGAGGGAGGTAACCGCATCCTAGCTCAAGCATTAGCCTACAAGACCTCCTCGTATGTAAACATGTCGACTTACGAGTCCGAGATGGGGCACGGCTTCGCTGAGGCTCTTTTCGATGAATTGCCCAAGGACTTGGGCAAGGTATGAGGCACGCCGGCTTGTAGACCAGTCATCTTCCCAGTAGACAGCACTGCAGTTGCGGGATGAGGTCAGAGCAGCGTCGCACAGCAGCATGTAGGGACGCACTTGAACACGGATTGCAGCATGTCGCTTACTTCTACAGGCGTGAGGAGACCATCAGGCCTGTGAATGGTCTTCAGCGGAATACCAAGCTGCCGTCCCAATAGAATCAGATCCCATGCAACACGCCGAAGACGGACGGGTACGTACAATGAACTCGGACACCCAGTACGCCGGCACTAGGTTGACGACATTGCCGATAATGTCCAAACGTTTGCCGGCGACACCATCAAGCACGAACGAGTGTTCGTCGACGAGCTGGCGGACTTTCTTCCCCATCCACTGCGCATGGGCGCTGACCGCGTCCTTTGTCGGGAACAACGACTTAGTGAGCGCGGTCTGGCGCTCCTCAGGGCTGCAAGACGCCAAAACATCAAGTGTCAGCCGCTTCTATCCCGATACAGCTTCTCAGGCGACCGGCACTTCGGCCACCCGGAAACGAGAGAATAGGGACGCAGAAGACGCACATGTTCGCGAGCGCGGAGAACTTTGCTGCGGTCTTCGTGAACATCACGCCCTCGTACGCCTCGTAGCTCGCGCGGTCTTTCAAGATTGCGCTGATGTCCGCAATGGTGTTCACCACCTTCGGGTCCGGTTGCGCCACCGGACGGTCGAGCGCGTACGAGTCGAGGACGTCCAACTTGTTCAGATACTTCTTCATCGCCGGGGGCGTGAAGAAGGGGAACAGAGTGTACACGCTGTTCTGCTCAAGGCGACAGGCGGTCAGAACACCGGCGATGAGGAACCCGCGCGAGATAGGATAGACGCACGGGAGGGTAGTGCCGCGGCAAGTGGCGGGACAGCAGCCTCGGAATCGCCGCACCGTATGCGCCGTTGTTAGGGTCCCGCGCGCAGTCTTGGAAGCCCCACGCGGTCAGGTTCGACGCTGTGAACGTGGCGAGAACGTGGCTGCGTCAGCGCGCCGCGCGTCCAATTCGGATGATCAACAGTTTGACGTTGAATAGTACTTACGCGTGTAATCCGTGGTGTAGAAGCGGTCACCTAGAACAACATCAAACGATCAGCCCGACCACATCCACATCCTGTACACCCCTAGTTGGGACTTGTCTCCAAGGGTCTCGGAATACTCACCCCGAACAAGGGCGATGGCGTCGGCCAAGATAGCGCGCGTCATCGTGTAACCGCAGCAGAGACCCGACGCTGGCCCGAGCTCCATAATTTGCTACACAAAAATACAAACCGGGCGCGGCCTTTAAGTTCACGGTGCGGTATGAATCAATGTGGAACGCTCACCTCCGCTTGCAAGCCAGGGTACAGCTCCAAGTTGTCGATATGCCCGTACAGCCGTCGCGCCGTGTTCTAGTGAGCAGCACCAGCCGCCGCCGCCGCCACCACGCAGTGACAAGAGCGCATCAGCACCGGCACGCGCGGACCAACAACTCGACGCCAAACAAAGTACGCACCGCGATCTCGGGGTCCTTGTTCCACTCCTCGAAGCTGCCGAAGCGCTTGAGGCCGAGGAAGTCGCGGAACTCGTTCATCGTGCACACGCCCCACTCGCGCGCCTGCACCATGCCGAGGATCTCGACGATGCGGAGCACGGCGGGAGAACCGCGCGCGCGGTACGTGCCCGCCCCCTTGTCCGTCGCGTCGTGCAGGACTTTCGCGATGTCGTCGTCCGCGAAGGCGCCATTGGGGCCGCGCTTGAGGCCGGCGAACGTGCGCGTGCGCGGGTTCGGGTCGGCGGAGAGCACGGTCTTGACGACAGCAGGGATGAAGTCCTGGAGGGTCAGCTTGTCGAGGGGTTTGCCTGTGTCCTTGAACGCGCCCTGGAAGATGTTTTCGGTCCAGGCGATGTCCTCCTTGGCTGTCGTAGCGTGCCACTGAAACGGAGCCGGTCAGGTTGAAATCATGCGAGAATGTAGTGAAACATACGCGGTACAGGATGTTGAACTCTACGGAGCACTGGTTGCCGTCTCCGCGGCCCACCTCTTGGCCGCTTGCGTCCTTGAAAGGCTATGAGGGCATATTTTAGCTTCGGAACTCTACGATGCCACTGAGTACAACTCACATCGAAAGGAGAAAGGTTTCCTGTGACACCATCCCTCTGGAGTCCGAGGAAACCGGCCACGTAATCGCCGAAGATCATTGCCATATAGTTCCCGCAGCTAAAATCAAAGACATGAGTATCGCAAATGCACTGGTCTCAGGGACGCGTACTTGACGAGTCTGGCAGTTTGGAATATCTCTTCATCCTGACGAGCACGCTTGACAGGGTCTTCGGGAGGCGGGTTGGTCCAAGTGCCCCTCTCATTGAGTTTGAGGAGCATCTCAGCGATGTACTACAATAGCGAATACTATAAATACGGCGAGTCGTAAGAAGCGACAAGGAAGACTTACATTATGGTTACGGCTAAAGAGGACGAGTAGGGCAGTTGCAGCAGGAGGCACAAAGATCAATCTGCCCTCGGAGAAGGCGTCGGGGTATAGGAGACCCTTGCCCTGGGCCTTGTCGCGAACGGCGTCTTGCTCTGCCTGACTAGTACCATATAGAATAGAAAGATCAAGGTAAGATGAGGTGCGGTTCTTGGTCATGTCACGCGGATCGGTCGAGAAAAGGGTATGTGTGACGAGCGAGGCGAAAGCGAACGTCAGTGACGAGTTGCCTCCCGGGTGCGGTTGGAACTGTAACGTCCAGCCTATCTCAGTCGACGTCAACGCGGAAAACATGTCATGTACGCACGTCGCGTGCTTTGAGGAGCGAATCGAAGACGTCCTCGGGGCTGGGAAGGACGTTGGGCGGGATCGGGTGGCGGCCCTGAACGGATCGGGCGTACGGCGTGCGTGCCTTGCCCAAGTCCGGCTGGTTTTGGTTGTTGCCGCTGCCATCGGGGCTCCTCGCAGCGAAGTAAAGGCGAGAAGCGGCGGAGGTGGCATTGGCAGACGCCGATGGGGTGTCGGCAGGGTAATCGGTCCCGACGTACGTCACCGGCGGATGGGGCAGAGTGTTGTAAAGAAGCGCGATGACCTGCCGGTTCAGCGCCTTGTATTCCGCGCTGTCCTGGGGTAGGCGGCACAGGACGGCGAGCGCCTTCGTGAACTGTACACGAAGTTCTCTCAGTCGCTGCGGACACATAGAAGTAATGGGGAACATACGATACCAGTCCTGTCGTCGACGGCATCCGCATTGAACACAGCCTCGGCGAGCGCCGCATACGTCTGAAATTGGCAGGTCAGACGCCGTTGTTAGACAAAGCAACGAGGTGCCTGGAACGTACCTTGGGGTCCAGAAGTTCGGTGACAAATAGTGGTAGGTTCTTCGCACTGTCGTTAATGGAATGTACGGTCTTGTAGAGGTCCGAGTGCGGGTCTGCCCTGGTTATCGTCCCGGTGAGAGGCTGCACTTCAGCGTCGTAGCGACCATCTGGGGCAACAGGCAGCGGGCGCCCAGCAAGATACGTCACGTCTGCGACTTTCTGCATAACCAAGCGCAGTGAGTTGATAAGCCGAAACTGCGACCGTCGCGAGAACGGCACGTACAACGGTGCTTTGCAGGAGGGCCATATCGTCTTGTAGGCGTCGGAAGAGGGATTCTTGGTGGGGCGGGGGAAGTTGATCTGAAGACGCTGAACGTCTCTGGAGGTTATAACTCTTGGAGAGCAATGGCCTGGCCCAATCGAGGCGTGTTGAGGGACGTGAAGGGTTCCGGGGATTGCAAGTGCCGCGTAGAAACCGCACTGTTCGGCGCCCCCGACAGCAGTGGACAGGGCGGGTCAGATCAAGATCTCAACAAGGGCCCATCTCCTGGCACGACTCGGAGTCGGTGGCATCACTGTCCTCGTCGGCCCCGCCCCGCGCGGGCTGCGCGCGCTCGTCCGTCTCCCGTATCGGACCGGCTTCACACGCACAAGGAAACCCCGCCAGCTCCAACCGGGCTCACGCGACCTGGGAAGGTTTACTCACGGGTAAGCATGTCGAGGAGTACCTCTGGTGGCTGCACGCAGGGCTGGTGGGGTCTGGGGGGCGACAGGCGACGAGTGACGGCAGAACTTCATACCATCCGTGGACCTTATTGCGCTCCCGGCGATACAAGGTTTGCGATATGCCGCACAGGCCACCGGTGTCCTCGAGGCTTCGAAGAGACAACGCGCCTGTTGATCAGACCGCGTTCGCACAGGCTTGGGTCGGCACTCACCGGTTTTCTTCTTAGAACCGTTACATATCGATGTCTTGCATATCGCACATGCAGCTGAGTGCTGCGCGTGATCCATAATGCCTGCAAGTTGTCCGTGAGATGGAAGACGTAGACCGCGCCTCGGAGGAAACGGAGAAGAGCTACTTTGTGGCTTAGGCGCTTGTGGGTATAAATGTCGCGACGGCGAATTTGGTTCCGTTAAGGACACGTGAGCGCTTGTGGCCGATCTGATCTCTTATTCCACCAATGTGACTGCGCCGTTTAGGCTTGTCCCGAGCAACTCGGATGACTTGCCTCTCTTCAAGCCAACCACCATATAGACTCCTCCTTGGCTCATCGAACCCGTGCAGCAGCTCCTCAGCTCAAACAGCGACACGGCGCCTTCAATACCCTCGTCTCTCCACCCTGCCCAGCCCTGTCCGCACGGATCGCGAAGCAATAACATTGATACATGATTGGCTTCCCTTGTCGCCGTTTCAGTTACATCGCATCATCCTGCGATGCGCCGGAGTCACTCGGAGCGACAGCTAGGCTAGGCTAACTTTCTCCTCTTCCTTCGCGGCGGTGTCCTACCCGTTATGTCGATACCGATGTCTCTGACGACCCCTTGTGGTCATGGCTGTAGTCCATGTGCTATACATCGTATCCGTATACGGTCGGAGGCCGGCTCTACCTGACAGCGTTCTCCCACGCGGCGCTAGCGCACTGAGAAGGCTTGGGTCGCGCCTCGAGTTGGCAGATGCTATGTGGCTTGGGCTTCGCACATGTCTTGGGACCCAATTAGCTCTCAACTCCGTCGGATCGTCCATCACTTTCCTCGAGGCTGCTATAGGATGCGATGGTGCCTCCATATCCATAAAAGACCCCCGATCGTCCTCACGCGTCGCGTCGCCCCTGCCTGTGCTACCGACAAGTCTAATCCCCCTTTCGCGTCCCCGAACGGATCAGTCGCCGCCTGTCCGCTCGCGCCTTCCGCTCGCTCCAATCCGCTCCCCCGCCCCCGCGCCGAGTGCGCCGCCCGCCGAGAGATCACAGCATCTCGATCCTCCCGCGCCCGCCGTCGTCGGATTTCATAACAAAAGCCCGATCCCATATGGGTACGCTTCCCTCCCGCCTCCTTATATTAATCGCGCGGGCCCTGTTCCCCTCCCCGCACTACGCCTTCACGACTCCTCACGACCCTTTCTTACGGCCCCCTTCAGACTCACGAACCGCCATGTCCCCCACCAGCGATTTCCATGCCCCCCACCATGCTCCCCACCTCGGCTTCCATTGCCGGTCACACAGCGCTGGCTCTGCGCGCACCTCCGAGGAAACCGCGCACCCCCCGCACCTGCGTCCCACCACCCCCTCGAGCGTACACTCGTCGTCGAGCGAGTTTGGGGATGCCGACATCATCCCACCTTACAACTCGGCTGCGCCGAGGACCCTTGTGCTTTGCTTCGATGGTACGGGAGACCAGTTCGACTCTGATGTGAGTACCCCCGTTACCTCCGTCCGTCCCTGACGCCACATTCTTCTAACGCATGGATCGGCGTCGGCGGCGGACACGTTCATTCACCCCACCATGCTCACCCTGATGTGTGCATTGTAGAACTCGAACGTCGTCAAATTCTTCAGCTTGCTGAAGCGCGATGACCGCCGCGAGCAGATGGTGTACTACCAGGTGCGTGACGGACTTTCATATGAGCCCCTCGATCGCGATCGTAATGCGTGTCTGCTCCACCTCGCTCAGACCGGTATTGGGACCTACACGAGCCCACAAGCTGTTTCTTCACTCGGCAACACTATCTCGAAGACTCTGGACGAGGCGGTCGCTTGGAACCTCGACTCGCACGTAATGGGCACGTCTTTTCTTTTTCTTCACAAATGTTGCTGTACTCATTGCGTATATCAGGCGGGTACGAGTTCCTTATGCAGAACTGTGCGTCGTGCCCCTTTCTGTCACTTCGCGTGTCTCGCTGACCTTCCTCGGCCGCACCATCCAGACGAAGCAGGCGACAAGATCTGTCTCTTCGGGTTCTCCCGCGGCGCATACACCGCCCGCGCGCTCGCGGGGATGCTGCACAAGGTTGGCCTCCTGCCGTCACACAACCACCAGCAGATCCCGTTCGCGTACAAGATGTACTCGCGCAAGGACGCGCTCGGCTGGGCGCAGAGCACCGCGTTCAAGAAGGCGTTCGCCATCGACGTCCCCATCGAGTTCATCGGCGTCTGGTGAGTCAATGCGGTGGCGGCCCTGCCACGTTTCACGTCCCTCGGCTCGAAAGCATCAGCGCGCTGACCACAATGCACATCTGTTGCTCTACCTTGTCGTTGCTCCACGTCTGCGCACGTTCACCCCGCGCGCGCTCCGACCTCCCACGTCGCGCCACACTCCCCCGCCCCTCCCGCGTGAACGCGTGTGCTGTCGCCGCGCGCTGCCAACAGGGACACCGTGTCCTCCGTCGGGCTCATCCCGCACCGCCTGCCCTTCACCGCGTCCAACACCGCGATCCGCACCTTCCGGCACGCGCTCTCGCTCGACGAGCGCCGCGCCAAGTTCAAGGCGAACCACTACCAGCGCCCCTCGGAGTGGGAGCGCCGGCAGGGCACGCACGCGGGCGACATGCCGCGCCCCGCGAGCCGCGCGGCGAGGGCGCTCAAGCACGCCGCGCGGGAGCGGAGCAGGGCGAAGGAGGGCGGGAGGGCGATGAGCCCTGGGAGGCTTGTGACGGCTATTAAGGCTGTGACGGGCCGGAGGGGGAGTAAGGACGATGGCGCGAAGGAGAAGGGGAAGGAGGGTGTGGAAGAGGGGGGTTCCCCGTCGCCGGTCAAAGTCGTTGCGACCGTCGTCGAGACCGAGTCGCCGACTGGGGAGACGAAAGGCACTATCGTTGCCGCGGTCGAGGACGAGGCTGCCCAGGCCGCTGTCGCGCTCGAGAAGGACGTCGCCGCTGGCGCGGAGAAGGCGGAGGAGCTCGCCAAGGCCGCGACGGAGGTGGTCGAGCAGGCGGCCGACGCTGCTGTCGACGCTGCCGACGTGGTGGAGAAGACCGCGGACGCTGCGAAAGAGGCGGGGGTCAAGCTCTGGTCTGGGGCGCGGAAGCTGGTGAAGAAGAACCGGAAGCGGATGACGGAGGAGGAGGTCAAGTTCGACGAGACCGCAATCGACAGCGTGCACGAGACGGACGTGAAGGAAGTATGGTTCGCGGGCTGCCATGCTGGTAAGTGCTGCATTCCCCAGCGCGCGCGCGCTAGCTCTCCGCTCGATCGACCCGGACATAACGCGCTGATCCGCTCCTCTTCCCCGTGCGCAGACGTCGGCGGCGGCTCCGTGCTCGACTCGGAGAAGCACTCGCTCGCGCGCATCCCGCTCCGGTGGATGGTGCGCGAGTGCTTCCGGACCAACACCGGCATCCGCTTCCACGCCGAGCTCCTGAAGCAGATCGGGCTCGACCCCTCCACGCTCTGGCCGACCCCGCGCGCTCAGTACGCGTTTGGCCCGGGGTTGGTGCACGCGCCCCAGTTGCCCCCGATGTTACCTTCGCCGCGCATCTCGCTCGATCCGCCGACCCCGCCTGAGCGCCCCCGCGGGGACATTGAAGACCTGGAGAGACGGGTGTTGAGCGCGCTACATGCCGACGAGCACGTCCACGTCCAAGCTCAAGCTCACATTCAGGCAAGCAGCAGCGAGGACTCTAGCCACAGCCATGGCCGTACCAGCATCGAGAAGGAGCCCCATGCGCCCTCGCCCTCGCACACACGGCACGTCTCGATGTCGACCACGCGCACGCTCGTCGGGACCGCGCGCTTCCCCCCTGCCGGCTTCCACCACAAGGGACATGACGACGAGCCGGACGAGCTCATCGTAGTGAACGAGGAGGCGGAGGAGCTGAAGGACGCGCTGAGCGACAAGTACGACCAGCTCGCGCTCAAGTGGTGGTGGTGGATCCTGGAGGTGCTCCCGTTCGAGCAGCGCAGGCAGATGCCGGACAACCGGTGGAAGCGGTACATGACGTGAGTTCCCGACGTTTTCCTACCTGTATAACCGAAATGAGAAGAAGCTGACGGGTCGGCTCCGATTTGTCCAGGCTTAACTTGGGAAGGGGCCGGACGGCGCCGATGGACAACCCGCACATCTTGGTGCACAGAAGCGTGAAGATGCGGATGGAGGCGAAGGGCCTCAAAGGTGGGCTGTACAAGCCCAGGCTCACGAACTGGGACGACATGAAGCCGATTTTCGTCGATTGAGACGATAGACCGAGCACGCTTACATGAGTTAGTGGTATGGCTGTGGCGGGTCGATGCTTTTGATCGCTTAGCTCGACGCTTGACTCCGAGTCTGTATATCTTTATTGTATTGCTTATGGTTCTAGCTTACGACGTTCTCCCGTGACCGTAATGATCATAATGATTTGACATTTTCTGTTGGGAGGAGCGAACAAGAGGCCGGCTGCTTCTTCGATTTCATGAGCAGGGAAGGCCTCGCAAGGAATCACCCGATTCCGTAAGTGGCAAATGACGTAAGATATGAGCGCTAGATAGTTACCCACGGAGGCACATGCACTCCGACGTTTACTGTTCCTATGGCTGTCCAACTATCCACCCAAGCTGTTGAAGAGCCGTCAAGTGGTCGGCGAGTCGCCGCCCGAGGAGCTTCAATATCGCCCAGGAGGACTTCGGGATCCACCGGGCTGGGATAGCTGGCAGAGGGGCGCTCCGGTGACAGTGGCGACACCTCATGTCAACCTACCGGAATCCCGGATATAGAACCTTGCAGCCTGCTGATTCTGCACCCGAGATACAAAGCCGAGGATAGTATGGGACTTGCTCGGGCTGTCCGAGAGCTCGGAGGATGCCAGCCATCCTCCGTCCTCTTAGGCATTGATCGCCCTTTCATTTGTCGTACCCCAGACGCAGAGACATCCTAGCGCGTCGTTTCGTATGCTAGTCGATCAATTCCCGCAGGGACGACATGTTGTCACCGGAGGAGGCCGCCTCCGGGTGGCCGCCCACTTGGCAGGCCTCTGTGCTTTGTCCCGATGACCGCCACCGACGAGGAGCGCACGGGCGGGCGGGTCCGCCGAGGACTTGGGTGGATCACCGGTGCGTCCTTGTCATCTGTTTCGTCTGCTTGAGAGTTATAGAGTGGTCATGACTTATTTACGGGGCGCTCTCCCCCCATAGGGCTGTGCTTCCATTCACGCCCAATCGGGCGGGAGCGGAAGAAGATCGCGAGGGATTGAAGGCGGAGGGCTGCTTCCATGCCCGTCGTCTGCAGCCGAGCACCCACGCCTATGGTCATCCCACTGTTTCGCTTCTCTGAACGCTATCCAGTCCCGCTCGGCCTACAACAATCCGACTGCCGAACTCTGCGCCCGCCCTATATAGCCCCCCTCCCTCTCTATCTCTTCGCCCCCGCACTTTCCGAGCATCCCATCCTAACGCCATGTCCTCGAACATCCCGCCGCCTATTACGATCCCTCAAGTCTCTCGCTCGACGGACCCGAGCTCGACCCTGGCTTCTGCACCTCTTACCTCACACTCATCCTCGAGTGAGACCGGCGATAATGACATCGTTCCTCCGAGGCACCCAGCACGTACCCTTGTGCTTTGCTTTGACGGCACGGGTGATGAGTTTGGCCTATACGTTCGTCTCTATCATGTTCTGTAATACGCTGACCGCCGCTGACGATATTCACGCGCAGAACTCTAACGTGGTCACCTTTTTCAGCCTCCTGAAGAAGGATAACCGCAATGATCAGATGGTGTATTATCAGGTTGGTCTTCACCACTATCTAGCCCTATGATCGTAGCTGATTCCCTTGCGTTAGCCTGGAATAGGGACTTACCTGGGCCAGATGGAGACGTCTCCGCTGAAGGCTAAAGTCGACAAGGTTCTCGACGAGATGATCGCGTGGAATCTTTCAACCCACGTAATGGGTGAGCACAATCTAATCGTCCTGCCCACATCTTGGCACTAACATGAACTTTAGGTGGTTACGAGTTCCTTATGCAAAACTGTATGTATGACGTCACAAACGTCAAGCTGCTCAAGCTGATCATTCCATAGACCAAGAGGGTGACAAGATTTGTCTCTTCGGGTTCTCGCGGGGCGCATACACTGCGCGGGCGCTGGCAGGAATGGTACACAAAGTAAGAAACTTCTTCGCTTTGTTTGATCAACGTTGTCCAACCGTGCTTCAGGTTGGCTTGCTGCCCCCTTGCAATCACCAGCAAATGCATTTCGCGTATAAGATGTTCGCCCGGGATGATGATCAAGGGTGGGCTCAATCGACGGCATTCAAGAAAGCCTTTTCCATTGACGTTGATATCGACTTCATCGGCGTTTGGTGAGTTCCATGCCATATTCCTCATCCAACGTCTACCGAGGCTGACGTCTCTATAGGGATACTGTGTCTTCAGTTGGCGTTATTCCACATACACTTCCCTTCACCTCCTCCAACCGCTCCATCCGTGTGTTCAGACAAGCATTGTCGCTGGATGAAAGGCGCGCACGTTTCAAGCCCGCGCTGTACAGGCATCCACGTCCGCGAGACGCCAAGCGTGGCACCCAGCCGGGCGATATGCCCAAGTCCGACACCACTGTGGCGAGGCCCTCTGCTCTGAACGGTAGGCACCACAAGCGGTCGTCTTCCGGAAAGAAATCGCAACGCGAACTCGAGCGTGAGTTCAACGCGTCAGATCCCGATCCCGATGATGCGCCCACCGACGTCCTCGAAGTATGGTTCGCCGGGAACCACTGTGGTATGTCCGTCCGTATATTTGCTCTTGATATTACCCAGCTGACGTCTTGGCCATTCAGACGTGGGTGGCGGAAACGTCACCGGCGACGTGAAGCACAGTCTCAACCGCATTCCCCTCCGCTGGATGATCCGCGAGTGCTTCCGGATGGACACCGGCATCCGCTTCCACGGCGAGCTCCTCAAACGCATCGGCATGGACCCCGGACATCTGCACCCATACGTCAAGGAGCGCCCTCCGCCGCTCAGTCCGCTCGAGGTGTCCGCCACGGGGGTGGCGGGCCCCGCGCCGATGTCGACCGAGGAGGAGCACGAGGTGCGAGATGCCCTTGCGCACGCCTTCGACGCGCTCGCCGATGCGCCTGGTTGGTGGCTGCTCGAGCTCTTCCCTATGCGCGAGCGCGTACAAGGGCCGGGCCCAGAGCACAAGGAGGAGCGGGTTCTCACGTACGTCGTCCCACCTGGGCATGACCCACCGTCTCCGTCGGAACGTGCTGCTCACATCTTTTATATGTAGCGTCAACCTTGGCCGTGGACGCCTTGTCCCCAAGCATCACACGCCGTTCAACGTCCACCGCAGCGTGAAGCTGCGCATGGAGGCGCAGAATTTGAAAGGCGGCAAATACCTTCCGAAGGCCAAATACGTCCAAGAGCCCGTCTGGGTGGATTGAGGAGGTATTTGGGTTCCGAGTTCGCGTCGTTCTTTCTTGCCCCGTGTGCATAGGTTCTCGGCACTTCTTCATCTTATGACACCGCCTTGTGGATGTATTTGTACGTACGCGGACTCGTGGACGGTATCTTACGTGTCTTGCCTAATCATAGGAGCCTATGCTATGCGCACTGCGTCAAACCGACGTTAAATATTGTTTCTAATCAGTAGACGGCACGTTTGCGTTCATGAGCGTGAAGCCGTAGTACGGTCTCTATAGATTAACTCGTCTAGTACGACTGCCACTATTTGCAGTGGCCGAGTACAGTACTCAAGCTCCGAGCCACGGTGCGAGCATGCAATGGCTTCCTAATGGCATGCGGTGCTGACTGGCAATGCGTCTGGAAATTTTTGCACCGCCAACTGAGCATCCGTTGGGCGCTTCCAGCAAGATCGAGAAGGACACGCTGGGGCGTAGTCCTAGGAACTCGAATGAATGGATTTTGGGCGTTATGAACCCAGACACTTCTCTATGAGTAGGAACTATAAGTAACAGGTGCTCAAGCAGTTTCAGGTCTTCCATCCCCTCTTCTCACCCAACCTCGACCACCGGAGTCAGTCACAGCCGCAGCCGGCCATCATCCCAACAACTTCAGAGTGTCATACGTGGTTGTAATAGCTCACGAAACTGCTGTCTATAGTTTCAGGATTGGCTCAATGCTTCTCACTGGCAGGTGAGCATAATTTCGAAGATGTATCAGAAGCGCTTGGTGCTGTCTCAAATACCGAGGAAATGGATGTTGTTGAGAGGCAAGAGTAGTGTCTATGGGGTACATTCAAGTTGTTTACGAAGCTGGGAGTGCTAGGAGTAAGTAAATAGGCTGTACGGCGGCGCTAGTCGCAACTACCTTTCGTATGGTCAGAGCTGACAAGAACTTGTGCAACCCTAGGGAGACCTGCTACTAGCGCGCTTGGGTTATTCGAGTGGTGTGCATGTCGCTGATTCTTACCCGGCTCCCCAGAAGTCTCCGAGTCTCCGGCGAGACACCTCCGAGTCTAGTACCCCTCGCCTTCCTCTGGAAATTCTAGAACAAATCATCGATGATATACTGGAGGTGCCCCAAACGCACAACTTCTACTCAAGCCTGAAATTGGAATACCGTACATTAGCGGCATTCTCCTTGAGCTGCACCTCTCTCCTCCCTCGATGTCGATTAAACCTCTTCCGCACGGTGATCATCTTCAACGTGAACAGCCTGTCATCTTTCACTTCCGTGCTCAAGTCCGTCCCGGAGCGCGGAGATCTCGTCCATACTCTCGTCATCCTCACCACTTCCACCCTCCCCAATCCGGCCTCGAGCTTTGCGCCCATGCTCGCGATGCGGTTACCGCGTCTCCAGGAACTCCTCATTCGGAACGAGTCCAGCCCACCGGAAAACGATCGCTCGGTCTTCGAGCTCCCTCAAGCGGCACTCCTGTCGTTAGCGACCTTCCGGACAGTCACGCGATTGCAACTCCATCGGCTCCGGTTTCGAAATCACCACGACTTCATTCGTTTACACTGGGCGATGCGAAATTTACGTGCGCTGGACTGCACGGAGCTCAGCTATGGCTAGGTAGAGTCCATATCTCCTAGCGTATAACGTGTGGCTGATTGTTCGTTCAGCACGCGAGAGACGTCCGCTCCCCCGCCGAGCTCAGGCAGCTGATGGAGCCAGACCAACCAAAGGGCTCGAGAGCCCCTGGCGGGGCAGTCGACCACAATCTGTGCTCAGGGAGGAAGTTCAATGCGGGGCACCATGAGCTGTCATAGACGTACGATCGAGGATATGTACCGAACATCAGGCGGGCTTGAATCTAGAAACTTCTTGGGGCTAAACCAAACGCTGCGCTTCAGTGACGTCTTAAGGAACATCTACAGGGGCACGTCTCATCCATACTAACTCGTGGAGATGTCAGGCTCCTTCTGGACAGATCGCCTCAACGGACGCGCGAGGGTTGCTGTGCGCAGGCCCTATACCAGCATCCGAAACTACGACTCCCATACGAGAAATGCGATATTAGCCAGTCCGTTACAATAGTTCTCTTGGGGGAAAGACAGACAGCGGGTAGGTATGGGCGTCGGCGGCGGCCCTGCATGGGGCCAGTCGTAGGCGTAGACCGTGTAGGGATGGACGGAAAAACGGATACGTGTGGATATGGATATGGATATGCGGGGTGCGAAAGTCCGTGGTGGAACGATGTACGTGGTAGCGAATAAGTAAAAGGTTCAGCGAGTTGGGGAAGGGTACGGGTACGGGTAGGGGGGTGGTAATCAAAAAAGTTCGTGCTCTCGTGCAGTCCGTTACCGCCGACAAGTGCTGATGCCTAGGCAACTCAGCGTCTCGACGAGAGGATCATCATAAACATCTCAACAGTCCGAAGAACCGATGGACCGACGCGCCGAGGGACGAGTCGGCCGCCCAGCCTCGCGGCTGGGCGCATGCGCGCGCGCAGCACGTCCACGCTCACAGCCTCGCGAACGCCCCGCACGCGCCCACGACCGCGCCAAACACGCCCACGAGCAGCGCGGGCCACACGCCGTCGGGGAGCGCCGAGCGCGCGGCGTTGAAGGGCACGTAGGGATCCGCGCTCTGCGTCGCGCTCGCGTCGCCGTCGGTCGAGTTGACCTGGTCCCCGGTGAGGTTCGCGCCGTTGGGGCCGATCGGGCGCGAGGTGTCGGTGAAGGCGCAGGTGTCGGACGTGCAGATGCACGCGCCCTTGACCGGGTCCCAGAAGGGCGTGGAGCAGTTCGAGGGCAGCCGGAAGCGCGCGGGCGCGGAGGAGGTCGCTTGGGCGGGGCTCGGGTTGGAGGGGCTTGGGTGCTCGTCAGGGCAGCCGTACTGTGTTTCAAAGAGAACAGGCGTGAGCGTTGATGCCGCATACAGGAGACGGCAGACATACGCAGGTGTAGAACGGGAAGTCCGAGAAGGGGCAGAGCTCAATGAGACCGGCCTCGTTCTGGGGCATACCGTTGCAAATCTTCATGCTCGAGTCGACGGCGGGCGTCGAGCACTTGAGCGGCGCAAAGCTGTCCAGGTTTGAGATCGGCGTCGGGTTGCGCACCCACTCGAGGAGCTGTTCGGACGAGACGATCCAAGCTGTCGCATCGCAGATACGCGCGTCAGAGGAAGGCGGCGCGTCTGAAGGGCGAGAAGAGAAGACGTACTGTTCGGCTGCTGCTGGGCCCAGTCGAGGAAGTCGTTGATCATCTTGATAGTCGAAGTAGACGCAGTGGACCCGGGTACCGAGAGCTGAAGGCCAAAATTAGCATGAGTTCACTAGTCACCTTGGCGGAATCTGCGAAACGTACGGAAACGTGGATCGGGTGCGTGTAGAGACCGAATGGCTGGCGCTTGGCGTTGTAGTGCGCGGTGAAGGTGTTCTTGAGGTATTCCAGAGTTGCGGTGTCGTTGACCTCGGTCTGCCCGTTAGCGGTATCACTGTATCTCTGTTAGTACAGCCCACTTGCGACGGATCATTCAAGAAGCTCACAGCCAAGGGTCCATCAAATGCGGCCCGTCAACGCCACGCTGGTCGAAGGTGGCGTACATGGGAAGCTCCCAGAAGCCAGGGAGTTTCGGCTCGCCCTTGCAGATGTTGTCGACCGCGAGACAGTCGTTCGCCATGCCGTTATCGAGGGTATACGGCCAGTACGCGTCCGTATCGTCCTCGGTGACCGGGATAGACGCACTGGCAGACGAGTCGTACGTGAAGCCCATCTTCGAAAGCATCGTGAGGGTATCAACGGAGTAGTTGAGGAAAGGCGCCCGGAAGCCAATAATGGACGAAAGCGGAATACCGGCGAGCTGGTTGAGAGCGATGAGGTTACCCGAGACTTCGTCCTCCGGGGGCGTGCCGACGTGGGTCATTCTACGCGGTGGTGGCGTTCAGAAGCCTGTTCAGGCAGGAAAAGAGACGAGACGGAACGTACGTGTGATCCGCGATTTCATTTCCGGCGACGTACCAGTCCGTGACGAGCGTGAAGTTGGTATAGTCGATAGAGTTGTAGTAGGTCATCTTGGGCTGGCATCCGTTGGGGTTTTTGCGGTGAGCGAGGAACTGGTTGACGGCATCGAGGGTGAAGCTCTGGATGGCGTCGTCGGCGGTAAAGACGATGAACATGGGCGTCTCATCCTGGACGGGGAAAACGGGCACAGTTAGCCTGGAGGCTCGACGTATGCGGCGCAGAACGCCAGGGCGATCCGCGGAGGAAAATCGGCCGCGGGAACTAAACGAGACTCACGACGCTCAAGCCGCCAGGGGGATCGGTGCTAGCGCAGTGGCAGTTCGGGAGCTTGCAAGAGTTTGGGTCGCAAGAATAACCAGCGGCGGATGAGGAGGTCGTGGGGCCGGAGATAGAGCCCTCTTCAGCGAGGGCGTAGCCAACGAAGGGGAGGGCGGCGAGGAGAGAGAGAGGGAGCATGGCGTCGTCGGCGTCGGGGACGGGGGAGGAAAACGACGGCCGGTCTTGAAAGGGGGCTTGGAGAGACGGCGGACACGAAGACCAAGAAAAAGAGCGGTGGGGTCCTGGGGAGGACTATAAAGCGAGGGGCAGGGGAGACGGACGGCAGGCGGACGTATGGAAACAGAGGGCCGACCGCCAACAGCCCTGCTGACAAAGCCACCCAGGCGCGTCCTGCCCGGCCTCATCAGCCCGATGTCGACCATCACCTGCTCCCGCCCTGCCCCACAACGCCCACGACGAGCGCCGTCCGACTCCTCGACGCCCCCGACGCCGCCACTCACCCGCCAACCACTGAACCTGCCGCTTTCGTCGCGCACACCTCGAAGCGGACGCTGCGGGCTTCTTCAATTCCTCTCCGCTCACACGCGTCTACAGATCCCGTCCAACAGCCTCTCTCCGAACTGACCCGGGCAACATCTCCTCCCAGGGCCGTCGCCACCGCACTACGTCATCATCCATGCTGCCATCCCCGCCCACGCCCCATCTCGACCCGGTCCGGTAGGAAATCATTCATCCAACGCGGCCTCCACGCCTCCATCTCGCCAGCAGCACGACCACGCTCGATCGGGCGTCAGACATACCGCCCACGTACCGGTGCTATTTCTGGCCTTCCAGGACAGTCGCGAACACTTCTCCCCTCGTCCAGTCGTACGGTCCTCTTCGACCTCGAACACCTCCTTCCACCCCGAGTGCTGAAGAGAACGTACCGGCGACCGAGAACCCATTCATCGCACCAGAGCACCTCCGACGTTGAGCGGGTAACGTGTGTGGATTACCGTGAGTGTCACGTCTACATAGTCCCACGCAGAATGGCAAGCAGTCCTCGTTCTGTTCATACACGTTCTCCTGCAATAATATGTACATTGAATCTCCAGAATGCTGCATCCCCCCATTCCATCCTGCGTACCTCCATAAGTGCGCATAGTGCATATATTCGTCAAGTCGTAATGCTTCTATCAGTAGAACGGATGCAGTTGCACTCCCGTCTCGTAATCGGGCCGAGAGTACACCGAATCCTCCTTTTCGCGCATCAAAAGCAGCGCACCGATCACAAGGTGGTCGAAGAACTTGTGGGCTTCCGGCTCCAGCACTAATGTGCGCGGAGCATTGTGGTAGAACACCGCAAGCACGGAGGAGTCGACGCATGCCTAATTGACCGAATAAAGTTGAGTCTCCTCGTTTGATGAGGCCACACACACATTCCTCACCTTCCACTGGTCTTTGTTGAGCTTCCAGACAATAGTAATGCCACTGGACAGACGGTATGACCGTGTGCTGAGGAACAAGGTAAGCCATCCACACTCCAGGTTCGTGAGGTTTAATTACTCACCCATTAACCAGACTCTTCGCCATGACGTCTCTCAACGGCTTGCTCCAATCGCCCACAATGAGAGTCGGCACGAGCGACAGACTCGAGCACCCAAACCTGCGCCAAACACCCAGTCGGTCACCAGCCGCCCCACCAAGCAGATAAGCTCAGCTCCAAAAATACCACTTACTCAATCTCTGCCACCGTCGGGCCCTCCTCCGTCAAACCACGACGCACCGTAGTGACGTACGCCTTCGGAGCCCACACGTTGACCCCGACCGAGATGTGGTACCGCCCCATGCCCGACGATGACCCTGCACCCGCGGCGGGGCTCGCGTTGCTCCCGCCCTGCGCGGCGAGCGTCATCGCGAACGGCCCCGCCTGCGCGAACCTATAGGTCACCGCGCGGCTCGGGAACGCCGCGCTCGCGTACGTCGGCAGCCCGTTCTCGTCCACCTTCACCTTCTTGTCCCCGGTCCCCAGCACCCCATCATCGTCCTCGTCCTCCTCGGGCTCCCCGACGAGCTCGCGCACGTCCGACATCGGGCCCGTCGCAGGCGGCGTCATCGGCACGGGGATATGTTCCGGCACGCCCGAGAGGCGCGAGCTCGCGCGCCGGCTCGCCCGGCGGATCGAGAGCGAAGACGAGTTCCGGCGGCTCGCAGGCGGCGTCGTCCCGTTCGCGAACGCCGAGGGCGCAGCGGGCGGGGTGCGCGGCGTCGTGCGCCCGCTCGGAGGGGCCTCGCTCGAGGGCGTGGGCGGCTGCGACCCGGGCTGTTGTGCGTCTCCGTCCGTGCGGCCCTCAAGGATGGACAGCGTGTGCGTGCGCTCGGAGCGCCGCACGACGCTGCCCGCGGTGCTACTGCGCCCGTCGGAGGACGAGGAGGAGGTGGAGGTGCGCCGCGGGCCCGCGCCCTTCACGCGCTCGTCGAGCGGGTCGCGGTCGAGGGCGAGGGCTGCGGCGCTCGCACGCGGGGTCGCACCCCGATCGGTGCCGGACTGGCGGTGGTTGAAGACGGAGAAACGGCGGCGGTCCGCGGCGGGGGAGGCGGGGACCGCGGCGACGACGGCGCCGCCGCCGACGCCGGCGCTACGGCGGAAGAAGGAGTGACGTTTGCGGTTCGTGGTGGACATGGTGGGTGTCGTTGTTGTTCGCGTCGGGGGTCGTCAGTTCGTCAAGTCAGATCGAGGATCAGGGCGGCAGGCAGCGTGCGCGGAAGCGAGCGCGGGTCCAGAAGCTAGGTACAGAATGTGGGGGAGAGAGAACGAAGGGGCTGAGACGGAAGGAAGGGAGATTCTTTTGACCTTCGCCTCCGCTCGCGAGCCTAAATACCCGCCCGCTCGAGACGTATACGCAATGCGCAGGCGCACGCCGAAGGCTCTCGGGTGGCGTAGCCTTTGCCTTGCCTGTGAAGTGGGCCTATTGGCGGGCGCACCGCATGTCGTGCGTATGTGGGGCTTTGCGCTTGTCCGAGGTGTGCTGCGCCCCGCTCACCGGGGCGAGCGTACGGCAGCCCGAGGTATTTCGGGTCGGCGGATCGCTGAGAATGGGAGGGGGAGGGTTAGGTTCGCTACGCCGCGAGGCGTGGCCCGGCACGCTCGTACGACATGTGTGGGCCGTACTCGAACCGGAAGGGGTCGCTCGAGATCTGGCCGGTCAGGGTCGGGCGCGGCGCGTGAATGGGGGGGAAGTGGAGTGGAGATTTCTAACCTCTGTTTCTACGCGACGAAACCGCGGTCATGGGTCGGACCTCCAATGGTGTGGGCTATCATTTCAAGTCAGACGAGACAGGCGCAGCCGTTTCGAAGCTTGTTCAGACGCCCGGAGGAGGAGCACGAAAAATGTGCAGAAAAGCAAGATCATTGTACTCGGCTTCGTAGATCTTGGATCGACTTCGAGTCGAAGAAGTCTGGCCCCACCCGGGTACTAGACAGCAGCTCTCAGGAGCCCTCGGTAGGCTGCAGACTGGAGCTGCCTCGGCAAAGAGCGTAGGTTCGTACTTCCTCCGAGTCCGATGAGGAGTCGGCCGATTATGTCCAGACTCCAGGATGGCGCATGCCGTACAGTTTACACAGCGAATCGGGTTTCTATTGCGCTCAAAGGGGAACGCAGCCGCTCGCAGAGACACTCGTGATCTGTCATGATGCGACACAGTGCGATTGCGACGAATCTCCCAAGTGCGCGCCGCCGGTCTACGGAGCCGTTCTCCATTCGACTTGTACATGTCGGGGTGAGATCGGCCGACTCGAGCGAGACCTCAGATGAGATCGCTCTGGTCCTACTCTCCATGGTACCGGCATACACACGTTGCTTCTCAGAGAAACCACCAGACCTATCAATGGGTCGGGAAGAGCCCAGCTCTTCACCTGGCCATCCTCAGGGCACGGAGCTTACTCTTATATCGTATTAGGCGAGTGCTATACTGGTTAATGTGACTAGTGTCCAGTGTATGTTGAAGGAATGATAGCATTGATCGCCTATGTGCCGATGTGATCGTAGCCGATGTTAGACCTTCCAATTGTCGCGAAGTGATGGCTTGCAAGGCACTCCAGTGCTTAGCAACAAAAAGTCCAAGTGCATGAAGGGCGTACTTGAAGTTGATGCAAGGCAGGCTCATGGCATTGGGTACTACGAAAAAAGAATAAGAGCCTTCGTCAGCCGTGCACTTTAAATTCATAGTTTCGAGCTGCTTCAAATGCGAGGCTGAACGCTGGGTGACGAGCCTTTACACCACTCGGTATGGGATGTATCGCGATTAGGAGAAAGCAATAGGACGCGTTGTTCACTGAAAGGCTAGCTGACGGAAGATGCGCAAGAATACATGAACTGCGGTTGTCCTCGACATCCCTACGCCCGGATAGAAATGCCGAGGGCACCTAAGACGTAAAGAACAGGGACGCACGGAGAACGTTGGACCTCGTTTTCAAGTCTTCTCGGGCTTCCACGGTTTGTGCGAGGCGTCATCGGTCACCTGCTAGCCGTCTCATCTCTCTGGGTGAAGGGAAATTACGGCCTTAGTCTCCTGGTGGGAGAATTGCTGCCCTAGGATGTCTGACAAGCTGAGTATGCGCAGATAGATGTGATCCATCAGTATGGTGCTTGAGCCACGCACAAGGTGCGCAACCGGGGATTGGGCGTCGAGAAAGTGACCTAGGCGTATAAGCGGGGCGCGTGTATGCCAGCGGGCTAGGTAATTTGTCCAGGAAGAGGAAAGGGAAGGGTTGTTATCTGCCACGAGCGCTTCGAGGCTTAGAGAGAAATGTTGCTTATCAACATTGACCAGAGGCGTTCAGTAGAGTCGGCCACCTTTGTAAATGAAGACTAGAAGGATGCCGGAGAAGTGAGTGGGGGCGCGTCAGAGACCGAGTCAGTTCGGCAAGCCTTTGAAGGCCCCGAGACGAGCGCTAATCGGGCGCGAAAGCAGGAGGAGATCAAATTCGCCACGTGGGAGGACTGCTTTTGGCGTAGCACGGGATCGAGGAGGTGCTCCCGATCGGCCTTTAAAGGGCGGGGGCGTTGTCCGCGCGCGATAATACTCACTGGCCGTGGCCCGAGCAGCACGCACAGCAGCAACTACCGACCGGCATACGCGCTCTCACATGGCTCCTCTCAGAAACAACGGGAGCTCGGCCGACAGGGACTCACAGCTCGCCTCGGGAAGCGCTGCATCAGCTGCAGAAAAGCAGCGCCGCAAGCCTGGAAGGGTCCCCGTCTCCTGTGCTGAATGCCGCAGGTGCGTTTCTGTTCCGCGTCCGGTCTTATTCTCGTCCCCCTCCATCCCCGAACGGAAGACATGAAGGGTCTGATACCCCCGGCATTTTAGGCTCAAGTTGCGCTGTGATCGTCAGGTCGGTTCGCTTCTTTCATGGCACATATACACATACACTTCTGACATCTGCGGTGAAGGTTCCATGCGAGTCTTGCACGAAAAGGGGCTGTGCTGCCCTCTGTCCCGATGGTCAGTGGTCTTCTCATGTGCATATACTTCATCTGTAGCTGATAGGTTCCGCCTGTAGGATCTTTGCCAACCACGAAGGGACCAAAGTACGTTTGCCATTCGGGTGGCGCTACTGGTAAACAAGGCTAATCCTTATCGCGCAGACTTAAGGCCGCCGCAGAAGTAGAAGAATTAAGGGATAAAGTCGCCCAGCTTGAAGCTGCTTTGGCTGCAATGCAAGCAGCTGTCTCGGACGAGCCTCATCCGCTGTTGAGAGACACGCCGTCCACTTCATCACTCTCGCCGACGGAATCTCCTGGCGGGCCCGGTCCCAGCTCCAGCGGCTCTCAAACGTCATCGTCGCCCCAGACAGTGACTCAAGAGGAAGAAGACGATGTGATAGACTCGTTTGGTACGAATCTTTACCACTTCCTGCAGGCTGGGTTGATTTGTACTGACCGTCCTGCTTCCCATCAGGTACACTCACCCTTGGAAACCGTGGCGAAGCGAGGTTCTTCGGCCAAACGTCGAGGACGGAGGTCAGTATAGTATATAATCCTCTTGATGTCCGCGTTGCTGACACGCTTTATAGTATCTAATTCACGTAGGTTTAGAGGTTAGCTGACCTCGATTAATGTGCTCACAACGTTCCCTGTAGGCGCCAGAGCGACTTAAACCCTTCGCAGATAAACCAGAGGGATTCCCTCGCTTGACGCACATCTCAATAGAAGAAGCGTGTAAAGAGCTCGATGTATTCTGCACAAGTATGGCTGTGGGCGAGGAAGTACTGGGCTGTATCCCACCTATGGAAGAGGCCCTGCGTTTGTGTGAGATCTACTTTGAATGCTCCAAATTTTTGTGGGTGTATCGTGTTGACCTCGTCGACCACTGCCACTAACCGTTGCACAGATGGTATCCCCTTCCGAGGGAATACGTTTACTCAGAGATCGTTGCGGCGATCTATCAACAGCCCAAGTTAGTCCGTTTTATACTTTTGTCATCTGCCCATTCCTGAACTTCATCGATGATAGACCCGGCGATGATTACTGCCATGTTTCACGAAAGCACGCGATGTCGCTTCTTTTCATGATTTTCTCGCTTGCAACACTTTTCGATTTGAACATGCCGCCTTACTCAGCCGAGGCACAAGAATACTTCCTTTTGTCGCGAATTTGCCTTCGATGGGCGCCTCCTGCGTACGACACGACGCTCGCAGCCATTCAAACTTTAGTATGCTGTTCCCTACACATGATGTGGCCGCTTCTCACCTCACGTTTCGTAGATGTATATGGCACAGTATCTGGAAATGAGCGATTGTGAGGCAGCGCATACGGCCTCGCATAAAGCGTGGATGCTGACGAGGCATGCGGTATCTATGGGGCTTAGTGTATGTGCTTTTTGTCGCTGGCTTTGGTACATGCTGACATTCCCTCGTTCCGTTCAGATTGGCTTGCGTATGTCAAGCGGCTCCTCCTTGTCGATGTTCACTCACATGTTACGGTTGATGTAGACGTATCTAGTTGCAAGTGGCAACTTGACAGCACAGCGGGTGCGAAGCGTGGGCGTGTCTTCTGGCAGCTGTTCACACAAGACACCTGGCTGGTGGGTTATGCATTTTGATCCTTGACTGCGACGATCTAACATATCGCAGAGTTTCGGGTTTGGACGGCCGCCCAGTGTCTCGCTCTCTTACGTCGATTGTGAAATCCCTCAGCCCGAAGAGATCACTGCAGTGGACGGCTCTCGATGGTCGACGGGTTGTATGTATCTCTCCAGCGTACATTCACAGAACATGCACTCACGTTTTCGAATCAGTCCACGTTTGGACCTGGCAATTTACGAAGCTCATGCATACGATCATGTCCGAAGCCTTCGCCGCAAAGTCTCCTACCTACGCCAAGATCATGGAGCTTGACAAGCGCGTCCGCGACTTCCCCGACCCGCCGTGTCTCCGCGACTCTGCGGAGTCGACAGACAGCGTGACGCGGCACATGCAGAGCATGCTCGTCACGCTCTACAAGGAGACGACCCACCTCAACCTGCACCGTCCGTACCTCTCTCAGGCCCTCAAGGATGCCCCTGAGGATCCGCTCCGCCACAAGTACGGCGCGTCGGTGATGGTCATCTACCGCTCGGCGTGGAGGATCATCAATGCTGTTGAGTCGTCGTACAAGGCTGCTCCCCGGCTGACGGCGCGGATGAGCTTGCAGTGGTCACAGTCGCTTGCGTGCGCGGTGAGTAGGGGTAACGTCCTGTGGAGAGGACGTATTCTGATTTGTTGTGGATTGTCAGATCATTTTGTGTCTTTTGATCACTCGCGCGCCGACCTCGCCGATGGCGCAGTCAGCATTGACTGAGCTCAACAAGGTCTGCACGATCTTTGAGGAGGCGGCAACGCAAAGTCAGGTGGTGTCTAACAACATCGTACGTTCTCTTGAATTTATTCTGTACTCCTCGATATGCTTACAGTCATTTTTGCTTTCTAGCTGGTCCTCCGCAAACTCCGCAAACGTGCGCACGACGCGATCAGCAATGCCGCGGACCATGACGCATCCGCAGTTAACGCCGAGTTGGACCGGCTCGGAGGCAAGACACAGCTCATCCAAACCGTCGGCGAGCGCGTCGCGTATTGCGGCTCACAAGCCGGCCGCGCGCTCTACGCGACGATCGAGAAGAGCATGCTCCCGCCGTCCGTGTTCGAGGCGCAGAGCAACCCGAACGGCATCCTCCAGCCCACGATCGCGCGCGACCCGCCGCGGCCGCAGGAGTTCGAAGACGTCCCGACGGGCGGGCCCGCGACGTACCCCGTCACGCCCGGGAACTTCGACGCGTTCATCGTCGCGGGCATGGAGGGCGTCGTGCCGTCTGGCACGGCGGGTGTGGGGGGCGTAGGTCAGCTGGCACCGGGGCAAGTGCAAGGCCAACAGCAGCAGCAGCAGCGCGAGCCGCAGCCACAGGACTTTGACTGGATCGCGGGCTTCCTGAACGGGCCGGGCGCAGGTGCGGGGGTGGGTGGACCGGCGGCGCAGGAGCCGGCGGTGAACGTGGCGGAGATGGAGGCGAACTGGCAGCAGCTCGTCGACCAGCTCGGGCTTTGAGGGGCCGGACGTTGTATGCGCGTCTGCGTCTGCGTCGTGGCAGGAGCCGGGGGGATCAAGATGCGGTGGGGGGTTCAGTCGAGGAACGTCAAGAGGAGCTAACGGTGACCGCGGGCGCTGGATAAGGGCGTGAAATTGTCGGTGTTTCGATGGTCGTCAGCTCGAGAGCATCTTCCTTCCCATGTGGTCGGAGGATCCGCGGGAATGGGTTGGTGTATAACTTGCGGGGTATGATGGAGGTGGACGAGCGGTTTCCCGGCGGCACTAATAGCGTTCATAATCTTGGAGTCGGAGCTTGGCCTGCCGGAGCAGCAGGTGTCGTGTATGTACGCTTCATCTGAGGTTGCAGGAGGTCATCGTGTACGCGGATTGGATCTAGCGGCTGTACTTCTTGTATGATTAGTACCGGATTCATCGTCCCGCCCAACTTCGCATCGCGCTCAGGCTTCCCGAGTCCGCACTGCATTTGATCTGGACTAGGGGGATCGAATCATCTAGATTGAATGCAATTCGTAGAGCTGTTATAAAGCGATCTAAAGCAGGCGCCCCGCGATGGAGACGCAGCCTGCTGACAAACACGTTCAGGCCCTCTCCTCCGCACTCAAGACCCTACCCTCTACACGCTAGAACACTCCTCGTACCCCCACTTCACTAGTGCAGCCCCGACGTCCACGCTTTGTTACGTTCCCACCTCGCCCCGGGATAGGAAAGCACGACTACACGACTACACGCGTGCGAACATGCCGCCGGTCAAGAGTACGGACAAGAACTCTCCCGACTCGAATTGTGGAAGCAGCTCCGACCCGCCCAAGCAGAGGAAGAGGCCTGGCAGGGTCCCCGTATCGTGCGCCGAGTGCCGCAGGTAAGCATATGCTCACGCTTTTGTTCGTCGAGCTCGTGAGCCGTATGGGGCTGAGCGCGGGTCCCGACCGGAGATAGGTTGAAGCTGCGTTGCGATCGTAAGGTGAGTGTCAATATGGCTTGCGTCACTAGTCCTGTTCCCCGTTCCGCGAGCTTGTCCGCGGCCCGCTGTCGCTGCTACAGCTGCCGACACGCACCTACGCGCGTAGTACACCCTCGCCGCTGTGTTGCTTTACCCCGACGAGCGGCGCTGACGCGTAGTTCACCAGGTCCCCTGCGAGACGTGCACCAAACGAGGATGCGCGGCGTTGTGTCCCGATGGTACGTCAAGCAATACCAGCCTTCATGAATGGCACCTATAATAAATGCGTGGGCTTGCGTAGGCGCGTTGATCACCGGCGGGAAAGGGACCAGGTACGCTTCTTCTTCGGTCCCGAGGGGCGCTGAACTCACAAGTGACGTCGCCATAGACAAGCCGTTGCGGACGTCGAGGACCTCAAGAAGAAGATTGACTTTTTGCAACAGCGTTCGCATGCGCTTGAGAACGCACTTCGTACCATCCACGCTGCCGTCTCAGACGAGCCCCACCCTCTCCTCAAAGATCCCAACTCCACCAACGGGGCTGTATCCGGCGCGATACCGTCTGGCCCGCCCAGCGCAGACTCTCCGCTCACGGACTCGTCTCTCGAGGGGCCGTCATTGTCTGCCGAAGAGGAGGACGCTCTCGATGCATTCGGTACGCGTTGAACTGCTCGAAGGATTTCGGAAAGCGAACCTCATCCTTGTTAGGCACGTTGACGCTTGGGCCCCGCGGCGAGACACGGTTCTTCGGACAAACGTCGAGGTCGGAGGTACGTCCCGTCGTCGACACCGCGCGTGGCGTACAAGTCTAACGGACTCCTTCTCAGTACCTGATCCACGTAGGCTCCCTCCACAAGCTCTGCCTCAACGCTGTACTGAGCGCTTTTGTAGGCCCCTGAACGGGTCAAGGCTCACGAGCCGCTCAAACTGCCTCGACTCTCCGAAGAGCTGATTAAGGAGGCCAGCATGGAACTGGATGTTCCTTGCCAAAACGTTGACATCGGTGCCGAGATCCTCAACCTTCTGCCCCCATTGTCGAAAGCTTGTGCTTTGTCGGAAAAGTTCCTCGAGTTTGGAGCCTTCATGTGAGCTACCTATCATCCCGTTCTCGCGGGTCCCTTATCGCTCCAGCACAGGTGGTACCCCCTTCCTCGACGATACGTCTTCGACGACATAGTGTCACTAGCGTACCAGACTTGGAAGTGCGTCCTATATGCGCTCGTTTCTTCAGACTCGGCTGATTTCTCGTGTAGACACAAGTGTAACATCGCCACCACGCACCAGCTATCCCTCATGTGGATGATCTTTGCGCTGGGGACTCTCTGGGATCTGGATTCCCCGCCTTACTCGGCCGAGGCTCACGAGTACTACCTTCTTGCTCGGGTTGCTCTGCGATTTGCGCCTCCCGCACACGACACTACCCTGACAGCCATACAGACCCTGGTGCGTCTTCTCGCCGAGTTAACCAGTCGTCGCGCCGTTCATTCTGGCTATAGATATACATGAGCCAGTATCTGGAGATGAGCGACTGCGAGCCTGCGCATACGGGGTCCCACAAGGCGTGGATGGTCATCGGACATGCTGTCAAACTTGGTCACAGCGTGAGCATTTGATTCATTAATTCCGCCAGTCATACTCAATCTCTCCTTAGATTGGCTTGCGTATGTGCTCTATGGCGACAGACCAAGCGTAGCAATAGCTAACGTTTCTTGCAGACATGAACAGTGATAGGTGGCGCTTGGATGCCGAGTCCAGCGCACAGCGAAGCCGAACTTTCTGGCAGCTCTTCTTCCAAGATACATGGCTGGTGCGCATACTACGTATCGTGAATGTGACACCGAGCCAACATTGATGCATGTTCCTGCAGAGTTTCGGCTTCGGGCGGCCGCCGACGATCAACCTCGCCTTCGTTGACTGCGAGATACCAAAAGACCTCGCAGCGTCGTGCGGCGAGAACGAGAAGGGGGAGGACGCCATCTGTGAGCCCTTTCCTAGCTTCTACGCCCATCACTAGTTGCTCATACATGACGTCAGTCCATGTCTGGACCTGGCATTACACGAAGCTGCTGTACTCGATCATGACGACAGCGTTCGCGTCCAAGGCGCCGTCGTATGCCAAAGTGATGGCGCTCGACAAGCGCGTCCGCGACTTCCCGGTGCCGGACGTCCTGCGTGTGACGTATGACTCGATCGACCAGCCGTGTACGATGGACATGTCACAGACGCCTACGCTGCAGCGACTGGTGGGCACGTTGTTGAAGGAAACGAGTACGTTGTTTGTTGTGTCTTCTTGACTCCACTAAGATTGACCGATCATCTATCCAGCCTTGTTGAACTTGCACCGGGCGTACTTCTCCCAAGCCATCAACGACATGCCTCTCGACCCATTGAAGCACCGCTATGGTCCCTCCGTAATGGCCATATACCGCTCAGCGTGGCGGATCATCGCCATCGCAAGATGCTCGTTCAAAATGCTACCCGGTATTGCAGGTCGGCTCAGCATCCTGTGGTCGTATACGCTGGCTGCTGCCGTAAGTCTTCCCTTCTCAGTTGCTCGCGCACCTGCCGCTCAGACACGTTGGTTCATATAGATCGTGATGTGTCTGCTCGTGATCCGCGCGCCCTCGACAAACTTGGCCAAGTCGTCGCTGTCTGAGCTGGATAGGTTGTGCGAGCTGTTCGAAGAGGCCGCGGGCAAGGGTAGTCAGATCGCCTCCAACAATGCGGTGCGTATCTTCCTACTTTGCTATGTACAGCAGCGTGTCCTGAATTATGATTGGCGTCCAGGATGTTGTCCGCCGGATGCGCAAGCAAGCGCACGACGCCATGAACAAGGTGCACGCGTCCGAGGACGCTCTTCGGATGCACAGCGAGCTCGACCGGCTCGGCGGAAAGACCCACCTAATCTCTCCAGACCCCGAGAACGTCCCGTTCTGCCCGTCAACGCGGCGCGCGAACGCCGCCGCCGCGGCGAACGGCATCCACGGCGCAGCCCCAGGGATGTGCGAGCCGTTCGTGCAAGCGGACCTGATCCACCCGACGATCGTCCAAGACATGCGCGCGTTCGAGATCGGCGCGTTCGGTGCGGACGGCGCCGCGGGCGGTGCGAACGGCGCCACTCCCGGCGGGGGGCCGGGCGGGCAGGCGCAGTTCACGATGATGGACTTCCCGACGGACGCGTTCGACCCGCGCCACCCCGACTTCGCGCTCTTCCCCGACTTCGATTTCGGGCCCGGGGGCACGATCGGGTACGGGATCGTGCCGCCCACGCCTGCGGCGTCGGGCTCGGGCTCGGGCTCGGTGGGCGCGACGCCTGCGAGCAGCGGGAGCGGGGCGGGTGCGAGCCCGGACGTGTGGATGAACGGGCAGGGGCCGCCTCCTCCGGTACCGCCAACGACGGCGACGCCAGAGACGAACGGGCTGCCCGCGGGCTTCTCGCTGAATGGCAGCGGACCGCCGGTGCTTGACGCGACGTGGCAGGCGTTCGTCGAGCAGCTCGGGTTCTGAGTATCGTGGTGCGCACTGTGGACTGTTAGGATTGGGGTGGACTCGTCGTTCTGTCGATTGCGCTGTGTCCGCTTTGGTATGCCGTTTTGATGTTGTTTTGAATGCGGCCTTCTTGTTGCACATGGTTTACGGATCTACTTATACGATAGGGGGATGACTATGTAATGCCTGTTGATAGCGCGTGTAAGAGTAGTCATTGAATAGAACGCAGTTACACCGCTCACACTGTCGTGGTCGTAACGGTAAGCCGCGCGCTCACATTATAGCGTTGACATTGGAGTGAGTAGAGGGAGAGGGTTAGCAAGGGGGAGCGGAATGACGAGGTGCGCGACGCACGTGCGTGTGACGTAGCGCGACGAGGGAGAATTTACATGGCGGCAGGGGCGCGGCCGAGAGAATCACAAGAGGCAGACTGCTGCTGTCTCTTTCGTAGCGTCCCCTGTGCCAGCGTACATAGTCTGCGACACCTGCCTCTCGGTCCCCGCACGCACCGGACGATGGGCTACATCCCCAAGCACGCGCTCGACAACCTCAGCAGGTACGCCTACAAGGGCGTCGACAAGTGCGTCTTTCTTCCCCCGCTGCTATTTCCGGAGGCCTCGTTCTGACCGCGTTCCACCCCCGCCCCCGCCCCCTACCCCGCACCCACTCGCCCTTGGTCCCCGCTCTCCGCCATCAGGTCGCTCGTGTCGCGCTATGTGCTCAATCCGTTCTGGACGTGGTTCGTCACCCTCTGGCCGACGTCCGTCGCGCCCAACACCGTGCGTCCTGCCCCTGATCACCCCCCTTTCCCCGCTGTCACTGACACTTGTGCTGTGCTCCCCAAGATCACGCTCACCGGGCTTTCGCTCGTCCTGACAAACTTCGCGACCCTGCTCTACTTCGACCCCAAGTTCCTCACCGAGAAGGATGGCGCAGAGGGGCCGCCGCAGTGGGTCTACTTCACGTACGTGTGTCAGCACTCATACACCCCCTGAGCGGTCGCGTGAGGGAGAAGGATGCTGAACGTGTGCGCGCGCGTGCAGGTGGGCTGCAGGGCTGTTCATGTACCAGAGCCTGGACGCTATCGATGGGTACGTTCCAGTCACCTCGTGTAGAGTGCTAGAGGTCGCGTGCTGATCATGTCTTCGGCGGTGGCGGTGGACTACAGGAAACAGGCGAGGAGGACGGGCATGGCCGGGCCTTTGGGAGAGCTGTTTGACCATGGATGCGACGCTCTCAATACGACAGTACGCCCCTCCCCCTACTATGGCGGGCGATAACTGGGAGCGCTCATGGGGCTCGCACAGCTCGAGGTAGTACTCTGCGCGCGTGCCTTGAACCTCGGCCGGTCGTGGTGGACTGTCTCATCGCAGATCGCGACACTCGCCAACTTCTATCTAACGACATGGGAGGAGTACCACACTGGTACGTTGTATCTACAAAGTATGAATGTTCTCTGACACCTGGTGATAGGCCAACTTTATCTCGGACACTTCTCTGGGCCGGTCGAGGGCATTCTGACCATTGTTATAGTTTACATCATTACCGGCTTTGCAGGTGCGTGTTTCTCTGAACATGCCTGTGTTTTTTACATGCTGAAGACTGCTGGCTTAGGCACGAACTTCTGGGATCGCGACTTCCTCGCCACTACTGGACTAGAGAAATACCCCCTTGCGCTAGAATATATCCCTAGATTGGGCTTAAACGATGCTGCCATGGTATTCGGAGGCGTCGTTCTTGCCATGAATATCGTCACAAGGTGAGCTCTACTTGTCGTTGATGCATGTCTACCACATCCGACCGGGGTGTTACTCTAGTTCCTTCAACGTCTTCAAGGCCCGAGTAGCCAAGAAGAAGAACCCCGTCGCTCCTCTTCTAATGCTCCTGCCTTTCCCCATTTCCGTTGCCATTGAGGTCTTCTGGCTCTCTTCGCCGTCGTACGACGAGTCACGGATCCTGCACTCGGCGCTGTTCGTACCTTTCCTTTGCGCATGGGGCTTGCAGTTTGCGCACCAGGTGTCACGCATCATCCTCGCGCATGTCACGAAGCAGCCTTTCCCATGGTGGGACTCGATGTGGATCTGGAGCATCGTCGGCGCGGTGGACGCGAACCTGCCCCTGCTCATCAACCGGTAGGCCTGCCTGCATTTTCGGGGTTGACCTTAGCTGATGACCGTTCCTCGTCGTAGTCCGCCTCTAATTCAGACGACGATGCAGCGCACTGCGTTATTCGTCTACCTGACGCTTGCGATGGCGTTCCTCTCGTATGCGCGCTTCTGCTACCTCGTCATCAACGACATTACGAACTACCTGGGAATCGCGTGCTTCACGGTCAGGAAGAAGGACAAGGCAGGAGAGTGGGTTTCTGCCACGCAGGTGAACGGGAAGCGGCAATGAGAGGAGGGAGGCCATGATACATGCTACACGACTGACTTTACGATCTCGACGAAACGCTGAGAGACGATGTCCTAGCTAGAACACACGCGGATAAAAGTACGCTGACATACTAAGACCCATCCGAGTAGAACTACAATAGCCTAGCCATAGAATATACCGATGCTTTCTTGCTTTCTCCTCCCCTGCTTGAAAGTTCGCGCTCGCGGGATTCAAAGCGGCCATCGGCAAGATAAGATAACCTTTCCCGTTGTCGATGATCGAGTCAGCTTCGCGCTGAGCGTGTCACACGGCGCAGAAATCCTCTGCCCGCCCGCTCCGAGTCTGCGTGAATGCTCCGGCTGCAGGCCCACCGCGCCTGCGCTCTCCTCTCCCGCTCCCATCGATCGCCCAGATCTCCCGCTTCCTCCGTCTCCTCACCGCCGTCTTCGTCTTCGTATCCGCCACCGACACCACCAATACTACAACCGAACTCCTGCACCCGACGACGACACATGGCCAGCGCGGCGTCCCCCGCACCACCAGCAGAACCCGTAGCAGGACAGGGCGTGGACGCGCTCGCAGCGGAGGCGGCGGCACAGAGCGCGCTGCTCACCGAGCTCCGCAAGAGCGCGGGCGACGGGAGCCCCGCGGTCGAGGAGGCGAAGAAGCGGCTCGGGGAGCTCAAGCGGGCCCTCGCGGCCGCGAGCGGGCAGGGGGGCGCGAAGGGCGAGAAGAAGAAGGAGAGGATGTTGTTGAAGACTGCGAAGGTGAGCGGGGGTACGGGTAAGGGTGCGCGCTGCTGTCGAGCTCACGGGAAAGGTTCTTTTGCTCTCCCTTCCGCGATGCACGACGCACGACGCACGGTGCACGGACGTGTAGGGAACCCGCGACTACGGCCCGGGGGAGATGTTCTGCAGGGAGCACGTCGAGCGGATCGTCAAGGAGTGCTTCACGACGTTCGGCGGGAGCCAGCTCGACACGCCCGTGTTCGAGCGCAAGGAGGTCCTCACCGGCAAGTACGGTGAGGACCAGAAGCTCATCTTCGACCTCATGGACCAGGGCGGCGAGCAGCTCGCGCTTCGATACGACCACACTGTCCCCCTTGCGCGGTACCTCGCGATGGGCGGCGGTATTGCGACTCAGGCGAAACTCTGGCAGGTCGGGAAGGTGTACAGGAGGGACAACCCTGTCATGAGCAAGGGCCGTATGCGCGAGTTCTCTCAAGCGGTACGTAGCGACCCCGGCACCTCTCCCTACTGCTCGTGTGCCGGTACTGAAATTAGTTGTGGGGACCTACATAGGACTTTGACATCGCAGGCGTATTCGACGCCATGATCCCCGACGCAGAGATCATCAGCTTGGTCTGCACAATCCTCACTCGTCTAGAAGTCGGTGACTTCATCATCAAGGTACGCCTGCTCTACTCTCCTCATGGGTGGTGGGGCTCACTCAGCATGGCACACAGATGAACCACCGCAAGATCCTGGACGGCATCTTCGAGGTGTGCGGTGTACCGCCAGAAAAGATCCGGACGATCTCGTCCGCGGTCGACAAACTTGACAAAATGGCCTGGTCGGACGTCAAGAAGGAGATGACGGACGAGAAGGGCCTCGACCCTGCTGTCGCGGACAAGATTGGGGAGTACGTCAAGCACAAAGGTGCGTCGTCCGCCGTTTCCTACTCCCCTGCCCCCTCCCCCCGTACTAACAGCCGGGTCCCTTTCGTTCGTAGGCGGCCCCGAGCTCCTCGAGACCCTTCGAGCAGACGCGGCGCTGATGGCGAACCCAAGCGCGAAGGCGGGCATTGAGGAGATGGGCCTCCTCTTCACGTACCTCGGGGCGTACCAGGTCCTCGACAAGCTCTCGTTCGACATGTCCCTCGCGCGCGGGCTCGACTATTACACCGGCATCATCTACGAGGCTATCGTCGAGGCGTCCGCCCCGCCTGGAATGAAATCTAACGCCTTCGCGTCCTCTTCCTCCACCCCTGCCCCCTCAGAAACCCCCGCAGTACCAGAAAAGAAAAAGAAAACGAAGGCCGCAGCGACCGCCGACGAAGACGAGGAGGTCGACGAGTCGCAAGTCGGGGTCGGCTCGATCGCCGCCGGGGGCCGGTACGACAATCTCGTGGGGATGTTCACCGCGGCGGCGGCGGGCGAGGGCAAGAAGGCCGCGACGCTGCCGTGCGTGGGCATCAGCATCGGGCTCGACCGCATCTTCGCGCTCGTGTGGCCCAAGTGGGCGGAGAGGGGGATGAGGAGCAAGGAGACGATGGCGTTCGTGATGGCTGCGGGCGATGGGCTGCTGTCGGAGCGGGTTGCGCTTGCGAGGGAGCTGCGGGAGGCGGGGATTAAGGTACGTCTGTGCTCTGAGCGCGATAGACGGCGAAGCTGACTGAGCCTCGTGTGCGGTGGCGTAGACGGACTTCATGTTCAAGGCGAAACCGAAGCTGCCCGCGCAATTCGCGGCGGGCGAGCGGGACGAGGTGCCGTTCGCGATCATCCTCGGCGGGGACGAGCTCAAGGAGGGCCTCGTAACCGTCAAGGAGCAGCGGTGGGAGCTCGTTGATGGCCAGAAGCGCAAGATCGAGTCAAACGACAAGGGCACGAAAGTAAAGCGCGCGGAGCTCGTCCAGTGGATCAAGGACACACCGACGTTCAAGGAGTGGTCAAGCGGAAAGCTCATTGCGTAGTCTAGTGGTGGGTTGGTGCTGGGGTCAGTACAGTAGTAGTATATCCTGTTCGTGTACAAAGACATAGATTGTTCCTGCTCATTGAGTTGTCGTGTGATGCGTCTACTCAGCCTGAGGTTGTTCTACAGCGTGAATTCCTGTTAGATCTACAGTGAAGTGTATAATAAGTTACTCGTCATCCGATCCCGATCCCGACCCAGATCCCTCTTCATCGTCATCATCTGTGCTAACGTTAGCTACGTCTTTTTGCTTGAGAGATATCACGATATACTCACCATTAGCGACGTCGTCATGGGAGATGCTCGCCTGCGCTTGCGTCTTCCTCAGCAGCGCACGAATCTCCGTATCTTCAGGGGACACAAGATCGAAGACCGTCTCTCCGTTCTTGTCCTTGATCCTGCGCGCACACGGGGCAATCAACCTCTGTATCCGACCTTCCACAAACAAGCCACGGATCACAGAGAGAACCGAGAGACTTACTTGGTATCCGCTCCCGCATCGAGCAAGCTCTCGAAGACGGCCAGCCGGAGGTCGTCATCTTCTATTCTCAGCGCGAGGTGAAGAGGCGTCGCCTTCTCAATGCGGTTCTGAGGATCGACGTCACATCCTTCTTGCTCGAGAATGTGCTCGAGGACGTCGAGGTAGCCGTTGGATGCGCTGCGCAATCCGAGGAGATCGATGCGCTCGTGAGATATGGGCCAGGACACCTAATGCGAACCGTAGAGACATACTCACGCGTAGTGAAGAGCTATCTCATAGTCGCGTCGCATACATAGGTAGGGGGACAACGATTCAAGAGGGGGAGTTGAAGACGGCGCCGTTCAGCGACCTTGAAGCCTGAGTGGACGAGAACAGCGGGGATGCGTACCGGTATTCCCTAGCCTGCGTCATCGACAATGTCAATGTGCCCGACCGCGGCGACTACTGCAAACACGCACCCATCCTGAGCGTTGATGTCGTAGTTGCCGGCCTCGAATATCTCGAGGAGCATGTCCTCGTTGTCGGACCGGGCCGCGGCGAGCAGCCTCTCATCTGCCTCGTCTCATGAGACTTGTGGAGGACACAGCACCTGTGGATCCGTGACGTACTGTTGCTAGCACCATCGGACGCCATCGCAGAGTGTGTATGGGGGTATTATCGTATGTGGAGGAAGAGACGTACAGCAGGTAAGGATCGAGAGCGTTACCAACGGGACATAGATCTCGTAGATCTTGTTAAGATCTTGCGTAGCACCCGTGGGAAACTACTCTGGATTGACAAAATGACATGCACACTACATATCGATATCCCGACGGCTTCAACTGCGATATACATTAACCACTCTGCTTATATCGAACGTTACCGGTACCTTGATCTCATGAGCGTCTTAGAGTCCGTTACATATGTAGGAGCACTTCTCCGCCGACTACAGAGGGTTTGTCCTTCAAGTAACAGCTACCATCGGGTCAAAGCTTCCACGTTGAAGGTTCCGACGGCGCTGGCCACAACACGACGCAGTCCCCCACGGTTGGCCCGGTAAAGTTATCGTTTTGAGCAAGTGATCCGTTACTCCTATAACGGTCCGGCCGGACACCTAGCAGAAGATTCAAGCCACCTCGTTTCAGTCCATAGGTACGTCCGGACGTTGACAGAATGCATTGATCCTATCTCGTTCTCTCACAAAGTGACTTCAGCACTAGCGTCAGATAGACCGTCGGTATCCTCGTATGGGATCCACACCCTTTGCGGTTGTGCATCTGGGAATTCACCACAGTGTATTCCACGTTTCACGGGACAATCCAGGTTCAAGCGTTACATCTGAATCAGTGTTGGAAGACAGACAATTCAATAAAAGAAGAGAAAACAGCATAAACCCTACAGTCCACAGACGTGTTCGAGTTCAAGAGAGCATCATGGCCAACGGCGACATATCGGCACCTTCCTCGGCGTAAACAACCTGACCAGGTTCGCCGTTGCTGCTAGAACTTTCGGAGTACGCGGCGTGAGCATCGTGCTCGGCATCGGCGAGGGCGAGGGCGTAGGCGCGGGGGGCCGCAGGGCAGGGGCTGCGTCCGCGTCACGATCCATCGGTATGCCAACGATTGGCCTCTGCGGGTTGTAGAACTGAATGTCGTGCCCGTCCCGGAACGACACTTGTCTGTGGTGACTGGGGTGTGATGCCGTTGAGAAAGATGAGGCAGAGGAAGAGGCGGAGGAGGCGGAGCGAGGGCGAGAGTGAGAGGCCCGCTGTGCGACGTCCCGGAGGTGTGCGAGCCTTTCCGAAACCGGGTAGGGGTCTTCGTCGGAGTCCCAGTCAGAGCTTGAGTCTGCATCGACGTCCGAGTCCTCTGAGGAGATTTGACGAGACGGGTAGGCTGACTTGAGGCAGCTCCTAGGGTAAGAACGCATCGTCCGAGAGCAAGTCGTGCGATGGGTGTAGGCGTTCATTGTCCTGGGACCATCAGAGAGTCGCGAGAGCCGTCGTGGATGTAGATTTCGACGGCGAGTGGCTAGATGGGGAAATCTGTAATTTGCGCGGCTAGGACGAAGAGGAAAGAAGCAGAGGGAGTAGCGGATGCTCGTTGAGGGGCTACGAGGGGAAGAGTGCGGTCAGTCTGTGGTCCGTAGGCGTAGAGCGACGTGCAACCGGGGAACCTGACGTGCGGATGCCCAGCCTTTTTGTATTCCATCTCGCGAGGATAGGGGAGTGACGTTAATGCCCCCTCCCCGAGCACGCCGGCTGTTCAAAGAGGATGAGGGGCAGGCGGATGACGTCGGGAGTACTAGGAGGTGACACGAGAGGGGTGTCGGTGGGCGGGAGCTCGGTCATGGCGGAGAACGAGGATCGAGCTACCGGGCAGTTCAGAACGATGAGAGCCCAGTACAAAGGGAATGATATATGTAGCAGCTGCAGTAGAAGCGGTTAAGAGAGGACAAGGACAAGTTGTGTAGGCAGCAGGATCGGTTCTCGCAGGCGAAGCCACGTGGAATAGACGCCCTGAGAGGTATATCATCAAGTGCGCGTGCGTTTGTTCTGCACGCACCTCACGTCAAATTGCAGGCCGACCGGCTCGCTAGGCATCTGGCAGAGTTCGATGGTGGGTCTGTGCCAAAGCAGGGCGGAGAGCGACCGGATGTCTCAGCGCTCGGCCTTTCCAGGCTGCGCTGCTCGGGCCTCGTCGAGCTCGAGGGGCAGAGCCGGTGATTCGTACACATCTTTCTTCCTCTCCTCTCCCACCAAGCACTTCATCCCCCACAACGCCCGCTCCCCGCCCGATTCGTGCTTCTCTGCACGTGTATCTACTCTCGCCTGTACCTCTTCTCGCCCCCAATCCATCATGTCATACAACATATCTTCTTGCTGCGATCACCTCGAGCGATCCTGCTGCCTCAACGTTTCCCTCCGCTCACCCCTCCCGCTACATCTGACATGGATGTCGTTCGTCGTGCACTGGGCCATATCCGCCGTCCCAAAACATTGCCCGCAGTCAGCACCGCGGAAGAGACTATCCCTCCTGTCGATCTGAGCCAAGTCGGTGAAGAACTGAAGCGATGGGCAAACGAGGCTCATGTCAAGGCCCGCCCTGTGGATGGTGTTTGGTGGCGGCGTACGGACGCTGAAAGTAAGACCCCTAGTGAACTTGCGTTGACCGGCTTCGTGGCATTGCAATTCCATGGAGGCGGGTATATGCTGGGGAGCGCGAAGGACGTGCGGTCTGGGTTTTCTAGTGTGTATATTATCCCGTGTTTTCTCAGCGTTGTCTCACAGCATCACCCACATGTAGACATACCTCGAGGACTGGTGCAGGTGAGCTATACGGCTCAAATTTCTACAAAATGCTCAGCTTCTGCAACATTCAGCATGGCGTGTGTGCTGCTGTCTTATGTGAGAACGCTTTGCCTCTCCCCAAAGCTCGAACTGGTCATTGATCTTCGATATCACCAGCCCTGGAGTATTCACTCGTGGGCTCTAGTGAAGAGGACGCCAAGCGACCGTTCCCTCAACAATTGCTCGAGGCATTATCTGCGTACCAGCACCTCCTCAAAGCCCTGAACATACCCCCACATCGTGTTATCCTGGTTGGCGATTCCGCTGGGGCTCACCTAGTCCTGGCACTGCAACGTCACCTATCCGAGAACCAAACCCTACCCTCCCCAGCAGGCATCATCCTTCTCAGCCCGTGGTGTGACCTCTCCGCGTGAGTTGTTACCCGGCGAATGTCCCTCTCTGAATGGAGGCGTGCTCACGACCTCTACAGGGATGCCGACCGTCCACAGATGGCGCGACTTCTGGGACATCTAACCCGAGAGCATCTATCTTCGCCCTACTTTTCTCCTTCCTTGCACCCTTTTCCAAAGCAGTGGCCGCCGACCCTTGTCTACTACGGCGCTGCAGAGAACTTCGTTCCGTCAATCACCACCCTCATCGGCCATCTCAAAGAGGCAGGCGTCCCCGTAATATCGTATGCGGCAACAGAAGACATCCCGGCCCGTTTGAGTCATGATTTCCTCATTATGGCTAACGTTTCGGCGACGTGGCCTGATGAGGTTCGCCGATGCTGGCGAAGGATCAAGCGATGGGTGGACACTCTGGACCCCCAGTAGGCGGCTCTGTGAGGTGAGCAGTTCAGTTTATCTCTCGCTAAGCACGTCGCTCATCCGAAGAAATTAGACAGGAAGAACCCTATAGCTGTATGTGTCACTGAACTGTGGTTCTGCCCGAGCGATGGTTGTGCTCCAAGCTTTTTCTCAATATTCTGGGGAGTCTATCCACCGAACTGAGTCGTCAAGTTCCGATACAGCCAAACGGGGGACCACTCACGACCGCGTCCCCGGGTATTCGACCGTCGCCGGGATCCCGTAGCCCACATCCAACCCCTCTGCAACGACCCGCTCCGCGAACCGCCGCGCAAACTCGAATACGTCCTCTAGGTTCGCGACCATCCGCCAACTCAGCAGCCCCGCTCGCGCGAGTGCCTGCAGCGCGTCCTCTACCCATGACCGACAGTCCCACTCCCTCATTCCTCCGGAGCCCTTCGACTCTCCTTCCCCCTCTTCGCCTCCTCCCTCGACCGCCGCTTCCTCCCCTTTCACCCTCACCGCACACATCACCCTCTCCGCCTCCCCTCCATCCCTCGCGTCGAGCACCCCGACGCGCACGCGCCCGAGCAGCGCGGGCGACCGCGCGCTCTCGACCGCACGCCGCTCGACGGCCCACCGACCGCACCGGCGCGTCGCGTGCACGCGCACGCAGGGGCGCGCGAGCGAGCCCGCGCGCTGCGAGGCGCGTTCGCGCGCGGGCGGGGGCGCGAGGAGGAGGGCCCAGTGGATGCGGAGTGAGGGTATTGAGGACGATGCGGATGCCGGTGCGGTTGTGGATGATGAGGAAGAGGGGACGGGTATTCGGGTGTCGTCGTAGGAGACGAGGTAGAGGTGTAGCTTCGGCATTCCTTATGGTTGGCGTCGTGTGGCGGGCTGGCGTATTGGATGGGTGGCGCAGGTGAGGGCCGTACGTGCACGGATGGTGTTTGTCAAGGGAAGCTCAGTGGAAGGGGTGTCCAGACGGACGGCGGCGTTAGTGTCCGCCGACGTTATACATATGCACCGCCCAAAGCTCTTTGTGGCCGTCCCGCCTACCGACGATGTCTTTGTGCAACGCGCCACTGCGCGTGGCCGCACCGGAACCTCTCGGGTGCTCAAGAGTTTGCGCGTCTGATCATGCATGCAGAGCTTCCGAATGTGCTTCAAGACAGCACCGGGACTGTGCCTTCCACTTTAAACGTTGAACGCTGCGCGACATGGTAAGGCAAGCTCCAGCTGGGAACAATTCCAAGGATAAAATAGTGAAGAAAGCGGGACTAGAATGGTAAAGCCCTAGCGGGGGAGGCTACGTTGACACGAACGTGCCATACACATGCCATTTAAACCTTCATGTTCTGACCTCTGTTTCCGCGTTTCGGAGGGCGCTGCGACAAAGACCGGAGGCGAGTTGAACTTGTCGTCCAGGGGACGGTCCGTTCCTTGTAGCGTATCTGTGTAGTACCTGTACTTGTCGAATGCAAGAAACTGAGTACTTTCACAGAAGACACTGAACTCTCTTAACGATCACTAGTCACCGGTGGCTAATATAAACCTATTCTCCGTAGTTTGATAGCTGAATGTTTGACGTCATGGCGCTATCCCGGGCCGGACGCAGCGCATGGCTACCAACTCCTCGGAGAAGATGTTGGGATTCGAAGCTGTCTGTCAAACTTTTCGGCTCCGGTGTTCGCGGGCCAGAAAGAGTGTCGCAGGTTACTGGCAAGACGGGGGCACGAGCCAGTGATTGATCAGCCAAGGGGTGGACGTGTTCGACTCAAGATCACGACATTCACTCCTGTGTTTGCTTGTATGTCAAGTACGGCGTTCTCGCCTCACCTTCGAAACATTTTCTAGACTTGATTCAGCTTCATTCTCAGTACAGTATATTGTCAAAAATGGTTTGGCTTTCACCCTACGAGTACACATCTGGTGTAAGTCTACCGTAGAATCGGAGAGCCAGAGGACGCCGGAAACGACAGAACCCAGGAGCCAGATCAGGGCGAGGAGAGTGCAAGTCGAATAGGGTGATGAAGGCGACGGAGATGAGAGCGCCATCGCGTCATCGCTCACGAAACGGTGATGCTCGCGGAGCCCGTGGACGAGTAGCCCTCGGTGGCGAGGATCATGTAGTTGAACGTGCCCATCGGCATGCCGAGGTTCTTCCACGCGTTGAAGTGGTTCGCAGTCGTGATCGTGCCGCCGACGCGCTTGCTCGTGCGCACGGACCAGTACTGGGTGAAGGTCTGCGTGCCCTGGATCGACGGCGCGTTCACGCGCTGCGCCGTGTAAATGTTGTACGTGCCGCCGTCGCTGGTGACTGTGGGCAGGTGAGAGGGGGCGCGTGTCAGCTGACGCGCTAGAGGATGGTCATGCGAAGAGGGACACGAGGCGCACCTGTGCCCTTGAAGGTCGCTCCCGTACTGGGGTTGTAGTCGCCGTACCAGTCCGTGATGTAGAACTCGATGAGCGGGCTCGTCGTCCAGCCGTAGACGGAGAGGTAGGCATTCCCGCCCGTGTTGATGCTGCCGCTGTATGTCACAGCCCTGTGGAAGCGCGAAGGGTGAGTGAAATGGATTAAGGTGCTGCCGTGCATCTGACGCGTGGAGATGCGTACCTCGCGCTGCCGGGGTTCCAGCCCTTGCCGACAACGAGGTCGCCAGAGCCGCCCCAGTTGACTGTGTACGAGCCACCGGCGCCGTTGGTGTACGAGCCTGTGACGCCGCTCTCGGAGTAGACAGAGTAGAAGTAGCCGTTGTTGGTGCCGGTGCCGGACGCGCTGAGCGTGCGCGGGAGAATCGTGGAGTTGCCGCCAACGATCTCGAACTCGACGGGCTCGGCGACCGGGCTGGCGAACACGCCTGCGACGGCGGCGAATGCGAGAGCGAGGAATGAGAAGCGTGCCATTCTGCAGAGGCCGAGGTTACCACATTGTTACCACAGTCGAAGGATAATCTCGAGAGCGACTCACTGTGATGCGTACGACTGTAAGAGGCTTTTGTTCCTGTCGAGTCGGCGGATAGGGAGCTGCGTCGACGACGAGAACGTTTTATACCGCATGGTCCCGTAGTCGTCGATTGAGGAGGGCCTGGCTAAACATCGGTAAGGGTATACCTATTCTGAGGCGAAGTGATGGTCGTCGTCGCCACATGAGACGGCTAGTGCGGAGAAATGCCGAACGAAAATGGGACCCGTCGGGGAAGAGAGCGAGGTAGAAAGACCACAATGTGCACCGGTGGGGCTTTCGGACGTGTGTCGGGCCGTGGAGAGAGTTCTGCGCGGGGAGAACATCACGGGAAAGAAAGGCGGAAAGCGCGCTACGTCAGCTGTACCATTGCGCGGATGGTGAACGTCGTGCGTCGATCGCGTCTGTTGTCGTGCGGTCTCGTGGAATGTATTTGTGGTCGAGGCCTTCTCGCCTGGTGCGCGATTCCGCATCAGTACCGCCGGAGCAACGCTGGGACTTCCTTTGATGTCATAGCGTGTATGCGCACGCGGATGGGGCGCGCGGCAACCACCGGCCCGCAAGTTGCAACACGGAGGTTTTTGCTACTTTAGAGCTGCCGTCGACCATACGAATGGTCAGCGATCTAAGAGGCCATGCGGGGAAATACTATTAGTCCGTCGGGTACTAGAAGCATCCGACGCTAATAGCGAAGTTCCTGGAGGTAGTCGTAAAGGAGAGGGCACCGAAGGGCCAAGGCTCCCGGGCTGCCCTGCCCTCTACACGCGCATGATTTGTGCCGAGGTCAAGCAAACAGATTGCGAAGATTTGACAAACCCTCAAGGCTGGAAGCGAGCTCACAGAGGTCAGGGTTTTGCGCTGGATGCCCTACACTGCAACCCAAATCCTCAGTGGAATCCACTGGCGGCCGGGAATCACTGGCTTCCAGCGGGTGGCTCATGTGGAATTCAATGATTTTGCACCCCAGTGGTATCCACACGTTCGACACATTGATTTCCACTGAGCGGGCGACTGGTGGCCAGAGGTGAGATTGATGAGATCATATTGGCATAGCCGACATAAGCGCCGGATTGGGCGGTGGCGAAAGACAGTCAAGCATACGGTCCTCATGAGGATTCTATAGAAAACGAAGCCTGGACAGAGCTACTATATTGCGGAAGTTGTACGAGGGAGATACATAGTATATACACGAGCCTAGACCTAACTGATATCAACGGTATCGCACGGAGGGTTGTGTAATCAAAACGCGAAGCCCTTGTTCAAACGGTGAGACGTTCCCAGTTGTTAATACAGCTGCACACACACACGCGCGAGGCCGGGAAGCAGAACATGATGACATGAAGCGTGATGAAAGCAAGGGCAGGGATATATCTACCGTACGCATGGGTTGACGCACGCGAAGATGTCGCCATACTTCGCCTTCAAGCATGAGCACGGCAGGCACCGCGCGCACGTACATCGTGGCGGACGTGGACGCGGACATGCGATGCGCGGTGGTGGGGCCCTGGGGGGTGACGACATCGAGAACACGTTGACGTTGTTCAGCGAACCAACGGTCACGCTCCTGATGACCCAGACGGAGTCGTCCTCACATCCGAGTGGTGTCGACGGGGACGAGGACGATGTGGGGGACGTCGACGTCGACGTCACGGTTGAGAGCTCAGGCACAACAGGAATGTCGGGGGCGTAGAGCGAGGACTGCGCGGAGTACGGGGGCGCGCCGGCGTGGACGGGCACAGGCAGGGATGGACTTCGGCCGCAAGGCTGACAGTGGCTGCTGCGACCTGGGTGCGAAGACCAGCATGGGCGCAGGGACACCGGTTGGGGAGTACACCGCGCGCGCGCACATCGCTGCGGCGACGGCAGAAGTTGACAGTCAACGCCGTCGGGTGCGCTGATGATCCCACTCCTGACGACTCAGACCGAGTGGTCCTGATGCCCGAATTTCTGGACGGCGGCGTGAAAGACGCGGGCAACATCGACATGGATGACTCGGGGGTATCAGGCGTATCTGGGGGATGAGGGGAGGACTGGGCAGAGTATAGAGGCACGCCAGCGTGCACAGGCATTGGTGGGGTTGTTGCAGTGCTCACCATGGAAGTGGGTATCATCGGGGACCAGTGACAATAGCCTTGACCTTGAGGGTAAGTTCTGGAGTTGCTGCAGAAGCGAAATAGATACTGTGACTCAATAGAATTGAAGGCTGAGGCGGAAGGAGTGAGGAGCAGGTGGGCGAGGAAAGCGACAGACGAGAGAGAGAAAGGACAAGTGACGACGTGGCGGTGGGCGAAGTTCAAGCAGGACCCCAGACACAAGGTGCCATGCTACCGTCCTTCACAGGCGCTGGCGCACATCGCGCTGAATGCAGTTCTGCACCCCGGCTCCTGAAAGACAGCACTTGTAATGTTTGCCTGTAATATGCACATTTTGTCAGCTACATTATACAATATGCTTCTCTGCCTCTCACTTGAACTCGGCCGCTCATCTGCCCTCGACAGGCAAGGCAGTGAGTGCTCAGAATGAGGCTCATCGGACTCGTCTCAGACGTGAAGTCAACCAGTCACTGTGTGCCTGCGGCGCGCGGTGATCCAATGGACAGGCACACTCTAACAGCAAGCTAGCGCATGCAGGTTGCCTCAAAACTATGTATTAATATGGAGAGAAAGATGTGTTTTGGGCCTTTGGCCTGCTCTCGCACCAAGTTACTGAATCTTGACGACTTCGTTCCTTGTTCGCCACGGGTGTCCTACAACCCTCTACTGGCAATCCCAATTCTAGCCCTGCCGCAGTCCCGACCGCAACTTGAATATGGTCGAAACCTCGAGCTTGTGCGCGCGCTTGCGCCTCACAAATATGCCTGCAAGCGCGATTACAACAACCCCACCAGCTGACCGAGACCTAACACTGTCCACTCGCGGTCTCTCCGGCTTCCTCGTACGATCGCAACCACCCAAAACACATTCAAATCGCTTCGCAAATCGCGACCGACCGTAGATCTTGCGTTACGACGGTGCGCGCAGGCCCTTCGTGTGCGAGTCGCCCCGATGCGACGCCCAAGATGCACTCGGTGCATGTCGCCACATTAAGTCTCCGCGACCCTCAGGCTCACCAGTCGAGCTCGCGCGCGGTGTGTTGAACTTACCGTATTTAGGACTGTTACGTAGTCACGGACACTGGATTGCTGTACGATACTTCTATCTTTCGATACCGCATGGTCTCTTGTCTTCTATCACTGTCCTGTGTATTCCTGTGCGTTCTACGACGCTTCTGTGATTCTTTGGCTGTGCGTAGCTGTACTTGTGACCTGTTCCTTTGTTCCGGATATGTACATCCTTGTACTTGTATTTAGTTCACATGCGGACATCCTTACCATCACTCGCTTACGTATGCTACTCCTGCTCGTGTATATA